>ML660765.1:9494303-9664513 GCA_007570785.1 Antilocapra americana | reverse complement strand
GCTAGAGAAGGGATAGGCTACCCAGTCCAGTATTCATGGGCTTCCCTGGAGGCTCAACTCGTAAAGAATCTGCCTGCAACACGGGAGACCTGGGTTCAATCGCTGGGTTGGAAAGATCCCCTCCAGTATTCTGGCCTATACATATACAATAGTTTGCTTTATACCTGAAATTAACACAAAACTGCGAATTAAATATATTTTAATAAAAATGGTTATAAGTAAAATAAAAACTAAAAAAAAAAGCATATAAACAACTGTGTGTATAGACACAATGATATTGCTGGTAGTATCATATATGCTGGCTTCCCTGGCAGCTCAGCAGTAAAGAATTCACCTGCCAATGCAGAAGACATAAGCTCAATCCCTGGGTTGGAAAGATTCCATGGAGAAGGAAGGGGCAATCCAGTAGTCTTGCCTGGAAAATCCCATGAACAGAGGAGCCAAATGGGCTATAGTCTACAGGGTCACAAAGAGTCAGACATGGTTTGGTAACTAAACACTACCACCACCACCTGGGAAACCTTAATATTGGAGCAGTCCCAATTATGCATTCTCTTTCTCTACGGAGAGGCTGGGTATTTTTTCCTGTTGTTTGTTTTGCTTTTTTTTTTTTTTGGCCGTGCTGGGTCTCAGTTTTAGCACACAGGATCTCAAGTTGTGGCATGTGGGATCTAGTTCCTTGACCAAGGATCGAACCCCTGGCCCTTGCACAGAGAGTGTGGAGTTACAGCCACTGGACCACTGGGGAAGTCTCAAAAGAGACTGTTTAAAGCTGCTGGAGGAATTACACTCTTAAGTAAATGACTGTCAATATAAAGGATTATTTCTTCTTTACCTGGACCCCAGTGATACTAAGAGACTCTACTCAGCTTTCTCTGACACTGGTTTCAGCAACTGTTTCATTCGGTTCAGTTCAGTTCAGTTCCTCACTCATGTTCAACTCTTTGCGATGCCAAGGACTGCAGCATGCCAGGCCTCCTTGTCCATCACCAACTTCCGGAGTTTACTCAAACTCATGTCCTTTGAGTCGGCGATGCCATCCAACCACCTCATCCTCTGTGGTCCCCTATTCCTCCCACCTTCAATCTTTCCCAGCATCAGGGTCTTTTCAAATGAGTCCCCTCTTCACACGAGGTAGCCAAAGTATGGGAGTTTCAGCTTCAACATCAGTCCTTCCAATGAACACCCAGGACTGATCTCCTTTAGGATGGACTGGTTGGATCCCCTTGCAGTCCAAGGGACTCTTAAGAGACTTCTCCAACACCACAGTTCAAAGCCATCAATTCTTCTGCACTCAGCTTTCTTTATAGTCCAACTCTCACATCCATACATGACTACTGGAAAAAACATAGCCTTGACTTGATGGACCTTTGTTGGCAAAATAATGTCTCTGCTTTTTAATGTACTGTCTAGGTTGGTCATAACTTTCCTTCCAAAGAGTAAGCCTCTTTTAATTTCATGGTTGCAGTCAACATCTGCAGTGATTTTGGAGCCCAGAAAAATAAAGTCAGCCACTCTTTTCACTGATTCCCCATCTATTTGCCATGAAGTGATGGGACCAGATGTCATGATTTTAGTTTTCTGAATGTTGAGCTTTAAACCAACTTTTTCACTCTCCTCTTTCACTTTCATCACGAGGCTCTTTAGTCCTTCTTCACGTTCTGCCATAAGAGTGGTGTCATCTGCATATCTGAGATTATTGATATTTCTCCTGGCAATCTTGATTCCAGCTTGTGCTTCATCCAGCCCAGCGTTTCTCATGATATACTCTGTACAGAAGTTAAATAAGCAGGGTGACAAGATACAGCCTTGATGTATTCCTTTTCCTACTTGGAACCAGTCTGTTGGTCCATGTGCAGTTCTAACTGTTGCTTCCTGACCTGCATGCAGATCTCTAGCCTTTCCTTTCTATTATTTTTCTCTATTTCTTTGCCCTGATCACTGAAGAAGGCTTTCTTATCTCTCCTTACTATTCTTTGGAACTCCGCATTCAGACGAGAATCTTTCCTTTTCTCCTTTGCTCTTCACGTCTCTTCTTTTCACAGCTATTTGTAAGGCCTCCTCAGCCAGCCATACGGCTTTTTTGAATTTCTTTTTCTTGGGAATGGTCTTGCTCCCCGGCTCCTGTACAATGTCATGAACCTCCGTCCATAGTTCATCAGGCACCCTGTCTATCAGATCTAGTCCCTTAAGTCTATTTCTCACTTTCACTGTATAATCATAAGGGATTTGATTTAGGTCATACCTGAATGGTTTAGTGGTTTTCCCCACTTTCTTCAATTTCAGCCTGAATTTGGCAATAAGGAGTTCATGATCTGAGCCACAGTCAGCTCCTGGTCTTGTTTTTGCTGACTGTAAAGAGCTTCTCCATCTTTGGTTGCAAAGAATATGATCAATCTTATTTCAGTGTTGGCCATCTGGTGATGTCCATGTGTAGAGTCTTCTCTTGTGTTGTTGGAAGAGGGTGTTTGCTATGACCAGTGTGTTCTCTGGGTAAAACTTTATTAGGCTTTGCCCTGCTTCATTCTGTACTCCAAGACCAAATTTGCCTGTTACTCCAGGTGTTTCCTGACTTCCTACTTTTGCATTCCATTCTCCTATAATGAAAAGGACATTTTGGGGGGGGGGTGTTAGTTATAAAAGATATTATAGATCTTCATAGAACCATTCAACTTAAGCTTCTTCAGCATTACTGGTTGGGGCATAGACATGGGATTACTGTGATATTGAATGGTTTGCCTTAGAAATGAACAGAGATCCTTCTGCCGTTTTTGAGATTGCATCCAAGTACTGCATTTTCTATTCTTTTGTTGACTATGATGGCTACTCCATTTCTTCTAAGGGCTTTCTGCCCACAGTAGTAGATATAATGGTCATCTGAATTAAATTCACCAGCCCATTTTAGTTTGCTGATTCATAGAATGTCAACATTCACTCTTGCCATCTCCTATTTGACCACTTCCAATTTGCCTTGATTCATGGACCTAACATTCCAGGTTCCTATGCAATACTGCTCTTCACAGCACGGGACCTTGCTTCTATCACCAGTCACATCCACAACTGGGTGCTGTTTTTGCTTTGGCTCTGTCCCTTCATTCTTTCTGGAGTTATTTCTCCACTGATCTCCAGTAGCATATTGGGCACCTACTGACCTGGGGAGTTCATCTTTCAGTTTCCTATCTTTTTGTCTTTTCTCAGCCACTGCTCCTGGCCTTGGATGTGGGCTAGCTCCAGAGCTTGCGCAGCTGCCGCTCATCGCTCCAGCACCCACCCTGTTTCACTCCTCTTTTCCTTTTCATAAAATACAGTTCTACTATATCTGAGCACTATGTCATCTCCCCTTTTTGATTCGTATGTATGTAAGGGCTAGTGTTTGCAAATTTATATACATGTTGCACATGTTTGTGTACATCTGTGGGGGTTTCCATGTGCTTAGTTCAGTTTGTACATTTCTGAGTTTATTTCTATGTGTGTTGTTATGATAGTATCTTAAACTTTTGAGAGAAACAGAAGCTATCAACATATCACCATCAAGCTTATAATCCTAGTATACCAGACTCTTTTTTTTTACATCTTGTCACACCAGGAGGGTTCATCCTACTGCTAAGATGAATCCCTCTACTTGAGCACAGAATCGCATTACTTTCTTTCCCCTCAGGAACTCTATCTTACCACAAAGCTCTTAAGGAATTCTGTTTCTTTAGATAGTTAACAGGTACTGCGTAAAAAAAAAAAAAAAGAAAAAAAAAAAGCTCTTTGATCAAATTCGTGTGGGGAAATTCTGGGATACATACAGTCCAATAGGTTTACCACAAAATCCATAATGGCTTTATTAAAAACCATTATATACAATGAATGTTTCAAAGGGGAGCAGATTGTGCAGCATTATCCAGACTTAGAATGTGAATCCAGGAACATTATGACAAGGCTATTACCACCCCACCTCTCCTCTTTAGCATCTCATTTCTACTGACATGGCGACATGCCCTAGTCTTTTTAATCCAAAATAACATGACATGCCAACATTTCCTCTCAGCAACCTTCTCTTTTTCCACTTACAGTCAAATTTCACAAAACGGCCAGGACTCTATTACATGAACCTTCCTCAGTCTGCTCTTATCTCCACTGTTCAGGTCCCCATGGACACTGAAATTCCATGCTTACTGTCTTCTTCTTGATGAATATAACACACATTTTCAAAGTCAAATTTACTTGACTTCCCAATAGCTTATGATGCTGTTGAACATGCCCAGTTTTTTTTTAACGCATTCCTTTCTCTTGAATTTCTTTTATACTCTACTACAAAATAATTTAAAGCAATACTTCTTTCTCTTTCTGTACTTGTTTGAGGGTATTCTTTTGGGTTGTGTTGCTGGTAAGCTCTCATCCAGTTAGATGCTTTCTATTCAGATCACTTAGTATTTCCCAAGGTTTCACATAATGTCATATTTATTTCTTGTATATTTATCACAGCTGAGTTCTATAGCCATTTATTAATTATTTACTAGTTACTCCCATTTGAATGACTCTAAGACAACTAATGTTTGGCAACTTCAAAATTTAAATTATTGTTTCTTGCTTCAAACCAGTTTTCTCTCAGTTTTCCTCAAGCCAGCCATGAGGTTATTCTTGATTTCTCTCTTTCATGCCTCTCTTTATCCTGCTCAATCAATTTCAAATTCCTATTGAATCTACCTCAAATCCATTATGCTTCTTGATTTTTTTACTACCAATCTCCTAACCCAAGCTTTTGTCCTTATCTGCTGGATTTCTGAACTCTAAACATGGCTCATCCTCCCTTTATTTGGCCATGTCTGATTTAGTCTTCACCTTATTATCCTGATTAGACTTCCCTGGTGGCTCAAACGTTAAACCGTCTGCCTGCAAGGTGGGAGACCCTGGTTCGATCCGTGTCAGGAAGGTCCCCTGGAGAAGGAAATGGAAACCCACTCCAGTATTGTTGCCTGGAGAACCCCATGGACACAGGAGCCTGGTAGGCTACAGTCCGTGGGGTCGCAAAGAGTTGGACATGACTGAACATCTCCACTTTCACTTATTATCCTGATTAAAACCCTTAATGACTTTCCATTGTCAACACAAAATAGCGGCCATAAGATTCTGGAAATCATTCATCTACCCTCATTATTAAAACATATACTGTCTATTGCATACCCAAAACTGCCTGAATAGAGAACATTTCAGAGAGACTTA
Source organism: Antilocapra americana (assembly GCA_007570785.1). Classification (NCBI taxonomy): domain Eukaryota; kingdom Metazoa; phylum Chordata; class Mammalia; order Artiodactyla; family Antilocapridae; genus Antilocapra; species Antilocapra americana. Next base: position 9,659,302 of record ML660765.1, on the reverse strand, counting down.
TTTTCATCATAAAGAACACAAAAAATTATAATACATGCTTTCATTATTTTAAGTGTTTTAAAATTAAATAGGCATTGTTTACCCAAGACGCAGTACTAAGGCAAAGATGGGGCCATAGTAATACACGTCTCTCATGGGAATGGGAAGAATCTGAGGCCTGATTGTTATGCAGAATCATCTTACAGGAGAGAAGGCTGTTCTCCTCTTTCCCTTGCACAATAGAATACATGGATATTACTACTTTTTCCTAGGGATTCACTGTAGATTAATGGGGAAAAAATAGAATCTCTGAAGTGTTTGGCTATCTATTTGCTTGCAGTGGCAGTCATGGCCATAGTCTGGACCAAATATGAAAAGATAAATTGAACTTAATTGGTTGAAAGCATAGTCAGTTATTTATCGGGCAGATGGCAACTTGAACCCTTGCTCATTCAGTTCAGTTCAGTGGCTCAGTAATGACCGACTCTTTGCAACCCCATGAACTGCAGCACCCCAGGCCTCCCTGTCCAACACCAACTCCCAGAGCTTGCTCAAACTCACGTCCATGGAGTCGGTGATGCCATTCAATCATCTCATCCTCTGTTGTCCCCTTCTCCTGAGGTGTCAATCTTTCCCAGCATCAGGGTCTTTTCAAATGAGTCAGTTCTTCCCATAAGGTGGCCGAAATATTGGAGTTTCAGCTTCAGCATCAGTCCTTCCAATGAATATTCAGGACTGATTTCCTTTAGGATGGACTGGTTGGACCTCCTTGTAGTCCAAGGGACACTCAAGAGTCTTCTCCAACACCACAGTTCAAAAGCATCAATTCTTTGGCACTCAGCTTTCTTTATAGTCCAACTCTCACATCCATACATAACTACTGGAAAAAGCATAACCTTGACTCTATAGATGGACCTTTGTTAGCAAAGTAATGTCTCTGCTTTTTAATGTGCTATCTAGGTTGCTCATTATATATTAGCAATAACTTTATTGACTAATATACTCAGTTTCAGCTGAGAAATTTTTTAAAACTGTGAATAGTTGTATAGAAATTTACTCTATGTTATGATATTGATCAGAATTATAATTGTTTCTCTTGGATGGACTCATTAATTTTAAGTGAAAATTTTAAATACCTGGATCAACTCAGTGAGGATAGGCAACATTCATTTTCAACATCAGTGGTCTCCTTCACAGTAACTTAAAAATTATCCTTTTTTCTTTTTAATTCTCTCAGAAAGAGTTTCCGAAGTAGAAGACAAAACTACATGTTGCACTCTAGCTTAGCCTTGACTACTGTTATGATTCTCTGATAACTCTCCCAAAACAGGCACTCATACCTCTGGTGTACCATCACCCTACTGCATAGTTCTCTTACTTTTATTTTTTCTTTAATCAGAGGACTGAGTTTTTTACCTATCTTACTTCTTCATTTGATTGTGATTTTCTCAAGGAGTTATATTCTTCACAAGAAGAAACAATATATTTCAAACATTTCATATCTCCATAATCTAGTGTAAAAAAATGGCCATAATAGGCACTCATATGCTTCTGAATTTAACAATCATGCAGAGGTGCTGCATAACCCTTACTATCATCTCTAATAATAATGTTTCTTATATATTAATAACATTTGCTTGGGCTATTAGCCATCTTCTTTTTGAGAGCTGAAATTGTTTATAGAGTTTATCAAATTAGTTGAATGTGTGACTATTTTTTTTTCAGAGTTGAAAGTAATAACTAGAGTTCATTCAATCAAAATCTCAAATATATTTTATTTTTTAAAACTTTTTCATTTTATATTGGAGTATAGACAATTAACAGCATTGTGATAGTTTCAAGTGGACAACAAAAGGACTTAGTCATATATACAAATGCATCCATTTCCCTCAAACTCCCCTCCCATCCAGGCTACCACATAACATTGAGTGAAGTTCCCTGTGCAATACAGTAGGTCTTTGCAAAACTCCATATAAATTTAAATATCATTTGCAATGTGTCAGGTACTGTTCCAGACACAAGGGATTCAGTGGTGAACATGACTGGAGGAAAAAAGCCTTACTCTTACATAACTTGGGTGGATGAATAACATAAATAAAATTTTTAATATATAATGTAATAGATAATGATAAATGGTAGGAAGAGAAATGAAAGAAAGTAATATGATAGAGAAAAGGCACTGTTTTACATTAGGATGATCATGAAAATGGTTCCTTGATAGGGTAGAGAGAGGGTATATTAATAAAGAAATAGGTGAATATATAGGAAAGACAGATGTGTGAGCAGACTTCAGACTAAGAGAAGTGTCCTTGATACAACTTTCACTTTTGTAGCTACTTGGACTAGCAATGGACAAGCAAGCTACAAATAAAGAACCCCCTTCCCTGCCCCCTATGTTGGCTCAGGCAGATTCTTTACCTCCTGCAATGTGGGAGACCTAGGTTCAATCCCTGGGTTGGGAAGTTCCCTGGGAAAAGGGAATGGCTACCCACTCCAGTATTCTGGCCTGGAGAATTCCATGGACTGTACAGTCCATGGGGTCTCAAAAAGTTGGATATAATTGAGTGACTTTCACTTCTCTTCATTCCCCACCCAAACACAGGCAAATGTTATGAATGTTACATTATTTTGTTTAATATAAAACTTCAGACTTTTTATAGGAATAGATCTATGAATAAGAGTGACTATTCATATAGTGTTTCAATTATCTCTGGTTTGCAGCATTTAGCTACAGAAAAATAATGCCCTTTATGCAGACATTATTACATTTCAAGATTCCTTTCTCCTACCAAACAAAAACCATGTATAATTTGTTATGATAAGTTATAATTCACATTAAAAAAAGATTTCTGTCTTCTAAAATGGCAGCATATGTTTGAATATTTGATTCACCAAATGAGGTACATAGTCATTCACAAGCAGTAATGCTGTTAGTTTTTAGTTATTGTATTCAAACAGCATGAGTGTCCTTGGACAAAACAACAGAGAAACTAGCAAACTGATACAGAAACTCTAAGATGGAGGGAAAAATAACAGACATTGTTTGACATTTTTCTTTAACACAGATTATAATAAGGCTTTAGAGAGCCTCATTAAAAGTATTTTTGCAGGCAAGTTAGGAAGGTGGTTTTCTGTAAATCATTGAAAAAATAAAAAATGAAGGCTATAACTACAGCTTCCATCCATGCATTGTATCACTTATATGCCTAGGGAAGAAGAATTGATTAGGGCTCCTCTAAACGGGTCATTAGTTAAGCAGAAAGCATGTGACTAGGAAAGTCATTTACTATTTTTTCTGTAGAACATTTCCTTAATGCATGGTACAACCTAGGCAATACAATGGGAGCAATTTTGACTTTGATTTTACAAACAAAAGGGGGAAAAAGCAAGGTTTCAAGAGCTGTCATTTTTCAAAAACTTTAAACGCACAGTTATTCAGAAATAACAGAATTACCATAATTATTAAATAGAAAAAGAAATCCATTAGCTAATAAAGAGATGGGCTAAATTCAAATTGATTACTTCACAAATACAATTTACCTTAAGTCCCAAAAGAACAAAGGCAATGCCGTTAGATGAACTGTACTTCCTCTCAAATGTTTTGTTAATTGCTTCTGTTTTAACAGATAAACAGGGTCAAAGTAAAAAAAAAAAACAACTCGATGTTTACTCTTCTCATAAGTAAATTAATAATAAATGTTTAAAAAGGAATTGTATCAGCTGCATTAAAATTCAATGCATGTCTCTTATGGAAAATTGTTTACTAGGTTACTAGGGCATTTTTTTTTTTTAACTTTTAGATAAAATTACTTCTGCCATAGTTCTAGTCAATTTAGTTCAAGCCAGAGCAGTAAGCCATCTTAAGAACTCTATAACGCACAGAGCTAGATGAAATGAAGGAGAAGATACTGAGACTTGGCAGCTGGCCTCTGAGGGATCACAAGCTAGTGTGGGAGAAAGAAGTTTAAAGCAATTAACCATAAAGACAGACATAATGTGTTAAGTCCTGTAATACAGACGCTACATGACAGGAGAGCAGAGCAAAGGAAGAATTAGTTCTGACTAGGCAAGGAAAAAGACTACTGAAAGTGGTTTGGGAGCTAATTCTCTTTTAGAAATTAAGATTTTGATAAAGAAAAGAAGAAAACTTGATGACATAAAGGAGGTTATGTGTACGGAGACTCTTGAGCACAGAGCATTCTGGAGTTTAGAACCATGGGAGGGACAGAGGAAGCAGCAGGAGATGAGGCTGGAATGCAAGGCTGAAGTTAGTCCATGGAGGACTTCAGATGCAAGCTTAAGGAGTCTGGACTCTTATCCTCCAGGTAGTAGGAATTCACAAAAGCCAAGTAGTGGCACCATCTGACCTGTGCTTGGGAAGGTAAGTTTGGTGGCGAAGAAAGTAACGGAATTCAGAGTCAAGAAATTCAAGTAAGAGATCATGTCACAAACTGACACTGGCAAGAGAAAGTGTAGAGGTAAACTACACTATAGCAAACAAAATGTAATGCAAAGGTAAAAGTGGAAAAGCACCAGTGGGATCTGACCTGGTGGGGTGTAGGAGATGAGGGAGAGACAAGGGGCAAAACGATTCTGGATACTGGAAGGATAACGACACATTTGAAAAAAAAAAAAAAGGTGTAGCCCGAGAAGGTTTGGGAAAGTCGAGATAAAACACATAGTTTTGCTAAAAGTTGGAATGCTCATGATTTAAGAAACCATAAAAATCATCTAATTGAGTAGTTCTCATCTCTGGTTGAAACCCAGAATCAGATGAAAAGCAGTATTTTTAAAATCTTGATTTGTAATCCACTGCAAAGTGAAAAGTGAAAGTTGCTCAGTCACGGCTGACTCTTTGCTACCCCTCTTGGAATTCTCCAGGCCAGAATACTGGAGTAGGCAGCCTTTCCCTTCTCCAGGGGATCTTCCCAACCCAGGGATCGAATCAGGGTCATCCTGCACTGCAGGCAGATTCTCTACCAACTGAGCTTTGTTGTGCTGCTGCTGCTGCTAAGCCACTTCAGTCGTGTCCGCCTCTGTGCGACCCCATAGACGGCAGCCCACCAGACTCCTCTGTCCCTGGGATTCTCCAGGCAAGAATATTGGAGTGGGTTGCCATTGCCTTCTCCAACTGAGCTATGAGAGAAGCCTAATCAACTGCAAAGGATTTGAACTTAAGTGATCTGACCAGGCACTCTTTTCTTTTATTATTTTGCAAAGTTACCCAGGTGAAAAAAATACACAGCCAGGTTTACAACCTCTGAAATAATCTGTATCCTTTCATGTAAAAATTATTTTGATACTGAATGAGATTTCAATCCTTTCAAAGGCTTCAATTTCTTGGCAGATGACGCACCCAACTCTTCTCCTCCTGTATCTGACTACCTTCCCTGTCTCTCTTCGTCTACTCTTTTGTACATTAATCTAATGAGTACAATCAGCAACATGCTAGGTATTAAGGAAGTGGGAATACAAAAATGACTGGAACATGACTGACACTTGTATTAAATGCCTGTTCAGTGATCACATTTCAAGGCTTTAACCATACATCTGTATGCTTAACTCTTAAATTATGTCCCAAGTATAGATCTCTCCTAATTCTCAGTACTACTATATCAGGGAAGAACAAATCTGTTTCTTTTACTTTAACCTTTGCATTCTATTGCTTTTGCTAGAAGTTAATTGCTAAAGGGATGTTGCCTACAGCTGAAAGTAAACATAATGGCCCATTTTCCAGAACACTGCCCCCACAACCCCCATGAGTGAATGTAGAACTAAAAATACATTTGGTCAGTTCACAGGAAACATCTGAACAAACTCACTTGTGAATGGCTGCAGGAAAGTAGAAATTCACACTCGCAGAGTGAATCAGAACAATTTATGGCCTTTTTATTTTCCCCTATCTTTGTTATATAAAAGAACCCAGAATGAAGACCCAGACCCTGGTAAGGTGGCTCTCTTGGACCTCAGTTCAAGATCTCTCAGACTCCTTGTTTTCTGAATAAAGTCATTATTCCTGTACCCAACCACTCCCTCTCCTGATTCACTGGCCTGTTGTGCAAAAAGCAGAATGAGCTTGGACTTGATAACACTACATTTCCAATTTGCTTTCTAGATGTCTCATTCTGATGCCCTGCCTGCCACCACAAACTCAGCATATCTAAATTAGAATTCATTTTGCCACTAACCCTGCCACACTGATTTTACAAATATGTAATGAGAATCTAACATACATCTTGTTCACACAAATTCATCCATGTCCTTTTTCAAATGGGGCTTCCCTGATGGCTCAATTGTAAAGACCCCACCTGCCAAAGCAGGAGAAACGGGAGACAGAAGAGACCTAAGTTCCATCCCTGGGTCACGAAGATCCCCTGGAGAAGGAAATGGCAACCCACTACAGTATTCTTGCCTGGGAAATCCCATGGACAGGGAAGCCTGCTGGGCTACAGTCCATGAGGTCGCAAAAGAGGTGGACACGACTGAGCATCTAAACAATAACTCTTTCAAATACGATGTCCAGAGGCATGTGTCTGTCACCTCTGATGTGGGGACCACATTGTTGGTTTGTACCCAGTGGACCTGCAGGGCTGGGGCTTGTCCAGCTTCGAGACTGAAGAAAGTGCCCGGAATCGGGAGCAGACACCAGCGGTTTAACGCAGGGGTCCCCTACCCCTGGGCCAAGGACCGGTACCAGCCTGTGGCCTGTTACGAACCAGACTTCGTTAGTAGGAACGTAGTGACGGGTGAAACCGAAACCGTCCCACCACTCCCCTGGTCTGTGGAAAAACGGTCTTCCACAAAACTGGTCCCTGGTGCCAAAAATGTTAGGGACCGTTCGTTTAATGGGTGGGGAGCTTACATGTCTGAAGCAGGGTCCTGGAGGGACGACACCTCAGGCTGCGCAGCCAAGCGGCAGACAAAACATGGCGGCAGGCTTGCTCCGGGTGCAAGGGGCGGCTCCCAGGTGAAGGCCGGAAATGACGTCACCTTGGCTCGCAGGGTTGCCAAGGAAACCAGCAGATGCGGCCTGCCGCTTACAGCCTCTCGGATTAGAAGAAGCATCAGCTGTGCCGGGGCAAGTGTGTCGGGAGATCAGTGAGTGAGGTCTCGAGCAGCGGACACCCAGAGATCAAGAGGACGGCCACCTTGACTGTCCTGACTATACACTCACCTGGGCTCTTCATGGTAACCTGCGCAGCCCGGGCTTATAACAAATTAAGACGTCCTTCATTTTCTCCAGGAAGCAAGATCCTCAATTCAGCACCCCATTCTTTTTTTTTTTTTCTTTCTTTCTTTCCCACTCCACTGTACATACGAAGACAGCCAAACTGGCAGAGTTTTCCTCTCGTTTTGAGAGCTGGGGATCCTCCTAGTTCTTGATTTTGATATTTCTCCTCAAAGCCAAAATTTCTGGGCTTCCTTGGAAGATTCCATGGACAGAGGAGCCTGGCGGGCTACACAGTCGATGGAGTTGCTAAGACTGGGACACGACTGAGCACGCAGTCACGCAGGCGGGTGGCTCAGTGGGGAGAATGCATCTGCAGGTGCGGGAGACATCAGGTAGATGCTTGGTCCGGGAGGATCCCCCATGCCGCACAGCAGCTGAGCCCTTGAGCCACAACTACTGAAGCCCAAGCGCCCTCGAGCCCGTGCTTGGCAACAAGAGAAGCCAGCACAATGAGAAGCCTGCGTGCCACAGCTGGAGAGTGGCCCCTGCTCCCGGAAACCAGAGAAAGCCCGCACAGCAACAAAGACCCAGCACAGCCAAACATAAATAAAATTATTTCTTAAAAAAATCATTAAGAAGCAGTGCTTAACTAGTATTGTTATTATCCTTTCTGATGGTCAAAAGAACCTTTGGCATCTAGTTACCTGACCGATGTTTGTTACAATAAGAATCAGGCTGGGAATATGAAGGTTTAGTGAAAAAAAAAAAATCAGGTACAAGTAGAGTTGCCATAAGGATCATCATCAAAATACATCTCCTGCAATATTAGTGAATAGTACTCTCTTTGGGGCTGGGGGCCAATGATTCTGGGCTGTAAGATGTTCTGTTGCAACCCAGGACTGGTCAGATGTCTTGTTTAATTGCTGTTTCTGAAGCAGAAGTAAGAGCATCACAAAACTGGGAACAAACACCAGCCTCTCAAATAAGCCTGCATCCAGCACAGCTCCCTGCCAACCAAGGTACTCAGCTGTAAACTGGAGGTACTTACTTGCCTTCTACAGTCATCAAAGAGCTTAGCCGACCAGTAAATGATAACAATAAACAGCTAACCATGCATGAAACAAGAAATCAGAATTTTCTACTTGTATGCATGCTTAAGCTAGGGGAGATGCCAGTCAACGAGCTTAAAAAAAAAGAGTGAGGCAACTAACTGCAAGATGGCATTTTCATCAAGACCCAAGGTAATGTGCCCAGTGCTTTAGGTATTGGAGAGAAGCTATGATTCTTGGAGGATCTGGGAAATTAGCTTCCTGCAATAAGCAGGGCAATTAACTTAAAGCAGATTCAGCTGCTAAGTGGAGTGGATATGTCTTCGGTCAGGCAAAGACTTCCCTCTTGTGCTCCTGTTGGGATTTTTCGTGCAAATTTGAGTTGCTTGGCCCTAACTTCTCCCTTTGGCCAAAGGATTCTAAAAGGTCTCACTTATTTCATTCCCAGTGTCCAACTAGGATGAGAGGACCCAGAGGCTTTGTAGGAGTGGCTTTAAAAGGGGGCACCTTACTTACCTGGGGAAGTTGGTGTGTGATGCTTAGCTCTTCAGATTTTGCGGCTAGCTCACAGTTCAATTATTTACTGAAAGTTAGAAACAAAATCATGTGTTTTTAGAACTTGATTAGAGAGAAGATAATGTTTTGTTTGAAAAGTCAGCTGCAGAGATTCCGTCTGAATGTGGCTGTGGCTGCCGTTGAAAGATTTTGATTTGGCTAATCACAGAGGTCTTCCTCGAATACTAACTAAGGATTCCAAGCAGAACAAATTCATTCCTGATGAAGTCTTGCAGCTGACAACGTGGAATAATATGAATCACAGACCTGTAAAATTTGATCAGGATGGAATTAAATGACTGTCCTGAAATGATTTAGCAAGTCTATTTTCACCAGCAGTGCAGTGAAAGTGGGCAGCCAGTGAAGGGCCATTTTCATCTGCCATCTTGTTTTGTGTCATGTTGCCAAGAGGGTTTCTGAGGGTCGTACCCTGGAAAGCTTGCTTGAGTGGGTCACACAGGCATCAAGTGAGATGTGGTACAACACTCACACTTTCTTTCCATTCCCAGTTATGGTTCCATAATTTACAGAGGCATCCAGAACTTTTTAGAATTAATTTGTTTCAGGACCACCTCTTGGGATGATGATATTTTTAAATTTATTGCTTCTCTATATGAAACATAATTTCTTCTTATTTCCCTTATACTTTACATCTCATGCAGTTTCAGTTCAGTTCAGTTCAGTCCCTCAGTCGTGTCCACCTCTCTGCAACCCCTTGAATTGCAGCACACCAGGCCTCCCTGTCCATCACCAACTCCCAGAGTTTACTCAAACTCATGTCAGTTGAGTCATTGATGCCATCCAACCATCTCATCCTCTGTCATCCCCTTCTCCTCCCACCTTCAATCTTTCCCAGCATCAGGGTCTTTTCCAAGGAGTTAGTTCTTTGCATCAAGTGGCCAAAGTATTGGAGTTTCAGCTTCAGCATCAGTCCTTCCAATGAATATTCAGGACTGATTTTCTTTAGGATAGACTGTTTGGATCTCCTTGCTGTCCTTCAAGAGTCAGGGAGCTTTAAGAGTCTTCTCCAATACTACAGTTCAAAAGCATCAACTCTTCAGTACTCAGCTATCTTTATAGTCCAACTCTCATATCCATACATGACTACTGGAAAAACCATAGCCTTGGTTCAAAAGGCTATGGTTCATGGGGTCGCAAAGAGTCGGACACGACTGAGTGGCTGAACTGGATTGAACTGAACTGACTAGACAGACCTTTGTTGGCAAAGTAATGTCTCTGCTTTTTAACATGCTGTCTAGGTTGGTCATAACTTTTCTTCCAAGGAGCAAGCACACAGTTTAAAGAGTACAAAATCCATGGATAGAAAATTGGAAAGCAGCATAAAAATATCAACCCCAACCTTGAGCTACACTGATACCAAGTAGAAATTTTTCTTTTAGTGGCTTTGATGAAATATATTGAATAGCTCCCTTCTGTTCTCATAACCTCCTGGACAGGCAGTATCAACTTCGCCTTCTGAGGTCAGGGTTGAGGTGAGAGAATGAAGTCAAAGTCCCAGTCTAGTTCTGGAAATTGTACTGTGGAAAGGAAGCTGTTTGTATCATGGAAATATGGAGATGAAGGAATTCCTTTTCTGTCTCCAAGAATATGTTAGGAATCAATATTGGAACATTTTACTACAAAAAGGTGAGCCATCTGAAAGGGTCATTTATTTATTTTTAGTGTTATGGCCTGCTACTTGGTCTCTTAGATGAGGCATAATGAGGGAAGTTTCTGAAAATAACATGTAAGGCACAGCTAATCAGATTTCAGGGGATGTGTGTGAGAGGTCAGGATGGCATATTTTAACATTTATATTTAGGTGACTTCTTTTCTTCAGAAAATAATGGCCTGGGTAATGAAGTACAGGTTTTTCCCTATCACAATTCTACCTATGGTTTAAATTATTTTTTTAACTGTTTGCTTATATATATATATATAAATATATGTACTTCATTACATATGTATATATATATGTATGTATATACACATACATGAAACCATTTATACATATATTCATAAAGATGTATATATATGCTTGGGGCTTCTCTGGTAGTGCTGATGGTGAAGAATCCACCTGCAATTCAGGAGACCCAGATTTGATCCCTGGGTTGGGAAGATGCCCTGGAGAAGGTAATAGCTACAACTCCAGTATTCTTCCTGGGATAATCCCATCAACAGAGGAGCCTGGCTGGCTACAGTCCAAGGGGTTGCAGAGTCAGACACGACTGAGCGACTAAGCACATGTGCATGCATATATATGTGTATATAAGTTTTATATATATATATACATAAGTAAATTATGCATATGATGGGCTATAGTCCATGGGGTTGCAAAAAGTTGGACACAACTGAGTGACTAACACCTACATACATAAATATAATTATATGCATTGATGCATCTATAAACTAAGGATCCCACAGGAGATGCTGAATGACGCACTGTTTATTTTGAGTCACATGGTACCAGGATATACAAAAGAATTTTTTCTCCTTTTCAGAATCCTATGTCAGCATTGATCTAAAGAAGAAAAGAGGGGAATTTCCTGGTAGTCCAGTGGTTGTGATTCTGCACTTTCACTGCCAAGGGCACAGATTTACTCCGAGGTCCTTGCAGTAAGATCCCACAAGCTGCATAGCACAGCCAAAAAAAAAAAAAAAACATTGAAAAAAAAAGGGGGAAAATAATGCTTTCAATAAACTTGGAGGCATTTTTTTTTTTTTTGCACGCAGTTATACTTAACATGCTACAGTTTTTCTTTGCTATAGTTTATTTAAAAATAAGTTGTGGAATAATGCAGTAACAGTGAATATCTTATTTTAGGCAAATTGGAAGGTATTTCAAATGCTATTCACATAAAGTGATAGAGCCATTTGGTCTCTGATTTACTGGAATTAAATATGACAAGTCATTTGTTATCTCCTTGGCAGCAGAATAGCTGGAAATGGAGATACTACTTTTGATGTAATTCAGAGAATTGTTAACATTCATAACTAACCTTATAAATATATTTCTGTAACACATTTTCATGTGCAAACTGTAATGGCAAAATTAAAAATAAAAAATTTGGTCTTTCTGATATTCTCATGTCGAACCCAAAGATAAAAGAATATGGATTATTAGGAAAATGTTGGATCCTTCAGGAAAAAGTCAGTAAATATTTTGAAAAGTACCTGTAGACTTCATAAACTCCTGCCAAATTGTCTAGCCTCCATCACTGCCTTCCATCATGATAACATCACCAATTTCATGGGCTGTGTCTTGTAACTGTTCACAGGTTTTTCTTAAAACTCTCTTATTTAGTTCCTATGAAGTTAAGCTTAATTTTCTTCACTGAGTCATGTCTTCTTTATTTCCTGTTTCAGCTTCTCTTCCCCATTCTGCTACATAATTTGGGACTTCTGTCAAGTTTCCATTCTTTGTCTATGCTTTCTCCCTCATACTTTTTATAAACTCTGTGGCTTCAAATTTTACTACTAAGTTGAGCATTTCTTCAGCAGCAAATCTCTTATGGTTCTAGATCTAATTTCAGCTCCCCATCCATAAAATTCATATGTGTAGCCTATGTAATATTTATAACACGAGCATAATATTATCCTTTGGAATATCCTATCCTATAATAGGACGTAATTAGGACATAATCATATCCTACATAATATCGTATCCGATATGTAATATTTTGGGCACCCAGACATTTCTGATCATGCAGGGCTTGGGCAATATGTCTTCCTCAGTTGCGTTTGCTTCCATATTCTCATCCTAAATACCAATCACCTCCCTAACTAAAACCTCTAGGCTCCAGATCAATACACTTAATATATTCAACTGACTCTTAACAGCTGCGTATTAAAGTCAAAAAATTCTAACAATTCAGCTTACACACAGAGCCCTTCACTTCCCACCTTCTCAACTTGATCCTTTCCTAATGTTCTTCACCTCAATGAATTGTATCCCTCCCCATCGTGTGTCACAGATCATGACATGGGGATTATCCAAGACCTACTCCAATGTATCACAGTACAATCATCACTGTTGATTTATTCAAACCTACCAGTGTCTTTCCAAATATCACCACATAGCTTCCTAACTATTTTCTGCACATAACTACTTTTTTGTCTTCTCTTTTTTTTTTAAACTGCAACTAGAATTAACCTTCATTTTTTTATGTATCTAAAATTTTGTCCATTTCTTTAAACTCTAAATTTCCAGTGGCTTTCCAGTAGTCATGTATGGATGTGAGAGTTGGACTATAAAGAAAGCTGAGCGCTGAAGAATTGATGCTTTTGAACTGTGGTGTTGGATAAGACTCTTGAGAGTCCCCTGGACTGCAAGGAGATCCAACCAGTCCATCCTAAAGGAGATCAGTACTGATTGTTCATTGGAAGGACTGATATTGAAGCTGAAACTCCAATACTTTAGCCACCTGATGTGAAGAGCTGACTCATTTGAAAAGACCCTGATGCTGGGAAAGATTGAAGGCTGGAGAAGAAGGGGACAACAGAGGATGAGATGGTTGGATGGCATCACAAACTCAGTGGACATGAGTTTGAACAAGCTCTGGGAGTTGGTGATGGACAGGGAGGCCTCATGTGCTGCAGTCCATGGGGTTGCAAAGAGTTGGACATGACTGAGCAACTGAACTGAGCTGAAGTTTGCAGTCCACTCCTTCATCTCTTCCCTGATTTCTTCTAGCTTTCAAGTTTTATTTGTTTTTAAAGTAGCAAATTGATGGCAAGCTATGGGCTTTGGTTATACCCATTTCTCAGATGTGAAATCTAAGGCTTAAAAAGGAAAATGATACACCCAAAGTCACCGAACCTGTCGGTAATGGAGGAGGGCTTTAAATCCAGATGTGTATGACTTAAAATTCATCCTTGTTGAAATACCACCTCCCTCAATATTGTCTTTCTCTAATACACTTGTGTTATTAAGATGAAACGTACCTTGCACTTCCTTTCTTTCATATTCCCACCTAGAATCTCCTTGAGAGAGGAACTATTGCTTCATTCACTCACTTAATATAGATGCTTTCATCTATGATACACCTGGTGTCACATGAGGATTTAGGAATATTGTACTGACATGTCAGATTTAAAAAATATGTTTCCCACACAACATACACTGTTTCAGATGATCTTAATAATTATTAACAAGCTATGAAGATGCTGTATTTTTGTTTTAACATTATTAATAATTTTCAGCAGATACAGGACTTTGCGAGTCTAATGGAATCTTGAAACAGTAAATTATAGTTGCCTATGATGTAATTCAGATGACTTTCTTTCAAAGAAATATACCTATAAAATACCCAGAGGTTAAACCAATTTTTATACACCCTTTGAAATATTATATAAAATTAAAAGTAGGAATTTACAGGCTGAGTTCAGAAGTGATTAAGTAAACAAATATGGATATTTGTGGCATAACAGACATAGTTTTCATAGGATTAATAGAAGGTAGGTAGTGAAGTCAGTGGCTCAAATGTTCAATAAAAGACATAACTATTAAATTTGGGGAAAATATGAGGGTATGATATGGTTCACTGGATATGCTGAATGACCTAAATTCCATCTCCTTAACCCCTGGCCTCTAGGACAGACCAAATGGGTACTAGGCTCAAGTGGGGGTGGGGGTGAATTAGTTCCGAGAAGCTGGTATATCTGGAACTGTGAATCTGTCTGGGAAGTTGAGCATATCCTTGATGGCCAAACAATCTGTGCTTCAACTCTTTGTGACCCCATGGACTGCAGCACACGAGGCCTCCCTATCCAACACCAACTCCCAGAGTTGACTCAAACTCATGTCCATTGAGTCGGTGATGCCATTCAATCATCTCAGCTGATTCCATATTTGTTTAGTTGGAATCCAGTGCTTCATGGAAATTAATTTTAGCCATAATTCATATTGCATTTATAGTCTTTTAAGATGTTAGGAACACACTAATGTTTAAATGCTGTCAGGTTTTTCTTTTGTGTGTGTGTGTCAATCCAGGAAATGGCTGGCCTATTGTGTTGTGCTCAGTCGCATCTGACTCTTTGCAACCCCATGGACTGTAGCTGCCAGCACCTCTGTCCACGGGCTTCTCCAGAGGAGAACACTGGAGTGAGTTGCCATGCCCTTCTCCAGGGGATCTACCCAGGGATTGAACCCGAGTCTCCAGCATTGGCAGGCGGATTCTTTACCACTGAACTATTATTTTTTCAGACCTGACTGTATGCAGCAGAAGGCCTTCTGCAAGAAGTCTGTCCCTAAAGAATCACTAAGCGTTGGGATCAGAGACACTTCCCCTACTGAAGGTAGGTTTCTGCGCTGAATTACCTGTTCCCAGACTCTCGGGTGCCCTGAAGTATAACTTTGAAATGGTAGGTGACATCCTGCGGCTTATTGTGTTTGCTCATAATGCAGCCCTTGATCATGTTGTCACTTCACATGAAGAGTCAGTGCTGGAGAGTCAGTTGACTTTTGCTGTCTCTCTCTGGGAGAGTCAGGTCTTGAATTTTCTAACTTGATTGAACAATATTTCACCTGCCTGCAAAGCGACCATATGCTCACACTTTCCAATTACCTTTAGACTTGCTAAATGCATTTATAGACAGAGAACAAGCATGAGGAGAAAGGTGGTGGATGAAATGAAGTCTTTTTCCCACTGTCCCTTTTATTATTGTGTTATAAAAACCCAGGCTCAAAATAGATTGAGGCAGATTTATCTTTTAATGAAAATCACCAGGAGGTTTGAAGTCAAGTATTCTTATCTTTCTCTGCTGTCTCCAGGGCACGACTCTTTCACAGGCCTGACCTTGCAGTAGGGTCCTAGAGGGAGCCACAATGATATTTCAGACTCACTTTCTTCAGAAGGGACTTTTAAAAGAGACAATGAAGCCAGCATGCCTCCTTTTAGGCTCCATTGTCCAAAGCGGTGCAAGTCAGCCTTTCCAGAGAGCAAAGGGTGGCAGGGTTCAAGGGCGCTGTGTGTAGCAGAAAGCAGCAGGCTCTCAGGACATTGTCAGGAAGCTGGCCTCTGGCCGACTCAGGAGGCCTTCTGCAGCCCACACAGGCTTCAGAGCTCACCTGAGCTGCAGGTGGGAGGTTGGGCAGGTCTAAACCTCTGGGTCCCTTCCTGGATTCCCACTGCTGGGTCTGCACAGACCGGGCTCTGGAGTAGCTAACTACCAGGCTCCTCCGGTCAACAATGCAGTCACCTCTTCCGCTGTCACTGTGGCCTCCCTGCACTTTAAATAGACTCTCAGAAAGCTGTTTGGTGTGAGAGTGATTTTACCAATTCTTTCTTGTCTTGGCTTTTCTTCTTACATAAAAATGTTAATTGCTCAGTTGGGTCCAACTCTTTGCAACCCCATGGACTGTAGCCCATCAGGCTCCTCTGTCCATGGGATTCTCCAGGCAAGAATACTGGAATGGGTTGCCATGCCCTTCTCCAGGGGGTCTTCCAGACCCAGGGACTGAACCCGGGTCTCCTGCACTGCAGGCAGATTCTTTACCATCTGAGCCACCAGGGAAGCCTCTTTAAAAACTAATGGGGAAGTAACCTGGACTTCTTTTGCTTTCAGTTACTTCTTGAGTTTCAAACTTCATAACAGAAGAGACTGGGTGTTGGTGTTGGGAAGCAGGAAGTAGAGGTAAGAAGAAAAAGTAAACAAGGAAATGGCATTTAAAAAGATTTTTGTCAGTCAGCATTTCTACAGATACATGTAAAAAGAGCACAGTGGGGAAATACAGTAATGAGAATTTGATGTCATGATGATTGTAATTTTATGCCTAAGTACACTTAACATGACAAGGAAGTCTCTTAATCTTAATTAGGAGTAGGTGGGGGCATCTTCATTTTTTTTTCCCCACTAACTGCTTAGCTCTTGGAACTAATTGCCTTCCGAGAGAAAGAGATAATAGAAAAACACCGTTGCATCATACATTCTGAAGAACATAAGGAGCATGTTGGGCTGTATTCTAAAGGCCCTTAAACCCCGTGCTTGCCCAGCTTCAGGACCCAAGAAAAAGCCTTGAGTCAGCGAGGCTGTCTCCAGGGCATGACTGGAGATATCAATGGTCTAATGGTTGGGTCCGCTTGCAAGTCTGAAGAAAGGTCGTGGAGCAGCACTCCGCCTTGTGTGGCAGACAGCCGGCAAGACATGGAGACAGATTTTGCTCCTGGAGGCAGGGGGAGATGGCCACTTACATGGCCAGTTTGCATCACGTGGGCTCATCGGGTTACCGGGGAAACCGACAGACACGCCCCTCACAGCCCCTTTGATTAGAACAGTCACTAGCTGGGCCTGGGGCAGGTGTGGAGGGAGGTCAGTGAGGTGTGTAGGGTGTAGGTGAAGCCGGTGCTGGTCCAGCAGGGGACACACAGAGAACAAGAGGACAGCCATCTTGAGAGTCCTGGCCAGACACAGCATCACACTGATTTCTTGACTCTCTGAGCTGGAGCAGCATCTCAATCTAGCTGGTAGTAATTAAAATGCCGTACATCTAGCTATCTGACAGGCAGTTTTTACATTTGATGTATATTACTGTACAACCACTTCCTATGAATGAATTCCATGTGCAAATGGCAAAGCAAGCTTGAAGAACTGATTTGGGTAAGTCCTTTTGAGTCTACTACCCCAAATGAAAGCCTCAATGAAACTGTGTGCAGCTTAGTATTTTAAGGATTTTTGTAAATTGGAAAGACAATCTTTCCTGAAACTGAGTATTGTCTGCTTCTCAGATTGGAGGAAAGAGTGCTGCATTTTATTTTTCACCAGGAAAAGAACTTCATGTTTTCAACTAATAGACATAAAAGTAAACTTTTTCAACTGGATCCAATTATGCACATAATTTTCGTGGCACAATTGAATTTAAGTTACAGTATGTCTTAGAGTAGGGAAAAATAAAATACAAAGAGGAATTGTTTTTTTTCTAGAACCCTCCTTTCTTTCTAGGCTCTCTCCTTTAACAGAAGGCCTATTTTTCAAAAGTTAAAGCCTCCTATGCCTTAGACATTCTTAAAGGAGCACGTCTGACATTATTAATGAAGAAAAATAGGCAATGTTAAAGGTAAACAAATTTCATTTTGTCTTATTTGCACAGTGAATTTCTGTAAGATCAGTATGTCTATGTTTACTGTTTGTTGCTGTTTCATTTTAAAAGGTCACTCGTCACAGGCCAAATTGACTTCTAATACCATGAAGCTGTTGTGAATGCCTGCCACAGAAAAGGCATTTTATAACCCTATGCAGATGACACCACCCTTATGGCAGAAAGCTAAGAAGAACTAAAGAACCTCTTGATGAAAGTGAAAGAGGAGAGCAAAAAGTTGGCTTAAAGCTCAACATTCAGAAAACTAAGATCATGGCATCTGGTCCCATCACTTCATGGCAAATAGATGGGGAAGCAATGGAAACAGTGACAGACTTTATTTTGGGGGGCTCCAAAATCACTGCAGATGGTGACTGCAGCCGTGAAATTAAAAAATGCTTGCTCCTTGGAAGGAAAGCTGTGACCAACCTAGACAGCATATTAAAAAGCAAGGTCCATCTAGTCAAAGAGATTGTTTTTCCAGTAGTCATGTATGGATGTGAGAGTTGGAGAAAGCTGAGTGCTGAAGAATTGATGCTTTTGAACTGTGATGTTGGAGAAGACTCTTGAGAGTCCCCTGGACTGCAAGGAGATACATCCTAAAGGAGATCAGTCCTGGTTGTTCATTGAAAGGATGGATATTGAAGCTGAAACTCCAATACTTTGGTCACCTGATGCGAAGAGCTGACTCATTGGAAAAGGCCCTGATGCTGGGAAAGATTGAAGGTGGGAAGAGAAGGGGACAACAGAGGATGAGATGGTTGGATGGCATCACCAACTTGGTAGATATGAGTTTGAGTAAACTCTGGGAGTTGGTGATGGACAGGGAGGCCTGGCATGCTGTGGTCCATGGGATCGCAAAGAGTCAGACACAAGTGAGCTACTGAATGACTGAACTAAAAAGGGTGAACGTTATTTATTTTTTTAAATTTTAATTGGAGGCTAATTACTTTACAATATTGTGGTGGCTTTTGCCAGACATTCACATGAATCAGCCATGGATATACATGTGTTCCCCATCCTGAACCCCCTTCCCACCTCCCTCCCCACTCCATCCCTCAGGGTCGTCCCAGTGCACTGACCCTGAGCACCCTGCCTCGAGAAATTATTAAAATGTGAAGGGTGAGCACCACATTATAAAATTTATAGCTGAAGGTACTTTAAAAAAATCAATACTTAGTGTTACACTGACATTCAATGTAAACAATTATAAGTTTTATTTATAAATAACAGGTTTATGGAATTAGACCTAGGAGGTTTTCCTGCTCTAATCTTTTCAGGAATCAGAATTACCAACCTAAATATGGTAACCTTCATGGCAACCGTGAATCTTCAAATATTTTTAAAATGTTTTTTTTTTTCAAAAATTAGTTTTGAACCCTTACTATGTCAGTGTACTCAGTCACTAAGCCGTGTCCAACTCTTGAGACCCCATGGACTGTAGCCTGCCAGTCTCCTCTGTCCAAGGGCTCTTCCAGGCAAGAATACTGGAGTGGGCTGCCATTTCTTCTCCAGGGGATCTCCCTGATGCGGGGATCGAACCATGTCTCCTGTGTCTCCTGCACTGGCAGGAGGATTCTTGACCAGTACTGCCATCTGGGAAGCCCTAAAGGCTATGAATTGAGAACTGAATAATAGAAGCAAGATATAAGTCTCAAAGCTGACATTCTCATAAAGGGAAGTAGGTGATAAGTGGAAAGTAACATGTAGGATAGTATCAGATAGTGATGCGTGGTGGGGAAAAACCCAAAGAGGAAAGGGAGATGGATGTGAATTAATATATTGTAATTAGGAAATGCCCATTGAGACTGTGATGTTTGGGCAAAGAGCCAAAGACAAAGAGGAAATGAGCCAAGGAGAAATCCAGCAGATGAGAGAACACTAGGGAGAAGGGACCATAAGGAGTACAAAGGCTCTGCGGGAGATGTTAGCAGGCCAGCATGACTGCCTGGAGTGAGGGAGGGGGAACAGTAGGAGAGGTTGGGCTTCCCAGGTGGCTCGGTGGTAAAGCATCTGCCTGCCAATGCAGAAGACCCGGATTCAATCCCTGGGTTGGGAAGGTCCCCGGGAGAACGAAATGGCAACCCACTCCAGTATTCTGGCCTGGAACATCCCCTCCACAGGGGAGCCTGGTGGGCTACAGACCACATAATTACAAAGTGTTAGACACCGCCGAGTGACTGATCACACATACACGCATGTGAGAGGTTCATTGCTGTAGATCATGCAGGGCCCCTGTTAGGACTGACCTGGCATCTGAGTGAGATGAGCAGATTGGTACTTTCACTTTAAAATGTCCACTACTTGGATACACTATAAATGTGTATAGTTAAGATATACACATATCATTTGAAAGTTACTCTTTTGGAGTCTGAGTTCAAAACAAGACTAATCCCCACAACTTCAGCTTTCGCCCTGAGTTAGAAAGGAGGGTTTTACTATGGTTTTTTTTTTCACATTATTGTCCATATTGTCAAAACTAATAGGAGTATGAACATGTGATATAGGGCCCTGGGATTCCCTGGTGGTTCAGCAGGTAAAGAATCCGCCTGCAATGTGGGAGACCTGGGTTTGATCCCTGGGTGGGGAAGATCCCCTGGAGAAGGGTAAGGCAATCCACTCCAGTACTCTGGTCTGGAGAATTCCATGGACTATATAGTTCATGAGGTCGAAAAGAGTTGGACATGATTGAATGACTTTCACTTTCACTGGGATTAAAGGATTGTATTTTAGGTCTAAACTGGACCCAGGTGACCTGCATGTATTTCTCATACTGATGACCATCCTGCAAATCCCAAGAAAGTCTCCTTGGTGCAGGAGGTTGGGTAAGGAAGCGGGCAGGAGCCTGTTTCCATGTATCCACGCCTTCTTCCCAGTGCCAGAATCCGAGCTGACCGCCACCTGGGATCTGACTTTTCAGGAAAGTCTGGAGACCAAGGGCAAGGAGTGCATGCTTGGCAGTGAAGGCACAGAACAGGGAGACTGGTGTCCCTCCCAGTGAGCCCTGGAGCCTGGATTTTAGAGAAAGGTACCGCGGGGCCGCCATGTCCCGGCACAGTTACAGAGTCGATGTGGACAAGCAGTTGCTGCCTTGTCCACCAACAAGGAGGGAGGAGTCCATGAACCCTTCCCCTCCTATGAAATGATTTGCATTCTGGATCCTCTGCAGATGGTTTCTAGTATTTTTCTTATTCAAAGTGGAAAATAAAAAGAGTTTAGATTCAAACACATGGCGAAACTTTTTGGTCCAGACAGAGTGTTTGTGTCCTGAGTGCTGTAATGCTAGATTAGTCAGTGGGAAGAACTAGCCTCATAGGAACACAGGTTTTTTAAAGCATCTGATAATGGATTGAAAAATGTATCAACTCATCTCAGAGACTTCTTTTACTTTCTTACAACTGTTTTACTACATAGCAGTGTTTCTATTTTTTATTCTATATGGAAGGACACTATACGTTTTCAGGGCTAAGTTCTCTGAATAATGTGCTTCCTGCCTGACTAGAGCTAACTTATGTTCCTCTTTCAAGCTGCAAAAATTTTGTGGATAACCTAGTGATATTAATATATAATGCTTCTCAATAAGAAATCTTAAGATCTTGAGCTGATCAAATTTTGAATTGCAGCAATTGGTGGAATGAGAATCAGATAATGCAGCAGGAAAAAACAGTTAAGCAACTTCTCTTTGAGAATACAAAAGTGACAGAAAGGATCTGACCAACACTAATCAATGGTTAACAGTGAATTCATTTTCACATTATTAGTTTACTTACTATTTATTAAATATCAAACCCTACAGTGAGAAAATAATCTCAAACTTCAAGCATTTCCATCATTAATTATTATCTTTGTGTAGAATCAAATACCTCCTCAATTGTAAAATTATAATTTTAGGTGAAATGAAAGCAAAACCAGACAAATCTTATGATTTGTCTATAAACACTACCGATGCTAAAAAACACTCTGACTTTGGAGATGTTAGAATATTAAAATATGCATGCCTCGGAATCAAGGAAACATGTAATTAAGTAATTCATCTGACTGAAAGTTCACAGATCTATGTGCCAGGTACTTTGAGAGTCCTGAGAGGAACTCCAGTCATAACACACAGAACTGATGCAAAACAATCTCTGTCCCCAAGCTGTCACCGTTTTTGCAAATTCAAAAAGTAACAATAAAGTTTGGACAGTGCTTTTCTGTGGGAAATACAGTCTGATGCTTGAGCTGAGGCTCAAATAATATACAGGTTCTATTCCCATAGTATGTGGTGGGTGCTAGGAAGGAGGTTCTAGCTAAATGGAATAGATGGACCAGAGGATATGGGGAAGAAAAAGGTGGTGCTGAGAAAATGTGGTATGCCTAGAACACACTGGCCCATGAAATTTAAGCATCAAGAATGCAACTAAAGAGACCTAAAGGTACAAGTTCTTGAAGGGTTGATAAGGAAAGCGTAATGGAAAACCACAGTTAGACCTATGGTAGCTATCATTTCATAGTCAGGGCCCTAGTCACCTGAGTTCATCTTTTGCTTGACATACCCTTTTTCCTTTGGAGTGAATGGAACTAAATGTTTCTGGTAAAGGAAACATTTCCATGGAGGATCCCCCTGCAATTAACAGAACCTTTTGACTTGAGGCTTACAGATGGGCATGTGGAATACATCTTAACACATGCAGAGAAATTTCATGCTTGCATTTGGAAGCCTGGAGGCAGGATGTCATCTGAAAATTATTCGAGTATTCCAACAGACAGGCTATTTGAAATTTACGTTCCCAGAACAGCATACTAAGTAGTAGGAAAAATAACTCAAATAGTGGCTACATGCATCAACATAAATATAGACCATACATATCATGCTTAAAGAAAAATCCATCAGTAGAATGATCAAGTATGATTCTACTTTTACTGAGATTAAGAGCATGCATAATAGACTGTTTATTATTTAATAATATGAACATGTAGTAAAATTATCTTAAAAATCAAGGGTTCCTATATTCCATTTTGTTATGAACATGCGTTAATATATATGTTAAGGTTTCTAGTAACAAATAAGATAATTATGAGAAACTAGTTCCCTTGCAACATTTGTAATACCTAGTGCCCTGAGGGCACAGCACATCACACCAGTAAAATTATTTTCTATTAACTATCACATCCTCGCATATCTAGGTGTCAGACTCTTATAAGGGTGTGATTGTTCTCTCTGGCTTATAGATAACTTGAAAAGTAGAGATTTCATGGCAAATAAGCACAAGAGCCGGGCCTGGCCAGGTCTTTTGTCTACAGCCCTGGTGTCCTTCCTGCATAGACACAACACAACAATTATTGACTGTGAAAGTCTCCCACAACTTATCAGAGAAGAGCTGTGCGGAGCTGTGCTCTCCGAGTCAATAGTCATTAGCTCCGTGTTGCTATTGAGCACTGGAAAGTGGTTCAGGAAAATCTTTGAGCTCAATATCTTGGGAGGAGTCAACCTATGTGTCCCTGATATTTTTGCCACCTAGGGACCTGATTTTCATCAAACAAGTTTTCTTGGTGAAGAGGGCTACCTTCTTTACAGCTGGCTTCTTCAGATGATTAAGTTTTGGGCTAGGTCCTCAGCTTTCTCTGACTTCAAAAGAATGCATCTGTCTAAGCTCCCAGGAGTCCTTTTCTTTATCATTCATAATACGTTTCAACTGCCTGTCAATTAGACATTCAATCCCACTGTCATTTAAATGACCATTTCCCCTGTACCTCTTACTGGAGTTGGTATGTTATCTGAAGTCTCCAGGTGGCCGAGAGTTCCACATCAACTATTTCATCTTCTTAAAAAAATACATATTTATTTATTTAGCGGTGCTGGGCCTTAGTGGTGGCGTGCGGGATCTTTAGTTGCAGCACATGGGATCTAGCTTTCTGACCAGGAATTGAACCCAGGCCCTCTGCATTGGGAAGGAGTTGTCTTCTTAGCCACCGGACCACCAGCAAAGACCCCAAGTACTTCTTTTTTAAATTTATGTTTTATTGTTTGGCCATGCCAGGAGACATATGGGATTTTAGCTCTCCAATCAGGTATCAAACCCACACCCCCTAAAGTGGGAGGGAAGAGTCTAACCACTGGACGCCAGGGAAGTTCCATATCAATTACTTCTAATGAACTGTTGTTTATCCCTTACTCACATCTATGGCCTCCTAGGGAGTTCCCTATGACCAAGTGACAAAGGGAAAATTGTGGTCTGGTTCTCAGATGGGTCAGCCTACAGTAAGCTGAAAACAGATGCCTGCTGCCCTTCCACCCAGTCTAGGTACAGTTCTACAGGTTGGTGGTGAGAGAAGGCCCTCCCAGGGAGCCGAAGTGGGGGTAGTATCACTGGTCATTCATTTTGCTGAATTGGGACCTAGACAGACAAAGAAAGGGAAGACACAAGGAAGGAAGACTGGAGTATTACATGCTGAAGGATTTGGGATTAGGTACAAGGCTTGTGGATTATTATATGTCTCACATTAATGTCTGACAGACATAAAGCCTCTATGACAGAAGAGAACTTCAGCTGGAAGGCGGACAGCATGGCCCACCAGTCCACTTATTTCTCAGCCAGCACAGTGTTTGTATAATGGGCTGATGGAGAGATTGTCCATCAGGGCTGAGAGAGAACTATGCATGAATCCAACGATGTGGGTTCCCTCTCACTCTGGCTGTTAGCTATTGTGACCACACTGAATGGACAGACTGTCAATGGCAACAACCAGAGCCCTTGGTTTGAACAATCTGGCCCTCAATTTGAGCAACTTGGAGGCACACTGAAATTGGACCTTTTCAACCTTGGAGGAGGCAGCGATTTAATCTTACTAGAATTGACATAATTTTGGATATGGACTTGCTTTCCCACACACAGTACTTTGCCAACCTTACCATCTAGGCTTTTACAAAATTCCGATTTCATCAGAATGAGATCATACAAATTTCCTCCTGTGAACAGACAATTTAATGGCAAATCTACTTGTCTCATTATACACCTTATCAACACAAAGTGTCAAACTAGTATGATGAGGGGACTACCTCTTAACTATTAAGTGAAATGAGAGCTCAGAGCCTCAATACCATGCAGATTTTGTCTACTGTCCTTTAAGATGTGCCTTATCTGTTAAACTGATGGCCAATATACAGTGCTGGGTCCCTAATATCTACAATATCAGTTCCATAACCAACTAACATAAAGGTACCCTTGCCTCCTCTTTCTGTTACCCTTGTCAATCCGCTTTGGAAATTGTGTTTCATGTACTTACAATTCAGACTCTTTAATAAGTTCTGATTTTTATTGGGGAAATGTTTCTTCCGGGGAACACAGTAAAGATCTCAATGAACTGGAAGCTAAAATTAACACCTTATGAAATTGGGCTGCTCCTGCCAATGAGCCAGAGGTGCTGATCCTGGCAGGGTATCAACACTGATCATGACAAACAGTCAGAGTGCATGCTATTTGATGGGGAAGGAGGAAGGCATGTCTGGGACCAGGATGATTCCCTGGCTGTGTCTTGGTGTTTCAGGGCCCAGAAATAAACCTAAGTGGATAATTGCAGCCATTTAGGTTCACCACACACTGTCGGACACAACTGAAGCCACTTAGCACAGAACACAGGTCTGCCACAGACAAGTCAGCCAAGTCCTAGACTCCTTGAAGGTTGGGTCACCCCTTGGGGCAAGAAACTCACATGAGCTACATGAAGGAACTCTAAGAAAGGAGATGATGAATGCCAGTTATGACTTAGAATTGTTTACACGTGACAGAACGACAGCTGCAAAACATTTTCCCGTATAAATTCTTCTGTAAAGCTTACAGCCAGCTAGCAGTTTGGAGAACTGCATGCCACTTGGGTGCTTTTCTAGCATATGTTTCACCTGTGGGAGCTAGCTGAGAATTCATATGTGCGACTCGGAAGTTCAGGGAATTTATGACTCATAAAGGAACTCTCAGTGGGAGACAGGGTCTGATGGGTAATTGCTTCTTCTTTACATTCCTTGAATCCTGAGATCCTTATCATAAATTTCCCCAGATAGTCCAAGTGGGATTACACACTCAGTATTCACAGAAGTCCATTTGCAAACGTATCTTTTACATAGGCTTTTTGCTCCTTTATTGTTACACTTTCTCACATCTTAGCCCAATACACTATGTGAATGTTTTTCACTCGGTCGTGTCTGACTCTTTGCGACCCCGTGGACTGTAGCCCACCAGGGTCCTCTGTCCATGGGATTCTCCAGGGAAGAATACTGGAGTGGGTTGCCATTCTTTTTTCCAGGGGGATCTTCCTGACCCAGGGATCGAACCTGAGTCTCTGGCATTGTAGGCAGATTCTTTATCATCTGAGCCACTAGGAAACCAAATATAATAGACTAGGTGGCTGTAATATAATAGAAACTAAATATAATAAAGAGCAAGCATTTGTTTCTCACAGTTCTGGAGAATGGGAAGACCCATTAGCAACACTAGCAGACTGGTGTGTGGTGAGGGCCTGCTTCCTGGTTCAAAGACAGCCATCTCCTTGCTGTGTCCTCATATGAAGCTGAGGTGAGCAAGCTTCCCGGTATGCCCTCTATCAGGGCACTAATCTCTATTATGAGTAGTCCGCCCTCATGACCTAATTACCTCCCAGAGGTCCTCCAAATACTGTGACACTGGGAATTGAGTTTCAACGTAGGAATTTTGGAGGGATGCAAATACTGAGTCTGTGGTACCCTGGTTCCACATTTCTGCTTCTTGGGAGTGTTTGTCCATTTGACTATTTGCATTAAAACCCCTTTGAGCTATGTTTTTAAAAGAACCTAGGCTGAGACGGTAAAGCATCTGCCTACAATGCAGGAGACCCAGGTTTGCTCCCTGGCTTGGGAAGATGCCCTGGAGGAGGAAAAGGCAACCCACTCCAGTACTATCGCCTGGAAAATCCTATGGATGAAAGAGCGTGGTAGGCTACAGTCCATGGGTTCACAAAGAGTCGGACATCACTAAGCGACTTCACTTTCTTTCTTTCGTTCTGTACTGTGAATATGACATACATATGCACATTTTTCTATGAATAGAGTCCTTAATTTTATTTCCCCCACAAGTCCATACATCTTCTGTTTTACAAAGCAACGGAATAGATAAGATCTCTAAAGGTGTGGAGATTAAAGAAGACAAGAAAAATCCTACTGGAACACATTTTAGATAAGGACATAAAAAAAAAGAGCCCACAAAGAAGGTGTAGTCATTCCCTGAGAGAAAATACTAGAAGGCTCACATTTCACATCTTGGAAAGTCTAAGTACATGGATTTTGAAATTCTGGAATCATCCTAAAATCAAGCTTAAAAGTCATGATAATTTGGAAACATGTACTGAAGTGAGAGGAATAAATCACTAAAAAGTCATTACTTGGAAGTTATGTACAAGATGCTTTCTTTCCTGTGCATTCCTTCAAGCTGGAAACAAAGTAAATATTGAAACAGAGACATTTGGAAATGGAGGCTTTTGTGTGGTGGATAATTTCAAAATGTCTGTGGTTACTTGGTGTTGGTAATAAGTGCTTGTTTAAGGGTGAATTTCAGCTTTATTGAAACTTGTAATTCAACAATGATTCTGGGGAAATATGGTCAGAAGCAGGGGTGGAAACTGTGTAAGTTCCATAAGCAGGGACTGTTGACTGTTTCAGTTTTGCAGGGTAATAGTTTCTCAAACTGGCTAGATTACAAACTCAGACAAACAAAAAAAACCCACAGCTAGATTCTGTTCTTTGAGTCATCTGCGTTAATGGAGTATTGCTTATCTTGATGTGACCACCTGACTACAAATCACACTCAAAGTAGCCCGTGTCCTCTGCTTGTCCCCAGCTATGTCCCTCTAACTTCTGGGCACTCTAGAAATAGAATCCTTGCCACTAAAAGATATGATGATTTATTTTCATGTTTGTTTCTTTCATCTAAATTTTGATAACCACCAGGAAAGGTATTCCTCATGTTTCATAGAATGCCTAGTAGGATTACTTTATAAATGTTGAATAAATGTGAACTATTTTAAAAGATAAATTTTAGATAATACCTGCATATTTTATATAATACTTGCAAAGACAGACATATTGACATAGTTTCTAAACTCACATAAGAAAATATGCCATCAGCGTCTGTCGAATTAAACACAATTACCCCATAAATGAATGCCTGTGTATTGATAAAAAAAAGTAGGACCAAGAACCACGAATTCAGATGATTATTCTAACTCACAAGAACACTAACAATTACAACGATGTCCATAGAAAAGCAGAAAGTATACCTACTTTTCTTTTGCTAAGCCTATGTTTGACCTTTGAGAGATGAGCGAATAGGGTCTTACTAAAAGCCCATATTTTAAAAAAGAAAATCTTGACTTATCAGGAGTCTTCAGAAACATTTCTTCATATGTGCACGTGGTAAATATCACACATCGGAGCCTGCACCTCCCCTGCGATCGTTCTGTATCTGAGAGACAAATGATCTATTTGGACACAACGACCTTATGCCCAATCACGGAGATCAATGCGCATCGAAGCCGAAGCGGAACCGCTCTGGAGGTAGTGCTCTTTCCTGGAAACATCTGCTGCCAGCTGAGTATGTTTACATTTTGGCAGCGCGGGCAGATGGGTTTTTAGGCAGCCCATCTGTGTGCGGATGGAGGCTAGAGAGAAGGAAGCCGGGCAGGACAGACAGCAGAGAGACAGCTTACTGCAATACGCCGAGTGGTGCTAGAGAATGCAAATTAGCTCCTCATTGCAGGCTTTTTCTTCCTGTGCTATTACTGTTTTAAAGCTAATTTGTGTGTTGTGTGAAATGAGTCATAAAGTTTAGGTATGGAACTGCTCTTAGGAACGTAGTCATGGCATGATTACCATTAAAAAAAAGAGAAAAGCTGTCAGTAAGATTTAATATAGTGTAGAGAATAAATATATGTTTAAAATATTTTCCCATTTGAAAATATTCTTTAAAACTACTTTGGCCTATGGGAAAAGAAAAAACACTGAGTAAAGGAAGCATCAACCTTTCTAACCCAAGCGCTTATCTGTTCTCTCTGTACTGTTATTTATATTCAGAAGTGTTATCCAAAAAGCTGTGCTGAAGAACGTAATTTCATATTTAATAGGATTTTTATATACAAATTATGTATGACTTTCAAGCAACAGTAATTTCTTCCTTTATTGCAAGATTTCTCCGATCTTTTCCTATGTTAATGTATTTTCTGAATCTCCAAGGAAGAGGTATGCAGAGTTGTCATTCCCAGAGCACATTTTCGAGGTGTGAGTCCTGGACCAGTCAGTGTTCGCTTGTGTTTACTTGAGAAATTCCACGTTGGGGACTGAGTCAGAAATCAGAATTCTGGAAGCAAAAATATTTTTAACAGAGAGATACTTATGTTAGCATTTCACAATTTGTTAATTGAGATTTTGGAAATTCAGCACTTACATGTCTGAAATCTATCTTTTAGGGACAGACTAAACGATGATGATATTCTTCTATCTGAGATCTTTTTATTTTCTGCTTTTATGGGCTCTTGTACGATGAAGCCCATATATAGTGGAAATCATTAAACTGCTCCTTAATTTGGAGACTAGGTTACTTCCATTCTCAGGAAAAGAAGGAAACTAATAAAAATATATATATATATATATAAAACAGATGAACCTAGTCATTCACAAATTTCAACCTCGAGATATTTATGTAAATGTTTGGTGCTAAATTGTTAATGGAGAAGAAATGCTCAGATTCAATCAAAATGTTTGTATAGAAATCTCATAATTAGACTTTAAATGCAGCACAATATATTTTGTGATACATAAAGTCAGATTCTAACATAAGAGTAATCCAGCTTCCATGAAAAAATATAGGAAGCAAGAATAGCATTTATGGAAAACCATACAGGAGACACTGCCCTGGAAAAGTATATCTCTGCTATTAGAGACAATCATTCCTTTTTCACTTATTAGACTGCTCCTAAGTCTAAATTATGACGCTGCCTCTATGACCCTGCCTATAGTCTGCAAAGAGTTGGACATGACTGAGCAACTGAACTGATAGACTTACCTCAGCTTTTAATCTGTGCTCACTAAATAATGACTTACTTGCAAACTAAGTTTCCAGGGGAACTTCTTGCTAGTTAAAAAGTATTGACATCAAAACCCGATGGTTAAGTGGACACTGAAGTCAGACAGACCCCTTGAATTCAAATCCTTGTTTTCTCATTTCTGGGCTTTGTGACCTTTAGCGAATCACATAATCTCACATCTATAAAAATGGGATATTGCAGCTCACATCTCACGGGCTCATATTGAGGTCTGATTATATCCCAAGAATAAACAGGGATTGCTCACTGTATATGGATCTTTGGGAAAAAACTTATACAAATACAAACAGGATTTTCACCAACCCTTGGTCATGGTTCACTGTTGGTCTCTAACAAATATTTTAAAATTACAGAAGATTAAAAGTGACCTCAGGAAACTAAAGTTAATAATTTCTGGAGAAAATAATGCAGTCTGAAAACAGACTAGTCGGCTTAGAAAGCCATGGAAGCTTTAAAAATGAGGTTTTCAGGATCATCCTCTGGAAGATGAACTGCAAACAAGAGCAAGTGGCTGTAATAGTATTTGCAAATCACAAGTCACAGGGCAGCCGTAAGAATGTGTCAGGAGCCACCAGCTTCAGCAGTGAAGCTGGAGTGATTCCCTGACAGCAGTCACTGGGAATACAAACTGGATATAAGTGACTGTAGCTTCTGTGACACCCCATTCCCTCAACTACAAACACAACGCACCACACACACACAAACAACTGTTCAGGATTTCCGGATGTTCACGAGGGTTTTGATATTGTCCATCTTGCTCTGTAGACACTTTAAAGAAATGATTGACTGAATTGCAAATAGCTGGGGCTGACGTGGAGGGAAAACAGGAACCCTAGGTAAAACTTGTTACAGCTGGTCTCACCTTACGTTGACGTGCAAAGTGGAAGAGACCTCGTAGATATAAGAGAGAAGAGAAAAATGAAAAAAAAATGGGGTTTAATTTATTTTACAGTTTTACAAATGATAAAACAATGACACCCGACCGCTATACAAAAACAAAAGGGAAACAGTGTTGAACAGAATGAACTTGACAGAATAAGCCTCATCTTTCAATTCCACAAAGGATATAAGAAACACTCAGTAGCATTTATTCTGTGCAGCAATACTATCTCTGTAAACTCTTTTTTTTTTTCCCCTGCTATATACATTTGAAACTCTTGTGCTTTTGCCTACACAAAGAAACAGTAATTATTAAAAGGTGCTACTTAAATGCGGAGACAATGGGTCTGGAGCCACAATCTGAAAACTGCAATTCGAATACATTGCCAGCCTGAAGACTTTTTTTTTAATTTTTAATTTTTTTAAAGATTTGGATATACTAGACCCTCATTGTAACTCTAGGTATGAACAACACAGAATTCAGTTACAAAGTAGATCCCTTTAAAGCAGGTTAGCAACTGAAGTTTCAAAAGAACTTCTTTATTCTAAAGAGGTCTTATCTCCAGAGTGCTTCACAGAGCAGACCCTGAAGACATGAGCATAACACAGATCTAGTGTGTGTATATTACAGACTGTGTATACACACAGACACACATATATAACATTGTATATATGCATCACACATGTCTACTTGTACTATGTAGATATATCTATAGCACATATATAATAAAATATCTATTTCTAGGTGGGCTTTATTTGGATTTTCTTTCATCAAATAGGAACAATAACCCTCTCACTCAACTTGTCAAACATTGGTATATTGATCATGTCTGATGGGGAAACTCTCAAACTGGTAGAGGTCACAACTAACTATACATAACTCTTCCTACACCCCTTCCACAATTATAGATACTCCCAACAATAACCACATAAAACAACTCTTTTATGAACCAAATACCACACTGTGTCTATTATGACTAACTGGCTCAATCAGAAATAAATTACTTTGTTCACCCTCTGCCTGTGTAGTAGCTTAATAACTAGTTGGTATGTACACTACCTACAGCATTATTTAAATAAATTGCTTCTGTAAGCATATATGTAGAAATCCCCATTAGCAACTGATATACATTTCATATGGTATACAATACATAAACACATTTGAATGCCCAGCACCTTCATTCAGACAGAAAAACTTCCAGTCATTTCATCAGCCCTGTGTGCTCGATCATCAGATCTGCCCAGAAAAATCTGTTACTGATTTATGATTTTTTATTCCAGCAACTTAATATTACGTATAGAACAGGCTGGGTAATAACGATGAAAACGTTTCCATGGCCTCTTCATGTCAACAGCCCAGTAACAACCATGTTCTCGAAGGGACAGGAGTGTTTCACAGTCAGCTGCCTGAGTATTGTCAGGTACAGGTTTAAATCATGAAAAGGAAATAAACTATTAAAGCTGTGAACATAGTCTTGGAAGAAAAAAAAAACACACAAATATTTCAAGTATGTACTTATAATTTGATTTCATCATGATCGCTTTTGCCCCCTGACTGGTTAGATCTGAATTCTTTTTCTCATTCTTGCTGTCAGCCTTCAGGAATCCCCCTGCCCCACCCCTGTAAGAAGGCCACAGTGGATGGTGAAGGGGGAGGGGAGATGGAAAGTGCTCCAATAGGGAATAGATTGGTCTTGTACAGTTTGTCTTCTTTGAACACTAAACACCTTTATTTGAATTCATTCTTGAGTATTGAAAGTTCCCTGAGATGAACAAAAGTAGTCTCGGTCGATACTGAAGCCCTTTTTATATGCTGAGAATTTTCAGAACTGGGCAACATATTTAGAGAACATAAAGCGTAGGGTAACAAAGCAATATGAAGCTAAAAAGGCACTACTCAATGCATTTATGAGATAAACATCAATGCACAAAACAGTGAAGGTCTGGGATACTTTTGCTGTGGCCTTAACATTGTCTAAACACATCTGTTGAAAGCCCAGTCAAAACGGGAAGGTACTTTGATGCCACTTTTTACCTTCAATGAGTTCTGAGGAGTACCTTATCTATAAGAATTGATTTGTGACTTCAAATTTTTTATTGAATTTAAATTAAAGATGACTCAAACAGCTTGTCTGCAAGTCCAAATTAAGTAATCACCTACTTTTGATTGGTTGGGTAAATCAGACTTTTCAAGGTTACATTCAAAATATGGACCTAATCCTTTAAAAACTTCCAACAATAAGAGGTTCAGTGATAAAAGTACATCATGTTCTAACCATTTTTAGCTATGTATCTCCTTTGTGGATTCTATTTTGTTTTATTAGAGACACATAAATTCTCAGAAAAGATAATCTTCTATATCCCAAGGTTCTATCATATTTTTAGAAAGAATACCACATACTATTAATATATTGAGAACTGTATTACTATGAATATCCTTTTTCTTGATAACATATATATATATATGTATATTCTTTATGCTATTTATTCTTTCTCAGGCCTTCTTAGCCAAGAAACAAAACATATATATTCCTCATGCTATTTCTTCTTTCTGCAGATTGCCTTCCCTAAGAAACAAGAAGTAATCTATGTTGTTTTAGGCCAAGAGTAGAAGTGGGAACATAGAACTTCTGCTTTCTAAAGAAACAACTTACCATCAGAATTACCTACCAGTGTAGTAATTACCAGAAATTGGCCTGTTGGTCAATTCTGTTATATGTTAAAATTTTCAAAAGTCACTTTATTAATAATTTCATGTGCTTCTCTGGAGACACATTAATGTGATAATGTGAATAAATTTAACTATAGAAAAAATATTGGTCAATTTAATTAATCCGAAGTACAAAATACTGACATACAGTCTCATTGTTAAACCTCTTAAAATTATCTCTGTGATGAAAACAGCACTCTATTAATCATATTATTTCTGCACTAAGACATTTTAACAGTCATCTACAGAGCAAGTCTATCTTTCCATCTGAATTAACAAGTGGGATATCAAAGAACTAGAAGTCACATTTCAGCCCCACCAGTCAAACATTTACTCTTGTGGGCAAAATGCTCCCACAAAATCATTATGAAATGTAAAAGCCGTGGAATCTTCCTTCAAACAAAAATGAAGGCTGAGTTTGGAAAATTTAAAATACCTAGAGACAATTTTCACGTTGGTAGCATCATAAATATACTAATATGTTATTTTCATGAAAGAAGACTGGTTTCTCTTGTAGACACATCAGTATAATCTTTGGTACCACAAGTAATTTTTTTTTTCCTGCTAATTTTACCATCTCAGATGACACAGAGTTTGTCTTTCCTTTAGAATGGCTCAAGATTACCGAGTGATACAGTTTAGCTGGTACCTTCTACACCACTGGGAAAAAACGGGGAGATTTACAGTTGTGCAAAATAAAACTTTTTTACAAAGTTATTGTGTGATAACTGTTTAAAAAATATAAGAAGTTTAAAAACGATCACTTAAAGGCTATTTATCTCATTCATATTTATCTCAGAAAGGATTTCAAAGCACCCCGATACCCAAACAAAAAGAGACTCCAGAAGGCAAACAAGAAAAGAAGCAAAACATAAAGTTCGCCATGATCAGACTCAGAGTCCTGACTGAAGGCATTTCCTTGAGTTGTTTGACCTTACGGATCTCACTGCTCAAACTGTTTCCATCTTGATTTCTGCTGACAGGACAGTTCGGTTTCCCCAAGGGCTGAGTTGTGTTCCCGGACTCCTCTTCCCACGTGCTTGGCGTTGCAATGGCAGCCCAACAGTGATGAACATTTTTGCTTCATTAACTAATGACGAGTGCATTGTTGTTGGATCTTGTAAACACTACTGATTATACATTCAGACTGTGTTCTGTGTGGAAGTGGCACTTACTAGGACCCTTGAAGTCAAAATACTTAATGTTTAGAGCACTTGGCAGGTATTTCGTCAGCTGGTCGTGGATTTCTCATGGATGTCCTTTACCGTTCAGGTAAGTGGTGGATGCTGCAACCCAGTCTTGTATGGGATCCTGTTTTTCAAATCTTAGGAAGCATCTTCAGAAAAGAAGTGCATGTTCAACCTGCGTGTATGTTTCAGGGGTGCTTTATTGCTTTATGCACTTTCCTGTTGTCAGTTTCAGAGCTCCTCTATTATGCAGCACGTTTAACGTTTTGAATTCTAACGGCATTCTATGAGGACTTGCATTGGAAAAGTACCTATATTTTAAGTCATCATAGTAATGATATTTGACAGCTTTCCCATTCAAATCCTTAGGGAAGGGCCAGAATCCATACAGGTGAATTTCATCACAGAATCTCGTGGCAAGTGTATACATGAGTAGACCTGTGCTGGGTCTTTTGATGGGAACTTTGTTTGTCAGCCAGTAACTGGGAAGAAAAAAACATACAGACAAGAGAAGAATTTAGACGCATTCAATATAACCTATAGCAAGCATATGTATAAAGTAAATGAAATTTGAAAAGTAACTGAATAAGTGACATTAAAAAGATTGCTGAAGAAATAATATATTTCTCATGCACTTAGAAAATTGAATGCACTTATTTTATTTTTCTTATCCTTTATTTTCATGCTTATTTTGAGGTCACATGAATAGCCAAGAGACCTGGAATGTGAGTAAATATTACTGTGGAATCTTGGATTAAAAAGAACTAGAAGAAAACATTTACAGAACCTGGAGAGTAGAATCTTCTCAGAAAGGGTTAAATATGACTGCAAAAGGCACAGTAATTGGGCAGGGATTAAGCAATTTTCTCAGAAAAAAAGTATTTGAAACTATGCCTACAGGTTTTCAAAATCTTTTGTATTTCAATTAAAAATCCAAACATAAATGCTTTGCCTGTACTATACTGACTTATTCAACTCCAATTTCTAAGTCACATTTTAGTAAAGCTAATTAAGAATACTGCCTCAATTCACAGAAGAACAAAAACATAGCACAAGTAACAAATATTTGTAAATTATACACTGCTTATGCTGTTTAAAATTTGATTAGATAGAAAAATATTTTTCAGTGCTGGTATTTTATACTATTCTTTTAAAAAGGCAATAAAATACTCCAAAATGTTTGATCCTCCATTGTTGTCAAGCTTTGTTCACCTGAAAAGCACACACACTCACAAGTTAATCATCACCTCAAACAGGAAAGGAGGTCTCCCAGCCTTCCTGCCACAGTCTCTTATATGGGATCAGCTGAAAGTTAAGGAAGAATGTGAATTTTCTTTGATATAAAAAGTTGTCTAGTTACACTGCCGGAGAACTCCCAACCCCAGGGACTATTAATTAGTGAGAACTTCCACGAAGGACTATATATACCTACATACAAAGCTCAGTAGCACCCAGCTGCCAATGGCACCCAGAGCAGGACACCTCTCTCAAACAACAAGCAAGAAAAAAACACAAAACCAGTCATCAGCAGATGGGATTCCCACAGACACCCCAAAACATACCACCTCACACAGTCCTGTCCATTGGAGGGGAAAAAGAGAAACTTACCTCCTCCCACTAGAACGCAGGCACGAGTCACCCCCAACACGAAGCCAACACAAACCACTCGATCAGCCTTACCCACTGAGGGCAGAAATCAAAAGAAAAAAGGAATACAACTCCAGAGCCTGGGAAAAGGAGACTTCGAACGGAGAAGTATAGTGCAAATGAAGGAACAAGGTAGAAACTCACAAGATCAAAAGTTGTCTACTTTAATTATTATTAAATTCATTAATAAATTTTGTTGTTTTAGTTTTGTTTTTATTATCATTTTCTATTCAAGGAAATATATAACTGGCTATCCAAATATGAGGATAAGATTGTTCGATTCTGATGATTGCTGTGCTTAAATCTTTTCCTTAAATTTTACATAATATTGTTTTCTTTTTCTTTTCTCAAAAGTAATTTATGAAGTTTTCCTAGCTGGATCAAATACAACTACACTAATGAATACAAAAACCCAAATTTTGTTTTATTTAAGTTGGTTAAAGAAATATTGGACTTTCAAATCTCACCACAAACACCCAAAATAGGGAAAATATACTTAGCTGTTATTATTCCTGTTTTTCTTCCTTTTTTCCTTCTTTCCCCCCTTTCTTTGAACCAGTATTGACCCTTCACATTTTTTACTTTGCTTGTTGGGTAAAGTGCACGTGCAGAGTGTTGTGAGCAACGTGAAATGCGTTATGAACTTTCTGTTATCACAAGCGTTTTGAGAAAGCATATTCTCAGTAAAGAAGGTTATTAAGGAATTTTTAGAGAAGAACATCTAAGAATTTTCTCAAAACCCAAAGGCATGAGCAAAACCCGTAGCACATATACTGTTAACATCATGAAGAAACCACAGACGGATTTCGTGCAAGGAGCATAAACGACAGCCTGGAGGCTTTGAAGAAACTTTGATACAGCCTGCAGCTCTCTCAGCTCTGAGAAAGCAGGCGTTCTTAAGATGAAATGGTTATTACAGGAAAGTTTTGTGAGCATATTTGTGTGTGGTTACAAATGTCAGCTGAGGCAGTTGGTCAGTTTAAAAGCACATTTATAAATTTTTAAAGTGAGTGAAGTACGTTCAGTAAAAGACAAAATGATCATTTCCATCAGGGAATGTCAATTACTGGAAATAGTTTGGCCATATACGGGCAATTTGAGAGACCCAGGTTCAATTCTTGGGTCAGGAAGATCCCCTGGAGAAAGGAATGGCAACCTACTCCAATATTCTTGCCTGGAGAATTCCATGGACAAGAGGAGCTGGCAGGCTATAGTCCAGGGGGGTCACAGAGTCAGACATGACTGAGTGACTTACACTTGGCAGTATATTGGTCATGCTGAATTATCTTATTTCTAAAGTGGGAGAAAAATAGATAGGAGAAGAAAATGTAATAATATAGCATTTGTATGGGACATAAAGGTCACATGTGTAATTACAAGATCATATTCTAAATAACCTTTGTGATGTTTGGCTTATAACAAGTGGAATAATTTTCAGGAAAAAAAAAGCCTGACATTTTTTGAGAAATAATGAAAATAAATAACTCATTTTATTGATTTCTAGAAAGAAATCACAGGGAAAAAGGCCTTAATAAATGGCATCAATATTAGGTAACAGATAAATTAAAACAAAATCATCTAAAGCAAGTCAAGAACTAAAGTCATAATTATTACAGAAACATTCTGTGAAATTAAAAAAAAAAAATAAAATAAGGAGCCAATCTAAACACAATCAGTAAAAGTTTACTGAGTGTTTAATATAGCTGTAATGTTATGCTTGAAATTGTTTAAACCAACCTAAACTATCAAGATTCAGTATTTGTCCAGGAACACAGTATAATTTTATAAAATCTGTGAGTATTTACTTTTATGCAAGCTTGCATTTAAAAACTACTACATTTTTTGTGAACAGTTCATCGAAATAAACTGTTAAGTTTTAAACTCTGATTAGGAAAAAAGATGGAAAGCAATTTACTGATAAAATAGTGAACTATTCATACTCTAATTCAGTACAAGCTGTTCTAATTTTTATTTCAAATTCATATCTATCATAGTTTAAAATTCAGCAGTGTTTTCAATTCAGCAAATGATCTAGTTTCCATGTATCTATTTCTGTGAAATGAATGCAGAATAAAAGCATTACCTATAATCCAAACACATATTGATAATTACTGCCACAGGTCCTGAATCCTTTTGTTTCCCCCACTGTTTGGAATCTTAATATATATTACAACCATTCATAGACATACATAGAACATTTTCCATCAGCTAGGCTCAGTTTTATTTCAGATATTATTAATACCCCTTTCCTTCCCTTCCTTTCTACTTTAATATTCTAATACTCTGTCTTGTATGAAACAAGCTCACCCTGGATTTGCTGTGTAACTTTCTATAGATGTAAAACTTTCCACACTTATTTCTGCTTCTCAGCAAGGTATCTTATCTACTCTTCCTCCAACATATCAGTCCCATTTCTTATTTCAAACAAAATGTAACTTGAAATGCCTCTACTCGCCACCTTGGTGTGCTATAAAAAGCCAGATTTAATGTCAGAAGTTATGGGTGTGAATCCGTAATATAATGCTTATGAGTCCTTGGGAAAACTACTTTACTTCTTCAGACTTTGGTTAATAGTATTTGACATATAACATTGTTATAGCTCAGATGGTAATAAATGCAATGCAGCAGATCTGAGTTTGATCTTTGGGCTAGGAAGGTCCCCTGGAGAAGGGAAGTTCTACCCACTCCAGTACTCTAGCCTGGAGAATTCCAGAGACAGAGGAGCCTGGTGGGCTATGGTCCATGGGGTTGCAAAGAGTCAGACAGGACTCAGCGATGAACACAATACTGTTAGGATAAAGTAAAAGAGGTAGTAAGGACACAAGAACAGGGTATAAAGCTTGACACACAGCGTGGTGGTTTAGTCACTAAGTCACGTCCCGCTCTTGCAAACCCGTAGCTCCTCTGTCGATGGGATTCTCCAGGCAAGAATACTGGAGTGGGTTGCCATGCCCTCCTCCAAGGGATCTTTCCGACCCAGGAATCGACACACAGTAAGCCACAGTAGATGAACTTCACATAGCCCACAAAACCCATTCTTCAATCCCGCGCCCACAGACTACTTTCTCCCGGCAACATCTGAAACTACAAATGGGTTGGATGTGTTATTTCATCTCAGTGGTGTGTTTCCTTAGCTGAGAAACAAAACCATCTGACCATATGGCTCTAGGGTTTCCTCTGTTTATAAGATTCGACTGCTGTTTCAAATCTCTCTCTGAGAAACATCATGCTCCCTGAAGCCGCATGAAACTCTTATTTCAGCTCTAGCTTCCTCCTCCCCATTCTGTTCCCTTTACCTTCTTGACTTTTTAATACATTCAAAGCAAATGCATTTGATGACCAATCGATATTATAATGGGTAATCACAAGCCTAAAATACGGAGTTGAGAGGTCACTGAGGATCTGGTCTCAGACACATCTCTGCACCACTGAAAACGTCAACCGTCTCTGAACTGCACCAGCCCCAAGCTCACCACCAGCTGTGCTCCGAACAGCATCTGCCAGCTGCAGCCTCCTACGCAACCATTTCGTATTCCAACCAAGCTTTACTTAACAAGCACCCTTATTTCTTGCCAGGTCCGACTATAATTGATAAACAACTCATGTAACTAGGGGCTTCCCTCGTAGCTCAGCTGGTAAAGGATCTGCTTGCAATGCAGGAGACCCGGGTTCAACTCCTGGGGTGGGAAGATCCCCTGGGGAAGGGAATGGCAACCCACTCCAGTATTCTTGCCTGGAGAATCCCATGGACAGAGGAGCCTGGCAGGCTATAATCCATGGAGCCACAAGAGTTGGACACGGCTTAGTGACTAAACCACAACCACTCATATAACTAACTGCAACCTTGAGGTTTTTGCCTTTATAAGCCTCTCCCACTGTACAGTTTTGTGGGACACAATTCAAGTGTTTCTTGAATATATGCCTCCTGGGCCACAGTCCTAACAAACCCCAAATAAACACCTTTTTATCTCAATTAGGTCTCTGTTTCTAAAATTCTGCCTAACATACTTACTAGAAGCTTCTTGATTTTAAAGCCTGCAACAGGTTCCATTTTATCTCATTATCAATTAGATAATAATCACCTCAGGAGCCAAAATACATGATTATTTTCAGAAACCCATCTTTTAGCAATAAAAGCAAAAAATGTTACATTCAAAGTAGTATTTAACATACTGATGATAGCTCACACTCAACACACTGGCAAATAAGGAATATTAATTTGTATTTATATTTAAGCAAAGAAGGCAAAAAGTTTAGAATATCATATTTTTTTCCTCTTAAAATATTATTCTTCCTGAAATCAACCAAGAAAATTTCTAGAAGAATTTGAATACAGAGAATGAATTCCACTGTGCCAACAGTTTTAATTTTATACTATATGCAAAATATCCATTCAAGAGTCCAGAAATTATTTTCTCTGGGATGGGAGGTGGATTACACAGCCCAGTGTGCCCGTGCATTCTGAGTGCCAACGAATCTTCTGTATTTTTCCACTCCTACTTACCTTCCCAAAACCGAGCTTTGTGCTTGGTTCCAGAGGAAGATTCTGTTAAAGGTAAACAACATGGCTTCTGGCTGTACAATATCTGCAGAAATTTCAGACATTATAAAAGGATTCGTTTTCATCGTCTTTGCAGAAGATGCTTGCATCTTACCAATTCTACACTCAACTCCCCTAAACTAATCCTTTTATAATATCTGAATATTATATTCAGGAATTGTGTCTTCCATGCTTGTCATTATTTAAGTTCATTGTTAGAAGGAGTATGTGTGTTCAGATTATAAAATTTAAGACTTCAAAGCAATCATCCCTGGGCATACTGAAATGGAATATCACTGCTGTTTTATTTTCATCTATTCAAATTGTCCTTTCATTGTATTCCCAGTCTGCAGCGTACTATGTAACATGAACTCGATTTTAAAAGTGCATAAAACTTAATTTTTTTCATAAAACTCTTGTGGTAACCTTCGTGATGCCTTTTAGGATTGTTGAGATAGCTTGGCTTGTCACAAAACTAGGGTTGGTGATCATTTCTTAAAAAAAAAGAACTTCACTGAGTTCTTACTGTACTCATTGAGAATAATTCAGTCCACCATGAATTAATTCTCCTATTATTCCAGAGAAGCAAAAAGTGATGGATCTGCTAACTAATTCTTATGTGAGGAAACAAAAGGACATAGTAGCATATTTAATGTGATTTGGTAAGATAGGACTAAACCCAGGAGTAAGCGATTTATTAAAAGGTAGTAACAGTAATAATAATTTATTATTTATAATGTGCCAGAGACAGTGTTAAGAGCTCCATATATGTAGTCTTCTTCCTTTAACCCTCACCACAAACCTGTGCATGTATTTCACAGATGAGGACACCAAGTCATGGGGAGGTTAAATAACCAGATTAAGGTCATGGGATTTGAGAATGACAAGCCCACATCTATCTGGTTATGATGACTTCAATTTCAACTAAAAAAGAACAGGATTCCTTAGCATCTACAAAGCCTTCATCTTGGAACAGCAAGTCCTCAGGACAACTTGCAACACAGAGTTCACATCAGGAAACTTCAACAACTGCATGGTGTTTTGGTGATTGACAGTCTAGGATCAACAGTGATGCATTTTATGCAAGGAACTTTCTTGGCTTTCTTTGTTTTTGTCAAAGGTAAATAAGAGCTGACCAGTACAAAGCACCCATTTTTCCACACAAGCACTCTCAAAAAGTGTTTGAAGTCAGAAGATGATTCCGTAGTTTCAATATGTAACTTATTTAACCACATTGAAAATGCCAAAGGCAGTGACACTGAATCAAAGGGTAGGGATTTTCATACAGATTTGAATAAGGCTTCTTAAAGTATTTTGAAGTGTCATTAAAATGAAAGCAGGAATTTGTAACCTCAAGAGGTCAAATTTATCAGGAATTTTTTCTGTGTGTCCTTTAGATGCAGAGCTCTGTACTGAATAGGTGATAAAAACAAGATAGAGAATTCTTTCTGCTGAAGCCCTTCGTAGTATACATACAGAAAATATTTTATCCACCTTCATAAGCCTAATTCATCAGAGGCATAGAGAACTCAGAGCTTGTGAAAAGGAATAGGGTTACTATTTTGGGCTAATAATCTACATTGTATTGATGTGTACCATAGGAATCAGTCTTTTGCCTGATTCTTTGAGTCTGAATTCACTCTTCTTTTCCTCTGAGCAGGTACACTGCCAGGTTGAGCATAGACATAGGCTGAAGGATCCACTTACACTACAGTGGCTGTGCCAAGAGTCTCATGTTTTACCACTGGATATACGACTCTTCTCATTGTGACATTACTAATTCCACCTCATACAGTTACAAAGGACTCTCACATGTTCCACTTAAAATCCTGCAGTAGATGCTATAGGATATATTACTATCCTTGTTTCACACAAGGTGCAGTTAATAGCTCAAGAAGTAAAAATAACTCGTCCAGTTCTGCTCAGTGAACACTGTTGTTATACACTGGCCTGTTGGTAAATGTTTTAAAGCAGACACTGGCTAGGGGAGAGAGAGAGTTGCATTTTTGTAGCACCTGCCAATTTTTGTGGTGTAAATATTCCCATCAGGGCTAACTGCAACTGACTAAGCTGACATCATAGTGTAGGTTCCGTCGAGTCAAAGCTATGGTTTCCCAGTAGTCATGTATGGATGTGAGAGTTGGACTATAAAGAAAGCTGAGCACCAAAGAATTGATGCTTTTGAACTGTGGTATTGGAGAAGATTCTTGAGAGTCCCTTGGACTGCAAGGAGGTCCAACCAGTCCATCC
Organism: Antilocapra americana; assembly: GCA_007570785.1. Taxonomy (NCBI): domain Eukaryota; kingdom Metazoa; phylum Chordata; class Mammalia; order Artiodactyla; family Antilocapridae; genus Antilocapra; species Antilocapra americana. The sequence continues at coordinate 9,616,154 of ML660765.1, read as the reverse complement.
TAAAGGAGATCAATCCTGAATATTCATTGGGAGGACTGGTGCTGAAGCTAAAACTCCAGTACTTTGGTCACCTGATGGAAAGAACTGACTCCTTGGAAAAGATCCCGATGCTGGGAAAGATTGAAGGTGGGAGGAGAAGGGGATGGACAGAGAATGAGATGGTTGGGTTGCATCACTGACTCAATGGACAAGAGTTTGGGTAAACTCTGGGAGTTGTGATGGATAAGGAGGCCTGGCATGCTGCAGTCCGTGGGGTCGCAAAGAGTCGGACATGACTGAGCGGCTGAATTGAACTGAAGCTGACATCAGTGAGCACTGACTTGGAGGAGGGATGGCAAAATCAGCTCTCGCAGTACAAGCCAGCTTCATTACACTCCTGGCAGTAAAAAAGAGATGGAAAATAGTCCTTTTGACCTACAGTCTCATTCCGTTTGTATAATAAAATTCAACACTAAAGAACCTTGCCTTAGAAAGATTCCCAGGTAGGTATTTATACCCTATTTTCAAAGAGAGAAGATGGAGGTGTAACGTGTATCTTTGTAAAGACAACTTCACTATATCCTAAGAGGGAAGCTTAACTTTATTACATAAAGCACAGCGCTCTCTTTCCATTTTTCTCTCCTTATATTTAACTCAGTGCTGGACACACACTGAGTACTTAGTGAGGGATTACTTAATGTATTGTTTCTGGCACCTTACAGATCTGTAGTGTCAATGAGATGGAACATACTCATGGCTTGGCCGTTTGTGAGTGACAACAGTCATCAGCGGGAAAGTGCAGCAAAAGTTGGCGTCTTGGCTTTGTTTTGTCTTCAGCAAACTATGTGGTCTTGGGCCAACCACTTAAACTTACTCAGCCTTGGCTTACTTAGCAGTAAAATGAGATTCTACATATGGCTTCTCCTACACTTAAAGCTCTCATTTATAAAAGGTCACAAATAATACCTGAATTCTGCCTGAGGAACATGAGTGTTTATCTACTAGTAGCAGCAGTCCAATCTTTATGTCTTGCTATTAACTATTAATTATTCCAACTTTTGCTAATGGGTCATGTGACATACATGCAGCCTCTTCCTTCAACAACGTTACGTAGCTCTTTTATAAAAGTCATCCCTGCTGAAAAACAACATCGTTTCTAGTTTCCTGTAACAGTTGTAATGAGAGAGCAGATGATTTTATTTGCTTTCCAAATCATAGGAAAATGATTCTTGTTATCTAAAAATTATAAAATCATCCATCACGATTTTAAGCATTAATGCTTAAAACCTTGAACTGGTGCATGAGGCTATGGTGAAAAAAAAAATAACATGGACATAATGTCACAGGCTTTAATGAGTTTCTGTTATAACCCAACTGAATTCTGAAAGACAACTGAATGTATACTCTAAACTGCCAGAATGAGGAAGTGGTGATGCCCAAAAGGTGAACTACTGGCAACATAGAAAGGGGACGGTCTTTTGAAGTATGATGCAGGAATTAAATGAGGTTAACGCTAAGGCACTTTGTGAATGGTCCTTTTCATGAGGGATCAGGTGACTTTTTGAAAATGAAAAATTACAGAAACTTTACATTTCTCCTCCTCAAATTAAAAGGAAGCAGTGAAATCATTTACCATAAGACAGGGAGTCTTAAAAGAAAAGAAAGAGGAATTAAGAGTAAGTAGAGTAGGTAATCCTAACACTTATCAAAAATGCCTTACATACTGGCAGGTGAAAATGATAGCAGTGATTTATCCATGAGATTTCCCCCTTTACATAAACATTTATTCTAAGCAGGCACTTAGAGATTATACTCCACATTCCCCAGCCAACATAAGCGCTGTTTCTCAATAGAAGTCCATTTTACTTTAGTAACAAAATGTAAATAACTCTTCTAATGGCCTGATGATCTTATTTTAGCTTCATTCAGACTATTTACAAATGGATATGCCCAATTTACATCAATAAGTCAGGTTACATTAACCTTCCAGATAGGTCTGGTGCTGAAATCTATTTTAAGAGGAGTAAGGAGCAGCAAATGTAATCTATAATCCATTCAATAATAATGTGATCTATAATCCACTAAATAATGAAAAACGCTTACTACCAAAGTGTACAAACTAAACATCAGCCAAAGATCAGAGTTCTTCTCAAAACCCAGTGAGAATCAGAATCAAGACAGTCATATGCAAGTTCAAAGTACTTCTCAGCTTTCTCAGCAAGCATAAAAACAGTGGCATTTGGGGAGGGTAGTCAAATATAGATCATTATTCTCTATTTTTATTCCTGTCATAAAGTGTGTGATGCTGAAAAGACGGACCATTTAGAAAACAATCTTGTCCTAGGCATGGCGTTATCACTCAATAAAGAGTTTTCTATGAGCATGTAAGTTGAGAAAGGGGTTTCCAGCTGAGAGAAAAGTCCCATGAAGGAATATCTCTGAGACAATGCCAGCAAAGCAGTTCTGATTTGTGGTGTTGACAGTGGTTTGGTCGCTAAGTCATGTCAACATCAGACTCTTGCGACCCCCACAGACTGTAGCCTTTAAGGTTTCTCCACAGGATTTTTCAGGCAGGAATACTGGAATGGACAACCATTCCCTTCTCCAGGGGATCTTTCCAACCCAGGGATCGAGCCCAAGTTCGATTCTTTACTTGGAAGATCCTTTACTACTGAGGTGGACTTTTTACTACTGAGCCACCAGGGAAGCCCAGTATGCTAAAGCTACCTGTCACTAGAAATGCTATTGCTGTAATTCTGTTCCACAAGTTTAATTAGGAGATAATTTAAAATTTTTATCTTTAAAAATTTGAAAGGCAATAGGGTGATAAATAATATTTTTCATTATGTCAAATATTAATAAGTATTTTGAAATTTTATTCCATCCAGACGTCAATGTGCAGTTGATGAAAGTCCAATCTAATAGAATCAATGCTAATTTTCCTATCTTTTTTTGTTTAGTCTCACTTAATGCTGATTCCTTCAATAAAGGCAGAATCACTAAACTTATAAATCACGTTTATTAAATAGTTGCTGACTAGAAGACTATTAGTAGATATCAAAAAGATAATGTTCTTCTGAGGAAATAAAATAATCAGAAACAACTGTAAACACAATTACATTATGTAAATACTATTCTTTGCAATGGAAAAGTACAAAAGTGAAAATAGCATTACAAAATCAGGCTAGTGTATAACAAATTATACCTTGCCTAGGACTTCCAACTATTATAATGCTTGTCATAACATTCAGTTAAAGTGCAATGCTGAAAAAAATGAAGCTGGACCTCTCCATCATACTACCAGCAGGAAAAAACTCAAAATGGATCATAGACCTAAATTTCTAAAACTCTTGGGAAAAATGCAGAAATAAAATGCCATGACCTCTTCTTAGGGACACTACAAAATGCTCAAGCTACAAAAGATGAAACAGATTAGACTTCATCAAAATTAAAAATTTTTATGCTTCAAATGAGGCCATGAAAGTTAGAAAAAACCCCACAGAATGGAAGAAAATATTTGCAAATCATATATCTGCTGAGAGGCTTGTACCTAAAACCCATAAAAAACTTCTACAACTCAACCATAAAAAAACAAAAAACTCGGTTTTAAAAGCACTTAAAGGGAGAGCCATTTTTCCCAAGAAGACATACAAACGGTCAGCGTTCACGCGGCGAGGCAATGTGTCACTACCCATTCGGGAAATGTGAGGACTTTGCAGCTCCTAGATGGTTACGATAAAAACGACAGACATTGATGACCGCCAGTGACAATGTGAACTCTGGGAACACCACGGGTCGCTAGCGGCTGTGTCTGAGAGGAGAACGGGAGCACCTCTCTGGAAGCTGTCCTCAAGTTCTGCAAAATCATGCAGCGGTTGCCCTTCTCTCAACTAGGCCTCTACCTTTGGGAGCTTCTGTGCCCACCTTTGCCGAGGCCAGTTTCAGCAAAAGTCCTGCCAAGTTGGTTTAGTGAGAATCCCTCTATCGCTGCTGTTTGACCACCACTGATATCTGATCTAATTTTTCATACTCCAACTTTGATGTCCAAGTTCTTCTTAGTTTTAGAAGAATCTCACTAAGCTAAGTACGAATTAAGTTAAGTAAGAATTACCTCCCTGAACCCCCTGCCTTCTCTTAGAATTTTCCAACCCGTACTCTGCTCGATGGCTGTAACTTTTTACTTTTCTTTTTTTTGCTGTATCAAACTAAGCTCAGTTTGATTCTGAAGTCTCTTTTCCTTCATGGCAATAGTTTCTGAATAAAATCTGTTATTAGCATTTTGGCCAGTGTCTGGCTCAGGTTCTCTTTCATAATTATCAAGAGAACAGAAAACATATGATTACATAAAAACTTGCAGACAGATATTTATAGTAGTCCTATTCATTATAGCCAAAAAGTGAAAACAACCCACATTATCATCAACTGATTAACAGATAAGTAAAATATGGATCTATCTATACAATGGAATATTACATGACAAATAAAATGAGATACTAAAATATGCTACAAGGATGTGGATGAGTGGTTGCCAAGAGCTGTAGTTGGGGGTTTAGGGAAGAATAAGTATTGACTGTTTTGGAGTGAAGAAAGTCCCCAAATTGATTGTGATAACAGTTGCCCAAATCTGTTATTATAGTGATTTAATTGTATAATTTAAAAACTGAATTATCTGGTATGTGAATTATGTAGCAATAAAGCTGTGATATTAAAAAAAATGTAATAATGAACATCTATACCTCATATTGGGAGGGAGATAAAGTCCTAAGTCAAAAATTATTTTCCTTTAATGTTATTTATATAAATTATTCACAACTCAAAAAATTAAAGGGAAGAGAACTATAAGCCTACAGGAGCTAAATAACAAATAATTTAAAATTACAGTATCTTTCCTCTATTTGGGCTTCCCAGGTGGCATTAGTGGTAAAAACAAACAAACAAACAAAAAACCCTCCGGTCAATGCAGGAGACACAGGAAATGCTCGTTTGATCCCCAGGTCGGGAAGCCCCCTTGGAGGAGAAAAGGGCAACCCATTCTAGTATTTTTGCCTGTAGAATCCCATGGACAGAGGAGCCTGGCAGGCTATAATCCACGGGGTTGCAAAGAGCCATACATGACTGAGCACGTAAGCACATCATCTATCTCAAAAGAAGAAACGGAAAAGAAAGTTCAGAAGCAACTAGGAAACTGACCTTATTGTGTTGTACAACTATGCCGCTTTGGTACTACGGAAAATCCTAGGACTTAAAATCGAGTCAGCCATCAGAGTGTGCTCTGCTCAAACTGGAGTCTGCTTTGCGAGGTTCAGCTGCTCCTTGTCAGGCCTGTTCCTGTTTCCCGTTCCATAAATTTGAGCTAGAACATCTTACCTTCTGGGACTATCGGAGAAACTGAATATGATATAAATAAGTTTCACTGTGGATTCCATACAAATTAACTTTAGGTCATCGCATGTGTGCCCAGCTGCGTCCAGCTCTCTTGCAACCCTGCGGGCTATAGCCCACCAAGCTGCTCTCTCCATGGGATTTTTCAGGCAAGAGTACTGGAGTGAGTTGTCATTTCCTCCTTCAGGGGATCTTCCCCACCCAGGGATCGAACCTACATCTCCTGCATTGACAGGCAGATTCTTTACCTTGGATCTACCTGGGAAGTCTTATTATATTGATGTGATTGTATTAGGTAACATCAGTGACATTACCTGTGCATACATAGAAGTAACACTCAATTTGAGTTCAGTTTAGCTTACTTTATTTAAAGAACTTGTTGAATTATTGCCTGCATTATACAACTAGGGCTCAAAAAGCATCTAGTAAAACAAAATAAAACAAGCCAACAAAAAACCCAATAGTTACTTCCTTTAAACTTGATAAATTTTAAGAGGCAGGAAGAAATAGTCACTAGGTTTCCATCCAGAGCATGAGCTATACAATTCAGCTGAATATACCAATCATGAAATTCACATAAATTTAAAGGCACTGCCTAAGACAAACATTTACTTCCCAAGATTTGTTTTCTTTTAGACATACTGATATAATAGAAATTCAGGAATGAGAGTCACAAAACTTCTTTTCACTCTTTAAACAAGAATATAAGTTGATGGAGATAATTACCTCAGACTTCATAACAATAAACTTATCAAGAGGGTGAAACATAACTCTCTTTAAAATGAAAATGTAATTGAAATGGCTTTTTGTTGTTGTTGTTGTTGTTCAAGAGGAATATTTCCATAATAAAGAATCTCAAATCACTTCTCTGATGATTGATTCTACTTGGGGGAAAAAAAAACTCAAGATAAGCAATCTGTGGGAGTTGGCTTACAAAGCGTGTATACAGTATTCCTGACCATCTGCTTCTCTTTGTGTTAATACATTCATGTAATATTGTTTTGTAGGCTGACCTAAGTTGCATTTATAAACTTCATTAATGTATGAAACACACGTAGAGCGCAGAAAGTAAGAGATGAATCTGGGAAATATACAGGTTCAGAAAGGGAGTGGGCACTTCTGGAGAATAAATTACATTTACATTCTGGAATAAGAGTGATCAGGCTTAAAATATTGAGAAATCTCACACTGAATCTCTAATGGTTTTGCTTAACAAATAAAACATCCCTGAAATGTCTCAGTTGCTATCTTACTATTCATCCTTTCAAATATAGAAGATAAATGAAACGCAATCCCAGAAAGGCTGCAAGTCATTAAAATTCGTGGAGACTCTGTTGTAAGAGCTGTCCGGAGGGTCCTTCGTTTTGTACAGACGTGAACACAAGCCTTTTCATCTTTGGTCTAACAACGGTATATGAAAGCAAACTCAGGAACTCAGGGACTGAGCAATACATCTGAGGAACACTCAATTATAGGCTCCAAGGGAACAAAAGGAGCCAATGTAGGGCATTCTGGAGAGTCCCTCAATTAAGTAAGAAAATATACCTAATGAGTTCTTAAAAATGTCTGCTTACATGAGAGACTCAGTAAATAAGATCTTTAACCAGCTTCATTAGAACCAGTGATTATTCACTGAAGAAGGGAAAACAGGTAGATTTTTAGAGTGAAGTGGAAACAGAAGGAGATTAATAAGCATTATAGTTGTTTTGACTTATGGATTAAGTCATACCATTTATTTTGAAATTGCAAATATAATTAAAGGGCATGAGATTTTGTGGGTTTTAAAACAGGACAAAGTTTAAAAATGCTTTGAGGATTGTCTACACATTCTACCTAAAATATTTTACTATATTAACATTAAGCTTCCTAAATGATTTCGAAATGTAGTAATAAGCACGGACACAAAATGTGTATGGATAACTGTCTTTGATAACTGGAGCTCCCAAATTCTTAAGCATTTAAGTATTCTTAATTCTCTAATCTAGACCAATTTCTAATTAATTTAGTCTCAAAGACCTTAAAGAAATTTAAAGACACTCATTACAATTTTTCTTCTTATGACAAGAACTATCAGGTCAGAGACAGACTCTGGAAGCATAGGACAGTGACTGAATTCTAGACATTAAAAGGGCTTTTTAGGCCCAGCAACTGACTATGGTAAGAAAAAGAAATTATATTGTTTGCAAATGGATGATCAATGTATAGATACATATGCATTTTATAGCTGTAGAACTAAGATTCATCTTAACAGGTAGATTTTTAAAATTACTTTTTTTTTTACAAAAGTATATTTGATTTATAGTTTGTGAATAGCTTTTCCTGAAACTGGATTGCCAGTAAGGCTCAATTTAAGTCGACTATATTAAGGTCAAAATATAATTTGTATAGTTTACTTAAAATATAATTTGGCAAAATAAATCAAATCCTTGCCAGAAGGATAGTTCATTTCCTTTCCTCTTAACATTTCATCAGCACTTTCTGCATTTCCACAACTCTAGTTCTTTGAAGAGTATTTTAACCAAAGAGAAAAACAGGCAATTTTTACACTAGCTAAAACCCGTCTTTTCAAGATGTATAAAAGTGTGGTTAGTCTGGAATGACCTAAAACTGTTTTTCACATGTGGTTCTACAGAAAGAAATTGGAACTGTGATGCAATGCTAAGTGATGATCTTCCAGATTTTAGTCACGTACTCTGACCAGTTTCCCTGTTGACTGTCTCTTGTCCATATTTAGGAGCTGACTACATATTCCAATGTGGGGAAACACGATTCCTTTTCCAAAAAGAAGTTCTACTTTAAACTTCAATTTCCACTTGACTTATCAAAACAAAGCTGGTTCAGAAAGGGGAAAAATTATAAACCACTTACATCTGTTCAACCTAAAACATTATTCATAATCTGCCCGTGATGATGGCTAAGCCATCTGGGGAATATGATGAGTACTTGGGGGAAAAAATATCTGTCACAGTGCAATGAAGAAATGACATGTGTGAAGGTATTAAGGTTACCTCATAGCTCCAGTGACGGCATTCAGGTATTTTGGAATAGACAAGTTCTGAATTTATAGACACACAAACCACAAAACATTTATTGATTCAACAATTTTACACAGTAAGCTGGGACATATTTGTTAAATAAAATGAGCTATTGGAAGCAAGAAATAAATGAGTGAAACAAATTAATATAGGTTACGATTGGGAAATAGGATATTTTACTATAATTAATAATGTGAATCTCCCAAAAGTATACTATTAAGTATGGCCATATTATATATATATATATATATATATATATATGTATAGTTATATGGTGCATATTACACTTACAGTGCAATTATACATTAATACATAGGAATGCACATGTAAATAAACATATATACATGAATATGTGTAATATGTATCACTAGCTTGCTATGCAAAGATATATACATACAAATATCTCATAATGGTGCATGCTAAGTCACTTCAGTTGTGTCCAATCCTTTGTTACCCTATGGAGCATAGCCCTCCAGGCTCTTCCATTCAAGGGGTTTTTCAGGCAAGAATACTGGAGTGGGTTGCCGTGCCCTCCTCCAGCAGATCTTCCCAACCCAGGGATCGAACTCACATCACTTATGTCTCCTGCACTGCCAGAGACACCTAGGAAGCCCACAGATATCTCACAGGTACATTAAATATCAGAATACGTAGATGACAATATTGCCTTGAAATCGAAAATAGTTTCAGACAGAAAACTCTAGTATTAGTTGCATCAAATGTTTCTCTCATTTCCTTTTTGCTATTAGAATGAAGTTTGTTAGTTGACAATGTAGATCTGCATAATTCCTGATAAAACTCTGGCATTTTTGTTATGAGACTCATTTCAGCCAGTTTTATCAAGAAAATGACCCTATTTCTTACTTTTTAGAAGCTTTAAAAATGAAATTAAAAGAAAAGAAATTTGCCAAAAATTGATTTCCTGTCATCTCTTTGGACACACTTGAGGGACCAAGCATGTTAATTCCCTACTAATAAAATGCTTACATAATCACTGATCTTACTCACTGAACTTCTTTTGACATTAATGGTAGAAGTGAGAAGTTTTAAAACCCTATTATAAGTTTTGGTTTTAGTACTATAAGTTGATAAAAACGTTGACTAGAATAAGTCCCATACCAAGGAATAAACATGAAATAATTCTTCAAAATCTGGGTTATGGACTTATTTGTTCTGCAAACATTTCTTTAAAACACCTTGGGGGAATCTAGCAATTTTGCCTTCATTGAAGAAACAGAAGGACACCGAGCGTATTTTAAATCCGTCTGGCTTCCAAACACTGCCTAACCCTCTCAAATACAGAGGGAGAGAAATACTGAGCAAGCCTGCCTCCAGAAAACGCTCAGCAGTCAAAGATGGTAAGAGGTACTTGGGTCACTTCCACCCATCTGCATATTTAGTGCGGACCATCCTGTTGGAAAAAAAGAATCACATTCAAACGTGACGGATTCGTGTATTTGTATTCATTCCACCATGGAAACGGTTCGAATGCTACTCTCTGGAGACTTGTGTATCTCCGTGACAGCTGCATCTCCACGACATGCTGGAGGGGCTCATCTGACAGGTCCTAGGGGGGTTTCATTCTGAATGGCAGCTGGGACACCAGAGAGTTTTCTTGAAGTGGTCAGGCCCCGGCTTTAATCAGACCCTCCCCAGCTTCTGTGACAAAGCTGCACGTGGCTACCCGCCACTCTGAGCAGTTCAAGATGTCCCTTTTTCACTCCCTAAATAGCAGGGACATTCACAGCGGCGCTTCCAGCGGCTCGGTGAGAGCCTGCTAAGCGTCTTCTAACCTCATGGATTTCCTGTGTCCCGTTGCAGCGTTTTTTCCCGACACCACACGCCACTGTTGGGAGACACTGGTTAGGCGATTCAAGTTTCAAAATGAAGTCTATGGCCTACATCCATTTACTTCTGTCTATACAGAGGTATAAAGTAAAATAAATTAAAAAAAATCTTAATTTAGTTCTGGGACACCTTGCCAACCAGAGCAAATCTGTGATTGTAATAACAAAACATGTCCCCCAACCCCCACCCCGGCCATTCATGGGAAAGAACTACATGAGTCATTGCTTACTTCACTCCTTGAATTTGTTACCCACTGGGGACCACATAAACTAACAACGATGCAGGACCCTAATGTGCTGAAACATTTAAAATACACTGAAGAAAGAAGTATTACCCTCAGCTTTCCCGTCCCCACTTTGTGTCTGAAAGGCAGCTACCTCTTTGAAAACCTTTCTGAAAGAGAGGCTTGTAAGGGAAAAAAAAAAAAATTCTATGTTAGAGAGGAACGTAGGTTGAATTTCAGATTTTGAAGCACATCTTTGCAACAAAACTCCTTTTGGGTCAAAAGTCTAGTCTGGGTCCTAGTTTTTCTCACTTGTGGGACTCCAGAGACATCTAAGGCCACATTTCATGATTAAACGTGCAGTTTGCCGGTGGCACTTCTAAGTAGATGGCTCCAGCAGTCTAGTAGAGAGGACTAGCAACTTGCATGGGGGGTGAAAGATGCTTAGTCCACAGGTGGCAATGCAAGTCGGCAGAGGTAAAGGGCTTTAGTTCACGTGAAAAAGTGAAAGTCTCTGATTCGTGTTGAGTTCTTTGCGATCCAATGGACTGCAGCCTGCCAGGCTCCCCTGTCCATGGAATTCTCCAGGCAAGAATACTGGAGTGGCTGGCCATTTCCTTCTCCAGGGGATCTTCCTGACCCAGGGAATGAACCTGGGTCTCCTGCATTGCAGGCAAATTCTTTACCATTTGAGTCACCAAGGAAGACGCTTTCAGTTCATACCACTCCCTAACTGAGCAAAAGATGAGAGCTTGTGAACCAAGAGTTCTTGCCCAGCACTGTCTCTTTTCCCCCTTCAAAGCTATTATCTTTAGGCTTGATGCCCTCTCCTGTCTTTTTTTCCCCCTCTCCTAGATTAGAAATTAAACCTTAGTCTTTTCTCAAACAAGCACATATATCCCGTTTTATCCATTTTTCTTAACTCCTCCCAGCTACTGCCTAAATGCTTTGATAAATCTTTTCATTTACTTGAAGCTTTTCTTTGCCTTAATTCTATTTTAGAGTAATGAAGAAAAGGTTGAAAAGCAAAAGCTATGGACAGTGATAGATCTATAATAGGGAAAGGAAAGTCGTAAGTTAAACAGAAAATGGACATAATAAATCACTTACGCTCTTGACCTCTAAAATGCTTGTGCATACCTTTCAGAATTACCACAATGTTTCTACCTAGCAATATATTCTCTTTTAGGCAAAACTGATTTTTCTAAAGTGTAATTTAAAAAGATAAAGATTTATAAGATATTATCTATTTATTATTTATGCTGTATGTACTGTTGAGCACAAAAATATAGACACAAATGTTTTTAAAAATTAGAATTAATTTTTAATTAATTAAAATTAATTTTTAAAAGAGATACAGACAAATGATTTCTACCGAGGATTAAGTACACAGTCATATGTATTTATATGACCATACCTGCACATGACTTCAAATCTAACTATTATCTGTTATCACATTTGCTTAGGTTGTAACTATATAAGTAGTGTTTCAAGAATCAATTGCTAAAATATAGTAAGGCCATTAAGAACATTAGTTCTTAAAATTTAGACCTATTGTTTCTCAAAATAAGTCTTACTGTAAATACACACAGGACTGACTTTGAGTGTACATTGAAAACTCTCTTTAAAAATGTAAACTGAAACTGAAGTTGCTGATTTTACCAGTGGATCATTAGTAGCATTACAGAACTATATTTTAAATTTAACATTATAAATTACTTTTGGAAATATTTCTCTTTTTTTGCATTTATGCTCCAGTCCTTAATTAACCACTTAGCTCTGATGGTCTCCTATCTTCCAGGTACTCCGCTGGAGAGTGAGTGTAGAACAACGTGTGCCCTTATCTTAAAAGGAGACTTATAAATCCACTTATTATCTTATTATGAGGATTAAATGAGAAAATAAATGTCCAGTAAACAGTTATTTCTTATGACTGTTGTCCTTCTTCCCACGCAGAGACACACAACTCTTCTCCAGCATATTTTCTCATCTCCAACCTGGTTCATCATATCCATTTTTCCTTCCTTCTCTGCTACTCTGCTACCTAACCTTCCACTGGAGTTGGAGTCCAGTTATTGGCTGGGTCGAGTGCTCCAAGATGGGTCAGAGGTGACCATTTCTGAGGGGACTACCCCCCAACATCATTTTACTTAAAAAATGCTCATCTGACTCAATGTAAATTTTCTACACTTTTTTGAGAGGGGTAGATGGGTGACATAGGAGTTGAGACATAGTTCAGTTCAGTTCAGTTCAGTTGCTCAGTCGTGTCCGACTCTTTGCGACCCCATGAACCACAGCACGCCAGGCCTCCCTGTCCATCACCAACTCCTGGGGTCCACCCAAACCCACGGCCATCGAGTCGGTGTGAGACACAGTAGGAAACGAAAAATATTTGAGTATGCTTTCAGGATCTAGAGCCAAAATTCTGCTCAAAGCATTGACTCCTCAAAACACTTAGAATTTATCTTTGAGCACTAAAGAGCAACTGGTTTTGCTTCACACTTCATAATGCCCTACACAGATGCCAGTTATCAGTAACAGAGACTTCATATCTAGATAAGTTAAATGTGCTGTGTTAATTCACACTTAAAACAAGAGCTCTGATATAAATCAGTCCACACTTTGGGTTTTAGCTTTCTTTTTTTTTTTTTTTAAACTTAACTCCACATGGACCAGTTTTTCCTTTCGAGGCTCTGTGGGCCCACCAGTTTTTGCAATTAGACCTCAAATGTGCTACTGTATATCTGGGACATATGCCTGAGGGAAGCCTTCCCAATTCTTAAAAAATATTGAAGATATTTCTGTATCACAGATGTTTCATAATTGAAGATATTTTCGTATCACAGATGTTTCATTTTCAAACATGCTTTGGACCACAGTAACTATAATAATAAGAGGAAAGATTTGCTCTTCTCATCAATGAAGTGAAGGAAATTGTTCTTATTTTCAGTGTGACTCACTCTCTTTCAGATAATATAGGTTAATACACTGAAATGTATCACAGTGTTCTAAAAATTTAATATACCCTTCGCTAAGTTTCACATCTGTTTCTTTCTCATATTTATTGGCCTCTTTAGACTATCAGAAATTTGCACACAGTTTAACAAATTAGCCTTTAAAATATTCTTATAGGCTCTGGTTACCCAAAAGAGGACTAATTTTATGAAAATACTGCTCTGATCTGATCAGTTCTTGCTCACAAACCTCTGCTGATTCTCTACTTTAAAAAGAATAAAGTTCTTTGTTACAGGATTCAAAGCTTCCTAGAAACTTTACTCTAGTCAAACTCTTTTGTGTATTGTCTCACTGTCTTAATTATTCTCCCACTGTTCTTAGTTATTTCTACTCTAATGACTTTGTTCATCTCCTGTGTCAAGCAGGTTGGGTTTTTTTTTTACACATTTTTTAGAGGTTGATCTGTCTTAGATTAGGAAAATCCAATCCATACTCCAGAACTCAAAATACTCCCTTTTAATTAAACAGTTCATGATTTACACCGGTGAAAGCAATTCTTCCCTTTATAACACATTGTTACAATCATACAATCATTCTGGGTTTAATCAGAGCTAGACATTGAATGGTGAACTCAAAGGTGAATAAAGCAAATTCTCTGCCCTCATATCACACAGGCGTCTATTTGGTTGCATTTGTTATAAGTTTGATATACTGTTTTTGTTTAATATCTCACTTTCCTGGGCAGAACTGAGAATTCTTGGAGAGCAGAGATTAAACAAATTGAAGCCCCTAGGTCCTAGCAGAGGACACTGCATGTGGAGGAAGACAGCAAATCTTTTGTGGAAGTGAAGTGAATTCTTGTTTTGTAATGGACTTCTGATTCATGATAAAAGACACACGGACTTTTTGGTGATTCAGATTATTTTAGCTACGGTGAATTAGTCTCTAAAATAATCTTACTGGTTTTATTAGACTCCAAAGTGGATACCTTGGATTCTAAATTAAAACTGAATTTTAATGCCTCTCCAGTGTAAAAGGCACTGGAGAGCGCAGATGATGAAAACAAGCTGCATGACTTGCGTTCTGGCTCTGCCTTTGAGTAGTTGTGTAAACTTCTTACTTTCTCCCTTTCCTTATTTGGAAAATGAAAGAAACAACAGAATTAGCTTAGTGGATTGTGTACATAGTGTAAAAATCATTGTAATAGTGACTGGTGCATAGCGTTACATGAGAGTTGTAATATTATGCAATGGAATAACTGCAACAAGGCAGCTGTCTTTACACATGTCACTTTCTCTGTCTGAAACCCTTCCACTCCCCCATTCATTGTATTAACCCACCAATCTCGGGGCTTCCCTTGAGGCTCAATGATCAAGAATCAGCCTGCAAATGCAGGAGACACAAGCTGGATCCCTGATCTGGGAAGATCCCACACGCTGAGGAGCAACTAAGATCTCTTGTGCCACAACTATTGAGCCTGTGTTCTAGAGCCCAGGAGCGGCACCTGCTGAGCCCGGGAGCCACAAGCGCTGAAGCCCCTGTGCCCCGGGGGCCTTGCAAATGAGGACAGGTGCGCCGTAACTAGAGGGCAGCCTCTGCGTCTCACAACTAGAGAAAAGCCGCATGGCGGTGAAAACCCAGCACAGCAAAAATCAATCAATCATTAATTCACTAAGAAATAAATGAAGCACCAAATCCTCTAGCAGGTCTTTCTCTTGTCAGCAAGCTCCTGTTCTCATTTCTTTTAGAAGTGATTCCTCCATGGCGTCCTTACCTCCCCTAGTCATAGCTCTTGTTACACTTCCCTATAATTAGTTAGTTAGTTCAGTTGCTCAGTGGTGTACGACTCTTTGTGACCCCATGAACCGCAGCACACCAGGCCTCCCTGTCCATCACCAACTCCCGGAGCCCACCCAAACCCATGGCAGTCGAGTCAGTGATGCCATCCAACCATCTCATCCTCTGTCATCCCCTTCTCCTGCCCCCAATCCTTCCCAGCAGCAGGGTCTTTTCCTATGAGTCAGCTCTTCACATCAGGTGGCCAAAGCATTGGAGTTTCAGCTTTAGCATCAGTCCTTCCAATGAACACCCAGGACTGATCTCCTTTAGGATGGACTGGTTGGATCTCCTTGCAGTCCAAGGGACTCTCAAGAGTCTTCTCCAACACCACAGTTCAAAAGCATCAATTCTTCAGCGCTCAATTTCTTTATAGTCCAACCATCACCAATACCTGGTACTAATATAATCATGAAGAGGAGAAACTGTATTTCTTCAGTCCAAGTTTGAACCCTAGACAGAGCAAAGTACCTGGCATATAGCATATGTTCAATTAAAAAAAACTGAATGAATAGGTGAAATTAGAAAAGAAAGTTAAAGTTTAGGATATCATCTTAGTGAGTACTAATATAATAATAAGGGATATTAGTATAAGATGCAATCTAAACATAGAGACATGTACAAAATGTGTAGGTGAATATAATATTGATGTCTACTTTTAACAGAATTACAAGAGTCAAAAAAGGAAATAATAATAAACAGAAATGAAACATGAAATCCTACAGTGACAAAAAGAGCAACTGTTAATTTGAGGGGCATGGAAAGAGGAGAGGGACTTCCCTGATGACTCGATTTGTAAAGAATCTGCTGGAAATGCAGCTGTTGCTGGAGACTTGGGTTTGATCCCTGGGTAAGGAAGATCCCCTGGAGGAGGGCATGGCAACCTACTCTAGTATTCTTGCCTGAAGGATCCAATGGATAGAGGAGCCTGCTGGGCTCCAGTCCAAGGGTGGCAAATAGTTGGACACAACTGAAGGAAGCTAGCAACACATGCAGAGAGAATAGAATAGCTTAGGATTCAGCATTTCTTAAAACTTTACTTGGATATTAAACAAACCAATCTCATGGTTGTCTAGCTCACATAAAAGAGAAATGTGCTTAAACTTCACAATGCCTGTAATTTGGTATCTAATGGGGACATTTCATAACAAACTGCAGAAAATTCTTAAAGTGAAGGGAATACCAGATCACCTTACCTGCCTCCTGAGAAATCTGGATGCAGGTCAAGAAGCAACAGTTAGAACTGGACATGGATCCTGGTTCAAAATTGGGAAAGAAGAACATCAAGGCTGTATATTGTCACCCTGCTTATTTATAGTACCCTGCAGAGTACATCATGAGAAATGCTGGGCTGGATGAAGCACAAGCTGGAATCAAGATTGCAAGGAGAAATATCAATAACCTCAGAAATGCACATGACACCACCTTCATGGCAGAAAGCGAAGAGGAACTAAAGAGCCTCTTGATGAAAGTGAAAAAGGAGAGTGAAAAAGCAGGCTTAAAACTCAACATTAAGAAAACTAAGATCATGACATGCGGCCCCATCACTTCATGACAAATAGATGGAGAAACAATGGAAACAGTGACAGACCTTTTTTTCTTGGGCTCCAAAATCACTGCAGATGGTGACTGCAGCCATGAAATTAAAAGACACTTGCTAATTGGAAGGAAAGCTATGAACAACCTCAACAGTATATTAAAAAGCAGACATATTACCGTCAAAAGTCCATCTAGTCAAAGCTATGGTTTTTCCAGTGGTCATGTAAGGATGTGAGAAGTAGACCATAAAAAAAGCTGAGTGCCAAAGAATTGATGCTTTTGAACTGTGGTATTGGAGAAGACTCCTGAGAATCCCTTGGACTGCAAGGAGATCCAACCAGTCCATCCTAAAGGAAATCAGTTCTGAGTGTTCATTGGAAGGACTGATGTTGAAGCTGAAACTCCAATACTCTGGCCACCTGATGCAAAGAACTGCCTCATCTGAAAAGACCCTGATGCTGGGAAAGGTTGAAGGTGGGAGGAGAGAGGGACAACAGAAGACGAAATGGTTGGATGGCGTCACTGACTCGATGGACCTGAATTTGAGTAAACTCTGGGAGCTGGGGATAGACAGGGAGGCCTGGCGTGCTGCAGTCCATGGAGTGGCAAAGAATTAGACATGACTCCGTGACTGCACTGAACTGAATGGGGGCATCAAAACATATTTACTGGAAGGACTTATTGTGACTTACTTTAATTTGATGGCTTTGAATTTCTGAATGCTTAAATTTTTCTTTCTCATTCTCAAGTGATGACTCTTGATAAAATTGGACCTATCCTTCTTGAATTAATTTTTTAAAGGCATAAAACATTTTTGATTTTCATTCATTTGAATCAGTTCTACTCAGATGGACGAAACTGGAGCCCATTATCCAGAGTGAAGTAAGCCAGAAGCAAAAACAACAATACAGTATATTAACGCATATATATGGAATTTAGAAAGAGGTAACGAGAACCCAACATGCGAGACAGCAAAAGGAACGCAGATGTATAGAACAGACTCATGGACTCTGTGGATGAGGGTAAGGGTGGGATGATATGGGAGAATGGCATTGAAACATGTTAATTATCATATGTCTAATTAATCGCCAGCCCAGGATTTATGCTCGGGGCTGGTGCATCGAGATTTCCCGGGGGGAGGGAGGAGGGAGGGGGGTTCTGGAGGGGGAACATATGTAAACCCATGGTGATATCATGGCATTGTATGGCAAAACTTAAAAAAAAAAAAAAAAGAATACTGGAGTGGGTTGCCATGCCCTCTTCCAAAAAAAAAAAAAATTTTTTAAAGGCATAAAACAAAGGAACATGGAAAGAAGTCTTTCAATTTATTTTCTTTCACGTATAGCAATAGCAGTTTTGCATCCCAAAAGTGACACTACAGATACCAGTTTGGTCTTTTCAATTTGTATACAAAAGTCTCAGCAGAAATTCTAAGAAACCCATAATTGGATGTATCAGCAATTGATTATTTCATTAACTATCAAAGTGACATCTCTCCTTTAGATTATGTGTTACAATAAGAAAGACACTTGGTTTTTGCCCCCAGTTCCGGCTCAGAGCTCCTAACCCCTGGAATTCCCCAACAGATAGGGGTGTCTTTTGTTCTAAATAAAGATTCCTTTCAACTAACACCTAAATTTGTGCGAATGAGGTGAGTTAAGGTGAAGCCCCTAGGTACCTCAAGATGAGTGTGAGTGGTTAGAAGAGCCAGCTGATTAGAGGATAGAGATTTTCTGCCCACCTCTGACCTCTAGAAAGGGGAAGGAAGCTCCGGTGTGGTATAAAAGGTCCTCAAGGAGGCAGTTCAGAGCGCTCCCTGGCTGTCGTATTGTCCAAAATGCCGAAAGCTCCACTCATCTTAGTTTCCCTGCCTTCTTCATGCTTCGCCATACATATCTCTTCCATTTGGCAGTTTCTGAGCTACATCCCTGACGGTAAACCAGTATTAGTGAGTAAAGTGTAAAAAGTGCTTTCCTGTGTTATATAAGTTGTCCTAGCAAATTTTCAAACCCAAGGAAGGAGTTGTGCAGACTCTTGATTTTTCAGTCAGTCTGCAAGAAATACAACGTGGTTGGAGACTTGCGTTGGGGTATGTAGTGGGGAGGTGCATGGAACTGGCCCGTTGTCAGTTTGAGGGATCTGATGCTAACTCTTCACAGATTTTTATCAAAATTGAATTCAATTGTTGGACATACAGTTGTGTGTCCAGGGAATTAGAGAACTGGTCGTTGGTATGAGAAAACACTCCAGAGCGTACTGTGCGGGGAGTTAGTCAATTGTTTATGGAAATGTTAGCTATTCTGACTGCCAAGCCTGATTCTCTATTTATTTTGAATGACGTTGCCATATTCCCCAAACATAATCTGATTATGTGGGTGAAGAAATAGAAAAATACATGGGAAAATCATTAAATCTAGGAAAAAACTGTTTTTCAGTCACAGCCTATGTGGCCAGCTGAAATCGGAACATGTATGATGTGACAGAAGGTAAACTCTGGACAGTGTGCTTCATGCAATATTGAAATTAATAGTAGATGAAGTATGCTTCATATTAATTCTCACTAAATGTTGCAACAGAAGTTGTATTTGTCACTCACGTGAAAGTTCTAAGATGAAGTTTAAAATGGAAAAAGACATTATGGATGCTGTGGTTGCCAAGTAGTATTTCAGAAATAACAGAGAAAAGATGAGAAAGATTTCCCAACAACAAATGCAGATCTGTTTCACCTGCCAAGTTTAAAATAGACGTATTTCCCCTCTTAGTATGCAGGAGAAATATTCATCCATTATTAATATTCACCAGAATGGAAAGATAAACATCAGTTAACTTCAAACCAAACTGAGGGAGTTATAGAAGTGAAGAGGAATATAAACATAGACATCTGGAGTAAAGTACATTCTGATATCAGGGTAGGGCATAAGATGCATTAATAGTTACAGGGTCTCCTATTATTTTAGCTAAAGATTTTCATTTATTTCAATATGTTTTATTAGAAGTACCTGCTATTAATTTAAGTAAATCAGCAGAAAGAAGAGGTTGGCAGCAAAGAGAGGGAAGTAAGCTTTTATTTAGAGCAAAGGAAACCATAAACAAAATGAAATGACACCTTACAGAATTGGAGAAAATATTCTCAAAAGATGCAACCAACAAGAGCTTACTTTCCAAAATCTGTATACAAATAGCTCATACAACTCAAGCACAAAAAACAATCCAACTGAAAAATAGGCAGAAAGATCTAAATAGACATTTCTCCAAAGAAGAAACACACAGACAATAGACACATAAAAGATGCTCAACATCACTAATTATTAGAGAAATGCAAATCAAAAGTACAGTGAAGTACTGCTTCATGCCAGTCAGATGACTATCATTAAAAACTTTACAAATAAGAAATGCTGGAAAGGATGTAGAGAAAGAGGTGCCCTTCTACACTGTTGTTGGGAATGCAAATTGGCACAGCCATTATGGAGAACGGTATAGAGTTCCTCAAAAAACTAACAGAATTATGATATGATCCAGCAATCCCTTTCTTGGGCATGTATCCGGACAAAACTAATCCAAAAAGCTGCATGCACCCCTGTGTTCAGAGCAGCACTATCTATAGCAGCTAAAACATGGAAACAACCTAAACGTCCAACAACAGATGAATGAATCAAGAATATGTGGTGCACATATACAATGGAATACTACTCAGCCATAAAAAGGGCAAAATAGTGCCATTTGCAGCAACACGGGTACAACTAGACATCATCATACCAAGTGTAGTGAGCCAGAATGAGAAAGACAAATACCATTTGATATTGATTATATATGGAATCTAAAATATGAAACAAACAAAACCACTTACAAAACAGAAATAGACTCATGGAACTAGAGAACAGATTTGTAGGTGCCAAAGGGAAGGTGGTAGGGGCAGAAATGGAGTGGGAGATAGGGGTTAGCAGAAGTAAACTATTATTTATAGGGTGAATAAACAAGGTCTTATTGTATGGCACAGAGAATATATTCAGCATCTTCTGATAAACCACAGTGGAAAAGAATATAAAAAAAAATGTGTGTGTGCGCACACACACACACATATATATAATAAATATTTATATATAAAAATATAAATAACAATTTATATAAAAATTTATATAATATATATAAACATTTATATATATAATTTATATAATATATATATATAAATGTTTATATATATATAATTGAATCACTTTCCTGTATAGCAGAAATTAATAGCACATTGTAAATCAACTATACTTTAATAAAAAGTAAATAAACTTTCCTTAATTACCCAAAGGGTAATTTATTGAACCTGTTTTTCAGGGATCTTTCAGTTAGAGCCAAGCCTTGTTTAATACTTACAATGTGCGAGGCACTAATCTCTATGCTTTATATATAACTCAAATGATCCTCTCAGCAATGTTATGAAGCAGATATTCTTCATAGCCCCATTTTACAGATCTGAAACCTGAAGCATATGAGCATGAAAAGTGGGCCCAAAGAGGGAGCTGGTACTGGGAACTGGGAAATAATAATCTCCCTTCAGAGTTTGTGCCCTAGAAACTAGGGTTGAGCTGAATCTTAGTAAAGCTATTAATTTGGCCAAGCAATTTTTTAATTGGCATGATAGCAATTCAACTGGAAATTAAAAAAGTAAATTACTAAAAAGTAAAATGTGTCTGAGAGTCCTACATTCACTCCATGTTAGAACTTTTGTGGGTATTATTCTGAGATTAGTCAGTAGGTATGTTACATTAACTTATAAAATGCAGAGAAGTAGAAATACTTCTAAAATTTAACACAGAAAAATAGGTCACCGTGCTTTTCTTGGTTAAATATGTGGCACTCTTATTAAGGGTAACCTAGAATTAAAAAACTTTCACTTTTCTATGGCAAACGTTAAATTCCAAGTTTACTTGTCAAGTTCTCATTCTATATCTCTGAAGGGGACAAATAATCTTAGGAATACAAATAAACAATAAACTTGAATTATGCATAATTAGAGAAAAATGTCTAGGAAGTATTTTATCATCTCTGGATTTTGTTTTCACTTAAATTTGGCAGCCATAACATTGATATTTGGAAAAGAATAAAATCCATCAGAGAACACTGCCCCTGCTCTGTGCTGACATTAAGATGGAGCACTTTGGAGACTGATTCTCCAATTTCCAGGCAGAAACACTCCCGTGTCGGTCATTATCACTATTGACTTTACCCACAGGAGCTCTAATGGAAGTTTAGGGAATTCTGTCATTAGTGCTCAAACACACACATACACACAAACACACCCATTATACCTGAGGGAAATGAGAGGTCATTCTGATTATTAGCTCTGCTTTCACTTGTAAAATTCAAGTCATCATGTGTTAGAGGTACTTAGGGAGTCAAGGCTCAACTGGTTTAGAAAGAAAAAAGGTAGGGCAGGTATATAATAGATAGACAGAGAGACAGTTTAATAGATAGATAGATGATAACTAGGTAGGTGAGTCCTGCAGCTTTATTTTCAATATTTCCTTCAAATCTGGGGAGAACACATGAAACACAGTCCTAAGCTGATTTCTAGCTTAGTCTTACGTATCCAAATTCTGTCTTGAGGATAAAGCTAAAATATTAAAGCACAGGCAATTTTACTTTTCTTTTATGTTTTTTTCTTTCATATATTGTTCACCCAAAACTCAAAATCCTAATCCTCTCCAATGTGTGTGTCTACATGTGTGTTGAGCAAAAGAAATGACTTACTTTATGTGATAAGTGAAGAGCTATAAATAACAGAAGGCAGAGGTCACCAACTATGCCAAGTGATTCTTCCAGCACAGCACAACATACACCACAATGCATGCATGTACACGCACACACACAAACACACACGTTCTTCCATTTTACCAGTGATCTCTACAGAAAAAAATAAAATAAATGGTGTCCATAGGTCCTGTAAGCATCAGGAACCTTTCACTAGGATTTATAGTCCATCTCCAAATACTCTGTTTCTTGCTTTCCCTAAATCAAATACTATGTCTGTTGCTTCTTCATCCGGGTAAAAACAATTAATGGAACAAATGGCACAGATCTGTTGCCTATAACATTTACTGGTTCTATGGCATCGAACAAGCAGTCTCCAGTTCAGTTCTGGCTCAGAGTCATTTTGAAGAAATGAAAGACCAAGCATTGCCAGATTTTCTAAAGAATCAACAAAAAGTAAAATTTTTATTTGCTAACTCAAGGATCTTAAATATTGGCAACAAATTTCATTTTAAGATATCTGTGTTGTTAAACAGATCAGTAGATGGAATTGAATTGTTAGTCATCAGTTTGGTATCTCTATTCCATAATCAAGAAGAGGAACAGGAACAGTGATAGGGTGTTTCTCTAAGAGAAATGAAAGAAAGCAGGTATTTTAGTGAAGTATGAAGTATGAAAGTCGCTCAGTCGTGTCCATCTCTTTGAGACTCCATGGACTGTAGCCTGCCAGGCTCCTCTCTCCATGGAATTCTCCAGGCCATAACACTGGAGTGGGTAGCCCTTCCCTTCTCCAGGGGCTCTTCCCAACCCATGTGTCAAACCCAGGTCTCCCACATTGCAAGCGGATTCTTTACCATCTGACCACCAGGGAAGCCCAACATTATATTACTTATACTACTAGCAAAGAGATGAGTGCCAAATAGACACCATAACAATACGTTAAAAAAATCAGTTTTGACCAGAAATAATATATAAACTATATTTTTCTTACTCCAGTCCAAACACTAACAACAAATTATGTTGGTAGCACTAGAGAAAAATCCTGCTAAATTAAACACTAAGGTAGAAGTCCCAGTGTAACTAGCCATTTGCATTTATCTATAAGAATGCAGTTAGTTTAATCTGAATTTCAAATGAATACAGACTTGAGTCCAGAGACTCAGGTCTAAGTCATCAACACTGCAGCTACTTAAAGTATATTCTCTGACAATTGTCTCATGTGTATCTTCATGAACAATTGCTTTGTATGGAATATTAAATGTATAGAATAGAAAACACAATTGTCACTAGGTATTTTCAGTCAGTTGTGAAACAATGTCATCCACAATAAGCTTCCCAGCAAAATTGTTTAAACCATATGAACAAAGCTAGTTAAAAATAAGAGATTATTTTTGTTCCTATAGCCTTTCACCAACTTAGAATATGTAAGATTTGTTATTTACTCATGATACAAATTTCACTGATTCTCTGGGCAAATAATTTTGAAGTTCCTTAACGAGTTTCAAATTTTGCTTAAAATATTTCAAATATAGATGGGTTGAGGTTTACAAATAATATGGCACAAAATCATTCAGCTTTCTAGAGAAATCTTGATTTTGCTCTGCAGAAGTCAGCTGAAAGCCTGGGTAAATAAATGAAGTTCAAATTAATGAAATGCTTCAGAAACCAGCTATAGGATCTGTGTTATTTCTTTGAGAGTTGGAAAAGAAATGGAATTCAATTTTAGGATTACTTAAGAACTCGTGTCTGAAGTTTGGAGGATAAATCCTTAGCCAAACAAAGTTAACTCAGTTGTTTCCTCTTTTTGTCTATGAAAAATAACATTCTTTTATCTTTGGCCAGGAAACACAAGTCAGAAACAGTTCAAGATCTGTGATAAGATATAAATAGGAATGCATTCACTTTTTGAATATCATTCTGGCAAAGAGCACAAAACTACATAAATTAATCATTTTATTATAGTCAAAAATCATACATTCAAAAGGAATGATAAAATGGCACAAATATTGGCATGCTAATATGAAGCTACACTCTTCTATAAAGATATTGTTGGAAAGTGAGCTGCTGAAATCAGCAACATGGACTCTGCCACTAATTGAATATCTACAAGTAGTCTTGGATCAGACTGGGTCTCAATATTCTGCTCTGCAAAATGAGGGGCTTATAGCTCAATTATGTCTAAGGATCAGCCTCTTCAATATACACTGATTACCTATGTATAAAGTATTTCTATATTTAAAATTATATCCTTCAAATATTTTTACCACACCTCAAATCTTTTAAAACTATTCCAGATCCTGACCTTTTATATTATGCGTGGCTTTATCAGTGAGACACAACAAAATTTTCTGATGCGTGAAATGACAATCTGAAATGCTTTTCAAATGAGTTAAAAGTTTTCTCAACAGTTATGCATTTCCTCACACCTTCTTTATTATTTTAAAATATTTTCTACTCATTTTAAGGAAGATTATAGTGATATTTTTAAAGAAATCCAAATCAGAAGATATAGTTGCTTTAATGTATGTATATAAATACATGGCAATTTTAGAGATTCCTTTAGACTCTTGAGAGTTGCTTGGACTGCAAGGAGATCCAACCAGTCCATCCTAAAGGAAGTTAGTCCTGAATATTCATTGGAAGGACTGATACTGAAGCTGAAACTCCAATCCTTTGGCCACCTGATGCGAAGAGCTGACTCATTTGAAAAGTCCCTGATGCTGTGAAACATTGAGGGCAGGAGGAGAAGGGGATGCCAGAGGATGAAATGGTTGGATGGCATCATCAACTCAGGGGACATGGGTTTGGGTAAACTCTGGGGGTTGGTGATGGACAGGGAAGCCTGGCATGCTTCAGTCCATGGGGTCGCAGAGTCAGACACGACTGAGCAACTGAACTGAACTTAGGATAAAATATGGGGGATTTTCAAACAAACTACAAAACAAGTTTTCCATATATTACTCTGACGAAATAAAGAACAAGTTATGAAAATGTTCCCTAAAATCATCAACCATCAGCTTGTTGAGAAAGTCCCCAATCAAACCTAAGTGTTGAAAGGTCCAGAACACTGAGTGAGGATGCCAAATTCCCCCAGCAGTTCACTTCGACGTGAGTCACGGCTGGGCAGTGCGGAGTCATTTCCTTGCACGCTAGCTGCTGGAGAGGAAACCGCAGGGCTCCACCATCTCCCGGCCAGCTGGGAAAGCATCACATCTGAATAGTTCAGTCTGCTTTCAGTCTCCTTCCCAGGCAGTCTATATGTGTGTTTGTGATTTCCCTCTCCCCAAGTTTTTTCACGATACAAGAAAGCCAGTCTACAAAGATTTCCTATTATTTAGCTCCGAAAGAATAAAGTGAATGAAAATAGTGGTGTGTCAGATTATTATTATTATTATTTTTGGTAACTGTTTCTTCCTCTTCTGTTTTCCAGTAAATCTCTGCCCTCCCTGTAGTCTGTGTGCAGTCCCAGGATGCCTCCTGGTCATATTTAGTGCCTGGCATGCTGTGAAAAGTCCAAGGACTTAGGTCCTATGCACACCAAGTGAAATGAGAAACCCAGAGCAAGGGAAATGTCAAGCCCACCCTATACCACGGTGGAGAAAGAAGAGAGATGCATAAATCTATTTGAATATAATTTTGTTGTCACCTTGAATTATTTCTAAACAGGTTCCTTTCTGTAGTAGCTGTATGTGTGCTTAGTCACTCAGTGGTGTCTGAATCTTTGCGACCCCAAAGGCTGTAGCCCACCAGGCTCCTCCGTCCAAGGGATTCTCCAGGCAAGAATACTAGAGTGGGTAGCTGTTCACTTCTCCAGGGGATCTTCCTGACCCAGGGATCAAACCCGAGACTCCTGCATTGCAGGTGGATTCTTTACCATCTGAGCCACCAGGTTGTATACCTGTTTCCTTTTATCACCTTCCATCCCTTTCTAGAAAAATATTTAGTGTGTGGAATCACTGTTTGGATCGTGCAGCTTTTTGTAAACTGGGATTCTAATTAATAGTCTTTCATTAAAAATCAAGCCATAATGTATTGACGTCTTTCTATTTATTTTTCTCAAAAGAGGACTATTATGCAGTATTTAGCTATCAGACAATTAGCGAATAGGCACTCCTGTGAATTCTTTGTCTATTCTCTCCCAGTTAGCCTTTGATCCCGCTTGCAAACTGTTCTGTGCATCTCTGCTCAGTGAGTCCATTCAGCTCACATAGCCCACTGGAGGTTCCAAGCATTTGCCAAATCCCTTGGGCTGGCATTTGCAAATTACCACGTCTCTCCCTTATATGAATCTCTGGATAACCCAGGAGGGGAATCCATCGCTAGAGGAAACCCACACTTCTGTTACTTTCTTTGCAGTTTCAGACCTTGCCCAGCTCCTGGGATAGGCTGCATCTATAATTGTTGAATGGCTAAAAATGCAGAAACACGTCTATTCATAACATCCAGATGTGGAATTATGTGATTTAAAGTATCTTGCCACTCCAATGTAAACTTTTAAATGAAAAATCTTGTATTTCATTTTTTGTCCAGTCTGATAGGTATGTTGTGCTTTCTGCATTACCAAAATATTTATATGAAACATATTTTGTGTTCATTATTTTCCATAAAATAATCAGCTTACTACTTTTGAAACTGATAGTTAATACTGTTGTAGGCATCTGTTCTAGGGAAAAAAGAAAGAAAATATTTTCCAGCTGAATAAACTACAAAATGTGCTGAATAGAACTAATTTTGCCTATTAGTGACTTTTATTAATGGAGACCTTCTGATGGGTTATATGGCTACAACTCTATGGATTCTACAAAGCGTCAATTTCTTTTTTGTTTGTTTGTTTGTATTTTTTATGGTGACTACCATGAAGCAGAAACAAAAGATGAGAGTTTTGGGAAACTGCCAATTTTCCACTCCAACTGTTTCTTTAATTTTTTATTATTTTAAAATAGATACTGCCAAGTATTTATAATGACTGTACAATTTTCCCAAACTCTACTGAAAAATAGATACTTTAATATAAGATCCAGTTGTCATATTGTGAAAATTTTATATATAGCTATAAAATAATTTTTGTACAAAGTTTACAAAATTCTGTTGAGATGAGTAAGATGGTTTAATGGAATAAAATGCAAAATCATGACTTTAGCTGTAATAACTTTGCTTTAAGTAAGATTCATTGATGCAAAGGAAAAATGAAGTTAGATTCTATTACACTAAATCATCAAAAAATATTAATATAGAATCCCTTGCATTTTAAATTATGGACGAATGTCCAGATGTCACATGATTGTTTTAGCTATTTAATTTCATCCAAGTTTGAACTGAAAAGATATCATGGGGGACCTGAGACAAGGAAGCTCTAAATCTGAACTCAGTTGCTTGGTGCTACAGCTTCATTAATTTTGGCCAGTTTCTCTGATTTTATGACAAAGGCCAAGAAAAGTCAGTACATATAATTCATTCAATGGGACCTATACTAGCTAAGTATCCAAGAATTCCTAGTTACTTTATTGCAATACCCCAATTACTTTATTGGAATACCCTTATTACATTTTAGTTATCTTTTAAAGAAGGAGAAATGGATTCTCCCACTAATTTTACTGTCTCTAGAGTGACATCAAAGGGTGATATTTTCTTCAAAAAGCCTGCTTTAAATGAGTAATTAGAGAATAGGACAAGCAATATGACCATACTTTAATTATGGTGTCAACAATTTGGTGTTGACAATGGAAATGTATACTGCCTGACATAAAACCTGATACATGTTTAGTAAGGAATTAATGATAAGATAGCAACTGCCAGCCTAATCTCTGTAACACATTTCACTTGACCACCAACATGGTCGTTGGATGATGGTTTGCAGGATAAAAGTTAACGCACGGTAAAACTGAATGACTGTGAGTTCTTAATACACTAGTATTTGATCGATACTCTCTCCAGGAACATTTAATCAGGGAAGATAGCTAAATAATACCATTGCTGTGGTAACCAGGTCCTGAGCTGAAAACTCACATAAAAGCAAGAATGCAGCAGGTATTTATCCAATACAGAGCAGGGACTTGTCACCGACAGTTTTTTGCACTAAACTGAGAGATCCAACTTCATGATCCAGTTGGATAAAGACACACAGACAGGGTAAGAGCAACAGCAGCATGGAAATATCAGTACTGCTGCTCCCAATGTATATTCACTGGGCCTTTATGATTCCTTTCCTTTAATCCTAGGGCTTCCCTGGTGGCTCAGACGGTAAGCCTCTGCCTGCTCTGCGGGAGACCTGGGTTTGACTCTGGGTCGGGAAGATCCCCTGGAGAAGGAAATGGCAACCCACTCCAGTACTCTTGCCTGAAAAATTACATGGATGAAGAAGCTTGGTAGGCATGGGGTCGCAGAGTTGGACACGACTGAGCAATTTCACTAGTTCCTTTAATTCTAACAATTTATTTGCCATTAAGTAAAAATTACTTATCAGTTATGTATACCTTACTGCTTATCTAAGCTACTCTCTCCTGAATATCTTAAATTTAGGTAGCTATTTTTCCTTGCGACAAAAATCGGTTCAAATTCTACAGAAGTAAAATCCTTTGAGGGATGAGGAATCCTCATGGCATATACAAAAATTCTATCAAACAGGAAGAATTTTAATTAACGGACAAGTCACAATAATACTGTATTAGAAGGCTAAAATTCTTAGGATATGATAAAAACTATCTGTTTGCAAGAATGGAGAAAAATACCCTAGGATTTTACCTTCACTTAGGCCCATGAAGTAAGAGTCCCAGTACAATACCAATTGGAGAAAATGACTGCTCAGATGGTAAAGAATCTGCCTGCAATGCAGGAGACCTAGTTTGATCCCTGGTTTGGGAAGACTCCCTGGAGAAGAGAAAGGTGACCCATTCCGGTATTCTTGCCTTGAGAATTCCATGGACAGAGGAGCCTGGTGGGCTACAGTCCTTGAGGTCGCAAAAAGTCAGACACAACTGAGCAGCTAACACTTCACCACTTTCAAGAAACTGTACATTTTAAAAGATTTATGGGACATTTGATTCAGTTACATTCCTCAGCAAACTTAGACAATATGTATCATACTGCTTAAAATTTTATTATATATTTGCCTTTTATTTAAAATTCACAACTATTTTTTTAATGTATATAAGAAGTCTCTGAATGTAGTCACTGCTAGATCACTCGAACTTAAATTAGAATAGCTTTATGCAGATTAATTCAAGATGTATTTTGCATAGTGATCAATGTTCCTTCTTTTTTCTTTAAAGGTCAGAGAAACAAGGGAATTTCTAATGTTATTTATGTATTTTCTACCACTCATTACAAGATTGGGTCTTCAGAGAAGAAAGGCAATAAAATAACCAAAGGAAGTAATGAATACAATCCATGAAATAAATTCATGAATTTTCTGTGTAGCTCTTAAAATAGGAGATAGAGCTTTTGTTCTGAATACTAAGTGTCAGTATAAGAATTTTTTAAAATGATGCAAATAAATTTATTTCCCTCATTAAAGTGTTTAAAATAACCATTTTCTTCTAGAAAGCATCATAATCAAACAATAATAGATATTAACATAAATATACATGCATATACATACATATATATATATTTTGAAAAGCAATAATCAAGAGATAATCATTAAGTTACTAAATTATGGACAAAATACAATATTTGTCAGGTGGCCAGGATGAATTTGTAGATGTTCACTCTGAATGTTCCCGTGTCACACTCCATTATTATGATCCCTTTACTTTTTAGTTAGAACTTATTCTTATATTTTCATTCTGACAACAACTTAGGCATGTAAAATTTAGTAAGCACTGCTTTCACAATTCTGTGAACACTGAGCACAAGGTGTTTCTTGATGTGTACAAGTTGATTAATTAATAAATTGGGGGAAAGACAAATTATTCTAGTTCAAGCCTTCCTTATTTCCATGATTTCCTTCTATTTCAAAATAACCTGAATGGTTAATGTGATTCCCAATGGTATCCAGATTCACATTAAAACAAGTCATTTCCTCCTTTTGCTTGCTGCTTTGCTTCTTTGGTCTACATAACTAACCCTTAAACAAAACTTCAAAGTCTTTTTTCAGCACAACTTGGCTCTTTCATGACTGCATTCTCCAATCCCTTGCAACCAAGCCCCCGGCCCAAGACCCCACCATAATAAACACAGGGCTTTCATACTTTTTCTTAGGTCTACAAAGGGATGAATAAATCAACCATTTTCTTTCATGAAATACGCAATATGAAAAGACAGAACAATATAAAAACAATCATACATTCTGATGATTGTTCTACTTGAAATATACATCCCTTCTAAAGAGAATACAGAGAAAAGACATCCAGGTTAATTTTAGAGAAAGGGACAAGAATGAGGAATTATGTCCAACTGGCTCTCACCTTTAAGCTGAAGAGGTAGAATGATCTAGGTGGAGAAAAGAAAAAAAATGCCTATCAAGGAGAAACTCCAGGATATGTCAATATCAGTGAGTGCCATGAAGGATTCTCTACTCCCCCCAGAGCATTCTAGATACTCTGCAAAAGCTTTTAGTCTCAGTGAAAAGAATCAAGAACTGGAAAACAGGCTGGCTGGGGCAACCTGACAACTGTTTCCCACAGGGTCCCATTGAGCCATACACCTATCAATGACTTAGTTCAGTTCAGTCGCACAGTCGTATCCGAATCTTTGTGACCCCATGAGCTACAGCACGCCAGGCCTCCCTGTCCATCACCAACTCCTGGAGTTTACCCAAATTCACGTCCACTGGGTTGGTGATGCCATCCAGCCATCTCATCCTCTGTTGTCCCTTTCTCCTCCTGCCCCCAATCCTTCCCAGCATCAGGGTCTTTTCCAATGAGCCAACTCTTCACATGAGGTGGTCAAAGTATTGGAGTTCAAGCTTCAACATCAGTCCTTCCAATGAACACCCAGGACTGATCTCCTTTAGGATGGACTGGTTGGATCTCCCTGCAGTCCAAGGGTCTCTCAAGAGTCTTCTCTAACACCACAGTTCAAAAGCATCAATTCTTTGGCGCTCAGCGTTTTTCACTGTCCAACTCTCACATCCATACATGACTACTGGAAAAGAATGACTTCTCAGATATAAGCTACTGATACTGTCACATTCCACAATAAAATATGAATGATGGAAGGTGCCAGAAAACAATACCATGGCTCAAGGCCAACTAGATTAGGATATCAAGAAACTCTGCAATTGGAAGGGTGGATATCAGAGTCGCCAGTAAGGGAAGAAATATTCCATTGTGGAAATATCATGATGTTTAAAATACCCATTAAGCAGTTTCTAGCTGTTCAAAAGCAATGAAGAAGGATACATGTTTTACAAAGAAGTATTAACAGCTGTGTTGCTCATTAGTCAAAATGGAAACCATATGGAAGTGTTTTTGGCAGAAAACTAAATTTAAAACAAGTAAGCCATTTTCAGAAAGTGTTTGGAGTGAATGTCTCCATTTTCAAAGTTGTCTTTTAAAATTGCTTTTTCTTATACAATTTTGAGTTGATTCAATACTCTAGAATAAGCCACTTGTACAACAGAGGTAAACTCAAATTTCCTGAAGTCTAGTATTGGTATATGTCAGTGTATATTTTTATTGTTGATTCTATTGGAAGACTGGTCTGATTCAACTTCTCCTGCAAGTACATGTCATTCACATGAGTTTAGCCTGCAGAAGATCAACCTAATTTTATATAGCTTTTTATCTTTACACTCATTTAAAAGTGACAGATTTTAACATCTAAAAGATAAGTTCAGAAACTAAAGTCTTTGATATGGTATTTTTGTGTTAGTCTTACTGGAATAGACATTGACGCTGAAACATGTATGAAAATACAATGTGTTTATCTGTATGAACCAAACTGAAAATGATACGTTGTAACAAAGGAATTAATATGTGCCTCTTTTAATAGAAAAGTATACTTGACCAATGAAATAGTTTATAACAGAGAGACAGCTACACAGAAAAAGGGTAAGCTAGAGATGCCACTTGATATAATTTCTGTAAGGTGTGTTGTTCCTTCCAACATTGAAATCCACAAACTGGGAATTATGACTTTGCTCACTACATTGAGAGTTAAATACTCAGCTATAATAGTTTACAGGCTGCATGCTATAAGAAAATATTGATGACTCAGCAAAACTCTGAGAAACTTGGGACATATTAAGTGATATTCCATTGTTTAACATAATATTATTTAATAAAAAATGAAGAAATAAATTTACTGATCATGAAATATACAAATAAATGAGAATATATCTTATATTCTGAATAAGAAGAAAAATTGAAGTTATTTATACACTTACAGTAATAATGCAAAGAAATAGAGGAAAACAATAGAATGGGAAAGACTAGGGATCTCTTCAAGAAAATTAGAGATACTAAGGGAAAATTTCAGGCAAAGATGGGCATGATAAAGGACAGAAATGGTATGGACCTAACAGAAGCAGAAGATATTAAGAAGAAGGGGCAAGAATACACAGAAGAACTATACAAAAAAGATCGTCACGACCCAGATAATCACGATGGTATGATTACTCACCTAGAGCCAGACATCCTGGAATGTGAAGTCAAGTGGGCCTTAGGAAGCATCACTACAAACAAAGCTAGTGGAGGTGATGGAACTCCAGCTGAGCTATTTCAAATCCTCAGAGATGATGCTGCAAAAGTACTGCACTCAATATGCCAGCAAATTTGGAAAATGCAGCAGTGGCCACAGGACTGGAAAAAGTCAGTTTTCATTCCAATCCCAAAGAAAGGTGATGCCAAAGAATGCTCAAACTACTGCACAGTTGCACTCATCTCACACACTAGCAAAGTAATGCTCAAAATTCTCCAAGCCAGACTTCAACAGTACATGAACTGTGAACTGCCAGATGTTCAAGTCAGATTTAGAAAAGGCAGAGGAACCAGAGATCAAATTGCCAACATCCACTGGATTATCGAAAAAGTAAGAGAGTTGTAGAAAAACACCTACTTCTGTTTTATTGACTATGTCAAAGTCTTTGACTGTGTGGATCACAACAAACTGTGGAAAATTCATATAGAGATGGGAATACAAGACCACCAGACCTGCCTCTTGAGAAATCTCTGTGCAGGTCAGGAAGCAACAGTTAGAACTGGACATGGAACAAAAGACTGGTTCCAAATAGGGAAAGAGTATGTTAAGGCCATATATTGTTACCATGTTTATTTAACTTATATGCAGAGTACATCATGAGAAACCCTGGGCTGGATGGAGCATAAGCTGGAATCAAGATTGCCAGGAGAAATATCAATAACCTCAGATATACAGATGACACCACCCTTACGGCAGAAAGCGAAGAAGAACTGAAGAGCCTCTTGATGAAAGTGAAAGAGGAAAGTGAAAAAGTTGGCTTAAAGTTCAACATTCAGAAAACTAAGATCATGGTATCTGGTCCTATTACTTCATGGCAAATAGATGGGAAAACAGTGGAAACAGTGACAGACTATTTTTGGGGGCTCCAAAATCACTGCAGATGTTGACTGCAGCCATGAAATTAAAAGACACTTGCTCCTTGGAAGAACAGTTATGACCAACCTAAACAGCATATTAAAAAGTAGAGGCATTACTTTGTCAACAAAGGTCTGTCTAGTTAAGGCTATGGTTTTTCCAGTGGTCATGTATACAATGTAGAAAGAAACTTAGTCCTCCAACAGAGGATGAAATTACTAGAAATAATAAATTCAAGATGGCACAATAAATGCCAATAAAAAAATGGGAGACTGCTGTATATTAAGCAATGTAAGACAATGTATTATTGAATATTGTTTGACACACATAAGGTCTACAAAACAACCTGCATGGAATAAGTTTTTATATATGTATTATTAGTATACTGTACTTTATATATGTATATATAAAACAGTATATTACACAATAGTCACTAAGGTATTAATATACTAATATATTTTAATGTATTATATATTGTGTTATATAATAATGTATTGTGTGAGTATGTATATATAGCATATATGAATATTACTTTTATTTTTCATGTATGCAAGAAATAAACAGTTTTCCAGAAATAATTTTCCATAATTTATATTTATAGAAAGATCTATGCTTTTTAATAATAACAGAAATCCAAAGAAAGAATAATTCAATAGATAAGTGGCCCCATAACAAACATATATAATCATGTCTTCTATATCTTCATATATGCACTGTCTAGTCAAGGCTATGGTTTTTCCAGTAGTTATGTGTGGATGTGAGAGTTGGACTATAAAGAAAGCTGAGAGCTGAGGAATTGATGCTTTTGAACTGTGGTGTTGGAGAAGACTCTTGAGAGTCCCTTGGACTGCAAGGAGATCCAATCAGTCCATCCTAAAGGAGATCAGTCCTGGGTGTTCATTGGAAGGACTGATGTTGAAGCTGAACCTTCAATACTTTGGCCACCTGATGCGAAGAACTGACTCATTGGAAAAGACCCTAATGCTGGATAAGATTGAGAGCAGGAGGAGAAGCAGATGACAGAGGATGAGATGGTTGGATGGCATCACTGACTCAGTGGACATGAGTTTGGATAAACTCTGGGAGTTGGTGATGGACAGGGAGGCTTAGTGTGCTACGGTTCATGGGGTAGCAAAGAGTCAGACACAACTGAGCGACTGAACTGAACTGAACTGACACGCACATACATATTTATGTGTGTATATGAGTGTGTTTGCACGTGTGTAACATTCAAATGAGGATCTTAATTAACTGTAGTCTTGAAAAATATGAAGAATATTTAAATTCCTAGACAAATCACTTTAAAGCAGCAATATTTTAGAAAGCTACCTCAGTTATCGTGATGATCAAAAGTTAAATGATGCCTCCCTTAAGGTTATAGAGAGGATATTCCTGAGGATATTTATGAAAATTCAGTACAAATGTTTGTGGCATTTTGAATATTCATGTGAGTAAGAAAACTAAAGAATAGAAGCAGTGAAACTCAAAGCCCAAAGGATCTCGATGATTATTTATGTCAATATCCATATTTTATAGAATATAAATCTGAGGCTCAAGTTCGTAAACAGTCTTGTCTATGGTCAGAATAAGAAGGGTTTATTTTGACCGTCTTTGGAAGTCAAACACCTAAGTAATTTTTTAAAATTCTGTAAGCCAGTGTTCTCAGTTTGGATCAATATAAAAACATGTTTTAAAGAGAATAAGTATTTTTTCTCAGAACCTGAGAAATACATCTGCAAACTCCAATTTGAGCAACACTGCTGTAGGTCATGAGGGTTATCCCAAGCATTTCAAATGGAAATTCTTAATTCCCAGCAAATTTAAAGCAATAATATAGTCAACTTATCTCACAGTTGCACATTTCTTTTGTAGCTGCAAAATTACCCTTCAAAGAAAAAAATCATTTGGAAGATTTCTCAATTACAAGGGTAGATACATATTCTAAGCTAAAAGTTAAGGAAGAAAGTCATAAGCAGAATTCACATAAAATTTTAAAGAATAAGTATGAATTGAATTCATCATTTCCTTCAAAATCATTTTGGTGAAGAT
Source organism: Antilocapra americana (assembly GCA_007570785.1). Taxonomy (NCBI): domain Eukaryota; kingdom Metazoa; phylum Chordata; class Mammalia; order Artiodactyla; family Antilocapridae; genus Antilocapra; species Antilocapra americana. The sequence goes on along the minus strand of ML660765.1, from coordinate 9,580,070 downwards.
ATTTGTTTACATAATTGTTGGATGACTTTAGAATTATTGACTTCAAGATTACATCACTGAACACTACATACATTCATCAGTTTCAATGATCACCAGCAAATCATCAATCCTAATATTTATCCTGATTAATACAAAGTATTAGCTTGTCAACTTAATGAGTATAGTCCTTATTATTGTATTTATATTAAAACGAATTGTTAATTAGAATGTGGTGACAAAATGTGGTAATTGCCTTATTTTTGTTTTGGTAGAAATCAAATAACAAAACTGGATCATAAAAATTTATAAAAGAATTAAAGGGAATATTTTATTTTTGCTTCAAGTACTTCAACAATAGTTCATAATATTTGCCAGGAAGCAAAGCATTCAAATAGAAATGTTTGAATACTTTTTCCAAAACTATTTATAAACAAATCTGAAATTTAAATCAATTAATCTCCTTAAGGAGCTTCCCAGATGGTGCTAGTGGTAAAGAACCTGTCTGTCAATGCAGGAGACATAAGAGATGTGGGTTTGATCCCTAGGTCAGGAAGATCCCCTGGACGAGGGCACAGCAACCCACTCCAGTATTCTTGCCTGGAGAATCCCATGGACAGAGAAGCTTGGAGGGCTATAATCCACAGGGCCGCAAAGGGTCAGACACAAATGAAGTGATTAACATGCTCAAGCTCTTTAAGACAGCTATCTGAACAAAGATAAGCACATTCTAAGGGAATACAGATGAAAACTACAAAGCAAACTCTTCAAAGTACAAACTCAAAAAAATTGCAGAAAGTACATATGATTCTATTCTAGAACATTTTACATATAATTTATGCATACAAAATATAATTTCAAAATATGCTCATTTATTTATTTTCTGAAATTCTACATTTCCATTGTAGTTGGTAGTGGAACTGCAAAGCTACTTCATGCACTGTTTAATTTTCTTTGACATAATGATAAAAACAATGAGGAAATAAAAGTATAATCATCCCATTATTAAAAACAGTACTTGACTATCATGAATCAAACTATAGTAATTATCAAAACAGAAATTTTTTGCCAAACATTATATATTTTGCAAAAATATATTTAATATATTTTACAGAATAATTCAATTGCATATTAAATCACATTATTGGGTTAAATTCTTTTCAGATTTCAGGTTATACTTTGATAATTTTGTTATCAATATATAAAGAGGAAATCTTGATTTTTATATTTTGTAGTCACTTTTTAAAGGTTCGACAAGTCATTTTAAAGTTTCAAAATTCCCTCTTCACTCTTAAAGTGTTAGGAAAATTCTTCCAATCTTCACAAGGGAGATTACAAAATAGTAGTATTAGACATGTGGAGCTTCAGAATAAATACAAGTGAAGAGCTTGCAATCCCAAAGCAGTGTAACGTTGATGTATTCACTTTAATCTGTAACTATAGTTTATTCTTTTCAATTTTCTCCCTAGACTACTCTTCTGTTATTTTGTAAGACTGTTTCAAAATTAGAAAATAGAGATATTTTCCCCTCCCATTTCACTTAACATGGCTTGGGAAGAATGACCACACATTAAAAACCATCATCAAGTTTTGTGATTGATAGTTATATTTTCAGAGCTTTAAAACACGTACAATTAATTAAATGCTTAAAGTTGGTAAGCCATCATAATTTTCAGAGAGGAAAAAGTTTAAATCATGAAGCTTGACAATATGGAAACTGAATGATTCTCATGGGTATTCAAGGACTTTTTTGCTTTCCAAATCATTTAAAATTTCTACTTGTAACTGCAGTACTTGGAAGAGGCTTCCCATTTTAACACTGTGATGACGTGCATCACAAAATGCATGAGCTGCATGAATGACCTCTCATGAGACACAGCAAACTCTAATAGTCCATAGAGGATACAAAGTTCTAAACTATTTTTCCAAATTGTATTAACCACAGGGTTTCAGAGACATGTGAAAAATACGTAAAGGATATATCTTTGGGGAGTTTGCTCATGCTTTCATATCATGTGAATCTTCTTTGTTTCATCAGTATTCCCACTTCCTTATTTTCTTTCTGAGTCTTAGTAACTTTGTAGAGTACAAATATTATGCTGAAATGCTACATTTGCATGAATCAATGTGTTAATTTCATTAGTTCCATAAATGAAACAATCTCTCACAAACATCATGCGTACAAATTTCCAATGTACTTGAAAGGTGAAAGGTAAATTTAGGGTTACTTTTTATACCCCAGGCCACAGTTTAGAACTTGACCTTGAGGGGAAAGATGCTGATGTGTAAGCATGAAAGTAGTAAGTTAAGTTCTTTCTGGAGAATACAAAATAAGCCTCGTCAAAAATACCTGAAGTATAGTAATCAAAAGAAAGCATACCACTCACTTCACTAGTAGTCAGAGCTTGACTTTGCTGTTCTTTGGAATAAAATGTTTAGAAAATGGTGAGATATTTTATATGTATAATGTTTATGGAAGAAAAGTGAATAAGAAAAACATAAAAGGAAGGACTGATGAACTAATCAGTAAAAAGTTTTGCACTTTCTATGTTTAAAACAAATGCAAAAAGGCTATATGAATTTACTGTTGTTAAACACATGTAATTCTATCTAGATGTAATTCTATCTAGATAGTTAGAAGATTCTAACTTATTGAAAATGCCCTATTTCAACCATTCCTCTGATTAAGTGTTTTGCTATTGTCAGTAAATGGAGAAAGAAAAAGCAGAACCTGGGAAATAAAGTAAGAAATCCAAAGTTTATGCAGAGATGCAAAAACCCAGAATGGTCAACACAGTATTGATGAGGAATAAAGTCAGAGGACTGACACCACCTGACTTCAAGACTTACCATAGAGCTTCAGTGTTCAGGACAATAGGATGTTGGCAAAGAACAGACAAAACAGACCAAATGGAACAGTTAAAGAGACCTGAAATGGATCCCCCCCCAAATTTAGTTAACTAATGTTTGAAAAAGAAGCAAAAGTAATACTAAGAAGCTAAGACAGTCTTTTTAGGAAATGGTGCTGGAACTATTGGCCATCCTCATTAAAAAATGAATCCTGATAAAGGACTTGACACTTTTCACAAAAGTTAACTAAAAGTGGATGATAGATCTAAACGTAGAGTGCAAAACTATAAAGCTCTTAGATGATGACTCATAAGACAATCTAGATAACTTTGGGTTGGTGATGACTTTTTAGATACAACATGAAAAGCATAATCAATTAAAAAATAATTGATAAACTGTACTTCATTAAGGCAATGGGAAAAGAATGAAAAGACAAGTCACTTTCTGGGAGAAAATATTTTCAAAAGACATATCTGATAAAGGATAGTTATTCAAAATACACAAAAAAACTCTCCAATAACACATGTATACCCATGGCGGATTCATATCAATGTATGGCAAAACCAACACGATAATGTAAATAAATAAATAAATTTTTTAAAAAAAGAAAAAGAAAACCAACTTGACTAAAAAAAAAAAAATGGGCCAAAGACTTCAACAAATGTCTCACTAAAGAAGAGATGCAGATGGAAAATAAGCATATTCTAAGATGCTTCACATCATATGTTATAAAAGAAATGTAAATTAAAACAACAATTGAACTTGAAAGTTGCTCAGTCATGTCTGACTCTTTGGGATCCCATGTAGAGTCCATGAAATTCTCCAGCCCAGAATACTGGAGTGGGTAGCCTTTCCCTTCTCCAGGGGGTCTTCACAACTCAGGGATTGAACCCAGGTCTCCAGCATTGCAGGCAGAATCTTTACCAGCTGAGCCAGCAAGGAAGCCCAAGAGTACTGGAATAGGTAGTTTATCCCTTCTCCGGCGGATCTTCCCGGCCCAGGAAATGAACCGGGGTCTCCTGCAATGCAGGCAGATTCTTTACCAACTGAGCTACCAGGGAAGGAACCACTATATACCTATTAGGATGACCCAAATCACCCAAATATAAACAGTGAAAACACCAAATGCATAGAAGGATGTAGAACAACAGCAATTCTCAATTATTATTAGTTTGAGTGTAAAATGACACAGTCACTTTGGAAGACAGTCTATCAGTTTCTTACAACACTAAACATACTCTTATCATAAGATCCAGCAGTCAAATGAGCTGAAAACCACGTCCACTCAAAAACATGCCCAGAGATGTTTTTAGTAGCCACATTTATAATTGCTAAAACTTAGAAGAAATACAATAAATAAAAATCAAATCCCTCATGATTATACAGTGGAAGTGACAAATAGATTTAAGGGACTAGATCTGATAGACAGAGTGCCTGATGAACTATGAACAGAGGTTCGTGACATTGTACAGGAGACAGGGATGAAGACCATCCTCAGGAAAAAGAAATGCAAAAAAGCAAAATGGCTGTCTGAGGAGGCCTTACAAATAGCTGTGAAAAGAAGAGAAGTTAAAAGCAAAGAAGAAAAGGAAAGATACACCCATTTGAATGCAGAGTTCCAAAGAATAGCAAGGAGAGATAAGAAAGCCTTCCTCAGTGATCAATGCAAAGAAATAGAGGAAAACAACAGAATGGGAAAGATTAGAGATCTCTGCAAGAGATACCAAGGGAACATTTCATGCAAAGATGGGCTCAATAAAGGACAGAAATGGTATGGACCTGACAGAGAGATGGCAAGAAGACACAGAAGAACTGTACAAAAAGATCTTCATGACCCAGTTAATCATGATGATGTGATCACTTACCTAGAGCCAGACATACTGGAATGTGAAGTCAAGTGGGTCTTAGGAAGCATCACTACAAACAAAGCTAGTGGAGGTGATGGAATTCCAGTTGAGCTATTTCAAACCCTAAAAGATGATGCTGTGAAAGTGCTGCACTCAATATGTCAGCAAATTTGGAAAACTCAGCAGCGGCCACAGGACTAGAAAAGGTCAGTTTTCATTCCAATCCCAAAGAAAGAAAATGCCAAAGAATGCTCAAACTACCACACGATTGCGTTCATCTCACACGCTAGTAAAGTAATGCTCAAAATTCTCCAAGCCAGGCTTCAGTGATACATGAACCATGAACTTCCAGATGTTCAAGCTGATTTTCAAAAGGCAGAGGAACCAGTGATCAAATTGCCAACATCAGCTGGATTATCGAAAAAGCAAGAGAGTTCCAGAAAAACATCTATTTCTGCTTTATTGACTATGCCAAAGCCTTTGACTGTGTGGATCACAATTAACTGTGGAAAATTCTGAAAGAGATGGGAAATACCAGACCATCTGGCCTGCCTCTTAAGAAATCTCTGTGCAGGTCAGGGAGCAACAGTTAGAACTGGACATGGAACAACAGACTGGCTCCAAATAGGAAAAGGAGTACATCAAGGCTGTATATTGTCACCCTGCTTATTTAACTTATATGCAGTGTACATCATGAGCAACGCTGGACTGGGAGAATCACAAGCTGGAATCAAGATTGAGAAATATCAATAGCCTCAGATATGCAGATTGCACCACCCTTATGGCAGAAAGTAAAGAGGAACTAAAGAGCCTCTTGATGAAAGTGAAAGAGGAGAGTGAAAAAGTTGGCTTAAAGATCATCATCCAGAAAGCTAAGATCATGGCATCCAGTCCCATCACTTCATGGCAACAGTGGAAACAGTGTCAGACTTTATTTTTCTGGGCTCCAAAATCACTGCAGATGGTGATTGCAGTCATGAAATTAAAAGACGCTTACTCCTTGGAAGGAAAGTTATGACCAACCTAGACAGCATATTAAAAAGCAGAGACATTACTTTGCCGACAAAGTTCTGTCTAGTCAAGGCTATGGTTTTTCCAGTGGTCATGTATGGATGTGAGAGTTAGACTATAAAGAAAGCTGAGCACCAAAGAATGATGCTTTTGAACTCTGGTGTTGGAGAAGACTCTTGAGAGTCTTTTGGACTGCAAGAAGATCCAACCAGTCCATCCTGATCTCCTGTAGGAGATCAGTCCTGGGTGTTCATTGGAAGGACTGATGTTGAAGCTGAAACTCCAATACTTTGGCCACCTAATGTGAAGAGCTGAGTCATTTGAAAAGACCCTGATGCTGGGAAAGATTGAGGGCAGGAGGAGAAGGGGACGACAGAGGATGGGATGGTTGGATGGTATCAGTGACTCAATGGACATGAGTTTGTGTAAACTCTGGGAGTTGGTGATGGACAGGGAGGCCTGGCGTGCTGCTGCTCATGGGGTCGCAGAGTTGGACACAACTGAGTTACTGAACTGAACTGAACTGAAGAAACAGATGAATGAATAAACTGGTACATCAAAACAATGAAGCATTACTTAGCCCTAATAAAGGAATGAGGTATCAAGTGGTCAAAAGATATGAAAGAAACCTAAATGGAGACTACTAAGTGAAAGAAACCGATATGAAAAGCCTACACACTGTATGGTTCTAACAGCATGACATTTGGGACAAGGCAAAAACTATGGACAAAGTAAAAACATCAGTGCTTGCTATGATTTAATGGGAGAAAGGGATGAACAGTCTGAGAACAGATGATTTTTAGGACAAAGAAACTTTATATGATATTGTAACGGTGGACACATGTCTTATCACATCTGTCAAAAATCATGGAATGTATAATTAAGTGTAAACTCTGGTATAAAGTATGGACTTTGCGTGATGATGATCTGTAAATTCAGGTCCACTAATTTTAACAAAGTAGGTCTCTGTTGGAAGATTTTGGCCACGGAGACTATGCGTCTGTCAGGGCAGGGAGTATATGGAACATCTCTACACCATCTTCCCAATCTTTCTGTGAAGATAAAACTGCACTAAAAATAGTCTATTGGAAAAGTGCTCATTCACAGTCATCCTGAATTTTCTTATTAGTTTCCTACAATCAAGGAGTACTTAAAAATATTTGTGTTTAATTTTAATAAGATACCACTGGTGTGTGTGTATGTGTGCATACTAAGTCACTTCAGTCATGTCCAACTCTTTGAGACCCTTTGGGCTGTAGCCCGCCAGGCTCCTCTGTCCAAGGGATTCCCCAGGCAAGGATACTGGAGTGAGTTGCCATGCCCTGACCCGACCCATGGATCAAGTCTGCATCTGTTATGTCGCCCGGCAGGTAGCCGGGTTCTTTACCACTAGGGCTACCAGGGAAGCCTGAGTGTGTATATGTATATGTATGTGTGTGTGTGTGTGTGTGTGTGTGTGTGTGTGTGTGTGTAAGACGTGACAGAGTGACTTCTTTGTTTTCCTATGAATCAATGATGCTCAACTTCAACACATCAAAAAAGAAAATGTGTGGAGAAATAAAGATTTCCCTAAAGGTAAATTCATGGGCAATTATAAAAGTTAGTATTATTGTACCAATGGTTTGTAACTGCTTTCATTTGTTTCTATATGACCTGAGAGCTTAATACATTAAAAATTATTAGTGCAAAATCTAGAATTATTGTAACTTTGATTTATAATTCTAAATCTTGTTTTCTACATAATTTAGGACACTAATGCGTGAAAAATAGTAGTTTATGTTTGGGGACACACTATATATAAAAATGTAATTTTGTGACATCAATAATGGAAATTAGTGGGGACAGAACCTTTTGTATGTTACTGAAGTTAAGCTGGTATAAATTCAAATAAAAGTGTTATAACTTTAAGATTTAAAATGAAATCCCCATGGTAATCACAAAGAAAATAGCTCTAGAATACACACAAAAGAAATGAGAAAGAAATTCAAATGTTTCACTACACACATAGACACACAAAATACTAAAATCAAAAGACAATAATATAAGAACAGGAGTGACTAGACCAATGTCAGACAAAACAAACTCTGACTTAAAAAATTATAAGAAACAAAAAGGACATTACACTAAGTGAAATGAGCCAGTCATAAAAAGACAAATACTGTATTATTCCACTTACATAATGTAGTTAGAGTTGTCCAAATCATAAAAACAGATAGTAGCATGGTGACTGCCAGTGAGGGGGTAAGAAGGGAATGGGGAGCAATTATTTAATAGATAAAGAGTTTCAGTTTGCAAGAGGAAGAGAGTCCTCCATGTGGATAGTAGTGATGGTTGTACAACAAAATGAATGTACTTAATACCACTAAATTGTACACTTACAATGGCTGAGATGGTAGATTTTCTGTTGTATGTGCTTTATCACAATTTTTAAATGAAGGAAATAATATAGACCAAATTAGATTTTGTTTAAATTCCCGTACATCAAAGGGCACCATTTAGAGAGTGAAAAGCAAACCACAGACTGGAAAAAATATTTGCAATACACGTGATTAATAAAGAAATAAAAATTTAAAAGATATGTTCCTAGCACAACACATTATGAAGTTACTCTCTATTAAGAACACATTTTTTTTTCAGACTCAAACTGTAATTATAGGAATCAGTAACTTAAAAAAAAATTACTTATCTTCTAAATGCATCTATTTTATCTTTGTTGAAACTTCATGCCAAATGTCAAGAGAATGAATGCTGTATAACCAGAATCTAATTGCAAGAATGAAATTTAATTGTGTGCAGAATAACAATTTGAAAAAAACAAACAAACAAAAAAACTGTCTCAAGGTTTAAACAGAGAAATGGCAAATTCCTGAAGGAAATTATCTCAAGAACAAAAGAGAACAGAAAACACCTTAGCCCAGTCCAAATGACGGTATATAAAGTAAGCTATTTTTAACTCTGACTTTGGAAAGTTTCTTCTTCTGGGATTTCTTTCCATTGCATTCATTGGTCCCCTGAAGCTGCCCATTGTTTCCATGTCCACTGACTTTGCTCTACATTTTTATCATTTTATGAGTAAATTAATCAAAAGCCTATTTGGTCTTTGTATCTCTAGCACTTCTCCTTGTCAATACAGTCTGCACTTACAAGATTTAATCTTCTAAATTCACATTCCTAATTGTGCTTCATGAAGGATAAAACTGATTATCTTCCAAACCAGATCACAAAAGTTACTTTGTATCCTATTGCACCACAATGGACTCCATTATTACACAAATTTACAGTGCACTTAATTATTCTCCTGCCTCAGTTTGCTCTAATGATGCAATAACATTTCCTTCTGGTTTCTTCTCTTTTCCCCTGACAATCACTTTAAAGTTCTTAAAATCACTTCTTGCATTAAACGTTTAGTTCAAATGTTAGGTTTTTACGACTTCTTTGTTAACATGAGCAATAAATTCTACACTTCAGACAATATCCCCCCTTATTATTTGTTTATGCCTTAGCTCACTGTACAGGCCTCTGTTTCTACCATAAAGCCTATACTACAGTATCTGACATTAGATTAGTATCTGACAGTAGATATCTAATAAATATCCAGTATTGCTTATCTTTGTGTTATGCATATTACACACATATATATGCGTGACTGAATTTAACCTTTTGGTTATTTGCCACTTTGCAACAAGAGTCTACTTCTGAGGTCTTTCTGTTGAGCTTGTATTAATAAAAGGAAAATATTGACATAATCCATAAAAATGGCATCTGTGACTTTAGTAGGGAGGCATTAAGGCATATTATCTCAGCCAGCTTTATCACTCGTTGGCCTCTTAACTACAGATGGGATTTAATTACTTCTTACAGACATTTAGCATTTAAGCTTCCACAACATTGCCCACTAGCTATTTAGCACTTCTGTTCATAGTTTTTACCCCAAATTCATCAATTATACTATGAATTCTTATTATTCTTTAATGCAGCAAAATATAAAAATCAGTAGTTTGTTCATAAGCAGATAGAAGTAAGTGCCAAGATCATGTTTGCCTTTTCAAAGAAGAGAAGCACTAAAATAAAATAGTAGGTAAATAAAATTCAAGTTGGTAAACAGAGCAGCCATTATAAAACAATGGAAACATATATATATATATATATATATATATATATATATATATATATATTAGGAGATTCCTGAAGTTCCTTCCGGTCTAGGGAAAATGTGCAGTTATATGTACCATTGTGCCAAGGACAGACTGGTCCTTTGCAGACACTTACCCTCTGACAGCGTGAATAAGTCTCAGTGATGGGTAGGCAGTTCGCACTCTCAGTTTATTCTTAAGGATTAATGCATTAACCCACTCCACGTGCTTCTCTCCTCCTTTGACCATGAAAGCAGGGATCCAAAGGACACTGTCATTCAGCATGGAAAGTCTATGCACAAATTTTTCTCTGTCACTCTCATTCCGAAAGCCTCCAAATGCTCTTTGTACAACTGATGGATTCATGGTAATAAAATCTGATTTAGTTCCCACATCTGCAGCAAACTCCACCACAGGGGCTAGATTACACCTGAAGAGGGAAAAAAATTAATGGACAAATGAAAAGTAAGTATGAAACATTCACTTATAAAATGGCATTCATGAAAAGAAAAAGTGAAATGAACATTTTTTTTTTTTTAAACCAGGTAGGGAAAAAAAGATAATCTGCCTGGTAAAATTACATTTTCAGCAAGTCATCACACTACCAGAAATACAGTACTGTCTTCAATAAGGATTATAATGGGGCTCAAATTGTCATTTATACTAATACAACCTGTTGTCAAAGAATACTCGTTGCTATTATCTTCATAAAACCACATGATATGAATTCCTAATTGGGGAATTTATGATGGTAAATTCACAAGAGCTCTGCCATGCAGTAGGCAGTCTAAACCACATGCTGTCCTAGAAGTAAACCACACTCGACCTGGTAGTCTAACCTGTACCACTTGTCAAGCTTAAGTCATTTCAACAAGTTTCTAAGCATATGTAAGTGGAGATGGTTTTTCTGTACCCTGAGGTTATGGGGAAAATATGACTCGTTGCAACATGTTCCACAAACCTATTTGTAATTGCTTTCCCTAGGCCTATATGGGGAGGAAAAGTAAGAAAATGGAGTTATTACATTTAATATGCCTCTTTGAGATGTTAACAGAGAAAATCCTCTACCAAGGGATCAGATATCTTTCTGTCCCTTTTGAGGACATCCTCAAAATGCCTGCCTTCCCTACTAATCAGCCATGAGCCCTTTGTGGAGAGGACCCCTGCTCTCAACACCCAAGTTCCTGGGCCTCACAAAGTACCTGGTTCTGATCCTATTCTTGTAACCTGATTTCTGTATTTTAAGAAAGCTTTGGAAAGCACCTGGAATTTGTCTCCCACTTGTGATACTTTGATTCTGTCCCAAAGAGTTCTGGATTTGATGAAACCTAAAAAACATCTTTTAAATTTTACAATAGTTTGACTTGCTAAAAAAAAAAAAAGGCATATTTTAATTAGTTGGTCTGCAAAAAATTAGATTTTTAACAAACAAGTTTGCTAATTCGGAAAAAAATAATTTGAATCTATACATTCATGAAAACACACTCTCACACACACAGATCTTATTGTTTTCTTTTCTCTTTGGTTGTTTACATCAGTCTTTCAAGTGAAGGGAAGGTAAACTAACTTCTTTTTGCTGCATTTTCACAGGTTTGACTGCATTATGAAAGTTTCTCACATTTCTCTACCTGGTGCATTTCTCCACATTAATTAAATTCTCAAACCAGTTCAGTTTAATTAGAAAGTAAAGTGTGTGTTCTTCTATTAAAATTATTGGCTTATATACCGTGCCTTACCTCTCTTAATTAATATATCTGATTACTTCCTAGATCTCTGACAACATTTATCCAACACAACAAATCTCTTTCATCTCACACAATTAAGCAGAGTCTCTGTTATCTAGGCTGAGCTACTGAGAGAAAACCAAGTTAGCACATCATATTATTTAGAAATAATTGCAAATCATATAACTTTAATTATACCCACTAGATTATATGATAGAGTATTTATCTGTCTCTCTCCATGATCCTTGAACTATTGGAGATTAGTTACTACTCATTCCTCTCACAGAAAGAATACTAGTGACGGGACTGCCCTGGGAAAGAACAGCTCCATGTGAACAGAGGCAAACTGAACATCTGACAGTGTTAACTCACAGAAGACTAAGGATACGATTATTTTTTAAAGTCTCAAAATGCACTCCACATCAGCATCAGAAATAGTCTAAAATTCTAGCCAAGCTGATTATAAGATGGATTTGGATACTGTGGAAATACACTCTGAACAACATGGGTACAGACACTTCCCCTTCCTTAGGTTAAAAACAGACAGACTTGCTAACATGACAGTTAACATGTTCCTGTCTGGGGAGACAGCTTCAGACAGATCTTTCTGCTGTAGCGATACCTTAGCAATCCTTTTCAGAGGATTCTACCAGAGGAAAAACCATATCTATAAATGTCATTTTCTCTATAATTGTACAAATAATCAGAGCCAACCCTGTTAAAGAGAGCCAAGATAACATCTCATTAAATTACCTTTTCAGGAAAGAAAAATGATTTAGTTAGTTTATGCTTTTCATTCCTTTTTCATATCATATGTTTAAAAGCCCCTTTACATCTCATGTTTTCAAACACCTGCTCTTTTAGAACAGCCTCAGCTCAGTTTCTGAAACAGGACTGTCTGGCCAGGTGTTACTGAAGAGTTAATAAGGCAGTCATCAATAAAGCTGGGTGCTGAAAGACAGGGACTTACCACCTTGGAAACAAAAGGAAACTAACAGAATAACAAGATTTCTGGAGAACAGGGGTGACCAAGAGGGAGCTAAGTATCTGAGGAGGTCAAAAACCCTAAATGGCTGTGATGCAAACTGAAAGGGCACCAGGCAGTCAGAGAATCATCAGTCCACCTGAGCTTTACTGTAAAGTTTCTATGACCCAAGCACAGCCCAATCAGGCTTTGCAAAGGATGGAAGCAGAAGTACTGAAAATAGCTTAACAGAAGGACCCACCATAACATCTAAATGGTGCTGGCTCCACAAGCCCACTTGTTCTTTTTGTTTGGAGTGCCTATGCCTAAGTTTTTACTGGAAGGAAAGATTGATATCATGTCCACATGTGGCCAGCAAATTAACTTCTCTGCAGTTGGATTAGATGTTTAGTCATATAATTAGCTGAAAGTCACATAATCAGGGCAAGCGTTAAGGAAGCCAAAATAACCAACCAGCTGTGTTGTACTCCAGCAATTCAGTAGACTTGTTGTGAACTTCACAGTGGTACAAGTAGCGATAGTGCTGATTGAGCAAGATTATAAATAGGTTTGCAATCACACATTCTTCATCTTCCTTTTTAATAAATCTTCTCAGGGATTACAATAATCAAAAGTAGCCAGAATGGGTAGCAAGCATTTATGAAGCATTATTTCACATTACTCTTAATCTTGTAAAAGTGAAGAGTGCTCGATTTTTAAATGATGGATTTCTGTGAGTCAAAACTACTGAGCATGCAAGAATATTTAATGCACTCAAGTTCTGCTTCTTTAGCCGAATTAAATTTGTGTGTGTGTGTGTGTGTTAGTTGCTCAGTCATGTCCAACTCTTTTTTGACCTCATAGACTGTAGCCCACCAGGCTCCGCTGTCTAAGGGATTTCCCAGGCAAGAGTACTGGAGTGGGTCGCCATCCTCTTTTCCAGGGGATCTTCCAGACCCAGGGATGGAACCCTGATCTCATGCATTGCAGGCAGATTCTCTATCATCTAAGCTACCAGAGAAGCCCCAAATTTTTATACTGACCAACCATTTTGACATATCAAAATCATTAAACCATATCTAAGAATTAGGTATGGTGGCCAAACTCACTGCTTACTCAAAGCTGCCCAATTTTCAATTTGTGTTTATTTTCCAAGACTGATTAAAAACCTTTGGGAATGCAGCCAGCTTCATCTCCACCCTAGACCTCTGAAATTTCTCTGTGATTTCAAGCTAGATGTGATGCCCTCTCAACAGTCCTTTTATGTAGAATTGAAGGCACTTCCATTTATCTCATGGCCTTACAAAATATTCTTTAATACATTTTAATTTTAATTCATTTAATTTTTAAAGAAAGCTGTGTTTACTTCACGATAATAGCTCAAGACCACTTAATTCTCCAGCAAGACGTCTTTTAGACTTGTCAACATTCTCTGCATTTCCCTTAAGTTATGGCTTAACAGTCTAAGCAACTAGGAGGTCCCTCTTTCAAAAGTTCAACAAATGCGCCTTAAGAGTCCATGGTGCAAATGCAACACATTGCTCAGAATTTTTTTTTTTCTGGCTATCTTACTTTTTCTGCTAGTTGGCAATGATGTAATCTGGCCAAAACATGATCCTGACATTTATTATTAGTAATAGAAATAAGAAAATGCTCAATTAGCCACACGTCTACATATCCCACAGTGTGTGTTATATACCTTTGTGCCACCTACAGAACTAGTCATTTGAGATATTGAGGTGAAACAGCATGCCGGGTGATACAGGAGGACAACAACTAAGTGGATTACAGCCTTATGTTTATTTATTCTTTCTCACGTTAATGTTCAGACAAGTTCCAATCACACCCCTTTTTCTGTTAGCCAGTCTCACTGTGTATTTTGCTGTACTAACACCAAAATCCCTTAACTCAAACCATCATTACCTTGGAACCACATTTGTCAACTGACAATGAAATGGGAGATGACCTCTTTTCTTTTCTGCCCTTAGAGGAAGCATATGGTTCCTATCTGCCCCCATCCTGTTTTTGAGCTTGAAGAGTCAAGAGAACATTTACTCTCTAATACCTGGCTTTGTTCTAGGTTTTGTGGTTACCCTCTCAAAATTTAGGAAGCCAAAACATGCAACCTCTGAGCCTCTCTGACTTTTCCTGAGGTGAAGGCAGGAGAACTGAAGCCAATATTTTGTGTAAGACTTTGAGGTCAGGAGTGGTATTATCTCCACTTAGGGGTGAGGAACTAGGTCAAAGTGACTAAGAAACAAGTCTAAGGACATAGTGTACAGAAAATAAAAGCATAACTATTTAAAAATTACTCCAGGACAGGGGATTTAACTGACACTATTTACACACTGATATCTTTCAGGATCAGTATATGTTCATCTTTCACCCAACCTTCCTGTAAGGAAAAGAATGCCTTACCATTTGGTCTTAAGCATATTCTACAAGGCCACTCAGCCATAACATCTCCCAAATATTGAGCAGTTATTGAACAAAGGGGTTTTAAATATCTAACATAGCAAAACGATACTTACACCTCATGTCTCTTGAGAGAAAGGATTTTTAAAAATGCTAGTAAAAGGATTAAATAGCTAATTGACGTCACTTTTTGAAATATGAAGCCTAGGGTTAACAGATGACTTATATGTGGGATAATATTATGTGGTAGACAAAGTGTAAGAATTGGAGATGAAGCATCATGTTGAAGATTTGAATTTTCAGTATGGTAGATGAACACAAAAACACAGAGGCACACATCATACGCTATGCTTGCTGATAACAATGAATAAAATCCTAAAGTTGACAGAATACATGCAAATGACACATACCATGAAAAAGACTAAGTGACTAAGTAGAAAAGAGTTTCTTTTCACAAACGCAGATTTGTTTATATTACTGGCAAGGGTGGGAAGAGCAGTGTCATATTATTTTCAGGGAAATCACAGAATGAAAAAAAGTCAAATTCATTCTAGAAGACAACGATCCACGTAACAGAGAAATATGTTAGATTATGTCATTCCCATACTTCAGTCAAGATCAAAATAGCATCACCCATTTGGCAAATTTGCCAGAACTGAACAGATATTATTCAATAAAACTTAGTTTTTCTCTGGGGGCAGGGAGGAGAAGGAAAGGGATGAAAAGAATAAACATACTGTGCTTAAATCAAATGAATTTCCATGCATGTGATTGTTTTCTTTTTCACAAAAGTGAATATATATAGTTGCAAGACTAATATTTATTTGAATTATAAATGTAAGTTTCTTGAAAATGCATATGAAATGAATATTAAGCATACACTCTAAATACTTCTTTTGTAATTAAAAGTGAAGGATCATTTTAACTTTTCTGAAAGGGGTATAAAGAAAAAAATCTGACAAAAAATTCCTGTTGAGGAATTCCTTTTTTCTGGTAAAAATTCATTACTGGAAATATTTAAGACAAGGAAAACCAAGCAAGATTCTTAGGATGTATTTTTTAGCCCTCTTGTCCCAGTCAGGGAACTGAACTACTCCCTTTATCAGTGGTTGCTGAGCAGTTACTTTTACAGAGGGAAGCACTGATTCAGCATGGAATTTATGTTCTTAAAAATTATGTTGTACATTAAAAGGAAAGAAACAGCATTCATGAAATATTATAGCTGATACTTTAATCACCCACACCAGAAAACCAAGGCAGAAAAACTATAACATTTTCTCTTTGCAATTAATCGTGTTAATAAACTACATGCCACATGACTATTCTAGTGGTGGTGGGAAACATACCCGAATTTTCTAACATTTAGTGATGATACCAGCAAACCTGTCACAGTAATACCACGCTGACACAACTTTCTTGTTTAACAAGACAAAAACATTTGATTTGTCATTCTAAACTACAAATGTTACTTTTCTTTTCATTTATTTTGAAAGTACAATCCAAGATTAAAAGATGATTTCCAACTTAGTATATATAATCTACTTGACACATGGTCCTGGAAAGATGGTTAATATAATGTTCAGAAGAGTCAGGTATTCTGATACTCACCAAGCATTCAGAAAAGTATCATACCACGCATGGATAAAAATGAATGTTTCATTTTCTAATATCACAAGGCAGGCCAAGGCATCTCACATTAATTACACCTTATTTATTCTAAGTGGGTCTTTCTCTATCTCCATTTAGCAGAAAGTCACATTTTGACTGACTAAAAGGACTTGATCTCCACAAATTCTTTTATCTTCCGTATCTGATTCATCACAAAGCCCTAAAAATTCATCTCAGAACATTTCTCCTGAGTATATTCTCTCTCCTTTATTCTTATTGGTATTTTCAAAGCTTAGCCACCACCATGTGTTTCTGAACTATCACTGGAATAATTTCTGAATTAATTATTACTTAGCTATAGCAATTAATGAATCAGGAATTGATCTGCAATTTTTAAAGAATGAAGAAGAATAAAATGGAGCATAACAGAACATGACAGCATTCCATGCACATAATCTTATGGAAATTCATTTCAGATTTACATCTGTGTAGTATTAATGACAGTAGCTGGGGAAGCGAAGGAGGAGGATATGATGATATAAGTTGTATTCTTGCTGTAATATTTATTAAACAGAACTGAAAAACACTGCTCTAAACAGTTCTATAAAACCCAGACTCCAACTTGATCCATCTGTTTCAAGGATGGTATCATCTTATTAATAAGCATATTTGATCACAATACTATCCCAACCAAAAACCTTCAGTGATACAGTCCAAGGGTTTTCATAACTTGCCCCTACCCTTACTTTCCAGAAGTTTCTCTCTACATGTTTGCCTGTCTTGTGTCCCAATGGCATCAGACTATTCCATGTAGTTTTCTGTCTGTGTCTCTTTATTTACGATGGACATCTCTGACTGAAATTGCTCCCTCTCTAATACACTCTAGCCTCCAACCTCAAAACGTCCTATCTTTTCCTAAAGCTCAAAGGTTAATATCCGCTGCAATACTTTACATGTTTTCTTTGGCAGAACCGACTGCTTCTGTAGCCCTGTTCTAAAATATTTCCCTTATCTTTATTCTATCACATATGGAACTCCATTACATTTAGTTGCTTGTATAGGGCTGCCATCTCTTTATCACAATTAGTTAAGCTAACTATAATAACAATGCCGGTTACTCTGCGAATGTGAATGGAGAACCTGTTTAGTTTACAATGGTTATTTGATCTCTCAGTCTTTTAGGAGTGCTGCTGAGGCTCTCAACCAAGCCCTGAAAATTCACAGGCCTCTGGGTCACAGGGTAACATAACTCTGAAGAATGGGCAGTTTTGCTGGGCTGTTTCCCCATTTAAAGGGGACAGGCTCCCGTGGGCTGGCGATGATAAATGCCAAAGAAAACAAAACTACCACTTGGTCTGTGCCCCAAGGGTGTCAGTTCGTGAACTCTGCACTAAATCTTCTGCTTCTCTGTACAACCACTTCAGTGTTCACTTTTCACATGTTTGTTCTGTTAAATACGTTAAAGACGTTTCACTAGAAAGCTGATACAGTGTGTGTTTGGGGAAGTGAATTAAGGAACACCAAACATACTAATAAACATGTGTTAAGCTGAAAACTCTGAAGCTGATACAATGTTTAACTCTCAGAAGGTGTGCTAACTAAAATACACAAAAATTGATGAACAATCATCCTTTTAAGTTAGAATTATTTAAATCACAATAAGAAATGCAGTCCGTTTTATTGATGTACCTAATCTAGGTGACATGTGTTTTCTGTGTGCAAAGCCATCATCATTCAAAACAAGCAAGGAAAGGCTAGAGGAGTTCTAAAGGCCAATAATGTTTCATTCTGATTTTTAAAAACACTCACAAGTCAAAAGGTACCCATAAGAGAATACAATGGGATGATACACGGAAACAAGAAACTATGCTGCTTACCACTGGCTAACTGGCAGCGTCCCCTCTCCCTTTATTTTATTAGTCTCACAGTCTCAGTTCGTGGTTTGTACAAATGACACTTTGAGTTCTCCTTTAACCAAGACAGCGTTCTGGTTTTTTGTTAAACATCACATAAAATGTTGATATGCTTAAAAGTCTATTATACATTAAAATGACCCAACACTCTGAAATCTCAGCAAATGATTAAAGAATGGATCAGAAACATCTTTGTATTAAACGAGTCAAACAATACATTCCAAATATTAATAGCTTTCTTAAGTTACATACGGAAGATCATGCCTAGGAAAGCTGAAAACATAGACTGAAGGAAAAGGCAGGTGTACGTACATGTTTAAAAGGTAAGTAGGATTATTATTAATGATCTCAACCACTGAAGTTAAAAAGCATGAAAAGCATATCTCTGCAATCCTTCGGTAAGACAGTGTATGCCAAGAGTAAGGGGAAGAATATCCATACAAACACCACATTCCTGGAAAGGGGGCCATTTTCCTGTCCCAAGTTGAACAGCCTTAAAACTCAGTTTCACTCATTTTTATAATTAATTTCTTTTGTCTACCTGGCAGCAATGCTGTTCTTAGTCCCATTTCCACTGTTATTATTACTGTTACTGTCCTATTTTGATATTCCTCTCTCCATCAGACTGTCTCCTCCATCAGACTGTGAACTTCAAACAGAATAGACCACGTAATTTATCCCTATATCCAGAATACCGACTGAAATCCCTCAGATCTTAACATCTAGTGGCTGCTTAATAACTGCTAGTTGAATGAAAAAATATTTGCTGATATGACTACAAATTAATGGAGTCACTGCTTCCATTTGAAACTTCAAGTAAAGGCTTTTTATTTCTGGAGACATATATTTGTGCCAAATGTGATTTGTCTACTTACAAAATAATTGTGGACCCGAACTCTGGACTTCTTTTCTAAACAATTATTAATCACAATAGAAAAGCCCCTTTCAGTTCTTTATAAGATAACCATACTGTTGACGTTGTTCACTCTGAATATTTATATAATTCATTAAACATAATAAGAGCTATCATATACTACCTTATGCCAGATACTATACATATCTCTTATTCAAACTTACAGAATGTCCAAATAATTAAGTATAAGTAAGTAATCATATTCTACAAATGAAGAAAAAAGTTTCAGTTTATGAACCTACAGAACTGGGATTTAAACCCAACTTTAAATCCCATAGTGTATCTAAAACACTATGAATCCAAAATTTACTGTGCAATACTGCATCCAAATGATTTTCATTGTCGAAAATACATATTCATTTTCTCCACGCCCCCACACACTACACTTGGCACCAAAGACAGAATGGTCTAAAAACAACAGACTACAAAATCCATAAGTTGCAGTTTTATGTATTTGTTTAAAAAAAAATATTTCCAGACCATTCAGGTAGTAATAGAGCTGTAACATGACCCCAAATTCCTAAGTCCCTGTTTATCACTCGTCTATACCTCAGGTTTTTAAGGTAAGTTTCAAAGTTAAAATTGTTCTCATTTCCAGTTTGAAAATAGCACTAGTATTCACTACATGGAGAAACACACACACACAAACACTAAGGGGAACAGAAGTCAAATTACTTTTCAAATATAGGACACTTGCAAGTTTCCCCCAAAAGACAGTCACCATAAACATGTGGTACCAAACTGAATTCTAATATTCTAAAAAAAAGGGTCCATTAATGGCGTAAATCAAGCTGTAGTTCCAAAAATTTTGGTGGATGCCAGTGAAATAGATGGAAAATTCTGAAAGAGATGGGAATACCAGACCACCTGACCTGCCTCCTCAGAAATCTGGATGCAGGTCAAGAAGCAACAGTGAGAACTGGACATGGACCAACAGACTGGTTCCAAATTGGAAAAGGAGTACATCAAGGCTATATTTTGTCACCCTGCTTCTTTAACTTATGTGCAGAGTACATCAAGCAAAATGCTGGGCTGGATGAAGCACAAGCTGGAATCAAGATTTCCGGGAGAAATATCAATAACCTCAGATATGCAGATGGCAACAACTTTATGACAGAAAGTGAAGAAGAATTAAAGAGCCTCCTGATGAAAGTGAAAGAGGAGAGTGAAAAAAATGGCTTAAAACTCAACAATAAGAAAACTAAGATCATGGCATCCAGTCCCATCACTTCATGGCAAATAGATGGGGAAACAATGGAAACAGTGAGAGACTTTATTTTCTTGGGCTCCAAAATCACTGCAGATGGTGACTGCAGCCATGAAATTAAAAGACATTTGCTCCTTGGAAGAAAAGTTATGACCAACCTGGACAGCATGTTAAAAAGCACAGACATTACTCTGCCAACAAAGGTCCGTCTAGTCAAGGCTATGGTTTTTCCAGTAGTCATGTATGGATGTGAGAGTTGGACTATACAGAAAGCTGAGCACCAAAAAATCGATGCTTCTGAACTGCGGTGTTGGAGAAGACTCTTGAGAGTCCCTTGGACTACAAGGAGATCCAATCAGTCCATCCTAAAAGAAATCAGTCCTGCATATTCATTGGAAAGACTGATGCTGAAGCTGAAACTCCAATACTTTGGCCACCTGATGTGAAGAGCTGACTCATTTGAAAAGACCCTGATGCTGGGAAAGACTGAAGGTGGGAGGAGAAGGGGACAAGAGAGGATGACATGGTTGGATGGCATCAGTGACTCGACGGACATGAGTTTGAGTAAGCTCTGGGAGCTGGTGATTGACAGGGCAGCCTGGCATGTTGCAGTCCATGGGGTCGCAAAGAGTCAGACACGACTGAGTGACTGAACTGAACTGAGTGAAGTATATATGAGAAGTGGGAGGTTTTATTTCCTAGAAAAATGTCAGGGTCCTTTCCCCAAAACTATACTAAATGATACTGCTGTGAAACAATCTCTCTCTCTTTTGATAGTTCTTTTATTCACCAGTTCTTCTTTATGTATTTTGTACATATGATGACTTCCTAAGGCCCTAACCTTATCTCACTTAGAATAATCTGTATAAATCATTAAAACTTGGTCTTGATCCATAAGAAACAAACATGGCTACAGTCCATGGGATAGCAAAAGAGTCTGACACAACTGAGAGACTAAGCATAGCATACAGTTATCAAAGGTGAACGGTTTATGTTTGTAAAGTTCAATCACTTTGCTATATACCTGAAATTAACACAGCATTATAAATCAACTATATCTCAATCAAAATTAAAAAGAAACAAAAACCTAGTCTTGTTTTTCTTTGGCTGAGAAGTAAAACCCTTCCCCTGATTTTAGGTCTTAATATTGGCTTGCATACATCGGGAGAAAAGGCAATACTCCTGGACCAGAGGAAACAGAAAACCTGATTAGAGGATACAGAGTATTAAGCAGAGAATGCTATTTATACTAGTTGATGGATGAGAAGGAAATTTATTCATACAACATGACAACCAGAAGGAAAAAAATTCAAACCACAATGCAAGTTGACAGGCTCGATTCCAAAGTTGTCTATTGAATCATAAGAAAATAGTCATAGAGTTTTAGAGCCAGAAAGGAATTTATGAGTCCATCTAGTTCAACGGCTTGATTTGGCATATTAGGAAACTGAAGCCCAAAATGGTTTACAGTATTTGTTCAAAGTCACACAGCTATATTTAGAGGCAATGCCAGCCAGGGGATCCAAGTTTCTGAACTCTCTGATGTGTATTATTTTAACTGCACTCCATGAGAGAATACATACTGCTTAGCAACAACAACCATTTAAGCACAAATATTTACATCTTCTGTGTACCTAGGTCACAGATATAATTGTGTCACCATGAGTATACCACCAATATGTTAATCCTAATACCATCAAAAGGAAGGAAGATCTACATTTACTGAATAACTGATGTGTATTTGGATTTATTCTAGGCAGTTTCACACATATTATCTATACCCACAGAAAAAGGGAAGAAAGAGATTTTTTTCATCATATTACATTTAAAGAAACTGGGGTTTAGAGAAGTAAATAAATCACTTAAGACTGAAAATAAGTTGGATGGAAAAGATGGAACTTGAAACCAGATTTGTTATTTAAGGGTTAATCACATTTGATTATCCGAGAGAAAAGGTCATGAGTCTCCTGCTCTATTAACTGTCTCTAGGATATTTTTACATATTTTTGGCACACAGTAAGTGCTCAGTAAAAGAAAAGAATTCTCACTGGATGATCCACAGACCACACAGCTGGAGAAAATGCTAAACATTATAAGGTTGGTTTGGTGTGTACTAAGTTTTTCTTGTAGCATTAGTGAGACATAATTAACATATAACATTGTATATGTTTGGTACACATGGCTATTTTATACTTGTACATATTGCAAAATGATTGCCACATATAATTATCATTCACACAGCTTTTGTGTGTGTGATTTTACTTGTTGTTCAATTTGCTTTGTTAACCCAGCCTTTGAAGAATCGCTGGTACCTCGTAGACGTGTCAGACATTAAAAATGGCCTTCCCTCTTCTGTTTTTCATGTTAAGTCATCAAACTTTGAAATATACTCTGTTTAAGATAATTTCTCACTGGTCTCCACATTTCAGAATAAGCACGCAAACAAAAAACCTCACACTCTAGTGCAACCCTATTATTTCTGAGTTAAAAAGAGAAGTGCTTTCAGGGACTTACTGGTGGTACAGCAGCTAAGACTGTGCTCGCAGTGCAGGGGGCTCTGGGGTCAACCCCTGGTCAGCAAACTAGATCCCACCTGCCACAACTAAGGGTCTGCACGCTGCAACTTACAGACCTGCATGCTGCAGCAAAGCGTGAAGACCCCACGTGCTCCAACTAAGGCTTTTTCAGCCAGCAAATAACAAATATTTAAAAAGACAAGTGCTTCCAATCTTCATTTAAAAACAAAAGTATTAGACTCTGAGTATAAGAGGAAAAAGTTCTGTTGTTTCCTTCTTCAGCTTACTGTGTACACTCAGGAAAGTCATTCAGACTCTGATCTATGAGAAAATGTGGTATGTTAACCTAAGCCTCATTAGAAAAGACCCTGATGTTGGGAAAGATTGAGGGAAAGAGAAGGGGACAACAGAGGATGAGATGGCTGGATGGCGTCATCGACTCAATGGACGTGAGTGTGGGTAGACTCCGAGAGTTGGTGATGGACAGGGAGGCCTGGCGTGCTGCAGTCCCTGGGGTCACAAAGAGTAGGATGCAGCTGAGCGACTGAACTGAACCTAAGCCTAACTTTCTCCTAGGAACCAATGGAAACCAATTTGGATTATTCAAGATCCATTTTCTGCCATCCAAAAACATGTTACGTTTTAAAACATGGCATATCATGCTCACTATTACTTGCCCTTTCCATAAATTATTTGCTGTTGTTCAGGCTCTAAGTCATATTGGACTCTTTGTGACTCAGGGACTGCAACAGGCCAGGCTCCTCTTTCCTTCACTGTCTCCCTGAGTTTACTCAAACTCACGTCCTTTGACTCCTAAGTTACACAGTTCATATATGCTTTGATTTTCTTAAACTGCCTTCCACCAGGCATCCCACTGTCACTCTCTTACTTTGCCCCTCATTATCCCCATATTTAGACTATTATCCTCTGTTGCCATCTTCTCCTTTTGCCTTCAGTCTTTCGCAGCATCAGGGTCTTTTCCAGTGAGTCGATTCTTCCCATCAGCTGGCCAAAGTATTGGAGCTTCAGCTCAACATCAGTCCTTCCAATGAGTAATCAGGGTCGATCTCCTTTAGGATGGACTGGCTGGATCTCCTTGCGGTCCAAGGGACTCCCAAGAGTCTTCTCCAACACCACGGTTCAAAGCATCAGTTGTCTGGTGCTCAGCCCTTCTTGATGGTTGAACTCTCACATCTGTACACAACTAGTGGAAAAACAATAGCTTGGACTACGTGGACCTCTGTTGGCAAAGTGATGCCGCTGCTTTTTCATATGCCGTCAGGTTGGTCGTAGCTTTCCTTCCAAGGGGCAAGCATCTTTTAATTTCATGGCTGCAGTCACCATCTGCAGTCATTTTGGAGTCCGAGAAATAAAATCTGTCATTGCTTCCACTTTTTCCTCCATCTATTTGCCATGAAGTGATGGGACCGGATGCCATGATTTTAGTTTTTGGAACGTTAGTAGGCAAGTAAAAAATGCTTCAACCCCAAAACTGAAGCTATATTTTGAAAAATCTATGCAATGGTCAACTGCCCATTTATTTGCTAATGCTTCTCCGGGGTCAGGGAAAGATGATCTCCACCATAATTTACATTAGTCTGACTCTTACCATCGAAGTCTATCATCTTACTCTGTCCTGTGATTTGTAATTCATCACATTTGCCTCCTCTAGTACCTTACTGAGTGCTCTTTCTCTTTGACGTATTCACTATCACGGTCTTTTCATTTGCAAATATGCTCAGGCTTCCCTACCTCTATATTCCTCTCCTGCTTACAATAGGAAGAACAAAACCCCAATAAGAACGAACAAATAAACCAACAAACTGCAAGGGGCCGTCTTTTGGACTACAGGATATCATGCGAAAGCTTCATGCGAAACAGTCCATGATTTAAGGCCAGCATCCCTCATTAAGAACCTAATAGCAGAGGAGTCCCAAACACTGCCTTCCCCTCAGACCATTGAAAGCAATTGTCTTTGTGCTTACTCATCTCTGCCTGAGATCCCTCTTTTCCGTCTGCTGAATGACAGATCATCCACATGTACAATGATTTACTCATCCTTTACTTGCTCTGGGTTATAAAATGTATTTATACTTAAATAGTTTTTCACATTTGGGTAGATTCCAAGAATTGGAAATGGTAAATAAAGCAATCTAGTATTTTTAAGGCTTGGAGGACATCATTAACCTGAGTTTTGGAAAAGTTGTATCAGTTTTCATCTTAAAAAGCATTTCATACGAGTGCCAATATCAACATAACTTTATGCTGGATATTAAGAATTTTAAAGATCCTTGTTGGATTCATAGATGAGGAACTATATTTATTTATAATACTGCATTTTTAGAAAATGAGATAAGCATTTTAAAACAATGTTTTAAAACTGAAAATAGCTTGTCAATTCATTGTTACTTCCATTAAAAAAAAATATCTCCTTCTGGATTAAATTTTTCATCCAAGGAGTCACATGATTATAAGGAAAAAAGTTAGAGTCTTATCTCACATCACGTGTGCTTATTAATCACTTAGCCATGTCTGTCTTTTTTTAATCCCATGACTGTAACCCACCAGGCTCCTCTGTCCATGGGGACTCTCCAGGCATGAATACTGGAGTGGGTTGCAATGCCCTCCTCCAGGGGATCTTCCCAACCCAGGGATCAAACCCAGGTCTCCTGCATTGCAGACAGATTCTTTAGCGACTGAGCCACCAGTAAAGCCCAACTCACATCACAATCCACAAAAATTCCATATTTAGTTTTAATTTAATTTTAAAAACCATAACTAATGAGAATTAAATAGAAATTCTAATTTCTACCTAGAATATGAATTTTATGGTTAAATCAATAGAAATAACAATGGTAGTTTCCTGAAAACTATAACATTTCATAGATCAAAAATATGAATAACATACTGAATAATCCATGTTGCTATTTCTAAAACATAACGTGGTTATCTTAATAAGAATGAAAAAAAATCTTTCTAATGCCTGTATCAGATTCACTACCAGATATTAGTTGTTTGTAGTTAAAACACTTGAGTTGAAACAAAAACATTCTCAGTGAGAGTGGAAGGAAAAAAAAAAAAGGCCATTTTTGTGAACACATGGAAAAGCAAGCATAATTTTTTCTCCCAGAAAAGATTCTATTTTGCTATAAAAGAGTTAGCATTTATAGAAGGTCAAAGAGAATGATTTAAAGTTTCCCGTAAATTATTTACCGTGGAGAAGGAAACACTGACCGAGTTATAAAAGTGCATTGGGATCAGTCCATGTAAGTCAGCTCTTCCATCTTTTCATTTTGTGAAACATCTCATCCCTTCTCTTAGGAAGCTAGATCATCATAAAGTAAAACATTTTTATCTCATACTTTGGTTTCCTGGGGAAATATGTCTCTTCACTACAATTATTTCTAATTGTATGCACTCAGATTTTATAGACACTCTGGAGTCATGCTCTTGAGTCTTCATATCATCTAATATGTTATTCAGTGTCAACTATAGACAGGTTTGATAAAGTTGACAAATTTGGGGAAGGTCTGACTTCTTGTTTACATAAGACAAAGAGAATCTGCATTTCCAGCCAATGGTCATGGCTATTAGACAATGCAGTAACAAATATAACTTTCAACTATGACATTTAACTCAAGCAAGATATGCTTTAATATCGTTCATCATTAGTTTACATTTCCAGTTTATACACTTCTTTATTATATTTCCCATCTGATACTTAGAAAATCACTTTGAAATTATAGGTCTATTATTATCACATCACTGGACACTGGAAATAATAATGTTTAGAAATTAAGATATTTGTGCAATATCACATTTTCTGGCTTTATTTTTTGTTTTATTTTTTATTAAATTATAGTTGATATATAATAGTACATTAGGTGTACAACATAATGAATCTAGTAATTGTCACAAGCCCAGCTTTTCTGATTTCCAACATCAAGTACATTTCATTATACTACTCATATTTCTATATTTTCTTTTTAATTGTAAAGGTTTAAATGACCATAAATAACCTTATACATGACTCCTCTTACATATTAATTTTGAAATTCAGTATTTTATAAATTTAATAAAATAAAGCATGAATACAAACCAAAAATTTCTCAAATCCTACATTAATTCTTTCATTCAATAAACAGCACATGCCTCAATGTATCAAATTTGGTGCTAGATTCTTGAAGACACAGGCTACATAAATCAAACATACTGGGTGGTCCCAGCTTCTCTAGAGCATGCTGTTTAGGCATACTGGGAATTCTAGTACATAGCAAACCTTAATGCACAAAAGCACCTAGGCACTGTGATCAAATGCACATTCTGACTCAGCCGGTCTTTTGCAACTTTTGACATGCTTTATTTGCAACAAACTTCCAAGTGATGTCAATGCTGGTAGTTCAGAATCTCAATCTGAATGGCAAAGATTTATTTATATAAATATGCGTATATTTAAAGGGATATTTTAAGCTATCTTTCCTTGCTGTTCCTGTGTTTTTAGGGGGAAAAAATATGAACGAAAAGGAAATTAAAAAAGAACTGGTCAAACATGGCAGGAGTTGAGAATAATGATTAACAAAGGAAAAATGAGCAAAGTTGTCTATCCAAGAGGAAGACAGGGACACGACAGAATGGAGAAATGAAAGGTGGAAAGAGAGACATTAACCGAAATCCCAAGCAGTCAGAACAACACAGTGTTCTGCTGCTCTTAGTTAACCACGCCCGAATCACTGAAGTCGTACTCATTGCTTCTAGCATCTCTGTTTAAGCGCAGTGTGGAGAGAGAGGAGGCAGCTGATGGTCAAAAAGTATCAGCTGTGAACTATAACTGTTATTAACTCCTCCCTCACAATCCTCCAGGCTTCCCTGGTGGCCCAGCTGGTAAAGAATGCCCTGCAAGGCTCCCCACTCCAGTATTCTGGCCTGGAGAATTCCATGGACTGTATAGTCCGTGGGGTCACAAAGAGTCAGACACGACTGAGCAACTTTCCCTTGACTTCCCTTCAGTGTCCCCCATGTGTCATCAAAGACAGTATCCTGCAGGACTCAGTCTATTTAGATGAGGCTGGACACTGTCCTTCTTCTGTGAAAACCCAGCACTGAGTGACATTACCTACCACCCACACACACCCGAAAAGTGGCAAGAATGCACTGTTACCCTCATACCACGATGCGGGGAAGAGGAGAGCCAGGGAAGATGGTCTTCTAGCACCTTTCAGCATTAGTATTAGGAGATACCTCACTTTTCTGGTTCCCATTAGAAAACCACTCTAGTTGATGGGATGGGGAGAGAGGCGGAAGGAAGGTTCAGGAGGGAGGGATGTGGGTCTACCTATGGGTGATGCTTGCTGATGTATGACAGAAAACCACACAATTCTGTAAAGCAAATTATCCTTCAGTTAAAAGAATAAAGTGGCATAATAAAAAGAAAACCATTCTTGTTAAGTCTATGAAATTCTTGAGTATAGACAATACAAATATTATAATGTATCTTTCTTTTTTTTTTTTGTAAATACACATGAGACTAAAGTATCCAAAAAACGAGAAAGCATCCAAAAACTGCAGGGCAATTGAAAAGCACTTTAAATATCATTTTGCAAAATCCAGCTTTAACCACTAAAGAGATATATTCTTTAGTCTAGGATGTGAACTACTGAAATAACTTCATGCCTAACACAAAGCAAAGGAAAAAAAAAAAGACCCAAGAAAGGATTTAAAGATACTTTTAAATAGATTGCATGAAGGGAGTTTTCTAACCCTGTTTCTTTTTACTTATACATAAATGATGCATGATGTCTTCCAAACTCTAAATTCTTGAAATCTTACAGCATACCTTGAGATGAGCAAATAGAGTAAATTTAGCGCTGACATTGTGCAGAGACCATTCTGTCACTCTAGGTTCTATGAGTAGGTAAACTATAATACTCCAGGAATAGAGAAACAGTTCACACAATAATATCAGTTTCTAAATTAGAAAACTAAAGAATAGAAAGGTATACAACTTCATCCAATATCATAGACAATGAATTCTGCTTGAAATCTTGGACTCTATGCTGGGCAATAGGATTCCTTTGAAGCATTGATTCTCTCTCTCTTTCTCTTTCTAATATTTAGCATGTCAGGCCATCCAGATATAAAACACAGAATTTAATATCAATAGGACAATGTTTCTAATGAGGTGAGAGAAGGTTTATAACTGACACATAGGTGCCAGATTAAATTAAATTTTTGCTTATCTAGAGCTGTATGACAAGATCTTTAACATCACAAGAACTTTATCATCCTTAATGAACTTTCCCCATCAGACAGGATTTCAAGTCGAGAAAAGCAAGATATTTTCAGTTTGAGAGAGTGACTGGCCACCTGCATTCTGTCCTGGCCTCCTCCTGGCAACATGGTACTCACCGATTGAGGAATTACAGATTAGGTGTCTTGAGGGTAGCACATGTGGACATAATGCTAATATTTGAATTTTGATTTTAGGCATTTTTATTAAGAAATAGAAATATTTCTCTTCTGTCCATTTTTCTGTTTTTGAGGTACGTGTGAAACCTAGATTTTACAAATCAGTTCAATATTTAGTCAGTAATTAGAGAATCAGAGTAAGGTTTTGATTTCTGACCCTCATTTTTTCTCCCTTAAGCATCCTGATATTGATCGGAGCTCCCACTTTGTGTAATATCCCTGCAAACCCAGCATTTAATTTAGTTGATTAACTTCTAATACCAATAGCCCCTGAGGGAATATCTCTTCTAAGAGGAGAAATGCATGACAGTGTGTGTGTGTGTGTGTGTGTGTGTGTGTGTGTGTGTGTGTGAGAATACTTATGTACAGCTATCACTACATGTGCAGACACATAACATGAGTAGTTTTCAGCAGCTTATTTAAAAATACTGTGGGACATTAAAAAGAACATTCTCCCAAAATACCGACACACTTCACAGGGCAATTATGCCATCATCTGCACCCTGCTCTCCTTCTCAACAGGACAACCGTTTGGAGCCAGAGATTCCTGTTTGCATGTGATAATGCATTCCGTACATCATTAAACAAAAAAGTCAGCATTTCATTTCTCTAAAGCACTTTCAGAAAAAAATACAGATAAAGTTTGAAATCTAATGTTAAATGAACATTTTATCTAAAAAGAATCCTTTGCTTCATGTCAGAGGTCAAATTGAACATAATACCTGGGTGAATCTGATCCTCGAGGGGTCCCTGAACTAACAGTGTCCTCAGCAAGAGATCAGACATAAGTTGTCCCTCCCATAACAAACTTACTATCTAAGAGAAAAAGAGAAACAACTAAACAGAGCAATAGGCAATACATGCAAACAACCAATTAAAACTATATACCTATGCAAATACACATGCATACAATATAGCTCTGAGAAGATGGGAAGTTTGAAAGATTTTTAAAAATTGTTACTAAAATTTGTGCCTTTAACCAGTTTGACCTGGATGGGAAACTATTAATGTTTCAAGGAATGGGGTTCTGATTTGAGTTTTAAAGCAAAAATCCTTTCTGCTCTTCTAGAGTAGAACAGACACTTGTACACTAACAAAAGGTCATGCACACCTGGGGATGGAAAAGATGCACACAGATGATGACACACGCCGGGGGGAAGATTAGAGTTTTAGGAAGGGTGGAAGTCTGGTATAACGACATGTCATTGAGGTCTCTTGTGCTCAAGAGACTCAAAGGAATGGATTTCCAGACTAGATATTATTACGAAAAAAACAGGTTTCACTGCAGGGATTATCTGTTTCTAATGCTAAATGAATTCTTGCCAAAATTTTTCTTGGAAAATCAGAAACCCATTCGTAGGCTATACTTTCCTAGTACATACTTTAATGTAGAACATTAGTCCTAGTTTCAGAAACTAGTAAAAATAGGAGCAAAAAAAAAATGGCAATAATCTTATGCCTTATTGACATGCTTATCCCCAGTGTTTTATACTTCTTGGTAAGACCATAACATAAGGATTGACCACTATGGTGTTCTTGTTAATAAGCTTTTAAAAATAATCAGAGCTTAGAAAAGTATAAAGAACTTCTGAAGTTCAGTTCCTAAAAACACTCTACATTTGCAAATGCTCAAACATGGGCGTGCGTTAAGTCGCTCAGTCATGTCCAACTGTTTGCGACCCTTTGGACTGTAGCCCACCGGGCTTCTCTGTCCATTGGATGCTCCAGGCAAGAATAATGGGGTGGATTGCCATTTCTTCCTCTAGAGAATCTTTCCAACCCAGGGACTGAACCCACGTCTCTTAAGTCTCCTGCATTGGCAGGCGGGTTCTGGGGAGCTCTCAACCTGGGAGTTGCAGGTTAGTGAGTGACTGGCAACAAACACGCAAGTTCAGGAGACCTAATTCGACCTAGTGCCTGTAGTCACAATACTGTATGACCCACTTCAAAGTTGCTAAAATACAAGATCTTAATTATTCTCACCACAAAAATGAAGAGATGATTATGTGCTCTGGTTGAGGTGTTAGCTGACATTACAATCTTAATTTCAGAGTTAGACATGAGGCTGAACCCAGTGTGTTATGTAGATCTCAATGCTGAAGTTTAAAGAGGTGTAAGAATAAAGAGTCAGTCCTTATTAATAAGGATGTAGGACACATTTGAATCCTGTATCCCTCCAGGATTAATCATCTTTACAAATCACCTACTTTCTGAAATTTCTACTATACTCTAAAATCTTTTCTTCCTCATTTTATCTGAGCTCTGATTTTAATCTCTTCAGAAATTCTAGAAGCTTTACTTTTTCTTCCCAACCATACTTCATACAGACGTCAATGTCTGAAGCTCATTACTTCCATTTCCACCATCATTCCCTCATCAAATATTTTTGTTTCCTCTTTGGACACAATTTTGTTTGTATACCTACATGTTCACAGGGTTTTTCTCTCAGTTCAATTAATTTAAAAGCTCAGGATTTTAAAAGGTCACCTGATGTCAAATCAATCACTAACCCTGCATGTGACTGAGAAAAGTAAGATAGTTAGACAAAATGTGTGTAGTAATAGTCATTGTTACAAATTGTATTCCTTGAGCATTCTCTTATGATTTGCTATGGATATTATTATTGTTTTATTTAAAAAAAACCTGTGGTCTATTTATGATTAATACTTATTATATTTATTTTTAATATCATAGTTCAAAATTTTTTTTTCAAGGTCTATACTAACACAAGCAGGATTCTCACATAGCTTCAAGACTTCAAGCTATTTGTCAACATGGCAAATCAGCATACTTTCCTATCTATCTTTATATTGCGGTATTTCATATTTCAATATACATGTTTCATTTATTTAGCAAGTATTTCTGAAGAAATAAAATAAACCAACAAATCTCTTTAAAAATAAAAACTGAGAATTAAAAAGGGCTAATTAATATCTATGTCATCATTACAATCCTAAGTCAACTGTTGTCTCTTTCAGTTAATCAAAAGCTAACCAAACAAATGATTCATCAAATATCTGTTGAACATCAATGAAAAACAAACAGCTATGTTTAATTCCATAAAAAAACTAAAAAATCAAAATATACTAACATTCACAAATACCACATATAAAGCATGATTAAATCAATTTGGCCCAAGGTATCAAATATAAATTTGATACAGTATATTCCTAGAATATGCTAAATAATTGTTATTAAAACAATAAAATTAAGTTACATCTGTTATATCATTGCAGAGTAATATTCATAATTTTGTGAATAAGTAAAATAATTTATTGAATATAAATGGATTATAAATGCAATTAAGTGAATTAATTCATTCACTAATAGAAATGAATAATTATAAATGTTATTAATTATACATATAAAAACTATTCACTAATAGAAATAAACAATTATATAAATTAAATTATAGTAAGAAATTACTTCTATTAGCAAATAATTTTTCTGTGTATTATATGTAATAAAATTGTCATTTGGCCAAAAATAAAAAGGCTGGTGTAAATCTTATTGCCACAAGATCACCTTCTCTTTTAATGATATAATAATTTTAATTTGATATTTCAGGGTAAATAAATTTGGATACTACACAGATAAAGATATTGTAGATAAATGTTAGTTTTAGCTTTCAGTAATTCTTAGTAATGTTAGATTCACATATTTCTGCCAGTGTTCTAGTCCTAAGTAAAAGGTCTTTGAAGAAATTACAAATTTTAGGAACAGAAGAAAACTCACCTTATTACAAAATTGTGACTGTCAATCTCTTTTCCACACTCACTATCTAGCAGAATGCCAGAGTTCCCAACAACTGCGCAGGTCTTAAATCTGCGGTTTTTCATTGGTGAAACTTCAGGGAGGAGGCTGTGCAGATTCTGAGAAATATTTAGTGTCCGGCGCCTGTCCAGCACGTAGTGTATGACATCCCCAGGCTTGAAGCTGCTCTTGACCACCGAGACATCGCGTTCCGCATCTAGGAAACGAAGAATGTTCTTCCTGTATTGGAGACACAAGCAAAGTTTCCCCTTAGCGCCAGCACACCCAAGGACTGGTGACGCCTTACTGACTGGGGGGTTTCTGTAGCGATTAATGTCCGTGGCAAGGGATTTGCTATGTAAGTGAAATTGAAACATTTCTTCTGCTCAACAATGTTCAGGTAACAAAAGACGTATTGATGCGTCTCTGGTCAATAATGAGGTTATATCATCTATAAAGGAACAGTATTTGGTAATTAAAGCCACCAATTAAGTGGAGGCTGTAGGAAATAAAATGTATTTTTAAAAAGTCATTTGCACATACTTCCTCAGTGATTCTGCAAGTAGATATACACACACTATACACACCTATCTGTGGAGTGAAAAAGGCCCCTTATCTATCAAACAGAAAAATTAGTTTATTAAATGAAATACCATTGCCACGGCTTGACTTTTCTGAGCCTCATAGTATTGTTCCAACCTTTATTAATTATCCATAGTCATCTATTTTGTTCAATATTGTCTAGTTAAGGTGCACAGAAGAAACCTGAAATTGTTTCAAAGTATACTTTAGTTAACACTATTAAAAGACTGAATGCTGCGGTACAATTACTGACATTCATCCAAATCATGTGTATACTGTAATTATTTGAAGCAATGTTAAAACTACAGCAATATATACTTATGAAAGTTTTCCTCCAAGCTGAAGAATCCTGGAAGTAGAATGGTTATATTAGAGGCAAACACGGACTGTAGAATACTGGACCCTGCGTGGCAGAGCCACCTCACTGTTCCTGTGTTCTTTCTTCCCTTCTCTCTCTTCCTAATCGAATCTTCTAAGTTTTACTTGGGGGCATGGATGCTCAGCTAGAACATGTCCCAGTTTCCAAACCCAGGTAGAGCTGGATTTGGTCATCGGAGTTAGTTTTCTTAAACAGGATATGAGTGGATCAAGTATATTCCTATAGGAGAAAGAAAGAAACTTCCAACTTGTTTGACTGGCCCCCCTGTATCTTTTAAAAGTTTGAATTGGAGGATACTTGCTTTGCAGTGTTGCGGCAGATTCTGCTATACAACAAGGCGAATCAGCTCTAAGTATAGGCGTATCTCCTCCCTCTTGAACCTCCCTCACACCCGCCCACCCATTCCACACCTCTAGTAGGTCATCACAGCACCAAGCTGAGCGCCCTGCGACCCACTGTGTTTTAAAGTCTCCTTTCCATGGAAGCTTAGCCTCTCCCCTCACTACTAAAGAAACTGGTTAACAGATGTGAGATGCTACATAAAACTATATGCATTTATGCTAAGTTAGATGATAGAAAATGAGGAAATAGACATAGCTGCCCGGAAAGCTGGAGACTCCTGGCAAGATACAGGATACCACCTGCTAAAACTCTCGTCTGTAATAACCTGAGAGTTGTATTCTACCTATAATAGCTTGTTGCTCCTGGATAACTGTTCTATGTTGGTTACCCCTTTCAGCAAGGCACTAAAAGAGGTTAAGTCAGACACGAAACAGCCAAGTTGCAAGCTGAGATAGAAGGAAGTATCTCTGGCAATGCTTTATGATTTAAACTGTGTGAGAGTTCAGTAACTGGAACCTCCCAAACGTCTCCAGCAACTCATGTACAGAGGAGCCTGGCAGGCCCCAGTTCATGAGGTCACAGAGTCAGACACGACCGAGTGACTCACTATATATTAACAAAGAAATATCTATGAACCTGACTTACAAAAGTCTAAGATTCTTTGATCCTCCAGTTACCAGAGACCCACTAGAAGCAATCTGAGAAAGCAGTCTTCTGAGTTGGAAGTTGGATATTATTTACTGAAGTGCTCTTAACTGCAAGCTTGAATTGTCAGAAAGCACAAAACAATGTCATTATTATAATATTCAGGATATAATAGATACATTTTCCTCTAATGATAGTATTGTTTAAGCTTCATCACTATTTGTAAATTTTATTATTGAACAAAAAATATGATCTCTTCCTAACACTCCACCAAAAGGGAAATTCCCCAAATCCTACTTATAAGCCAGAAGCATGGCTAGCAAGGAGGGATGTAAAACGACTCCTATCTTTTCTTATCACCACTCTAATGACAGAAAGTAAAGAGCAACTAAAGAGCCTCTTGATGAAGGTGAAAGAGGAGAGTGAAAAGGCTGGCTTATATCATAGCATCTAGTCCATTCACTTCATGCAAATAGAAAGGGGAAAAGTGGACGCAGTGACAGATTTTATTTTCTTGGGTCCCAAAATCACTGAGGATGGTGACTGCAGCCATGAAACCTAAAGACACTTGCTCCTTGGAAGGAAAGCTATGACAAATCTAGACAGCGGAAACTATGGCTTTTCAAGTAGTCATGTACAGATGTTAGAGCTGGACCAGGAAGAAAGCTAAGTGCTGAAGAATTGATGCTTTCGAACTGTGGTGCTCTCTAGACTCCTGAGAGTCCCTGGTCAGCAAGGAGATCAAAGGTGTCAAGCCTAAAGGAAATCAACCCTGAATATTCATTGGAAGGACTGTTGGTGAAGCTGAAGCTTCAACACTCTGGCCACCTGACGTGAAGAGCTGGCTCATTTGAAAATCCCCTCATGCTCAGAAAGATTGAAGGCAGAAGAAGAAGAGGGCAGCAGAGGATGAGATGGTTACATAACATCACCGACTCAATGGTTATGAATTTGAGCAAACTCTGAGAGTTAGTGAGAGGAGCCTCATATGCTCCAGTTGCATGGGGTCACAAAGAATTGGACATAACAGCTACTGAACAACAATCTTTTCTTTTCTTTTCATTTATTTCTTAATTGGGATATAATTGCTTTGCAAATTTTTTAGTGTCTGCTGTACAACAGGAATCAGTTTTATGTATATATATGCGCCCTCCCTCTTGAACCTTCCTCCAACCTCCCCCATCCCACCTGCCTAGATCATCACAGAGCAACAAGCTGAGCTCCTTGTACAACAGAGCAGCTTCCCGCCAGCTGTCTCTTTTACACACGGTGGGCAAGGTGTAACTGACATTACAAACATCGGTGCTACCCTCTCAGCTGGTCCCACTCTCTCCTTCCCCCACCATCTCCACGAGTACGTCCTATTCCTCCCCTGGAGCACCGTTTTTCTAGATTCCATATGCAGTGTTAATATGTGGGACTTGTTTTTCTCTTTCTGACTTACTTCAATCTGTATGACAGACTCTAGGATCATCCGTATCACTACAAATGGCCCTCACACTGGTCAGAATGACCATCATCCAAAAACCATCAAGAACGAAATGCTGGAGAGGGTGTGGGGAAAAAGAAACCCTCTTGCACTATTAGTGAGAATGTAAATTAATACAATCGCTATAGAGGTTCCTTAAAAAACTAAAAGTAAAACTATAATATGACTCAGCAGTCCCACTACTGGGCATATACCCTGAAAAAACCTTAATCCTTTGGTTTTATTTTGGTTTGCTTTAAATACATCCCACTTTAATGTCTGCTCTAATTAGGAAACCAGGTAACTGAATATTTTATTTGTCCAAATTTGCTACACAAGGAATATAACCATCAGCTCTGAAAAAAATAACATTTTTTTGAATTTTTATAAACTATTTGGATTATCGGTTTCATAAGAAGTAAAATCTGTACAGGAAAATGTCTATAAATGCCCTACAAATGAAATTTTAAAATTAACAAACATTATAAGGCATCATGATAGTCATCTTAACAAAGTACAGACTACATCAGAAGAGAATCGCTAGTGAAATCAGCAGCCATGGAGCGTATGAATTGCAGAAAATTGAGAAGCCTTTCATTATGTTAAGCACATGTGATTCTTCATAAAAGTTAACTAGCGCCAAGAGCAGCAATCAACTTTCGTACATATTAACTCCCACTTACTTGTCTGGTGAAAAAATTAAGTGATGCCTGATACCTGTATTTTAACAAAAAAAAAATTTTTTTTCATTTCCTGTGAAAATGACAAGCTTGACTTTAAAGATTGCACGGATGTGGTCAAATTGACAAACTCGATGATGTTTATCATTTTCCTTTGAACATAAGGTGTTGTAGGTATCTGAAGATGTAATTCAGGAGTATGTTTGCAAGCCTAAGGTGAATAGATTACAGGTTCAGCTTTGAAAGAGGACTCTTTAGCTTGGAAATCCAAAAGGGAAAATCCCTTTACTCATAACGTTAACACTTAAATGCTTGTCAACCGATGGCAAGAGGGACTTTCCAGTCACCGAATTTTGCTGTGTTATAAAAAGTCAGCAGCAAAAAATATTTTCCAACACAGGTCCCTAAATCTCTGAGTTTATATAAGGGAACACTTCAACTCATTCATTCTTTGGGAAGATTGATATTTAAAAATTGGACTCTAAGAGTTCAGGATAAAATAATGCTTAATGTGATAAATAAGTATTAAGTACAGATGATATTATTGTATGTATTATTCCAATGCTGTCTTACAGGCTCAACAGTATTTTTTGTTTTGTTTTGTTTTAGTGGAAACAGTAAAAATAGTAAAAGTACTCTACAAAACAGAATACAAAACACCAATTCACACAGACTAATTGAAATATAAAAATGTAAGCTTCTTAGATAAAACTCAGAATAATTGTTGCCATAGAATTTCCTTTTTTAAACTGAAAAGGGGAGGTGGACCTTGACTGTTTCTAGCTTATTCTCTTTCCTACACTGAACCAAACTTTTCATTTCTATGGGCTTAAACCTATGCTTGGAAAATTATCTGAGCTAAAATTCCTGGTGTAGGGTGCAATAAAGACTGAAAATAATTACTATGAGTAAGAATATTGATGAAAATGCTTGATATTTGTTTGGAAACAGTAAAGAAAAGTTAGGTTTTTTTTTTTCCTCCCCAGTAGGCTGTATTTTTTTTAGATTATAGATTTAATATACTATAAAAATTCTATGGATTTGCTAAGTTTAATTGTTGTTCAGACTATAAATCTATTGAAGAAAAAACCAGAAAAAAGAAAGTGAGTGGGTGCTTAGTTGTGTCCAACTCTTTGCAATCCCAAGGATTGTAGCCCATGAGCCTCCTCTGTCCATGGGATTTTTCTGCAAGAAATACTGGAGCTGGTTGCCATTTCCTCTTCCAGGGGATCGTTCCGATTCAGGGATCGCACCCAAGTCTCCTGCATTTCAGGGAGATTGTTTACTGCTGAGCCACTGGGGAAGCCCCAGAAAGAAGAAAACTAGTGCTTAAATATAATTAACTGAACATCATTGGAAGCCTGAAAAACTTGTGTACTTATATTGAACTGAAACATGTTAAGTATTACCAAGGGGAACATACATGCTTTGCTTAAAAGATAACTGACATGAATGAAAAGAGCCAGTTTAAAAAAGAAAAAAATTACTTCAGAAAGAGAGAGAGAGAGAAAACTCCAGCTTCTGGACTTGAAAGCATGAATCAACAAATGCTAATATTGAATATGCAGGTTGTACCAGTATAAGCTTTCCTAATATGTGGTCAAGTTATTACCAGCTTTTTATTTATTTTTTAAATTTTTTTATACTCTGTTCTTTTATTGTATCAGTAGTGGGTTGTACAAAGTATGACACAGAGTAATGATTAATAAATATCTATTGAACAAATCAATCAATGTAAATTTAAAAGGAGAAGGCAAAAGTAAAAGCACTAAGTTATACACATTTAGACTGACTCTCATTTGATGGTATAAAATATACTTCAAATTCTGGGTGCCCATTTAACCTGTAATCTCAATCAATCACTTCATATTATGATTCCAAATTAATTATATGCTTTTTCCATCAGAAATAGTATCCATGACTAAACAAAAAAAATCTGAGAAAGAAATAGAATCAAATGACCTATGGATTAATGGGCTGCTGCTGCTGCTGCTGCTATGACCAGCTTTTTAAAGCAGAGCATCGTGTTGTCTGTGTGTGACTTCAAAGAACAACGCAACAGAAGGATTTCATCTGAGCCACCAGGGAAGCCCAAAGGATTCCTTACAGGTCTTTAGCTGTTATTTTGTAAGCATCATGTAACTTCTGAAACCCTATTCAAAAAGCAAACACCTAAATTCAACAACTGTCTTAACGATAAACTGACAAAATCAGAAAATATGTTTCACTTTTGGTAAGACTGAAAAGTTAAGTCATAAAGATAATATTTTGTTAGGCAATGCTGGCGTAAACTGTAAGACTGGTTTAGACTGTGAAACTGACAGAAATAGATTCTATACAGAAACTTTCCAACTGAATTTTCAACTACAACTTCCCTTTCAACATCACCCACCACTTGAAATAGCAACTGCAGAGTCCTGGGGAATTAATTTACTAAACATTGTTTTCACTTGTGAAATGTTAAATATAGCTAACCTATCACCAGGTGCCACTCTTTCTTCTCTGTAGGTTTCCTGTCAACAGCAAGCACAGGAGCTGTGGCAGCTAAAATTTAATCTAAACGACATTGTTGACTTCATCAGTAAGTATTGTGAGGCAAATCTTACAGCTGGAAGGCATCACACATTGAGAAACGAATGAGGTAGTGATACACATAGATCAGGAATTAGTTTTTGTAAACTTTTGACTCTAGACA
The DNA here is from genome assembly GCA_007570785.1 of Antilocapra americana. Lineage (NCBI taxonomy): Eukaryota > Metazoa > Chordata > Mammalia > Artiodactyla > Antilocapridae > Antilocapra > Antilocapra americana. The sequence goes on along the minus strand of ML660765.1, from coordinate 9,539,984 downwards.
AAAATCACTAAATCAATTCAATTTTTTTCACTGAAAAAAAACAAAAGTTTAAGAAATGCCAAGTGTTTCATTATGCCTACAAAAAGCAGGAGAACACAATTTTTTGTCTCAAAAGATTAATTCTGCAAGGCAACACACCTTAAAGCTCTGGAAAAAAAAAATAACCTATAGCTTGTTTGGGCTTTTGAGCTTAGGGTTCTAACTTTTACAGGAAAGATATTCTAGTTAGTGTTAAAAAAAAAAAATTCTGAACACAACCAAATGAAAAGGCAAAACTGTCTCAAACCTTGAAGAGAAGAAAGAAAAGAAAAGCCCTTTTTAGTTTAATTTACACTTCAGGTAGTCATTTGATATTTGGTTCAGCATTCGGTAATACTGGATGAATACTGTTACATTTTATTATTTTAGAGCAGAAAACTCCACCTTGTGAACTTTACGTAAAGATGCGGGTTTTTTTATTTTATTTTATTTTATTTATTTTTCTTTACCTTATCGTGTTGGTTTTGCCATACATTGACATGAATCCGCCATGGGTATACATGTGTTCCCCTTCCAGAACCCCCCACCACCTCCCTCCCGATTCCATCCCTCTGGGTCATCCTGGTGCACCAGCCCTGAGCACCCTGTATCAGGCATCAACCCTGGGCTGGCGATTGATTTCACATATGATAATTTACATGTCTCAGTGCCATTCTCCCATATCATCCCACCCTTGCCCTCTCCCAGACAGTCCAAATAGTACGCACTTTTAGTACTAAACTTGAGCCTTCCAAAAAATGTAGTTCATAATAAGAGGCCCTGGTTCCATAGTCAGAGAGGCCTGGCTTTGAGGAGTGACAGGGGACTAACATGCTGAGAGACCAAATAGTCCCTTACTGAACAAGTAGAACCGTGTGTGAACCTTCTTCTAAAGTAAGTCAAAGCATGCAGCAGCAAATTATTTTCGACAGCTGAAGCAGATACAAATCTGCCCTTATGGTTAGTCAACCTACAAACTTTATCCACTCAAGAACTTTGATACATAATGACACTAAGAGTTAAAGATATATCTGCTGACTAACCACGATGTGCTTCCTCTGGTCCTGAGGAGCAGGAGCCGAGCTCATACATTTCCGTACATTTATACCTGGTATCATAATTCTTTAGAGTTCTATTCAACATATGAAAAATGAGGGAACAAAAAGAAACAACCCAAAGTTGGAAAAAAAAAGTCACAAATGTTGGACATAACTAGATAAGTTCTCAGTTCAATGTTCACAGATAAACTTACAACATCTGATGCATCTTAAACATGTCATTTCTTAGCTCACAATATGAAGAACAGGCTACTAACAATAAAATCAAGCCTTTAACCAAGCTAATTAGTTTAACTGTGAAGTTAGCAGTGGGATGCATAAACTTCCCTAAATCTTGATGAGTTTTCAAAGTACAGTGAACTAATATACGAAACCATCTCCCTCAGATAACTCCCCAGAGGTACAGTTGTTTGATTAATATATATGAATCCTTTCTTGATGTGCATAGGAAAGCAGCAGAGTGTATATAGGGATGGAAGAATTACTAATAAGAAAGAAAATCGTGTCGACAAAAGTAGGGAAAACAATTTATCTTCGGTGACTGTTTCACATTTTAATGCAAATAGATAAATAATTTATTAGGAATGTCACAAGAGCATTATAAGTTTAATGAGATTTCAAAAATGAGAAAGATTTGTAAGCACTGTTCAATCATGTAAGATCAAAATTGATTAGCTGTAATGTCTTAATCAAAAACTTCAAAGTAGAATTTTGAAAACACTTGTAAAATATGCCCACACCCACTCACAGACACAGATTTAATGTGGTTCTTCATGAATGCTATAGATGTGGGAGAAACAAAGGAAAATCACCACCATACTTTAAAGAGATGTAAAAAGAAAGTTAAGCCACTGACTAGCTATTTTATAATCTACATTTTTTATATTAGGGGTCAAATTGATATTTACTAGTCACTACTGTGATAGGCAATTATACAATTTTTATAAACTGTATATTGGGCAGTAATGGTTTTATAAATTATTATTTCCTAGAAAGGAGGTGACAACTTAGTATGTCTTATTCAATATTTGCTCACTGTTTAATTGCTTACTTCTTTACCTGTTAAGGAGAACCATATGAAAAGAGTATTAGCATTTTATTCACATTATGAGCTATTATAACTGAAAATAAATCACCCTCAAAATACGAATGCAACTCTCATTAATTTGTAAAGTTGTAATAATAAATTGCTTGGGTCAACTTATGTTAAATGCTTTTAGCTTGAATATCTTAAAAACAGCAACAGACAGAGCCTTATGCCCCTATGTATTTTTCAGTTTTTCATAGATACTAAGAAGTCATGGCCAGATTTATTTTAATCAATAAATAGTTTAATCACTATTGTTAATTATGTATTTATTTATTAGACTTTACCTGATATATTATTCGGCATGGCTAGATATATTCATTACATTATTAGATATGATAATTATATTAATTATTTCAATTTCTGATTTTACTTTATTTTCTTCCATTCCTTTACCTGATCTATAGAATCTTATGTAATTGACACCTTTCTCGCCAAATCATTCAAACTTAAAAGTTTTATTTTTAGGCATTCTTGTAGATCATATTTTTTTTTAATCACCCATATATCTCTCTCTGATGTACTTCTAAGAAATATAAATCCTTACTCCATTCCTAACTCAAACAGCCTGTCCTCATGGCCCCTACTGTTTCCATATCCTGTAGCTTTTCCTTCATAATTATCTCATCTCTTTTTGGGTTTCTAAATTTAGATGTGGGCATAGGAGTATGAGATAGTCAGGATGACACTAGGTAGGTCTCATGAGAAAACGGAGCCAAGGTACAAAACTGTCCACCTGGAGATACCACAGTTAGTGTTGGCTTCAACCCAGGAAGTCTTAGGAGGAACGCAGGTCCAGAGTTGTCACATTTTTCAATCTCTCAAGAGAATATGAAAATCTGTACTTTTATAAGGGATCTACTAATGTATTAGAACTGTTTGAAGTTTCTTTTTATCCACTGGAAATAAATATTAATGGCTGCACACATTCTACCTAGAAGACATCGATTTATAAGCCGTCAGAGTTGTCCCACATCAGTCAGATGCTACTCATCTCCATGGTCATGGACTCTGCCTTCAAATCTACAAAGTTCACCCTCTAAAAACAACCAAAGGTCCACCACTTGGCACTGCAACGGTTTGATTCCTGTTTGCATTCCAGTCATACTGGAAGTTTTAAACCAGAGAGGTCTACAAATTCCTGCATCTCCATGGCACCCATCTCTAATTTCCAGCCACTCTTTCAATTTTATTTTAACATGTAGTGAGTGCCTCTGATGCAATGCGGTCTATGAACTGCTATGCCTACACTGAAGATGAGGGTAGTAGACTCCTCCTTCAAGTGGCTTATCTACATTATGAATAGATGTGAGGCAAGAAGTCAGGAGACAGAAATCCTCCGCTTACCCTCTTGACCACTAAACCACTCTTACAAAATCTGTATGTTAATATCCAATCACTGAGTAATTAGCATTTTACCAATGCGAGAAAAATGCAATGTTTTGTTATGTAAAGGATGGCTGTTCTCTTGAACTTTTTAAAGAGTTCTGGTTTACTGGAATGCTCTGATTTACATGCCAACCAACACAGCAGTGAAACTATAGTGAAAACGATCTTGTTTCCTCCACATTTAGGAAGGCCTTAACTTTCTGGTTAGCTATAGAATTATAACTGAAGAAAACAAGATATAATGAATATAGATAGGCACTGTATTTGATTTCAAGAGCTTATCTAGGTGAACATGCCAGAATCTTATAAAGAATAAACCTCTATTCTAGAAACCTTATGTGCTAATTTTCACCTGTTTAGGATATAATTATTGAATAAGTACTCACAGAATAAGTAAAATTTATTTATAACTTGGCAAAAATAGCAGTTGAGTAGGCTCTACTTGTATCCAGTATGAGAAAACACAAGATTATGGAAGACTTTAGAGAAGTTAAAGATAATTCTCAAAATATATGTCCATCCAGATTAAAGTATGTTAAATATTTGGGTTCTGCTGAATGTTTCTTTCCATTAGTATAAAGACAGTATGTTAAAAACTCACATATCCATTCTTATATTTCTGACTGTATAGTAATTTCAGTTTTATGATTTAACATCTTTCAGTGAGCAACATTAAGCACTGGTTCATTCTTACTGAAGTATTCATACCTAAACTATAAATCAAACATTCAATGTAAGTTTGCCAAGTCCAATGTATTCTCGAACATGATGTGAAATTTATTATGCCTTATTAAAGAAACTCACCGTATTTCTAGGACCAAAGAGGAATTGATTTTCCAACCTTCTACAGAATGCTGGAAGATTGAAGAACCGGCCTTTCGAATGATTTTATCCGAACTATTGACAAGGGATCGACTCAAACACAGCTCACCATCTCTGGAACAGAACACAATAAAAGTCTTTGTAAAAATAAGAAACATTTTCTCCCAAAATGCAAGATAAGGCCATGTGTAATATTTTCCCTAAAATTAGAGTATATTAATGCATGTTTGAGGATTTTAAAGCACCATGGTCTAAACCAGAAGCTATATTTTGCATATTTGGACTCAGCCATCCATTAAGAACTTATGTTGTCTTCTGGACATATTTATCAAAATAATTTTGTTCTAAATAGTATAAAATAGAAAATTTGTGATCTATATAATTTATGCATAACCTTCATTGTTGTAAATTTAGGGGGAAATGCATCATACAGTTATGATTTTTTTTCACCAGTGAAACAATAAAGTTGCTATTAACAAAAAAAAAAAGATTAGGTGAACATGACTTTATCAGGCAATCATTTACACTTATTATTTCACATACTATTTTTAAATAAAACTGTTTTCATATAAAGAAAAGACCTTTGTGGTACTTAAAGGAAAAAATTCTCATCAAAGTTCTGCTCCCCTTTAATCCCTCCCTCCCTGCTGTGTTTTAACAATAGAGACAGGATGTTTGGCCAGTCCTCCTGCATCTGCGCAACTCTGACTCCTAAGATAGTAATTTTATTTTCACAGAAGACATGACACATAACGGAAAGAGCTTTTGTTTTGGAGTAAGAAGACGCTGGCCATCAAGTGATCTGGGCATGTTTGTGATATTCTCTTTCCAGGCTACCGTGGCTTTTAGTTCAGTTCAACTCAGTCGCTCAGTGGAGTCCAACTCTCTGCGAACCCATGGACTGCAGCACACCAGGCCTCCCTGTCCATCACCAACTCCCAGAGTTTCAAACTCATGTCCATCAAGTCGATGATGCCATCCAACCATCTCATCCTCTGTGATGAGGTGGCTTTACCTTACCTTGAAAATTACAAAAATACTAACTAATATGCTTCAACTTGGTGAAGATTCAATGGGACTCTGCACGTGAAAGTAATTTATAAAACAACTGAAGTGCTAATTCTGAAATTACATTGGTCTCAAAATTTCTCAACAATGAGGCGCTTTCCTGATCGTTGGTTTGGGTGGGGAGATAAGAGATTGCAGTTGGGGGAATACTCATTCAGTAGCCATTATTACTAGCATTTTCGGTTATATCAAAAAATCAACTGTGCTACCCCCACCCATCAACAGCATGGGGCAAGTCTATCATGAGGCATACTAGCAGCAGGGGTACTGACCATAAGTGACAGATACCTATGATGGCACTTAGGCCCTTAGCGCCTTTAGAGTTGAAACTGTTCATTGTTCAGTAGACTATTTCTTGGCATTTTATTGATGTAAACCCAGACACAGAGAATAAAAAAAAAAAGCCACCTGTCTATGGCCTAGCCCTTTCAAATCTGTATTTCTTTACATGTTACCTCTTAACTTTTATTTTTTTTTATAATCTCAAGAACATAGTTGAAAAGCAGCATGGCTGTTTGCTCAGTCACAAAGTCTAAATCTGTGTTTATTATGTAGGCAATCCTCCCCTACTATCAATGGAAACACTGCCTGTGCGACAGCTGCTAGATGAATTCTGTAATTGGAGGCTTATAGTTTGGTATTTTGGTTTGCATTCTTCTTGAAACATGTAGTTCCAACTTGAAGCAACTCAAAGCATCAAATGCAACGACTCCCTGTAAAATTTAGAACTCTATAAAAATTAATATTTTAAACTGTTCTACTGATGAAAACGATACACTTGCGTGCCTAGGCATGGCTAATAATAGTCATTTTATAGAAGTCATTTAGGATGTAAGGAAACAGGGTGGTGCAATTACTACTCAGTGGCCCAGAGTCAATTTTTATATTACACATCTAACCATGATAACCACATATGAATGAAAACGTGGATGTACAGAGTCAACCATCATACTTTTGGAGATGTGCTTCCAAGGGTATGGACACAATCGCTCACCATTTCTAGGGGTCCATATCTTCCCAATCTTCATCTTGTTAATAATTGGCCTGTCAATTCATCTTTTTCTAAACACAGATTGCTACAATTAAAATATTTATTTTTGCCACCAACAAACTTCTATAGAAGAAGCAAGCTGGCATTTTAAATACCTGTGGAAGACTGCTTTACTGACAGGTGGATAGAGATACATTTTCATAAAGCAGAATGATTGCTATGATATCGTATGGAGCCTTTTCAGAACTGCAAAGATTTAAAGAAGTGCTTTAAAAGTTTAAATCAGTTTGGTTAATATACTAACAAAATGCCACCACATTACTCTGCTCTTTGAATTGTTTTGTTTTCATTAAACTGGTGATCAGCCAAACCTGAGACTTTTATTACTGGAAAGTATTTTGAATGAAAGTGTCTACAACTAGTCACACTTCTCCTTGAAGTCAGTGGAACTCATGTGTGAGAAGGCCAGGCTTCCAGCAATCTGAGGCTCTGGAGCAAACTTCTTTGTATAAAGTTAAATGAGTCCCAGGGGGTTTTTCACTTGTGACCTTGGTAGTATTTGGTCTTGGACAAGCCTTTTCCTTCCTGTGAATGCAAGGCATGAAGGATGTTGCCACCCCCTCCTAGCTTCACATCTCAGATCCAAACAGCTGCAACAAAAACATTTCTTGCATGGGCTATATAAAGGAAGATTCAACATGTACTTCTAAAAGGGATAATTACACACCATATAAAAGAAATAAAGCAACATATAAAGTATTCCTGCTCATACGAAGCTAAAAAACCCACTTAGATAGCCATCTATGTAATACCAGGGACAGAAGCTAGTCAGTAGTTATGTTACTAGACTTTACAAATATTTTTCTCTTTGAAATATGAGTTGCCAGGCATCACTATAATTTATTCTATTAATTCTGCAGTACCTAATACATAGGATTAATTCAGTTTCATGAAATTAGGTACCCAAAAGCCCTGTATCCCACCTCATTGTAAACTCTTCTTGACTTGGCTTTGGAATGTGTTCTCTTAGGTTAAACTTCCTATTTAAAATGAAAATGTAAGTTATTTAAGCAAAAGGAACTTGCATCAAACTAAGCCTCAACAGAAATAGCAGGCAATTTTGTGTTTTCATTACCTAAGTGTCAAACAACTAAAAAACAATGAGATGTGCTACCTTTACTTACAGCATACGGCTTTTAGTAGAATTCCAAATATAACATATGAAGTAACATGCAGATTCTGGTTTCCCGAGTTACCAGAGTGTGTTCTACCCTAGAACAAACTGGAATGAACACTGCTGACAATGAGAAAACACTCTTAAGTATGAATGCTTATCTCCACTGTCATAAGTTTCAGAACTAATACTGGAGATAATCTAGTGAGACAACCTAAAGTGCACAGCGAAGTGAAAAAGGAGATCTCTAGATAATAAGAAGAGTAAGTTAAAGTGCCATTTAAAGTCCACCATTTAAAAAGTATGTGGCAAGTTTTAAGGAGTAACAAAGCAAATGTCTATTTGGTACTAAGTTTGTTACCTTCCCAAATGCATTATTTCATTAACTGAGTACACCCACATAATTTTATCCGCAGGACCTTTAAGTTAGCCAATTTCTAATTGTATCCAAAGAACACAGAGTAAGTAAAGAACATGCCAACTGAGAGACAAATGCCATTTTCCCTCATTAAGCAAAAATATCAGTTAAGAACAGACCCCTTTATACCCCTAAACGGCTTTCAGTTAAACTTTACTAACTAGCCAACAGATCAGGCAATTAATAGGCTAGCTTTGAAAGAAACAATTCTGAACATCCAATAATTACTCGACCTATTCTTCAGTCATGACTTATGGAATTCCTCTGGAGAAGTGTGAATGTGGATGCTTGGTGTGGGAATTCGAGCGGCTGTTTCTTGCTTTTCCCTCTGTGTGGAATGACTGCTAGATCCTGGATTTAAGAAGAACCAGGTCACACGGACTCTAGGTGGGACCTCCAGTGTTAAAAGGCGGGGAGGTGTAAGAAAGAAAGAAACGACCTGTCTGCTGCCAAATGGAAGCAGGGAGGCTAAATCCGAATCCAGAAGGATGTTCTAAGATCCAAGGACTACGGTATTGCCCTTCACCGAATCTACGGCCCACTCATAAGGTACTCAGCGGCGCGCCCAAAGGTCAGAGACGCCTGTTTACCTCTCGGGCCATGAACTGGCTTGGGTTCCGGCGGCTAAACCGCCACGCTGGGTTGCTCATCTCCAAAGAGACCAGCCCCTCCACGTGGCTTGGGGAGAAAGAGAGTCAGTGAGAAGAACCGTTGTTTGGGATGAGTCAACCCCTCCACCAGAGATCGTCCACTGCTATCCCCAGCTTTTCAGGGGCACGTTTCAGCCGAGGGGGAAGCGCTGGGGCGGCGGTGCGGTGGGGGCGACCAGCTGTCTTCCCGGTGCCCCCCCCCCCGAACCCCGGGCAGCGCCAACTCCCAGGTCTCAGCTGTGCGTGCCGCCCCGCGTGGCCGTGATTGCGGGTTTTAATTAGGGAGGAGGCGCGCGGGGGCCGACTGGAGCAGTAAAAGTTAATCTTTTATTCGTAAAGGGGGCCTGATTCTTGCAATAGAAGCTGTTTCCTCCACCCGGGCGGGCGGCTCTCTCGGGGTGGGGGGACTAGGGGAGCCCCAGCTCCGCGCACCCCTCTTCCTGTTGGATGCGCCAGCCCCGCGCATCCTCGGAGGGGCGGGTTCGGCCCGGAGAAGGTGCGACAGAAGCCCCGCGAGGCTGGCCAGACCCTCTGGCCCCGGCGCCTGCTCGCCCCCCGCCTTCACCCTGCTCCCCATCCTCCTCCTCTTGGGCACCCTGGGCTGCGCCCACCGGCCAGCAGAGGCCACAGGAGGCATGTCGCCCAGGAAAGGGGGAGCATCCCAGGATTCGTGGTGCGCCCCGCCTTCCCGCCGGCAGGTTAGGGAGGCCTGGAGAGGGGGACCCCCGGGGGAGCCCCCCACCCATCCCTCCGCTCGCCCTCTCAGAGTAGCCCGCCGCCGAGGCCCCGACCCTCGGAGTCCTGGCCGAGAACTCGGCCGCTTTGTCTGGGCTCAAGGCGCGTCTGCGGAGCCCACCAAGCCCGGAAGATCACCGAGAGCCTCGACCCCCACCCCCACGCCCAGCCTCAGCCTTTCCCCTACGGGCGCCGGTTCACCACCTTCCGAAAGACCCCTTTGTCCGTCTGCAAAGCCCTGGGGATCCCCACACATCCCCCCCGCCCCCCCCCCCCCCAGTCCTTCTCTGACAATCGAGCCAGGCTGAAGGTTCAAGCTACCCCCTCCCAGTGTGAAGGACCTCACACAGTTCGGGGACCCCCCTCCCCGAATAGCTCATTTGGAGATTTATTGAGGCGTAACAACCATCCCGCACATTCCCCTTTGGCTTTTTCATTCTCTTCCAGTCCCCTTCGACTGTGCTTCTGTGTTAATTTTCTATCAAAGAACAACGTCTTCCGGCGTTTTGCTCACTTAAATTCTCATTACTCAGGGAGGAGCAGGCATATTAAGAAATGGAGTGCGTTAAGTTTAGTGTGTGTGTGTGTGTGTGTGCGTGTGTGTGTGTGTGCGCGCGCACACACACACACACACACACACACACACATTTTAGCAGTCCCGTGCCCCCGCCTCCCCTCCCCAGCGGCAAGGGTTCTATCTTCGTTCTCATCTTTAGGGAAAAGGAAAACCAGGCTGGCATGTCTGCCAGTGTGGAGTTTCCGATAGCGACAGCAGACACCTCCGGATGAAGCAGGATTTCCGAAACAGGAGTTTGAGCAGAGTTGACAACCAGGGGTCACATCCTCAGAAAAAAAAGAACGCTTCCAAGCTCTGTAAGCAACACAAAAGTTGCAACCACCTCCTGGGTAAACTTCAAAGTCGCAGAAGCCGGCAGGAGGGGTGGGGGAGGGAGGAAGGAAGTGTGATATTTAGAGAACTGACTAGGGTGGAGAAAGATTCTGAACTCATCTAGACAAACTAAAGAAAAAGCAGAAATCTAGTCTGTGTGAAGTAGAACCCAGTTTCCAAAACTGTAACCATGACGCCCATGCATTTGACCCAAGGATAGCAAGAAGGAAGTATCACTGGTTGACCTGGAGTTTCTAACTCAAATGATGATACACAGATCTACATGACTCCAAAAAAAAAAAAAAAACAATTGTAAAGCAACAAGAGGAGACGCATTTCCTACTTTCTGGGCTTTAACTTCAGCCTTTCAGGAAGCCAGCTTCTGCTGGTACCTCCCTTTAGAGCTAGCACAGAGAAAGAAGGAAGGGCAATAAAGACATCTAGACCGAGTTCTGCCCTGGGACTAAAAGGGCAAGGGTGCTCGGTCTGTACTGACACTCTGCGGGGACTTCTCTGGCTTGCGAGCCCCGGCACCAGGCAACAGTCACCATCAACGCGCAGGGCAAGTTGAACTCCTACTGAGAACCCGCCGTGGAGAAATCACACACCTCAACAACATCCTTTGTTATTTACTTCTCCAGGCTAAGCGCTCACAGGCGGACCCCACCGCCAACACGACCCCAACCCTCACTCGATTGCTTCTAGTCACGTCTCATTCACGGCTGGACTTTTTGTCAGATCCTAGAATGAAGCTTTGCATTTACCCGATGAGTTGCGTCTCCTGGTGCTCCTCGGTCCGTGCCATCTCTTTTGTCTTATAAAAGATCAGGAGCAGACTGATCGTGCAGATCGTCCACCTCTTCCTGATGGAGCGCATCTTGGGTGCCCGGGAAACTCCTGGTGGCCCCAGCTCCCTCACCTCCTCTTCATAGAAAGATTCCGTTCGGGGGAGAGGTAGTCGCGGGGAGGGGGGAGGATCTGTAAAAGCCAAGGAGACCGTGGAGCCGGGATCTCTCCGGCAGGTCTCGAGGGTCCTCTGCGGCCGAGCTCCGGCTGGTCCCCGAGCGCTACGCTGGGCGCTCTCTCGCGCGGTTCCCTCCAGCTCTGCCCGGGTCGGTCCAGCGCCTCCTCCCTGGGGCTTCGGTTCCTTTGCAGGAGAGACACCTTGTGCATTGGAGGTGGCGGCCGCTTCTGCAGCGGGGTTCGGGGGCGTCACTGGCCCTTCCCTTTTTGCTAGCATGGAAATGATGAGCAAAGCCAGCCAATCACGGCGCCGAGGGGGCGGAGGCTGCTGTTGCCTTCGGTCTCCGCTGCTGCTTGCAGAGTAACGTCGCCGGCAGTGCCTGCGCGGTGCGTAGAGAGGAAGCTCGCGAGCTCAGTCGTGTACATACACAACCGCGCGCGCACACACACACACACACACACACACACACACGCACGCACGCACCAGTGCTCGCACACCGTTTGAAGAGAGCAGCTCCCGAGGAAGAAGTCAGCTCGTCCTCTCGGGACAGCAAAGCTTGAGCTCAATCTGGGGAGCAGGACGCACCTAGGTAGTCTTGTCCGCTTCTGCGTGGAGAGGACCCCGCGGCGGCTGGGCACTCAGATCAGAGACGCGATCTGAGAGCTGGGGGTGGCTAGCAAGAGGGGTAGCCGCTTCCAGGCGTCTTTGCTAAATATACACCCTCGCGCGCCCACACAGGCCAAACGCACGCCCTCCAGAGGGGAGAGAATGGGGGGAGGGGGGAGGAGGAGGGGGGAGGACGTTTGAGATGCTGGGCACCTCTCCATCCCGAAAGGACAAACGCGCGCGCGAGCGAGCGAATCTCCCACTCCGGGTGGGTGGTGGATGACCAGCCCAGCTCAGAATCTGGCAAGGAACCAGTGATGGCAGAGATGTCATCGGGGACTTGATGGATATTTAGGAGGGTCGATCGCTGCCATTTGAAAACTCCTCACGCAGAAGTCAAGGAAACTCCAATCCCACTTTAACTTCCCTGCGGAAAGATCAGAGTCTGTGAAAAGCAGAATCTCCTTTTTAAAACGCAAGTAGACTTACACACACACACACACACACACACACACACACACACACAGAGGCATACACACATGCACACACCCAGAAGAAAGAAGAGAGGAGAGAAGAAATGAAGGAAGGGAGAGAGGAAGAAGGGAGAAAAGGAAGAAGAGCAAGCTTTTCTCCCAAAGTCTTAGTAATTTGTATTCAGGCTGATTTTCACCCTCTTTCCCTCTACTGTTTGTTTGTTTGTTTGACTTCTACTGCATTGTGTGGCGGGAGCACTTTTTCCTTTCTAGATTCTAGTCTTCAGTTAGAGTCCCTCTCCAAGTCTTGAGTCCCCAGCCTCATCCAGAGAGAAGCTTGCAACTTAATTTGCCTTGGTTTAGGTTTTGTGTGGTGTGGGTACAGTGGAGGTGCCTGAGGAGCCAGTCCTAAAGTGAGACAGTGCCTGGAAGCCAGAATTTCCCCCATCTATCTGAGCAGGACCCAGACTCAAGGCTTCTAGCCCTTCCCCTAGAGCCTCTCTCAATTCAATTTCTCGTTCCTTTAGGTTGAGCAGTGGCTCCAGCTGTCATCCACTCTTGGTCCCTAGGGCTTCCACCTCCCTGAACCTAGAAATGGTGCGGTTCACTGCCAACCCTCTGCTGGAGGGGAGCAATGGTGGCAAAATGTCTAGTCCCTTGACAGCGTAAAATGACAAGGATAACAGCCAACACCTTTGCTTAAAAACTCGGGATCCCTGGTGATGTTTGCCATTCTTCGCCTAAGATGTAGAAAGTTAAGAACCACTCAGGGCTCCGGGCTCCTGTTCACAGCAGAGTGAAAGGAAGTTGGGTCTAAAAAGCTCAAAGGAGCAAGTACTTATGAACCTTTATTGACACTACAAGTGGCCCACCGGGAGCCTTTCGAGTTTATTGATGTCTGGGGAAATCCCGCTTGCATTAATGCAGCTTGATCACAGAGCCTTCACAACTAGCAGAAACTGCAAGAATAAAACAGCTTCTTATTTAAGTGAGAAGGGTACCCCAGAATGCAGAGGAAGTGGGCAGTGAATGGTTAGGACGTTAGCTAAGTTAACTTTTGATGTTTAAGCAGTAAGCAAACATATTCTGAATTTCAGATAAAACACTACTTGCCGCTGCTGATGTAGTAATATGTATAATTTAATTAAATTCATTCAACATTTCTTCAGCAATTCCTATGGACCAGAAAATGCATAGGTGCCTGGGAATACAGAAGTGAACAGAATATAGTATCTAAGCAGATAGGAAGAGCACTCACTCCGAGGGGGACAGATTGAGAAAAAGAAATAAAAATAAGTTGCATGTGAAAGTGAAAGTTGCGTCCAATTCTTTGTGACCCCATGGACTATACAGTCCGTGGAATTCTCCAGGCCAGAATACTGGAATGGGTAACCTAAGGTCCTTTCTCCAGGGGATCTTCCTAACCCAGGGATTGAACCCAGGTCTCCTGGCACTACAGGTGGATTCTTTACCAGCTGAGCCACCAGGGAAGCCCAAGAATACTGGGGTGGGTAGCCCATCCCTCCTCCAGGGGATGATCCTGATCCAGGAATCAAACCAGGGTCTCCTGCATTGCATGCGGATTCTTTACCAGCTGAGCCACCAGGGAAACCCAGGTTGCATTGAGGCACCATGAATTAACAGTAGGGTTTGACGTGTGTATCTTGTATGTAGGTAAGCTACTGGATGGAAGCACATAGAGTGCTTAAGTTTTTGGAAGCAAGGAAGGTAAGGTTCCCAGGAAAGAGCACACATAAACGGAGTTTGCAAAGCTAAGAGGTAAGTCAGGCAAAGGGTTGAACAAGCACAGGAAAGATATGTGTACACAGACAGGAATACATTGCTGGAGCTTTGGAATAGATCAATACTGTTGGAACAAGAAATGGAAAAGGATAACAGTGGGACATAGTCCTCAGTGTGATCATACTAATCTAAACCTCCACAATGTCAAACTGTTTTCTCTAACAGGAAAGTGGCAACATGAAAATCTTCAAGAGGGCAGTAGGTTTATTTCATGAATTAAGCTTCAAGTTTGGTGAAAACATTCACATGGCCCAAACAAAACAAAACACATCCGTCAACTGCAAAACTAAAGCAAACCAAGAACTAGTTATGGGAACAGGTAAGACAAATTCAAATGTCCAGGAAAAAGAAAAGAACTCTCCAATTGTATAATGCTGCTGTTTCTGAATTTGTTCAGCAGAGCACCTTTTACACAGAGGTGAACACTTCTGAATGGTTCAGTGAAATTCAAGAGATTTCCCCTTTCCATATTTGAACAATTAAGCATTGAGAGTGTAATCTAATGTCATTTATTTCATCTTATTAGATTTATGAACTATGCCTCCACAATTATTTGCCAAGTGTAGAAATACATAGAGACCAACACTACGGCCAGATTGAGGACAGTCTGATTCTTGTCAGTGTGCTATTAGGGACAAGACCCATAAATATGCATGTGGGATAAAAACTCTTATCCACACAAGTGTCTTTTGAACTTACTGTCCTCCATTAGAATGCTGGTTTTTATGATCCTGAAAAACTAAAGTTGCTCCTAAATTTCCATTCTCTTTGGACTGTAAGTTCTTCAATAAAGAGAACACATTTGTCTTTATTCAGCACAAATCTGCAATTACACAGAACCCGATGAATAAATAATACAAGTAATGGCAGCTGGTTTCAAAATGCAACTTTATCCTTTAACTTAATGTAAATCATGTTTTAATTACTGGCTGTGCCCTCAACTTCAGCTGGAAAGAAATGAATAGATGCATGCAATCTCATAGTGGGGATTTTTAATAGCCCATGACATTTTTAATAGGCTATTTTTCAGAGCAGTTTTAGGTTTACAGAGATATCGAGTAGCAAGTTATAGACTGCCCATATATGCAGTTGAGAGGTGGAGATACTGAATATCCTCCAAATTGAGAAGGAACTTTGGAGACCAAAAAGCGAAGCAGGCAATGCCAGAAAGTGCAAACTATGAAGTTTATTGTGGGTAACTTACATACAGAGGATCCTGAGACATTTTCAACAGCATTCTGTACAACAAAAGGGGTTCTGGGGGATTTAAAGGGACCAAAACTATAAACAGACCCTGGTGACCCAGTGAGAGGCACATAAACAGGGACTGGAACCAGGGCTTTTCCCTCCCCCTGGAGGTCTCATGCCTGTTAACCATCTGCACTAGCAACAGACATTCTTCCAGTTTTCCTATCAGGTGAAGGCAAGGGTAAAGGTTGATAGGGAACTCATTTGGCTTAGGTGCAGTCCTTGTGAGTAGCCGAAGGGTCAGTCATAAGGAAACAGGGGTGGCTAGGACTGTGGGCCTAACATGGAGCTGACCGGCGGAGTCCAGGTGGGTCAGCCACACACACCATTACCTCCAGACGTGCACAGCCGCACTGACTATCAACATCCCGCAGCACAGCGGTACATTTGTTACAGTCAATGAAAGTACACTGACCCATTGTCATCCACAGTCTGTAGTTGACATTAGGGTTCACTCTTGGAATTGCACATTGTATGGTTTATATGTCTAATTGCTTTGACAAATGTACAGCGATATCCATGAATATAATGATGGGATAAAATCTATGATTATAATGTCATACAAGTAGATTCAATGCTCTGAAGATCCTCTGGGTTCTGGCCATTCACGGCCCCTTCCCCAGGCAACCACGGTTCTTTTTATTGTATCTATAAGTTTGCCTTTCCCAGAAGTCGTATAGTTAGAATGATAAAATATGCAGCCTTTTGCTTCTTTCACTTAGTAATATGCTTTAAAGATTCTTCCATATTTTTTCATGGCTTGAAAGCTCATATTTTTAACACTGAATATTTCATTATCTGGGCTTCCCCAATGGCGCTAGTGGTAAAGAACCCACTTGCTAATGCAGGAGACATAAGAGATGAGGGTCCGACCCCTGGGTCGGGAAAGATCCCCTGGAGGAGGGCGTGGCAACCCACTCCAGTGTTCTTGCCTGGAGAATCCCATGGACTCTGGGGATTCCTTCCGGAATGGACTCCTCCATTCCTCCGTGGACTCCCCCAAGGAGCCTGGAGACCACAGTCCATAGAGTCACAGAGTCAGACACAACTGAAGTGACTGAGCACACACACACATTCCATTGTCTGCAGGTACCACAGTTTATTTTTCCAAATGCCTACTGAAGACCATTTGGTTGCTTCCAAGTTTTGGAGATCACAACGCTACTACAAACATGTATAGGCTTTTATGTTTGTGTGCGGGCATGCTTTAAACATTTGGGTAAATGCCAAGGGGTGCTGTTGCTGCCAAGACTGAGGGTGGCTCAGCAGTACAGAATCAGCCTGCCAAGCAGGAGACACAGATTCAGTCCCTGGGTCAGGAAGTTCCCCTGGAGAGGAACTGGAAACCCACTCTAGTATTCTTGCCTGGAAAGTTCTATGGACAGAGGAGCCTGGTGGGCTACAGTCCATGGGGTCGCAAAGAGTCAGACATGTCCTCATGACTAAAGAATGACAACAACAAAACCCTGATTGGCTTTGTAAGAAACCTGAAGAGTAAGCCTTCCAAGGGCTGTATCATCCTCCATTTCATCGGCAAAGAATGCGTTTGTGTTGCCCACATCCTTACCAGCATTCGGGGTTTTGGATTTTGGCCATCTATTAGGTATCTAGTAGTATCTCACTGTTGTTCTAAATTTCATTTCTCCAGTAACATACAATAAGTTTATTTGTACCTGTTCATCTCCTGTGATGAGATGCCTGTTCAGATCTTTGGTCCATTTTAAAATTAGGTTGTTCATTTTCTAATTGCTGGGTTTAGGAGTTCCTGTATATTTTAGATAACAGTCCTTTTGCAATATTTTCTTCTAGTTCATTCTCTGACCTTCACAGAGTAGAAGTTTTTAATTTTGATTAAGTCCAGCTCATCGACTGTGTCTTACACTGATCATGTCGCTGATGCTGTATCTAAAAAGTCATCATCACATCCAAGGTCATCTAGATTTTCTTGTGTGTCACTTCCTAGATGTTTTATAGTTTTCCAAATCACTTGTAGGTCTATTGTCTATTCTAAGTTAATTTTTGTGACGAGCATACAGAAGGTATACTTGCATGTTGATGTCTAGTGTTTCAGCGTTATTTGTTTTGAAATGACTATCTTTTCTGAACGTTGTTGCTTTACTCCTTTATCAAAGATCAGTTGAACACTCTTGTGTGGGTACTTTATTTGTTCCATTGATCTATTCTTTTACCAGTATCATATTGTCTTGATTACTAAAGCTTCATAGTGAGCCTTGAAGTCTGGTTGTTTCACTTCTCCAACTTTGTTCTTCTTCAATATTGTGTTGGCTATTTTGGGCTTTGTATCTTTCCATATAAACTTTATAACTGGTTTGTCAATATCCTCAAAATACCTTGCTGGGATTTTGATTGAAATTGTGTTGGTTCTGTTGAAAGCTGAGAAGAACTGACATCTTGGCATACTGAATCTTCCTTTCCATAAATATGGATAATTTCTTCATTTATTTAGTTCTTTTGTGATTCCTTTCATCAGAATTTAGTAGTTTTCCTCACATAGATTTTGTACATATTTAAATTTATACTTAAGTATTTCATTTTTTGAATGCTAATATATATATATATATATATTTTTTTTTTTTTCCACTTCAAATTCCAAGTGCTCCTTGCTAGTACCCATGACATTTTAATAGCGAGAATGCTGGTGTAGTAGTCAGGAATCTCCAGAGGAAAAAACAATAGAATGTGTGTATATATAGAAATAAGAGATTTATTTTAAGGCATAGATCGCATGATTGTGGAGGCTGGCAATTTCTAATTCTGCAGGACAAGCTGCCAGGCTGGAGACTTAGAAAGAGGAAAGAACTGATATTGCATCAACTCTCAGGTCATCTGGGGGCAAGTATCCCTCTGGGGGAACCTTGGTCTATTTTTCCTTAAAGTCTTCAGTTTACTAGGTAAGGCCCACATTATGGAGAGTAATTTGCTTTACTCATAGTTTATTGATTTAAATGGCAACCCACTCCAAGTGGCTGAGTCATGTCTGACTCTTTGCGGCCCCATGGACTGTAGTGCCCGTGGTGGACTGTAGCCACCAGGCTCCTCTGTCCATGATATTTCCCAGGCAAGAATACTGGAGCAGGTTACCATTTCTTTCTCAAGGGGATCTTCTGGACTCTCGCATCTATTTGTGTTGGCAGGCAGGTTCTTTATCTCTGAGCCACCTGGGATGCCCAATTTAAATGTTACTGTCATCTAAAAGATGGGCTTCCCAGGTGGCTCAGTGGTAAAGAATCTGCCTGCCAAGCAGGAGGCACAAGAGACAAAGGTTCGATACCTGGGTCAGGAAGACCCCCTGGAGATGGCAACCCACTGTATTCTTGTGTGGAGAATTCCATGGACCAAGGAGCCTGGCAGGTTGGTTGCAAAGCTTCCATGTGGTTGCAAAGAGTCAGACACAACTAACCAACTAAACCACCACCACCACCACCTCATCTAAAGGACACATCACAGCAACATCTAAACTGGTCCTGGGATCGAATATCTGGATGTTGCAGCCTCATCAACTATAAAATTAACCATCACAGATGAGCTAATTGAAGGTCTCATTTATGACCTAGAAATATAGTAAGAATTATTCAAACAAATCCTTTTGCCCATGAATCAATGATCATTAAGAACAAGAAACATATTAATGAGAAAATTCAGCTATTCACCACTTGGCAACTGAACGTCTTTGTTTCTGGACAAAATATCTAGTCTTTAAATTTCATTCTAAATTAATTCACTTTGCCCATGTAAAAATTCATAAGATCGTCACATATTTTTTTATATGTATATTCACTGTCTGTCACTGTTTTCATTCATAGTAACCGAATTTACTAGGCTTACAGCGCAAGAGTGGTTTTGACTTTGGGTACCAGATACAATCATGAATGTAGTATAACTGGAAGAACAGGAAAAATTCCATCATTGCCATTCTCAATTTTTCCGCATTATTTAAGTGATGTGTGTCACTTACATCATCCTTTGCTTTAATACTTAATCTAACATGAATTTCCTTAGAAGAGACAATTCTTATGTATTATCAGTCAAATGTTCTTTAAGTTGTAATATCCATTGGAAATACTCCCTGGCATCTTTTAACTTCTGCTTGTCAAACACATCTCAACTGGAAATAAGCACTTCATTTGCTCACAGTTCACATTTTAATTGTTTATAAACTGTTATCTCTTAGTTCTATAGATGTAGTTCCTGGTGCTTTATTTCCTACTGCACACACCTCTGGAATGTTAAAAGAAGCAGACACACATCCCATACGTGTTTTGGCAAGTTCCAGATGCCCTACCCTATTACCAAGTGACACGCCTTGTGTTTTCAGTTTGCTGTTTTTATGTGCTTAATGGTGATGGGAGAAGCTATCTACTAGGACAAGAATAACCATAATGCTCAGTATTACTTAAAACTGCTCAGTTATTGAATAGTGGTCACTTCCCAGGCAATTTTGTGTGTCACCACCTAGGGAATTTACTGTTTGGGGCTGTGATTTCTTTAATCTTTTTGTACCTTTTAAAAGTCTCTCTTGTATCCGATTCACCCAATTTATCTTTTCTTCTCTTATTATCTGTATTTTCTAAAATTGCCCAATCTAATCACCCACTTAATATCTTCTTTAATGGAACCCACCTTCTTTTTATATGACTTTACATCCATCACAATAAAAGCAAAAGAGAAATAGTAATAAAAGTTGTTCAAGGCTAAAAAGTCATTTGTATAAGTCTATCTCTTTCCAGATACCTATATGCATGTAATTGCTTTTATAGTTAAGATAGTATTCAGTGAATACCTCTGGTAAATATTGCTTTGATGTACATAGTACAACACAGAACAGGTCTATGTAAACTGAATTTTGTGAAGCAGGCATTTCAAATTATTTTTAACTTGTCATTTGAAGTTTTTAAAGAAAAATAATATTGAGGTAATTATTAACTGGCAAACTAGTGATCAACATAGCCTGTAAAAGGCATTTTGTTTTCCTGCAAAATGGACTGAAATAAGATACACAGACACACACAGACACACAGACACACACACACACACACACACACACACACACACAATTTCTTTTCAAAAATGTCATAAGACTTGCTAGTATCAGATTCACCTACTCTGATGGTAATAATCAGGTGACGTTAAGCAGCAGCTCTTTCATCTCTCTCGTTAGTGTTTATTCCAGAATTCTAAAATTAGTTTATACTTGAATTTCTTGGCCCCTGCAGGTATTTGAGTTGCAGTCCTTCAAGTAAATGATTCTTTTAAAAGATATATACTTCATGATTAACCTGTCTAATGTATTGAGCTTTAGAAAATATCAGCTTTTCTTTAAAGTAACAAAATAAAGCTCTTATTAACCAAAAAATTGGCCAAGTCTACAAATGCCTAACTGTCAGAAGAGCAAGTTGCTCTGGGAGAATGAATCAACAGATATTCCCTAGAGGGCACCTGTGGGAATAAAGGAAAAATAATGAGTCTTATTAACATATGGCCTGTGCCTCATAATATAAATAACTGATCTGTCTTCTACATTACCACTAGGGGCTTCCCAGGTGGCTCATTGGTAAAGAATCTGCCTGCCAATGCAGGAGACGCAGGAGACACAAGTTTGATCCCTGAGTCAGAAAGATTCCCTGGAGGAGGAAATGGCAACCCACTCCAAGTATTCTTGCCTGAAAAATCCCATGGACACAGGAGCCTGGCGGGCTACCGCAGTCCATGGGGTCACAAAGAATCAGACACAACTGCACACACACACGCTGCATTGCCACTGTCGTATGTCCCTACATTACACCAGAAAACGTTGTGTAAATAGCTGTGGATAATGGCGGCATTGTGGTTAACCTCACGCTCCCAAACACACCTTATCAAATTGTGCTCACTTGTTAGTTACAACTGTGATCTTATCCTTAGAAAAACAAATAAATGTGTTTTAGAATTCTACTGGGAAGGTCAAAAATATCTGGGGATTTTACCCCTCCTGTGTGACCTAAATGTAAAACTCTTTACCTTTTTGACCGCATGTCTTAGAAAGAGACAGGAAGAAGAACATCGACTGGATTTATCCACTCACAATCTTTTTGACAGAGCGATGTGTTTACAGGGAATTCTCTGAAGTGAGTGGACTATGACTATGACATTTATGGTGTATAGAATTCCTGGGGAAACTAACCTAGAACCTATGAAGATTTTGAATGTGTGTCTGTGGTATTAAGAGACATCTGTCACAGGTCTGTTAAGGTGAGCAGAGCTGTTTGGGCAGTCAGTTCTTGTCCATGGATGTTGAGATCCCTTGGAAGATGAAGTCACCTATAGGAAGCATTAAAACTAGTCTTATATAGCTCTCTGACAACAACTGGTAGAACCAGCATAAAAAGACGTGTCAAACTACCAGTACAACTATTCAACTATCCACTTAATCCTGTGATGGTTATTCACAAATGACAGTTAAGGTATTAACTAAAGAAATGACTAGAATCCTACAGGAGACCTTGGAAACTGTACACTATTATGTGTACTAATACACCCTCACTTTACAAATTTAAAAAATGACTATTACATGCACTATTACATCTTCATTTTACAGATTGTAAAATGAATTAAACTATTATCGAGTGATTTGCAGATGGTGTTCATTCATTTATTCATTAGCCAAAATATTTTTTGGATAATTTCATATTGTGATTAGCGTGTGCAGGAGTCAACAGAACAATGGAATGGAGGGTAATAAAGGCATTTTGCTTTCAATGAGATGGTCAGGCAAGGGCTCTCTGGGGACATAATGGTTGAAATGGACTTGCTGAATGAGAGGGATATAGGAATCCACAGAATTCATTAAGAGAAATATAGGCTAAGAGAAGAGCAAATACAATGGCCAGGGAGTAGAAAATGGCTAGGCAAATATGTCACAAATAAAGAATACAATGGCAGCCAATATATAAAAAAGAAGTGAAAGTGTTAGTTTCTCAATCATGTCTGACTCTTTGCAACCCCATGGACCATGGCTCACCTCTGTCCAGGGAATCCTCCAGGTAAGAATACAGGAGTGGGTAGCCATTCTCTTCTCCAGGGAATCATCCCAACCCAGGGATCAAACCTGGGTCTCCTGCATTGCTGGCAGATTCTTTACTGCCTGAGCCACCAGGGAAGCCCCTAAAGGCAAGGGAAGTCGGGCCAGCTGGGAGTCATTATACAGTGCACAATAAGTGAAATAGAAGATATCATATAAGAAGGTATTTGAGGAACACACATTTCTGAGAGATATATATATCTCAAAGCCTGTGAAAGCCAACTTATTTAGGACATGTAGTATTATTTTTAGGCAATCCTACTTGTCTATTTGAGGCTTTAGCTCATGAATTTAAGGACAGACATGTCTGTATGGTTATATGACTACTTCCTGCTTCCAGTTGAGCTGAATTATATAGGTTTCAAACACAGAATATATATATATATATATATATATATATATATATATATACACACTTGCGTTCAACCAGGGTTGAGGTTTTGCCAGACAAGAATGGCAAAGGGAGAGGGTTGACAGTGATTAACAAGGGTTGAAAGGGCCACCAAACCCAATATGGGATAAAGGGGAAATCAAAACAGAACAGTACCACACAATACTGTCAGTCAACTATACTTTCACAAATTTTAATAAAAGGAGTACAGACGTGTAAAGCCTATAACTCAAGAGGATGGGATTTCAAGACAATGAAATAATTTTAAAGGAGAAAGTTCAAAAGGTGAGAGTCAGTACTCAAAGAGTGAGATACCAATGAAGTGGATTTCACGGGAAAATAAGTTAATGGCAGGGTAAGATACAGAATCTCTCTGGGAATGGGAGGCTAAACTGAGGTGAAACCAGATTTTGCTAGAGATGAGGAAAAAACGCAGAGAAAGACTAGGGTTTTGGATGGATCATTTAGATGATTATTTGAAGTCACCGAGGAAGACAAGAGGAGTAAGTATGGCCTGTGTGAATTAAGCAGGCCTTTAATTACTGGGTGTGAGTAGGTGTTCTGTTCAGTTCTGTTCAGTCGTTCAGGCGTGTCCAACTCTGCGACCCCATGGACTGCAGCACTCCAGGCCTCCCTGTCCATCGCCAACTCCTGGAGTTTACTCAAACTCATGTCCATCGAGTCAGTGTTCTGTAGATGACAGCATCAGAGTTGGTAGAGGATGATGGCTTAAGCATCAAAGGATATGAAGAGATGTTTTGTATATGTAACGGGGAACCAAAAGGGATATTTCTCCTATTACTGTCCATGATTTACACGACATGTCAAAGAACAACTTTCACTTGTGAGGACTTGCTGGAGAGAGACCTCTCTTCAAATGCTTGGAAGTGTTCATTGAGAGATGAGATCACTAGTTACTTAATCTTAAATAATTATAACCAAAAGACAAAGAAATCATTTTTTAGCAACTTTGAATTGTAGTTGCTGCCATATTTAAGATTCTTCTTATTTGTATTAATGTGAATTTTAAATTGCTTTATTGTTTTTGTTTGCGTGTGTGTTAGTCACTCAGTTGTGTCCGACTCTTTGCAACCCATGGACTGTAGCCTGCCAGGCCTCAGGCTCCTCTGTCCATGGAATTTTCCAGGCAAGAATACTAGAGTGGGTTGCCATTACCTTCTCCAGGGGATTTTCCCAACATAGGGATTGAACCCAGGTTTCCCACATTGCAGGTAGATTCTTTACCAACTGAGGCACCTGGGAAGTCATATTCTTCACTCTTAGGTGATATATCAGCTAAAATGGGTTTAAATTTGCTGTCACAAGAGTTCATTTTGATTATTTTCTAATTCAGCATATGAGTTTTATTAGTAAGCTTTGTTAATAACGAGTGACCCCGCCCAAATCACAGTGGCTCATGACAACATATATTTAGGTCTTGCTCATGGTAGGTGTCACTGGCCCAGGTCAAGTTCTGTGGTTCTGCTCCACAAATCTTCTTATTCTAGATTTCAGCCTCATGCTGCTAGGTCACTTCAGGTGTGTCCAACTCTGTGCGACCCCATAGACGGCAGCCCACCAGGTTCCACCATCCCTGGGATTCTCCAGGCAAGGATACTGGAGTGGGTTGCCATTTCCTTCTCCAGCCTCATGGGGCTAGCCTTATTTGGGACATTCAGAAAGGCAGCTGGCAAGAACTCTTGATATCTCCTAAACGTCCCCTCAGATATTTCTGTATGTTATGTTCTTTCACATTCCTTTGGCCACAGCTTGTACTGTAGCCAAGACCCAAATCAATGAGTTGTTACTGTAGGGACCTACCTGCATGCTATGTGTCCATAATGAGGATGTGTAAATCCCTCACTAGGAAGAAAGTGAAAATTTAGCAGAAAGTAAGATCTACCACTGGTAGATCTAATAGCTGATTCAAAATATAAGATTTAATAATGAATCATTAAAAGATGAATACTCAGGAGATAAATCCATACTGGGCAGGTAGAGTTGCATTTATCATGAATAGAGATCCAAGCTGACAAAATCTGTAGAGTCTGAAGGGATATGAGATTTAAAGACAGAATAAATGTTAGCAATATTTTTTTCTATAAAAATCACAGAAAACAAAAACAGGTAAAGCAACAGGAATAATACTGTTGGAAAAGAAAGGTTTGTTAGTCCTTACCTTAAATCCTTTATAAAGTGGCAACTCTTCCACGGTAAATTATTCATGATCCAACATCTAGACACCAAATTTAGTGACTCTGACATATTAATTTTGTCATCACTACACCAAAGCCACCAAAGCTCTGTCAAAGAGCAAAGCCTTTTTTTTTTTTCATCTCAGCATAGGGATGTAGGCTAATGTATTCAAAGGCTAAAGGCCAAAGCTCTCTTTGCATAAGACTATTCCTTGGCTGCCAAAACTTTTATCTTCAATTTTCTTCTATGTAGTATTTCTGGTTTAATCTTGACCCTTTCGAATTGGCACATTTCTTATTTAGCAGGCTTATCCCATTTAAGTTACATTTATGAATTCACAGCTATGTAGCCATCTGTAATTCTAGAGAATTCACATACACATCTTCCTGAATCTTAAACTTGGAGAGTTTTCCCTTAACTATATTGCCTCATTAAATTAATAGCATTTATATATAGTAATGGGCTTCTCTTGTGGCCCAACTGGTAAGGAATCTGCCTGCAGTGCAGGAGACCTGGGTTCAATCCCTGTGTTGGGAAGATCCCCTGGAGAAGGGAACGGCTACCCACTCCAATATTCTGGTCTGGAGAATTTCATGGAGAATTCCATTGGGTCCTAAACAGTCAGACATGACAGCAACTTTCACTTCACTTGAAATATAATAATATAAAATAATATGTTTATATCTTTTGAAGATAGACTTCAAAACTCTTGAACATCAAACCAACAACCCTAAATCATTATCTGATTAAGACAGAAAGACTTACTTAAAGGAACAATTAGATATAAGAATTGAGGTATTCATAAATGCACAACAAAGAGTTAGCTATTCACTCTCATGGTCCATTGTGAATTTTGGCAAGGGTCATTTTTATTTCATTATCAATAAATCAATAAATATATCAAAATACTTGACATCTGATGAAATGTACTATTATGAAGGGTACAATTTGATGAATTTGGTAAAGCTGTTTCGCTGGGCTCCAAAATCACTGCAGATGGTGATTGCAACAATGAAATTAAAAGATGCTTACTCCTTGGAAGGAAAGTTATGACCAACCCAGACAGTATATTAAAAAGCAGAGACATTACTTCGCCAACAAAAGTCTGTCTAGTCAAGGCTATGGTTTTTCCAGTGGTCATGTATGGATGTGAGAGCTGGTCTATAAAGAAAGCTGAGCACCAAAGAACTGATGCTTTTGAACTGTGGTGTTGGGGAAGATTCTTGAGAGTCCCTTGGACTGCAAGGAGGTCCAACCAGTCCATCCTAAAGGAGATCAGTCCTGGGTGTTCACTGGAAGGACTGATGTTGAAGCTGAAACTCCAATACTTTGGCTACCTGATGCGAAGAGCTGACTCATTAGACAAGACCCTGATGCTGGGAAAGATTGAGGGCAGGGAGAGAAGGGGATGACAGAGGATGAGATGGCTGGATGACATCACCGACTCGATGGACATGGGTATGGGTGGACTCAGGGAGTTGGGGATGGACAGGGAGGCGTGGTGTGCTGCAATTCATGGGGTCACAAAGAGTCGGACACGACCGAGCGACTGAACTGAACTGATAAGCAGTAACTGGCACTCTGATCAGAGCATAGAACATTTCCATCATCCTGGAAATGCCCTTTGTTCCCCTTTCCAGTCAATCTCCATCTACCATACGCAGTGAATCTTTGTTATTTATCTCGCGATACATTTGTTTATCTTGTTCTTGAGCTCCCTAGGGATGGACTTAGACAGTAATACTCTTTCCTAGCTTGGTCTTGAGAGTTTTCAACTTTGTGTTACAGCAAACTGTATGCTGTTTGGCTTTTAATTTCTTACACTTTAATTCAGAAAGTGGCATGCACTCAGCAGCTAGTGCGAACATAAGGCTCACCTCAAGCATTTTCCTTCTCTTAGGGATCACAGATGTGTTAGTTCATTTCCTCTGAGAAGCAGAAGCTAAGACAGGATTAGACATGCAAAAGACGGACTGGAGGGTGGGACTGTGAGGAATACCAGGAGGCAGGGGGCCCCATCGGACTGTTATGCAAGGCTTACCCCTTGAAGAAAGAGGGGAGGAAGGAGGGCTGGGTAGGAAAATAAATGTCAGCCTTCAGTACAAGTCTGTGAGAGTTTCAGTCATGCCTGTGGAGAATCCTGAAGACAAAGTAGCCCACTGGAAGGCATTAGCGTTTCTGCCATAATCATTCGTTGGCTGGGGTCAGCTCATAGGAGGTGGGGTCCTGGCTGGACTGTGGCAGGGGAATTGTGGCAGTGGTTGGTTGAACAAATAGCGTCTGTTATTGCTGCTGGCCGTAGGGCCGTACCCTGTACTCCTTGTCGCCTCCCCGTTTCACCCTGGGCAGGCAGCTTGGAAAGTCTTGGTGGCTTCCCCAGCGGCTTCATTGAGACCTCCACTCAGGACGGTTCTAACCGCTTGGTGGTCATCACCTTCCCAGGACAGGTTTCCTGCTTGCGTCTCTTCCCAGTCACTTCAGTGGAAAGGGGCGGCAGCAGTGTCCAAGTGGGTCTCTCGGACTCCACGCTGGGGCCTCTCTGCCGCCATCACACGGGTAGGCGTTCTCTTCCGCAAGGCCGTTTCCGCAGATCGCCACCCGTGTGAACAGGAGGGGCTGGGCCCCGTCTCACGTCGGCGGCCCGCACCTTCAGGTCAGGACTGCGTTCCCGCTGTGGGCTGGGTGGCGCTGGGGCCGCCCCGGGGCTCGGTCTCGGCCCGTGTGTGGGGGAGGCTCATACCGGAAGTACTGACATCACTCCACGCGGCCGGAAAGGTAGCTCCCCGAGGGGCGACCGCTGCGGCGGCCATATCGGTTTCCCTCCTCAGGATGGCAGCTGCACCCAGGCTGCTTCTGATGGTTCGAGGCTGCCTTTGACCTCTGTATTTTCAAGATTCCATCGTCCTTCTTATCTGCAGAGAACACGGCTCTATGACAGTATTTATTACCCCGAGTCCTCCCAACAGACGATAGCTGTCCTTGAGCTCCTCAAGGACGACGGTGTTCTGACACCAGCGATTCACTGTTGCTTTCGTAGCTGAGGGGTATCCCAGGCTCTCCTGCAAGGACATGATTAACCGGCAGGTTTTCAGGCCTCATATAATCCAGTAGCTTGGCCATTTTTATTAATTTTTAAAATTCCCTTTTGCCCACGTCTGCCATGGCCGTTTTGGCTTTTTTAACTCTACTTATTATGGGCTCCCACTATCTCCAAGCTTCCAAGAACTATCTTAACATTGATTCGGCCCTGTTCTTTGAGATCTTGTCAAGCTGCCAAACCCTTTATCACAAGACAGTTCTCCCCTTCTTAATAAATAAAGGAACCGTTACCCAATCTCATGTTCTACTATTTTTGATACAGGACCATCAGGATGCAGTCTCAGTGAGATTCTCCCAGCTCCTTTCAGTGTATACTGATTAGGTCCTGCAGACCCACTAGGAGGCTGCTGGGAGGTGCCCTGGGGGTCACATTTCCTTGTCTCCCTTCGCCTGCCCAGAACTTCCCCAGCTTGAAAGCTAAAGGTGAGCTAACAGCCAGTTGCTGAGGGGTGTTCATGTTTCCTTGTGAGGCAGTGATCACTCAATAGTTTCCAAGCAGTGGAGGCATGCAGGCCCTTATTAGGAAGGAGCAGGCCTCTTCTTCAAGTCAAGATGATTTAAGGGATCTGGAGTTAATGTAAAGAGTTCATCAACCCACATGTCCCCAACATAAGTCTCAGGAACTCAGTCTTTCTATCCAGGAATCTATCACTGGCACAACCTTTGCAGGAAAGACTGACAATTCAACCTTCTCTGGAAGGCTCTCTGCTATTATTGTAATTAATTCCTGGGTGGAATACTCAGTTTTTTCCCTGTCTCTCGCTGCAGGAGATAACAGTCCCTTTATAAGCTGTCTGATTTTATACTTCGCCTTCAGTTGGTGATTAATCCCCCACAGCCTTTTATTGGTTTTCTCGGATGCATCAAAGTCATGCAATAGGAGACACCTGGCATGATTTCCTTCTAACTAATACTTTCCTCAGCCACACAAAAGCCTGAAATACTGTACCTGTGAGTGTATACCAAACCAATTCACCGCAGGTGAGGGTTTTAAGAAATGTACTGCTATGGCTTTGGGACTGTGCCTACTACCAGTGATGGAGTCTTCCTTGCCAGCTTGCTGCCAAGGCATCCAGCTTCAACAACTCATATTAAGAACTATTAATCTGGGCCACTGCTGACACATTGTTTTAAGTTGGAACTCTGGAAAACAGACAATGAGTGGGAGATTTTCAAGTGGAAAGTGTTTGGGGCAAAAAAAAAAAAAAGGTGTCTTGGGCCGTGCCCTCAATACCGATATTTAGATATAAACACTCTAGAACTGGACAAAGAGAGAGTCTGAACTTCAGTGAGTTACAAAGATAAATTCATAGTTTCATAGGAAGCACTGGAATTGGGGTGGTCCTTTAACTTGTGGCCTTGCCTTGTGACCACCTGGGGGTGGGAGCTGACCTGAGTTCAGATGCTTACTTGAGCTGGAGAGGGACACAGCTGTTGGCATTCCCCAAAGGTGCAGGAATGGGGGTCTCAAGTCTCTCAGGGGGAGTCTGGGGGCACGCTGTATTATCTACTACAGAAAGTGGTTGAGAATGACATTGTGCTGTTTGGTCACCCCTTGATTTTGCATTCATAAGAATTTTAGGACCTTTATTTTTCCCTGTTTTTAACTGTAGTTTCTGAGGGTATGAAATTGATTCAAGTTTCATTAGGTTTATACGTATATTGGAGTTTTGTTACTCAACATTTTTCCAAGAAAGACAATATATTCCTTTCAAGAAACGTAGGATTTTATAGTAAAAAAAGGCAGATTATGTCTGACACTTCTTACAATGGCCAACTTCAGCAAGCCCAGTATCTCTGGTAGGCTTTGGAGAAATGGACTGTTTAATTAATTCTTGGAGGTTTAAAGGAAAATAAAAAGAATTGAAGAAGAAAAAAAAAATACCACCTGTAGTTTGAAGTGGATTTTCTTCATCTTGCTGTGTGAAACAGCCAATTGTTAATTTTAGAAATGCTTTGCAATTTTTAATTTTCAGATCCCCCTTAATGACACTGAGATTTGCTAACTGAAAGAATCAAAGTAAGAGATGCTGATGTAAGTGACAAGCACCTCTGTCCTTCCTTCTCTTTGCAGTGGGCTAGCAGAGTGCAGGTCCACCGATCCGGACAGCAGTGCAGAGGAGCATCCCGTGGCTCATAGCACAAAATCCCAAGGATGATATGTGCAGAATCACACTCAAATACGATGTTAAAAGCCTTATGGTAAGGCAATATCTGACATTATGGTTTGAAGGAAGAGGATACTTTTTGTGTGAGATTGCACATTCAAACATATTGAATGCTCAATGTGGCATTTATTTGGATGGGCAATGAAAGAGTCGTATAAATGTTCACGAGTTATCACACGGCTGCACATAACATTCACCAACACTTACCTAAATGTTTTCATATTGTGGGAGATAGCTTCATATAGAAGTCCTGAAAGTGCACATTTGAATGAATGATTAATGAAAATAGATCTCACTGATACTTATTGCAGCAGCATCTGCTCACTCTAATGTTTACGCATGCCTTTGTATTGTTTCCAAGCATCGAAATAAAAATGTGGTCTGAGAGCTATAAGAATAGTCTACATGTTATTCTGAAAAAAATGCAGAAATAAAATGACGAATTAGGAGCCATTTTATGATATGTTCAGAGGTTAAAGAGGAATGTTTGAATGAATGTTTAGAACCTTGTGATTACGGAGGTGGCTCAGTAACCCTTGACTACCTGGGGGAGTACTGTGTACGGCACAGAAGGTACAAGGTTCTGTTCTCGATCCCTCATTTCACACAGTGTGACTACAGAGTTGAACTAAAATTAATCACCGGATAGGGCACTTACTTTTGAGGGTGGAGGATAGGAATCAAAGGAGCACAGGAATTTTACATATTCTAAGTATTCTGGGAGAAAAAAGAAAGTAAGGTAGCCAGGGAAAATCCCTCACAAATCAGTCAGGAACACATTCATTTTTTGGCTCCTGCCTTAGGACTGATAAGGGAGTTTCAGAAAAAAAAAATCAATCTGATTGCTATGGATTGGGAGGCAGAATTGTCCTTGTTGTTTAGTTGCTGTGCCATGTCCAGCTCTTTTGCGATTCCATGGACTGTGGCCCACCAGGCTCCTCTGTCCATGCGTTTTCCCAGGCAAGAATACTGGAGTCGGCTGCCATTTCCCTCTCCAGGGGATCTTCCCGGCCCAGGGATCGAACCCAGGTCTCCTGCATTGGCAGGGGGATTCTTTATCATCTGAGCCAGCAGGGAAGCAGTAGGCAGAACAGGATCTCCTTTAACAAAGTTTAATTATTTAATCATTGCTGTGTATAATATGGCTTTCTCTTTAGCAGTGTTTACACCAAAAGCTAAGGCTAAAAGAAATCCCTTAGCCCTTGCGTGACTTAAACTGCTAATTACTTATCACACACAACAACTGCAGGGTTTTCACGCGTGACTCAGTATCTGCAGTCATTAGTGCTCAGAAGGCTTCACAGTTCTCCTTCTGGGCCACTGGCGTGTAAGGCTTTGAGACCGTAGGTATCTGATCGAGATTCAACAGCAGAATACAACAAATACACCATTTTTTCCTTTATCTCAACCTCTTGAATATTTCCCATTCTAACACATTTTTCTTTAACCCACACCTTCTCCTCCTCGTAATACCTCTTGTCATTTCATCCTATAAAATGAGCATGTCTTTGTTAACTTATCAAACATTTTTACTGTAAGTTGTCTATTTCTCAGTATTTTAATAAGCCTAAGAGATTAATAGTAAATGTTACTATGATGGCTGCTTTTATGTGTCAACTTGGAGGGTTATGGATGAAATTGGAATTTAAATTAAACTTTGGGTGAATCAGATAGCCCTCAATAACCTGAGTGGGCCTCTTCAAATTAGTTGAAGATCTGAATGAAGCTTTAACAGACCACCTTTGGACTTCACCTGTACCACTGGCTTAACTGTGTCTTGACTCTGCTGGTCCACACTGCAGATCTTTGACTCACCAGCCTCCGTAATTGTGTGAGCCAGTTCCTTATAGCTAATTAACCTCTATCTCTCTCTCTAAACGTATCGCATTGGTTTTGTTTTTCTGGAAAACCCTGGACTAATATAGATATCATATGAAACTTGGATGTTCAAAGTTAGGTAAAAGTATACTTCAGAAATTTAACTGGGATTACATTGTTACCTTCTCTCTCTGAGTATAACTAGACTCTTAAATGCTGTCTACTTGAATAGCAGATCTTGCTTAATGGAGAGATTACATCACTAATTGCATAGCCAGGGCAGGTTCATGACTGAACACTAGTGATCTCTCTCAAGAAATTGATGATAAAAACAGTTTATTGAATATCTGAAGTCCTCAAAACCAGCAATAGCAAATTGGAAAGGAAGAAAGAGGGAATTACATAGAGAAAGAGCTCTGGATATCTATGGAAGTATCTCTCAGAGTCTTAGGCTGAATACCAATGTGCCTGTGTATAGTGAAACTCCATGACAGCAAAGAAAGAAATTCGGAGGAAAGAAAAATTGCCAGGTACTCGGAAGAAAAACAGGCACTCTTGCCATAAATGCCAACCCTAGCACGGCCCCATACAACTGGGAAGGAACTCCCACCTCCTACCTTCACTGAGGTTTGTGTCCATGAAACCTACAGTTCAGTTCAGTTCAGTTCAGTCGCTCAGTCGTGTCTGACTCTTTGCGACCCCATGAACCACAGCACACCAGGCCTCCCTGTCCATCACCAACTCCCAGAGTCTACCCAAACCCATGTCCATCGAGTCGGTGGTGCCATCCAGCCATCTCATCCTCTGTCATCCCCTTTTCCTCCTACCTTCAATCTTTCCCAGCATCAGGGTCTTTTGAAAATGAGTCAGTTTTTCGAATCAGGTGGCCAAAGTATTGGAGTTTCAGCTTCAACATCAGTCCTTCCAGTGAACACCCAGGACTGATCTCCTTTAGGATGGACTGGTTGGACCTCCTTGCAGTCCAAGGGCCTCTCAAGAGTCTTCCCCAACACCACAGTTCAAAAGCATCAATTCTTTGGTGCTCAGCTTTCTTTATAGTCCAGCTCTCACATCCATACATGACTATTGAAAAAAACCATAGTTTTTTGTTGGCAAAAGTAATATCTCTGCTTTTAAATATGCTGTCTAGATTGGTCATAACTTTCTTTTCCAGGAGTAAGCTTCTTTTAATTTCATGGCTGCAATCACCATCTGCAGTGATTTTGGAACCTGCAAGATTACAGCAAACAAGGAAACAGCTGCTAATGAAGGCAAAGGCACTCCCATTCCAGTGCCTTTCCTGCTCTACCCAGGGTTCACTGTGGAGGGTACAGTTAACGTCGCCCATCTCCCCGTCTTTTCCTGAAAGGGGTCCATCTGCACACTTTGAAAGCACTGTCCAAGAGTTGGGCTTCTCTGATTCAACACACATCTCTGTTTCTATCTCTATGTATCTATATACCTATGTTTCCTATTTCTATCTTTAGATGTCAGAGCTTTTGTGATTTTTCTCCATAGTGATTTTTAAATGGAATTTGGAAGATAGAGAATGAAATACTGTTAGTGACCTGCCTCAAAATCGAGAGCTATAATTTACTATGTCTTTGAAAGCTGTTTTATTGGCCTCATCATTGTCTTAAATTTAATGGTTATGGTGCAATATTCAACCTAAGAACTGTTCTCAAGTATAATTAATAAAATCAGGTCTATTCAATAGACCATTTCGTTTAGGTTTCTTCCCATTTTCCCATAGAATGATGGAAAGGTAATTTGTATGCTTTGGCTGAATATTATTATTGTTACAACTTTGCCTTTATATAGTTTAATACACTTACTTGATAAGTTGTATTACATTTATATTTTAATATGAGGTTTTAATTTTCCCTGGGCTTCCCAGGTGGCTCAGTGGTTAAGATCCTGCCTTTCAATGCATGAGATGTGGGTTTGATTCCTGGGCCAAGAAGGTCCTGTGGAGAAGGAAATGGCAATCCACTCCAGTATTCTTGCCTGGGAAATCCCATGGATAGAGGAGCCTGGTGGGCTAAAGTCCATGGGGATGCAAAAGATTTGGACAGGACTTAGCGACTAAACAACAACGATTTTCACTAGATTACCTGAGTCAAGTCCTCTTTCCTGAAAGATTTAGCTACTTATATGTTAATTTTTGCCCTGATTTTACCAACCCTGTGCTTTCTTTAAAAATTTCATGGTATCTAACTGGTAACTAATATATTAAAGGATCTCAGACCCTGGTATGGAAGACATATTCTAAATCAAGGTCTAGCATTTTGTCTGAGCTATAACAATGGAAGTTATAACACCGTACAAGAACTCTGAGATGTACTAAAAAAATAAGAGGTATAACACTAATTGTGGCAGGCGGTGCATTTCATCTGCAATGCCAAAGCTTATTACTATACAAAATGAGTTTACTGTAAAAGAGTGTTAAAAATTTCTGTCTAGTGCATTACTAAGTCTTTAATTTCCCCCTGTTAATGCACCTTCAATAGCAATACACAGTTCAGAGAAGCTACTAGAATTAAATATTTAAATGATATTGTGCATTTTTTATTGAAGGAAGTATTTAGATAAAGCAAAAGTAACTTTATATCTAATAAGCCTCACTTATGTGATTAAAGATTAAAGCAGCATATATTCCCTCTCAGTGAACGTGATAGCAACTGCTGAATTACTTTAATAATGAAAAATTGGATTCAACAAAATTTAAACAATACAAATAATCATGTATTTTAGTGGTTCAACAGTTTAGTGTTAATTACCTTCAAAGATATATTCTGCCTCAAAGCCTCCTTGCATGCCGAGGAACATATTGAATTATAAATGTGTCGTGAAAAATATGTTGTCACATATTCTGCAATAACTGGCTTTTAGAAAAACCTGCCCAAGGCTTAAGGAAAAATGAAAGAGTTTAAAGTGTTACTTGTCTACATCAAAAGCAGTAGTTCATCAGTGAAATGAATTATGGTAACTTTGTGAAATATAGAAATTAAGATGCATCTGTGTAAAAAAATAATGCACAATCAGTAGAACAGCATAAGAAAATCTGAAGTTATTAAAATGTTCATGATATACTAAATAAAATGCAGTTGATATAACACAGCATGTATCTTATGTTAAAAATAGCATGGGTAAATGTTGTATGCATTCATGTAAGTGTATAAACAGTGTATGTAGAAGTGGAGAAAATATTGCTAGCTTACATCTTGAAAGAACTGTAACTGAATGGCAACAAGCATCATCTGGGTAATTCTTATTTTCCTTTGTGAGCTTTTCAAATATTTTTAAAGCTTTCATTATGAATGTATATGACCAGTACAATAAGACAGTAATAACTGCAAGAGAATTATTACTATTAATGATTGTAAAAGTGGTTATTAATTATTTAATACATACTATCCTTGTAACTGCTATTTTGGTTTTTGCTAAGAAGAGATACAAGTATTAACCAATTATTATTACCTCCTATCCAGCAATAAGATACTATTATATCTTACGATTATGATAACACCTAGAACCATCTTATTCATTGTATACTCATTCTTTATTTACCTTCAAGGAAAGAATCCTGTTTGTTCTTGCACCTCTAATTTCTTTTAACTTATCTTTTCCAGTTACTCCCATAAATGCAAGTGAAGTTTGTGGGGGGTGCTGGGTGCGCCTCAGGAGACTCATTCCATTAGAATCCAGGAGTGTTGCATGATGTGTGACCGGCCACAGAGGACTTCCCTCCCAAATGCCTTTGTCTGAAGGGAGGTGAGGCCCTGAGATTTGATAGTTCATCTCCTGGAGTGGCAGAAAGTGAAGAAGAACGAAAGAGTCTCTTGAGGAAAGTGAAAGAGGAGAGTGAAGACATTGGCTTAAAGCTCAACATTCAGAAAACTAAGATCATGGCATCCGGTCCCATCACTTCATGGCAAATAGATGGGGAAACAGTGGAAACAGTGAAAGACTTTATTTTGGGGGGCTCCAAAACCATTGCAGATGGTGATTGCAGCCATGAAATTGAAAGACACTTATTCCTTGGAAGGAAAATTATGACCAACCTAGACAGTATATTAAAAAGCAGAGAGATTACTTTTGCCAACAAAAACTATGGTTTTTCCAGTAGTTATATATGGATGTGAGAGTTGGACTATAAAGAAAGCTGAGCACCAAAGAATTGATGCTTTTGAACTGTGGTGTTGGAGAAGACTTTTGAGAATCCCTTGGACTGCAAGGAGATCAACCAGTCCATCCTAAAGGAGATCAGTCCTGGGTGTTCATTGGAAGGACTGATGTTGAAGCTGAAACTCCAATACTTTGGCCACCTGATTCGAAGAGTTGACTCATTTGAAAAGACCCTGATGCTGGGAAAGATTGAGGACAGTAGGAGAAGGGGACAACAGAGGATGAGATGATTGGATGGCATCACTGACTCTATGGACATGAGTTTGAGTAAACTCCAGGAGTGCTTCTTTTCCTACTGCATCCAATTCCTCCCTTCTCTCCTCCCAGCCCTGCCTCATGCATTGCCTCACAAATTTTGGCCTTTAGAACATGGCTCAATACAATGTCTGCATGCACAGCTCTGTTTCTGGGTCTGTTCTGCTATGTCAGACTATGTCAAACTGATTGCCTGACATACAAAAATTGCTTCCAGGGAATATTTATTGGGAAATTGAAGGCCCTATATAAGAAGGGGAACCCCCTTTCCATCCAACTCCCTCCTGAGAGAAGTGTCTTTCTTTTGTCATCACACTTAACATAGCAAATAACCCTGAAGCAGGCAGAGAATTTCAGAACAGACAGAGCTGCAGCCAAAGCTGCCAGACAGACACTGCTCCTGTGGAAAACAAGTCAGACTGTCGGTCAGCGTGTTACAGAACATCTCGGAGGGAAGCAAAGTCTCTGCAGGAATCAACTGATGCAGCTTCTACTTGACATGAACTCTGGTCTTTTATTCTTTCAAAGGCTAAATATTTAGTGATAGTGGCTCGTAAAGTCATCGTCAGGAGGAAAAGGATGAGCAGAGTTGAGATAATTTAATTGGATTCAATTAAAGAAGGACTTATCAAATTCTTGCTGCATATTTTTGGCACTGTTCTGATGCTGGGGACAGAGAAGCAATACACATAGAGTAAAAGAAAAATCTGCTTCGCTACTAATGCTAAACATTAAGGGGGAAAACCAAACTAAGAAAAGAAATAAGTAGTTCCAGGTGGAGTTGGGGATTTAAATAAGATGAAGAAAGAAGGAGTAGGTGATATTTGAGTTAACACTTGAATGTGTGGACAGAGTGAAGCATCTAGTTAAGTATCTGAGGGAAAGAAAATGAAAAATGAATTTTAGAAAATAATATAGTAGTGATTTTATGGGGAGAAGTTGGGAAGATCCTCTGGAGTAGGAAATGGCAACCCACTCTAGTATTCTTGCCTGGAAAATTCCATGGACAGAGGAGCCTGGAGGGCTAGAGTCCACGGCGTCACAGAGAGTCAGGCACAGCTGAGCACCACCACCACCAACGTGGGTTATCATCTCTTTACTTCCACAGTGAGACGAACTGCAGAGCTCCCTACCCGTCCATTCCTCACCCTCTTCTCATTGTTCAAACCCTTTACTTGCTTAACTTGCTTCACAAGCACTCATCCAGTCCTGTCTGACCTGCCCACAATTCATGAAGCCTGACTGCTAAATTTAAATAGTGGTGGTGGTGGTTTAGTCACTCAGTCATGTCTGACTCTCTTGTGACCCGATGCACTGTAGCCCGTCAGGCTCATCTGTCCATGGGATTCTCCAGGCAAGAATCCTGCAGTGGGTTGCTTTCCTTTTCCAGGGGATCTTCTGGACCAAGGAATTGAACCCAAGTTTTCTGCATTGCAGGCAGATTTTTTTTATCGCTGAGCTACCAGGGAGTCCAAATTTAAGTATTATTCATCCTTAATATATAAGAAAATCCTGCCTTTTCTGGCAACATGGATGAACTTGGAAGACACTATGCTAAATGAAATAAACCAGACTCACAGATATTACATGATGTTATGTATATGCAGAATCTGAGAAAGTTGAATTTAGAGAAATAGAGAGAAGAATGTTGGTTTCCAAGGGCTGGGGGGTGGGTGAAAATAGGGAGATGCTGGTCATAACAAACAAATTTTTACTTTTAAGAGGAGTAAATTCTAGAAATCTAATGTGCAGTATGGTAACTACAGTTAGTAATCTACCATATATCTGAAATTTGCAGTGAGTAGATCTTACATGTTCTCACCATATACACACGCTCACAAATGGCAATTCTGAGGGTGCTATTATTGCCAGGTCTGAAATCTTCCTTTCCTTTTAATGGCATAAAGCCCTCTGATCTTCAGGTCCCAGCATTCATGTCAGTTGCCTTGAGAGATATTTCCTTGACCTAAGACTATGGTAGTCCCCATGGATGAATGTGTCCTTAGCAGCTTGGGTCTTCTGTAATCTTATTTAATTATTCTATTAGGCAGTGGATTAGTTAGGGTTAAGTCAGGAAAACAGTCTGCATGACATAATTTATAGAGATTTGGGGAGAGCTAAGAAGACAAATAGAGCTAACCAAGATACTAGCAGCAATTGGAATGTTGAACAAAAGGAAAACGCGGTGCTATGAGAGCCCAGAATCCAGGATGACCAGGTGAGACCTGAAAAGGTGCAAAGGAAGCGCTCCTGAGTCCACGGTCTCATATGGGACCCTGTTGAGAGAGGCCTCTTGAAAGAAGTGGGATCCTTTGAGGAGAGATAACAGAAAGAGCACAAAGACTCTCCTAGCTTCTCTGTCCCTCCGATCTCCCTCCAGTACTGCTCTGTGGTGGGACCGGGACTGCAGGCCAGTGATGTGGGAGCCGGGGAGATGTCTGTGAGCATCAGCCCCACTGAGGCACACAGAGCGCGGGGAAGGAGGGGGAGCCCAGGATCAGTGATAACTGCATGTCTTGAGAGGAGAAAGACCGTGTTTTCCTTGTTTACTAATTTATTTTCAGAATATGGCCTTGTGCCTAGTTCACAGCAGGTGTTCATAAATATTTATCTGAAGGATTAATGATACCAGTGTCCCCAGATACGTGTGGGTGTTTTATCATACACATAATTTATTTCTAGGATTTCAGATATTCTCAATAAACCTTCTTTCTTTGTAGTACTCTGGTAAGAAATTCATTTAGAGACCAGTTTGATAGTTTCCTGTTCTATATCTGAAACCTACTTGTCAATGAACATTCAAATTCGGGTATTTAAAAATAGATAAAACCAGATAAGCACTACTCCTTTACATATACACCAGTTTAATTCAGGTTGTTTCTGCCTGAGCGTCTTACGTCTCCACCGTTTACTTCCCTTCCTAATGTGCCCTTCACTCTTGTATTCCCCCTTTCACCTGTTTCTTTGGGTGATTTTTGCATCCTTAGCGAATGCTATCCTTGACACTTTCTTTCATAAGACTTGTGTCGGCTTGTGGCCCAGGAAGACAGCAAGTTATACTGGGTTTTCTAATGTATTTCAAAAGCTCCGAATTGCATCCTGACATCAAAGAACCATAGAATGATGGGGTGACAGTCCTAGATTTTGCTTTGAAAAATCACCTGGTTTAATCCCTCTCCCTCTAAAGGGTTAACAACTGCAGTCTAGGTAGGTCTAGACTTTTTTTTCCCTCCTACTCAAGCTGACATGGATGGCGTTTCCACCATCTCATAGTTACCCTATCTTGATTTTAAATACTGACAAAGAACTACTTCCAATTTTGTCTCCTCCTCCTTTTAGCCATACTTGCTGAGGAGTTTGTTTTGTCCAAACATTAAAACATGAGGAACAACTTGTTAGTACTGCTGTCATATAATGCTGCTAACTTTATATTATAGAAGATGTTTCATTATATTATATAAGATGTACAATAATGTACCATTATTGGGTTGAGGTGTTTTCACTGGAAGAACAGGTACAAAGTTTATAGTCTGCAAACATGAACTGCCAAAGTAAGGGCTTGTTTCTCGTAAATGCCCTTAGGTATTTCATCCTTGTTTCTACTTTTATTGAAAAACATTGGTGCCCACTTAAGGTAAAAGCAGGTTCTCTCTGTCTCTCCCTGTCTCTGTCTCTGCCCGCCTCTCCCTGCTCCCCCCTCTAGTCTAGTGGTTAGATAGTCAGTCAACTCAGTATTTTCCACCCTCCTTCACTACTTTTTCTAGTCTCTTCCTCGCTTGGAAGGCGATGAGGTGGGCAGGGACGCACATACCAGCAGTTAAACTGTCCTCACTTTTGTCCTCTAGTCACCATCTCAGTGTAACTGCGGCGACCTTTACCCAATAGACAGGCATCTCCATGCCTACTTTTCTGCTCTCACCCCAGTCCAGGGGGTGGAGACTCCTGGGAACTAGTCTCCCATGTTATTTCAGATTGAAAAGGAAAAGATGGTGGTGATGCATAGAGAAGGAATTTTTTTTAATGTCTCTGTTTTGCTTTATTTGCTTTTTACAGTTTTAGCTCCTTGAGTTGTACATAGGATACAGACAGCCCTTTTCTTCATCCCAGAATCCTTAATAATTACATGGATTTGTCTCCTGACACCGACTTTCCTAAAAACCCCGAAGGACAGAGGGAGATGCAAGTTTGCTTTCTGTATGAACGTCCACTTTGGGTCTCAATCTTCTGCCTAACCTCAGCATATTGAGCTCTTTTCTCTTTCAGGCTTGGAAGAATGACCTCACGCTACCATAAATTCGCCTTCAGGCTCTGGTCTCTAGCAGAACATAATTTTGGGGCTGAGTCACCCAGATCTGAGAGCGCTATGAGAATCGGCTAAGGCTCTGCTCCTGCGGACTCCACGTGGGGCCACAGTCCCTGGCTCTGAAGCTCCAAGCCCTCCTGATTGTCAATATATGGCCATGGGGTTTTCTCCCTCGGTCTTGCTGTTTCCTCAAAGTACTGTCTCTTCAAATTTGCCCAAAGTTACCAAATTTACAACCTGTTTTTTTTTTTTTATTAGAATTAGTATCTCTTCTTGACTAAGACATTGTTTTATTGTCTGTTGAGACTTTCAGATAGAGAATACACATCACCAAGACGCATCTCCATGCATATATATTTTTTGTTTTGTTCCACTTTGTTGTGTTCTATGAAGTTATGCTTTGCATAATAATTCATTTGAAACCTACTGAGTTCCCTTTAAATGCCACAGTCTATATCTCATTATGAATTACAGTGATACTAACTCAGGGGGTCAAAAATGCTATAGTCTTCAATTCTATGCAATGGAAATAATGGTTGTATAACTATTAAGGCTCTATTTTCCCTACAAAGAAGGAACTTAATCTATTAATTTTCAAACAAACACTGGATACACTGAAAGAGACAGTAGTTGGAGGAAATGAGAAGAGATGTGAAAACCTGTTGTTGTTGTTTAACTTTATCTCTATTATAAAAAGTGCTTTTTGTTAGGCTCCTTTATTTTCTAGCTTTGACTACATTTAATAGGAATGAAATGAACTCAGTATATATTGTATTACATATATGCTCTGTAATGTACACTATATTTATCTTCTCTGTCTCTCTTTGTATCTATGTCCTGAGTATGTCTAACTTAGATGGAAAAGCTGCAGTTACTTTGGTTCAGTCTCAAGAGTGGTGTTGGTGTCACTAGAATGCAGCTCTTAGTCCAAAGTCATCTAAAATAAAAACTTATATTCTTAATTTAAAAAAATTTTTCAAACATGTTAGAGGAGAAACATTGTTCATATTATTTATGTTCCTTGGTTCTTAGTCCAAAGTTTTTTCCCTTTAACTTTTTTTTCTTTTAATTTATCTTCCTCCACCAAAGAAAGAAACTCCTGTACCCATAACCCCAGCCTTCAGGGCTCAACCTGAGGCAGTAGGGTTCTGTAGTCTGTGCTCTTAGTATGACATTATTCTATTTTTATCCATACTTCATATTATATTCTGGGACTTCCCTGGTGGCTCCTGACAATGCAGGATATATGGGATAGATTCTGGGATCGGGAAGATCCCATGGAGAAGGAAATGGCAAGGCACTCCAGTATTTTTGCCTGGGAAATTCCATGCGCAGAGGAGCCTGGTGGGCTGCAGTCCATAGGGTCACAAAAGAGTGAGGCACGACCCAGTGACTATACAATTTACATTCATAGTTTTATGAAGAAAGTCCAATCAAATACGTGCATTATCTCTTCTGACAAAGTGAGAATAGGACTGCAGGATCAATTTTCAAAGTAAAACTTTAAATTTGATATAAAATAGCATATTTTGTGTAAATAGGGCACTGAATAATGACCATGGCTGATCATCTAACTCAGATTTTTTAAAATTCCAAAGCAATTCTGAATTTAAAAAAATTATCTTCCTATGTATGAGTTGCAAACATGATTTACTGTAACAAAATATTTCTCCAGTACTTTTACAAAAAGGTTCAAAAATTTTTTGAGTTTTAGTAAACAAAGCTTGCATACTACTTTTTCCTCCACTGATAAAATAACTGAAAGAGAAACATGTTATAAAAATTTTGTCCAAGAAAATGAAAGATAATTTATCCTAGCTCATTTTAGTCATTCTCTTTAGTTAGACTGATGCCAGTAACGTGTCTGTGATGCAGAAAAACCTTATAAAAATTTTCTCTGATTTTTACCAATGGATTTTCCTGTTAACATTGCCAAAAAAAAAAAGCGCTTTTGTGTATATGTGTGTTTTGCCCTCCATTGGTAATGGTGTTTTACTTATTCACTAGCATATCATTTATAGAACTATTCTTAATCCCTCACTGTTACTTCAAATATATTTGCTAGACTGGGCAATTTGCCTATTTAGTTTCATTTTTATTACCTGTACAGCATCCCAGGATGTATTGAGAAAGTATCTGGATATTATTAATTATCCCTATAGTTTAAAATTAATTTTTATTCAAAAATATTACATGCTACATCTTGATGCTCCGGCTCTTCCCTGAAAATAGTTTTAGTTATCTTTTAAGTTTTTGCATTTTTTTAAAAAGTGTCCCTAACTAAGAACAACTTTTGCTGCATCCTACACAATTTGACTTCTCTCATTCTCATCTAGCAAGTGGGCTAGATCTGCCTGATGGTGTGATCAGACCCTCAGCCCTCACGTGCCTGAGGCAATGACATTCTCCCACTAAGCCTGTTGTACTTATACGTTTACAGTCAAAACTGGGCAAGGAGGCAGAAGAATGTCCTGTGAAAGCACCCTGTGAGATGGCAGCCAACTCCCCTCAGGGAGCCAACGTGGCGG
This sequence comes from Antilocapra americana, assembly GCA_007570785.1. NCBI lineage: Eukaryota > Metazoa > Chordata > Mammalia > Artiodactyla > Antilocapridae > Antilocapra > Antilocapra americana. The sequence goes on along the minus strand of ML660765.1, from coordinate 9,496,567 downwards.
CTCCCTGTCCGCCCGCTGGCTTCTTCGCACAGGACCCTGAAGGAAACAAGCAGTGACCGGGGCTCAAATCTTTACGAGGCTCTTGTAAGCTGTCGAAAATATCCTCTCTCTGGAAAACAACATCTCTAATCTATAAAGGCCAAAGTTTCCGGGACAGGAAGCACAAAACCACTGGGAATGGTGGTAAGCAGGGTGTGGAGGAAAGGATGTATCTCACAGGATCTTCACCCCCTAGTATGATGCTGGTGACAGCTTACAAAGCAAAGTCAGATGGAATTAAGATTGTTAATCGGTTGTCTTTGAAAGAGATTTATCCTGTATAACCGTGGTTCTTAAAAGCAGAAGAGGTGAACGTGGGGAGAGGGGAGGAGAGGGTGAGATATATGGAAAGAGTAACCTGGAAACTTACATGACCAAATGTAAAATAGATAGCCAACTGGGGATTTGCTGTGTGGCTCAGGAAACTCACACAGAGCCTCTGTATCAACCTACAGAGCTGGGATGGGGAGGGAGATGGGAGGGAGGTTCAACAGGGTGGGGATATATATATCCCTATGGCTGATCCATGTTGAGGTTTGACAGCAAACAGCAAAATTCTACAAAGCAATTATCCTTCAATAAAAAAAAATTTAAAAAAAGCAAAAGAGGAAACAAGAATAGTCATTCAAAGAGATGTGATGGCATAAATAGAAGAAGAGGCAAGAGGGATCTGAAGCATAAGAGAGACTCAACCCACTGTGACTTGTTTTGAAAACAGAGGAGCAGGAACATGAGCTGAGGAGTGTTGGTGGCATCTAAACTCTGGGACTGACTCTCACCGTCCACAAGGAAACAAGGACTTCAGCCTTACAGTAGCACTGAACTGAACTCAGCCAACGACCTAAATGATCCCACGCAGCTTCCAGAAGGGAAAACAACCCTGTTAACACTTTGCTTTTAGCTTGGTGAGAATTTTACCTGACTTCTCACCTACAAAACTCTAAGATGATAAACTTGTAGCTGTGTTTTGTGTTTATTTCACTTGACATATTTAAAAAATATTATCACTATTTCATTTTTCTATTTTTAAACAAGGCATGGAAACAATCTCTATAAAGACATACGCTAAGTACAAAGCATGGAGTTTTCCTTCAATGAGCTTGTAAATATGCATAATTGCAAGCAAAATACAAAGTTTTTTTGTAATTATAATCCTGACATAATCCACAAAGAAAAACTTCCCAAATTGGAAAAAAAAAACAAAATTAAAAATCTCAAAGTCATTTATTATTTTTATGTCATTCATTTTTTGTACAAGAAAATGTTACACAGCTGTTTAAAATGCCATGCACATTTTATTTATGTTGCTTTAAGAGGAACAAACAACTAATAGGTATGAAAAATACCTAGAGTATGCACATTTTTTAGTGAGTCCATATTCATGTGAAGGTTTATGTAGTAGAAATTAATGGTTTTGATGGTACTTAGCTTTTTATTTATTTCTGTATTATTTGAACATTTTGCAATCAGTATTACAATAGAACATAAAGTCAAAGTTCTGTATATTTATACACAAAAAGTGAGTGAGTGTCACACACACTACTTAGAATGTGCTGTATGTTACCTAGTTGGGCCTCTCTGGTGAATCTTTTTTTTTTTTTATTGTTTTTGCCATACAATGTCATGATATCACCATGGGTTTACATATGCTCCCCCTCCAGATGTGATAGATGAGTAGTCATCATCTATATCTGATGAGTTTTAGAAGCACAGAATGAGTATCATTTATATCTTATGAGTTTTAGAAGCACAAAATCCTAATTAAACTCATAAGAGGCAGATAACATAAAGAGCTACTTGGTAAAGCTACATGAAACATTTTATCACAGGGTGAGTGTGGAAGTAGAACAAGTAAATATGAAGATATGACAGTGATGATCTGACAGCCCCATCATCACCGAAGGGACAGACCTACTTTGGACAGGGACACTGCTCAAAGTCTCAGCTCTACCAGATGACCATCGCGAAAGACTATCACACATTGCTCTCTGATTCCAAAGCCACATCTCTCTCTTTTTTTTTTTTATTGTTTTTGCCATACATTGTCATGATATCACCATGGGTTTACATATGCTTCCCCTCCGGATCCCCCCTCCCTCCTCCCTCACCCCTGGGAAATCTCGCTGCACCAGTCCCGAGCATCAGTCCTGGGCTGGCGATTGATTAGACACATGACAATTAACATGCTTCAATGCCCTTCTCCCATATCATCCCACCCTTACCCT
>ML660765.1:9469735-9489303 GCA_007570785.1 Antilocapra americana | reverse complement strand
GAATTCTTTGTCAGGTAGACTTCCTATCTCTTCGTCTTTTGTTTGGTCTAGGGGGTATTTATCCTGTTCCTTTAGTTGCTGGGTATTTCTCTGCCTTTTCATCTTGTTTATCTTGCTGTGTTGTCCCTTTATTGTGGGGATTCCTCTCTGTGGGATGGGTTGGATGTGTGGTTTGTCGAAGTTTCCTGGATGGGAAGGCTTGTGTGGTTTTCTGGTGGGTGGGTCTAGGTTTCCTCACTGTTACTAGCAAGAGATAAGAATGCGGAGAAAGCAGTCAAGCCAATGATCTCACTCCCAGGTAGCAGTGGGTACTGGAGCTTGGATCTTAAAAGGTACAAAGTTGATACCAAGTACTAATGAGCAAAACTTAAAAATCTAGAGTAAAGACTGGATTTTCAATAATACTTTACAAAAAAATGGAAAATAAAAATAAAGGAAAAGAAAGAAAAGAGAAAAAAAATAGTAAGGTGATAGGGGACTTAAAAATTCTAAAAAAAAAAAAAAAGAAAAAAAGAAGAGGGAAAAAAATATATATATAAAAGTTTTGAAAATGTAAAAGATGTTCCTAGTACAGTTATAATTAAGGCTTTCTCTGGTGCTTGTGCTTGCAGTGAAGTGAAGGGTCTGTAGATTTTTAGATGATCCCTTGGTCCGGCTTCTCTTTCTCACAGTCTATAGACTCCTTTCTATGCAGTCTGCGCCCCCTGCAGGGATTTAATCTGCTACTCCTGTCAGTTTCAAAGCTGTTCGCTCCGCTCGCCTCAGCGTCCTCTGTTTGCTGGTCTTTTAAGTGTCTATTCAGCGCTTTGGAGTTTGCCCTGCTCCTGGTGAGAGGGCTTCCCCCGCCCCCTCTGCTCAGGCTCTCTGTCGTCCGCCCAGCACAGTTGGGGAGTGGGGCTTCTCCCCTCCCCCGGCCCAGCCGCTCGGTTTTCTCAGCGTGCAGCTAAGCAGGCCTTCTTGGTCGGGCTTGTCCTTCTCACAGTCTACAGTCTCCTTTCTATGCAGTCTGTGCCACCGGCAGGGATTTAATCTGCTATTCCTGTCAGTTCCAAAGCTGTTGGCTCTGCTAGCTTAAGCGTCTTCTATTTGCTGGTCTTTTAAGTGTCTATTCAGCGCCTTGGAGTTTGCCCTGCTCCTGGTGAGAGGGCTTCCCCCGCCCCCTCTGCTCAGGCTCTCTGTCGTCCGCCCAGCACAGTTGGGGAGTGGGGCTTCTCTTCTCCCCCGGCCCGGCCGCTCGGTTTTCTTGGCTTGCAGCTGAGCACTCCTTCTAAGGTGTATACAGCACCGATCTGTCCAGAATCCCCAGAAGTCTTGGTTAGCCTCCCCGGGGCTGGGTTATGCCCACTGCTCTCGGGCGGGGGCTGGGCCCGTCCGCAGCCCACAGCTGCCCAGCTCCACCCGGCCGGCTGCCTCTCTGTTGACTCCTCACCGCCTTTTGTTTTGTGGACAGGCCTGGGGGGGGGGTGCTTTTCCTGGGAGGTTAGGTCCCTCGGGCTGCTCCGTTCCCTGAGCGCGCGGCCCGCCCCTCCCTGAGCAGGAGCAGTCCGCTTCGGCTAGTGGGGGCTGGGGCGCCCGTGCTGCCGCTCGGCTGTGCCTTGTAGCCAGAGACGTACTGTGCAGGGCTTAACTATTAATCTGCTTTTACTCCCAGTTATATTGCTCTCCAAGATTCACCGCAGATCCGTCCTAGTGAATGCTCCCTGGTATTCGGAGACCTTTCTCCTCTTTTTTTTTCCTCTTTATTCCAGACTCCCCTTCCGGGAGGGAACCTGTCCCCAGCTCTTTGTCTCTCCCTTTACTTTTTTTTCTTTCTTTTGTCCTACCTCCTCAGTCGGCAATGGGTCGCCCCTCCAGATGCCCATTGTCCTCTGCCAGCATTCAGTTCCTGTTTTTTGGAGTTTGCTCAGCCTTTAAATTTCTTTTGGTATATTTATTGGGGAGAGAGTGTTCTCCCCGTCTTATTCCTCCGCCATCTTAGTTCCCTCCACATTTCTCTTTTTTAATACAGACTATCATGGAATTATTAAATTTTGCTAATTTTTTTAAATCCAAGTGTTACACTGTAGCCAATTATCACCAAAAACTTTTTACTTTCAGTTTACAAATTGTTTCTTAGAGTGGGTGAGATCTATGAATAGACAATTTTTTTAAAGGTAAGTTTAACTCTATTAGTTTATCTTAATGGATACCCTGTTTTGGAACATCAGGCAAGGACACTTGTCATTTGATCATGTCTTTATATAATTTTTATTGGGTTGGCCAAAAAGTCTTTGGGGTTTTTCCATAAGATGGTATGGCAAAACCTGAACCTACTTTTTGGCCAACTCAATAACTTGACTTATGCTGCCCTAGCTGATGAGAAACATTTAATTTTTTATATAAATAATTATCTTTACTTTTATAGTTAGTGTTTTTGGGGAATTTGTAGGAAATGATAAACATGAAGAAAAGTCATAAGTTTTGAGCAACAGTGTAGTACATATTTAGTCCGTCATTTGACCTGAATCCTACTATCAACACACTCCTACAATATGATAATTTTGAGCAGTCACCTACTTGGATGTGTGGTATCTGTTTGGTTTGTTTAAACATAGGTCTATATGATTTCTCTACAAACATTTTAGAAAATAGCAATCTATTCAAAGGAAATAAAAATATTTGCAAATACTGTCTTGTCTTTTCGGTAGGTGTCTAAATCAGGCTGCATTTGTCTAGAACAAAAGTTGGTGAACAAGATGGGATTCTGGAATAACAGATGAATACTAGTAAACCAGAACATATGGTCATGTCGCCTTGAGTAACATTAAAATGATTTCCGATTGCATATTTGATTGCTTTTCTATGCCGTGTGTCTGTTTTCAGCTCACTCTATGAAATGTGGAAAATCAGGGGAAGAAATTAGCTAAAGGAGCTCCAATTAGACCCTGTCTGTCTGAGAGCTGGTGTACACTAGGCTCAGCAGTGATGTGGCAGTGTTGCTTGATAAGCATTCCATGATTCAGAAGGATGAGAACTTCTAGATTATTCATTACTGAGAGGAGATATCCAGGCTTCCCTTACTTATCGGAGCTTTTGGTTGTGTAATTTCTCAGTTTATTATGAGTACAGATGATATAAATCAGTAGATAATTCTCCTTGGCCTTTCCTAACCAACACGGCAGTTTTTGAACTTCAGTGACAGAGATAAATAGGGAGGTGGAGTGGTAGTCTTCAGAGCTGTTGTGAACTGTGACTGCAGCTCTGCCCTGCCCTGTCTGGATTTGCTATTTTGTACAATTTAGTGCAAAATTCTTGCTGTGAGCATCAAAGAGACTGAGAAATTCATTACAGAAAGTTAGTTCAGAGATTCTCAGTGTGTAGAGGCAACTGGCTGAGCAGAAAGAGTACCTCTCCTTGGGAACACACACACAAATATATCCTAGTTAACCGTTCGAGAACAATGGTTTTCAATTTCTATTGTTTGGCGATTTGATACAACTTGTACACCTAAATATATCAACTGTAGGCAACCATTTTTCTTTTTTTAACTTTTCATTTTTGCCTAAAAAAGTAAACACACAAATATTTACTTGCAGAGTTATTGACTTAAAATTCAGCAGGCTCTTTTAAGTCACTGAATTACTTTGAGTAAATAGTACCATTATGTGACTAAATGGTCACCAGGGATCTGCAAGACTCAATATAAATTCTCTAAAGAATAGTTCACATTAATTTCACTGTTAAATCAATTTTTTCTTTTTTCTGGCTGAGTAGAGGGACAAATCACATAAAAGAACAACCACCACAGAAATTCTATGTTCAAAGAATCAACATTACTTCAAAATCACCGCTAAAGTTTTAATAAAAGTAAATAGTATCCTCAAATAATAACATATGGTTTCAGGCTCTGTTAATAGTTTAGTATAGCTGAGCCTTGAAGAAGAAACTCTACAATTTTACGATGAGGTCAGAAGTGATAAAGGTAAGATTAAATGATAAAGATAAGATTAAAATTTATTTAAATATTTTCTGCTCAATTTTTAATTCTTCAGCTTTGTATATAATTAATAAGTCATTTAAAAACTTTTTAATATAAAAGCGGTATAGATAAATGTATAAGTGGAAAGATATCAAAATATTTTTTACAGAATTGCAATGAATTTTATCATTCTGTTTATACTTAAAAGATCTTTAATTCTCTTTAATTCTCACTATAGTTTCTAACTAAAGTGATCTAACTTGACAATTGAGTTTGGTTAGTCTAAACTGTCAACCAACTAAAACTTTAAAATGCTATTTTAAATCATCAGGATAATTAGTCAAGTTAATTCCATAACTCTGTAACTCTTCAATTCTTACCATACTATACAGAAATAACTTTAATGATACATACACGGTGTATACTAGTACCAAATGTTAAATGGAAGTAATATTCAAAGTTCTATTCTCACTGAACTAATATTTAATACAATTTCAAATTTAGACACAATTATTATAAAACAAATTTTAATGATGGTTGTATAATTTTATACAGCTTGTATTATTATGTTAATTCAAAATTTATTATGAACATTAATATATTTCCTTTTATTATTCAAATTTATTATTAAAGTTCTTATACAATCATACTTCTACTCAAAATTTTATTTTATAAGATGAATTTCTCTTTAAATTTTCATCTTATACTTAATTAAGAGAAAAACATTTTGCATTGCTTTCCTTTTCTACTCTACCCTTTCAAAGAAAACAATTTCGTATTATTTTTCTTAATTTACAAGCTTCATGGACTCCGCTCCTAAATGCCACCCCCAAGAGCATTCTGCCAAGAAGCTACAATAAGACATAGATTTTAAACTATTCTTCTGAGGCCTGCAGGTGATCTGTCTGAGATATAAAAGTAAAAAAGAACTGTACTAATTCCCTACATGTGGTGTGTACCATTCAGTGTAGTCCTTTAATAGATCAAGGCAGACATTGAAGAATATGAAGTGGGTATACGAAGAACCCACAAATAATTAGTATTCAAACTAAGTGTCTAACTATAGTTGTCAATATTTTTCACATAGATATGTTTTTGGTAAAAAGGGAGATAATATTTTAAAGAATACTGTGGGCTTACCAGAAATGATTTTTAAATCAAACATCACATTGAAATATATTGGCTTATTCAGTGTTGGAATTTGCTCCAGAGACTTTTGGGCCCAGAGTTGGCTATTATTCCTCTTGCTCTTTTGTGATTATCATCTATTTTATTGAACTTGTTCCTTACCTGTCTACAGTGAAAAAATAAATATTAGACTGTAGAAAATTAAAATGTAAAAAACTCACCATAGTTGTTCTATCATTGGTTGATCTAGAACTTAAAGTAAACACTAAATTGTTAAAATACACAGGCCACAGATAAAAATCTTTGATATGAAAATAATCACTTTGGATGTTATAGGCTTTAAGCCATTGACACTGCTCATCTTGGCTCATATAGGACAACATAGCACATACTCATTGTTCATTACAAAGTCATGTCAAAGTATGGGGAGGAACTTACTCCACTAAATTTGCATAGAAAATACTGGTCTTTTGATTATAAAAATTTTTCCAATGGATTAAAAAAATTTAAATGCATACAGTAACTAGTATAGCTATAGTAGGCAAACATATAAGACTATCAATTTTATGTCTAAGGACACAGAATTTTCATTGAATAAAAGATAAAATTTTGAATTTCTAATAATCATATTAGTCTATCCCATATCTGAGCATAGAATTGTTTGGGCTGAACAAATACAAACTAAAAGAGGCCATTTAATGGCTAAGCATAAATATAAATGTGATTCACAATAGCAAGGGCTGGCTGACCTTTGTGGACATATTAAAAATCATAAGTTCCAGAGACACAGGTCAAATTCTGTAAGAGTCAAGTCATTGTCATTCCCTTAACCCTTGAAAGTTCAGTGTTCAGCAAAAGAAGGAAATGAAAAAATATACAATCAAACTTGGGTATTTTCTAGGAAATCTACTTCAACATATATTTTAAATGCTATACAAATACATTCCTTTTCAGATGTCATTTCTTATTTTTGAGAGATAGGGATAGATGTATTCCTTTACAATTAAAGGGATTTATTGTAATTGTAACCAAGATTTTTGAAGTGAGCTCTGAGTTTTAAGTAAAAATAATAGATATCAAAGTAAACCATTCAAAAAAAAGTAAATCATTCATATTTTAAGTTATTCTCTTTTATTCTATACTTAAAATGAATACCTATAAAAATTACACTATTAGTTAAAGAAAAAGTGACTGAAGGAAATATTTTGGTGTTTGATAGTATCTTAACTCTCTAGCTAGTTCTCTTAATGCATTTTCCTTTTCTCTAGAGATATTTCACATCATGTTAAATATTACAGACTTATGATGTGAAAGTGAAAGTTGCTCAGTCCTGTCAATTCTTTGCGACTCAATGGACTATATAGTCCACGGAACTCTCCAGGCCAGAATACCGGAGTAGGTAGCCATTCCCTTCTCCAGGAGCTCTTCCCAACCCAGGGATCGAACCCAGGTCTCCCACATTGCAGGGATTCTTTACCAGCTGAGCCACCAGGGAGGCCCCCAAACGTACAATGAGCAACACTCACAGGAACTGCTGTAAACACCGCCTTCTTTAAACTCAAGTCCAAAATTTGATGTGGACAATGCAACTTCTAGAACAGACAGAGTATCTGTGTTTTACAAAGGACCAAAGTGGAGGAATGGGCAGGTACAATGACAAGATGCTCTCATTTTAACTTTTTACTTTGAAACAACTATAGCCACACAAGAAGTTGCAGCCATATGACAGAGAGGTGTCACACACTCTTCATCCAGTTTTCCCCAACGTAGCTTCTATCAAGGAATCAACTGAAGTATGTTAAAATTTTCAAGAGTTTACTTGGACACACATTTATTTATTTCAGTTTGGCACTGAAAGTGGTTAGGTCAACAGGAGCTGGAGAAAGGTTTTTATACAGCAGACAAGGAAGCAAGGTAAGGAAATAGTTTGGTTGGCTTTAGTTTTTTAACGTTACCTTATTTGGGAAAGGCTAGTTGGCTGTTTGTGATTGGTGGTTCTTAAATTTGGTTTTCTTGCGAATGAGGGCACTGACTCTGGCTTCCCAGTGTTCTTACATAGACAATGAAGGTATCAGAACTATTTCAGTCTAATGGCTTCTTTCTTTAATGACTTTAATGTGGTCTACATAATAATAGAACACTATCAACAATAAGAAGTTAACACTGTTGTGCTATTAATAACTAGACAGCAAATCTCACTAAAATACCAATTTCTACCACAATACCACCATTTTTTTACCACAAATGGTATTTGCATTCGTTGGTCTGTGTTTCTGTGAAATATTTCTACTTTAGATTTACATGTTATTCACTACAAACTTACTCTTTTAAGAACTGAGGCTTAAATTTCCTTTCCCTGATCTTGAAAGGTATTCACCATTTTAGCACTAGATATGAAAGTGAAAGAGGAGAGTGAAAAAGCAGTCTTAAAACCCAGCATTTGAAAAATGAAGATCATGGCATCCGGTCCCATCACTTCATGGCAGATAGATAGATTGGGAAACAGTGGAAACAGCAAAAGACTTCATTTTCTTGGCCTCCAAAATCACTGCAGATGGTGGCTGCAGCTATGAAATTAAAGACACTTGCTTCTTGGAAGGAAAGCTAATGCAAACCTAGAAAGCGTATTAAAAAGCAGACACATTGCCAACAAAGGTCCATCTAGTCAAGGCTATGGTTTTTCCAGTGGTAATGTATGGATATGAGAGTTGGACCATAAAGAAAGCTGAGCACCAAAGAATTGATGATTTTGAACTGTGATGTTGGAAGAGACTCTTGAGAGTCCCTTGGACTGCAAGGAAATCCAACCAGTCCATCCTAAAGGAAATCCTAAATATTCATTGGAAGGACTGATGCTGAAGCTTCCATACTACAGCTACCCGATATGAAGAACTGACTCACTGGAAAAGACCATGATGCTGGGAAAGATTGAGGGTGGGAGAAGAAGAGGACAACAGAGGATGAGATGGTTGGAGGGCATCACTGACTCAATGGACATGAGTTTGAGTAAACTCTGGGAGTTGGTGATGGACAGGGAAGCCTGGTGTGCTGCAGTCCATGGTGTTGCAAAGAGTCAGACAGGGCTGAGTGACTGAAATGAACTGATAATGCTCTATGTAGATTTCTCTTTGATGTCCTTAATCTGAATGAAGAAATCCCCCCCACTTCTAATTTGCTGAGATTTTGTTTTGTTTATATGAATTAGTGTTTAGTTTTTTCAAATTATTTCTATGCATCTTTAAGACATGTAAATCTTTATAGGTTGTTTCTCAGCATCTATTAAGTTATAGTCTTGATGAAAATCTAAAATTATTACTTTGTTATTTTATGCTATTTATATAGCAAATTGCATTAAGTTATTTTCAAATCTCATATCAACCTTGAATTTCTAGGATGTCGGTTGGTTCTAATTTGCTGTATTGATTATACTTTGCTAGATTCAACTGGATGAAATTTTGTTAATGATTTCTGCATCTGTGTTCATGAAGCATACTTGCATATAATTGTCTTTCCTTGTAATATATTTGTCTAGTTATTATATCAGGGGGATGCTGGCCACATAACATGAGTTAGCAAGTTGTATGCAAACACAGTTGATCTCAATTTGCCTGCTGCAAACTTGTGTTTATCTCCTGGGCAACCTGAAGTCATAAGGCTAACTCTTGATAAAACTTGAAATAAATGTACTATTAAGTGATTAATATAATCCTGTGTTAGGGTATGAAGTAGATCAGGGACAATTTATGCCTTTGTTATCAGCATTTTACTGATTGCTGTTTTGTACCAAGTTTGTTTTATGTATTCTTGCTTTCTGATATTGAGCCTTATCATGAAGCATGGTTTTAGTTATGTGATCAGAAGAGTATTAAAAAGTTCTCTATGATTGAGATTGTGCATCCCCTTAAGCTAAGGTGTTTCACATATACATGATGGTTCAAAATAGGAAGAAGAAATTGTCTTGTGGAACTGAGAGGGACCAAGGCTAGCTATGCCAGATGTGATGCTTGCCTGTTATTTATTTCATCTATTTATCAAGTATATTACCTTTATTACAACATTACGTGAGTGTACCCTGTCACGTCTCAGTTGTCTTTCACTTATCCAAAGCTGTATAACTACTGAGGAAGTGTTCCTTCCTGTTCCATCATCTGAAATAATTTGTATAGGATTAGTATTATTTCCTTTGATTTACTAGTGAAGCCATCTGTGTCTGAAGAATTTTTTTTTTTTTTGGATGACCTAGAGGGATGGAATCGGGAGGGAGGTGGGAGGGGGGTTCTAGAAGGGGGACACGTGTACACCTATGGCAGATTCATGTCAATGTATGGCAAAACCAACACAATATTGTGAAGTAAAAAAAATTAATTAATTAATCTATAAAAAGAATTCATCTTTTAAAATAGATACGGCAATATTCATGTTTTCTATTTCTTCTTGGGTCTGCTTTGGTAATTGTGTTTTTCACAATTTCAATTTCAAAATATTCTTAAATTTTATCAGATTTGTTGGAGTAAAATTGTTTATAATAGGTCCTTAAAAAATTGATGTTGTGGAATCTGTAGTGCCATCTGCTTAATCCCTCATTATATTGTTGACTTATAATCTTTCTTCCTTTTTCTTCAACTCAGCAATACTCACATGCTTTGTGTGGAGGCTTCGCCCTAGTACCATGATCTAGAAGTACCTCTAAGCAGAAAGTTAGGTTGATAAAAGAGCTTCTTTCTATTATTTCCTCTATCTGAAAAAAAGTATCTAAAAATGTTTCATCTTTTTGTTATTGTTCATCTTGTTGTTGCTTACACTGGGAGGGGAAATTAGCTACAGTGAATCTGTCATGGCCAGAGGTCATTCTAAATAATATTTGAGAAATTATGGAGATTGAGAGTTGCCAAGATGAAAGATGGAATAAATGTCTGTTCTTTATATCTGGGGTTTATAGATGTCCTAGAAAGTACACTCTTCTCAACTTTAATTCGCATATAAACATTTTGGTATAGCATATTAAACTGATCATTAATATAGGAAAGAAGATGACCACGATGATTATTTCGCCAAGAATAAACCAGGCGCAGCAACTCTTTTAAGTTTGTACTAGGGTTACTGGATTTGTGGTATATGTATTCTGTACTTGTATCAAAGTTTGATAAATTATATGATGCTTTGTTTCAAGTCATGTTGGAAAAGTATAGGGAAAATGGTAGATTTTTCTCGGTTTACATCTTAAGAGTTGAAAATCCCGTGAGAGAAATGAAGATGGTTATTAAATATTTTGTTTTAAAAATCAGAACTCTGTGATGTTGTGTAGGCAAGCTAAGTGGCCATGGTAGATCTAAGGTAATTCTGAGAGCTTAGATTTTCTCTTTTATGTTAGGGACAATTTACTTTCTCATCAACAATTTTCCTTTCATTGAAATCTTCCTTCTTTGGGGCAGGTTAGAAATATGATCAGAAACTTAAATGCATCATTTCGTACATAAAAAAATCACTCTTTTCATATAAAATATTCATAGCTTTAAGTGCTTCAATGGTAATAATATACAAGAAAGAGTATTTTAAGCTGAAGAATTATTCATACTGGCCATTTTCCAAACAGGTGATGAGTTATGAGTTAACTCTTGAACGCTTTAGACTTATTCATATTATCAAACTTCTTTGAGTCCTCTGAATACATGTTGGGGAAAAAGTGATACTCAGAAGCATCTGTTTTGCCCATGTATCAGTTTTCAGTTTTTCTGGCTGAAAGTGTAAATGTCGAAAAGGCGAGAATAAATGACCATAAATGAAGAACAGTGAGGTAAATTCTAGGAATTACTTATGAATGCACTCAATCTTAGGACATTGTGAATGAACATGTTTCCTAGCATAGCTTTATGTGTATGTTTTAAATTTATGCAATATTTATAATTTACGTCTTGCATATATAGACTCAGGCTTCCCTGATGGCTCAGTGGTAAATAATCTGCCTGCAAGGCAGAAGCAACAGGAGAGGTGGGTTTGATCCCTCAGGTTGGGAAGATCCCCTGCAGGAGGGCACGGCAACCCACTCTAGTATTGTTGCCTGGGGAATCTCATGGCAGAGGAGTCTGGCAGGCTGCAGTCCGTGGGGTGGAGAAGAGTCGGACGTGACTGAAGTGACTTAGCACGCACACATGCAGCATGTACAATCTTAATAAAAGTAAGCAGTAAACTTTCATCCACTAAGTCATGACTTCAAAAATATGAGTACTTTATGAGGCTTAAACACAGATTTAATAATTATACACTGTGTCACAAAACCCTCCAAACAAGATGACAACCACTTTTTTCTTAAATGGAGAACCGGCACGCTTAGACATGTTGGCCACGGTAAAGCTAAGATAAAGCTACAGGTCTTCCAGGGCTCTGGTTTGAACATTTACAACCAGTTCACCTCCAAGTATCACAGATGTGACATGGGTTTGTTTAAGGCTTTTTTTTTTTTTTTAAGTTTGTCTGTTTGCTTTGTTTTTATGACTGTCCACACATTTTCACAGGATGCTTCACAGACGCCTGATAGCTATCATTGAGGTCAGGGCATTTTCAACCCCTATTTCATTTGACTGAAGGAAGCGATAGCATAAATACTGCTTCTCACAGAAGTTTTGTTCCATCTTTGAACTCTACCATGGTTACTTTCCTTAGATTTTTATCAGAACTCTTGGTCAACTTTAAACCCATGCTTTTAAATGTGACTGACTCAGTCATGTAACACTCATTTTATGCTTAGGCTATTCTATTGCATCAATTTCTATTTCCTTTTATTAAAATCGTTTCATCTTTCCTTTGTCTGCTAAAGAAGCCATATAGCAATATTTTGAAAATTAATGAACTCTGAAGCCTATCATTATGTTCCTAATTTTTTTCTCCTTTATCATCTTAAAATTACCACAGGAATGTTGAATCTAAAAACTACAAGTTAGGATCCTGAGGAATTTTACTGTTTTGTATCATTATTTCAAATTTCAGCAACCTTTTTTTCTGTCTTGAAATCACTGAATTCATTTCAAAAATAAGATATTTTACAAAAATATTGACCACTGGGCTCTGATCTCTAGCTATTCTCTTTGGGTTTTCTAGATTTAGGTCAAACCTCTTTAGTGATCATTATCTACCGGATAGCCAAAGATTGACACTAATAAACTTCATGGTAAAGAAAACATTGCCTTTATACCATCTGGAAGATGGTGTCTATATTCCACATATTAATGTAATTCAGTGGATAAGTGATTCTTGTGGTTCTGCATAAGAATATTTTTTTCTGGAGCTATACTTAACTAGAAGTTACTGTGGTTACTAACAAGACCATTGTTGCATTAAAAGAGGAAATTTTTCTTCTCTTGTAGAAGACCATGGTTGTAACATTATTAGCCTTATGACACATTATTCCAACTGATTGTAACAGTTAAAATTTTATAGGTTTGGACTGGATATGGTGATAGTATATTCCATTCTAACTAATTTTTTATTGTGTCATGACTTGATAAATAGGTGCTTTTATTACCAATAAGTTACATTCTGTGTATAATATGAGAGTGACGTCTTTATAAACCCATCTCTGATTATTTACAGAAAACACTTTTGTTGACACGGCTTCAAACTGCTTTACTGGAGTAAAGAGGGTCATTTTTTATATCTTCATATTTATGCTTTCCTCTGGCTTAAGATTTCACAAATAAGTTCTTATTTAGATACACACTGGTAAAAAGAACATTTGAAAAATCTGCACATAAGTTGGGAAATTTAGGTTAAAACCTACAGTCGTATCATGTCAAAAATCTATATTCACTTTATAGATTTTTAAATTCTGGTACAATCCACAAAGAGCGAGCAAATTTGATGCCTATAATTTCTCCAAGCAATAGCAACAACAATAATCCTAGTAAAAATGACATTTTTGTTAAAAACTTAAAAAAATTTCAAAATGCCAGGGATAGTACAAAGCCCTTTATATACACATAAATCACTTGTCAATTCTTGTAAGTCTATTCCTATTTCCACTATTATTTTGTCTTCAAAGGAGAAAATTGGAGACTATAAAAGTTATGCTATTTGCAAAAGTTCTCAAAGGTGAAAGAACTAGTTAAGAATCTACCTTGGATACCTGTAACCCCAAAGTCCATGGTCTTGACTTCTGGCTTAAAATACAATGACCACAACTAAGTCTCAGCAAATGTCTGGTGGCTATTTTCATAATTTTCTTCAATTCTGTGATTGAAATAAAATAAATTAACTAGATATTTAAGAGTGTTTCCCTTCTTACATTTTAATGTCACATTTATATATGTGCACAGTATGATTACCACAGTAGTGTTAACTAACTCTGCCATCAAGTCTCATAATAATCATAATTAACCTCTTCTTTTAACTATAAATAATTACATCTTTGCATAGCTTGCAATTATTTTTCATTGATTGTTTCATTTATGAGACTGATTTGAAAAATGATTAAACTTACATTTTTTATACTCAAAATTTAAAAAAAACATTATTTACTTTTAAAAATGTTCAGTGATAGGACTTGATAATTCATTTGTTAGAATTAAGAACAATCAAGAAAATATTTGATGGATACATAACTATATTTTTGAAAACTGCCAGACATAAATCAAGGTATGGTTAACATTGCTCTTAAAAATTGCTATGTACTAGTAATATGCATGATTGTTTCCCTAGCTAGTCTGACTTTTTTCCAAGATAAGTTAATCAGTATATTGTTTCTATTGCAACAACTGCAACCACTTCAGGTTAATTTAAACAGAAAAATAAGTTCACTGGATATAGGGTTGTTCAGAGTCAAGGGAAGTAAGAAAAGCTAAGTGAGTAGGTGTTAGAAACAATGGTTCCAGGAATTCAGAAGCTGACACAAGTGGGTAATATCTTTATGGTAATGTTATAGGATTTAATTATTCTTTTTTAATATTTATTTCTTTTTGCCTCTGCTGTGGCTCCTTTGCTGGGCTGGCTACTCTCCACGTGCGGTGTGCAGGCTTCTCGTTGCAGTGGCTTCTCTTTGCAGTGGCTTCTCTTGCTGCAGAGCACAAGCTTGACGGCACGTGGGCTCACTAGTTGTGGTAGCCGGGCTCAGGAGTTGTGGCCCACAGGCCTAGCTGTTCTGTGGCATGGGGGATCCATCTGGGTCAGGAATTGAACCTGTGTCCCCTGAACTGGCAGGCAAATTCTTTACCCCTGAGCCATGAGGGAAGGCCAAGGCTTTAACTATTGAACATTCTGAAGACCTTTAAATACATACATTTTTTTGAAAACATAATTCCCAAGAAGAGCGGTCAGGTGCATTTGGAGTTAAGTGCCCATTCATTGACCGTGGAAATATATTTTGGTTGTTAGTCCCAACAAAACTGTATTCGTAGGGTTATAGTAGTTCCCTAAAAGAAATCCAAGTTGTTGCTATCATGGATATTGGGTAGAGAAATCAATGTTCAGTCACTAAATTATGTCCGGCTCTTTGCAACCTCATGGTCTCCAGGCACACACAGGCTTCATGGAGTTCTCCAGCCAAGAACACTGGAGTGGGTTGCCTTTTCCTTCTCCAGGGGATCTTCCCAGACCAGGGATCAAACCCGTGTCCCATGCATTGGCAGGCAAATTATTTACCACTCAGATAGCAGTGAAGATCAGAGGAATTAATAGATACCAATTAAACTAGAATCACTACTAATTATTTTTGCTACTAAGTCTCCAAGTAAATAACTTTCAAATTTAAAGGAATATGATTTCATCTAGCTTTAAAAACATCCTGCTTTTCTGTATGAATGCATTTTTGGTCCTACATTTCCAGTGGTTAATCATTATCAGCCATTTAGATTTAAACTACACATAATTTAAGATTCATTATTCATCTTTTTTCTTTTTACTTGCTTCATTTCCTCTGTAATGAGGTCTTCTCTCTGAATTATTTAAATTTTTCCTACAATACTTTTTCAAGTACTTTCCTAAGACTAAATATGCAGGTAAAACAGTCTAAATCTTTTAATTTGGATAGCTGGATAATAGTTTGGCTGGATATAGGATAGGTTACAATATTACTTTCTTGGTAGCCTGTACTTAATGTTGCTTCCACTGTTAACAGAAGAGAAAACTAATTTCAAGGTATTCTTCTTCCTATGCAAATTACTTTTTCCTGAGCAACTTGTGAAAATTTCTCCATAAAATTTGACTCTTCTGCATGTTTTGTATCAATCATTTAAATGAACTCCAAAGTTATGTAGATTACACATGATCAAGCAGCCAAAAATCCAAAACACTTTCTTGAACAATGAAGACATCATTGCTTCATCCCCATGTCAACTCTAGCAGTGCCACATAATGAGGAGGGTATTAAAACATTGCCGAATCTTAACAGATTCAGATAAAATGTTATTACATCTACCATTTCCAATAGATTATTCTGCTTTATAACTCTCTTCAGCTAATTGAATCACAGAATTTCCTCAAAAATAAATAAGTTCTAGTATTTCAATATCTGAGATGTACTAAAAAAATTGGATGTCTTCCTGCTTCTTCACTGGCATATGCTAAGACTGTTTTCTTTCATATTTTGGTATGAAATAAAAAAAAACCTGAATCAAATACACGGTTTGTATGCCAAATTCTCTCCTTGTCATACAGTCTTCATGTTTATTTATACACAATTATTTCAACAAAGTAAATGGCACATGTAATCGGGTACCAGAATCTATGCTTCATTTGTCTTCCCTGTCCTCTAGGACTAGAAATGTCACCTAAGAAAATGCATAACGTATTGTGCTCCACAAGGACCATTATAATTCAGACTTTCCATCCACTTCTGTGTTCTCCTAGTTGTTGCTGTTGTTGTTTAGTTGCTAAGTCATGTCTGACTCTTTTGCGATTCCATGGACTGTAGCCCACCAGGATCCTGTGTCCATGGGATTTCCCAGCCAAGAACACTGGAGTGGTTTGCCATTTCCTTCTCCAAGGGATCTTCCGACCCAGGGATTGAACCCCCATCTCCCATGTCTCCTGCACTGGCAGGCGGTTCCTTTATCACTGGGTCACCAGAGCAGCACTCTCCTGGTTAGAACTGAGTATACAAAGCCAAAAACTGTATCTCCCAGTTCCTCTGGGTCTAGAATTCTGGGTGTTTATGTAGTTTCTGTCAGTGAGATTTCTTTTCGAGTCGGGACTTGGAGGAAGTCTGAGATCAAAACCCTTCCTGCGTCAGCTGGTGAGCAAGGCTGGATGTGAGAGTTGGCCGTGGAGAGTTGACATGCTCCGGGTTGCATCACCAGCTCAGCGGGCCTGTGGCAGCTGCGGTGGCTGCGGTCGTAACAGCAGTTGCAATTTCCTCTTGCTACTTACTACGGCATTGGCATTTAAACAAATGCCACTTACTTCTCAAGTAAGTCCAGAGAGAGTGTAAGACTTAATTATTGCTTCTAAATTACTTTTATTGAAACACCTGGAGTAGTTTTGATTTCCCGAAAGATACATAATGTATATGTAGTGGAAATGACGTGTGCAGGAGTGTGTCTGTGTGTGTGTGTGTGTGTGTGTGTGTGCGCGCGCGCGCCAGCTCTTGGACTCTGCCAACACTGGGATTATATCCACCGTTCCCTACATACTTCCCACTTGAACTAGCGGAGCTTCAATTTAACTAAATCTACAATGTTTTTAATGTGTTTATTATGCTACATCATTGTAAGGATTAAACAGAACCATATATGTAAAATGCCTGCACCAAATAACAGCAGTAAATAAACTGTGGCAGGCAGCACGGGAACAGTTATTGATATGAGAGTTGTAATTATGGAATTCTCTGATTAGTTTCTTCTTTTTCCATAAAAATATTTTTTGTTGTTTACATATTTTATTCACTCTACCGGCACTCAGTGAATGGACTCATTGAAAAACGATATAAAAGAAAAACAGATGTGTGATTTTCATAAGTTCCAGAATATCATTATGTCAGGTAATAAATAAACTAAGCACATTAAGCAGGAAAATGTACTAAGTAACTAAACAGAATTTTGTTTATATGTGAATAAATGGCTGTGTTGCCAAAGAATAAACCACATTCAACTTAGATGTAATAATTGAAATGAATATGCATTGAATGCATGGAAATCAGCCTACATTTAGGAAAGAATGTTTTCATTTTAGTAAGACAGAAGCTAATCAAGGCATAGGTGCTATTCTGAGTAAATTAAAGCAAATTAGTTTAAATATTCATTTTTTGTAAATATGCTGTTAGTTTCAAAAGTTTCCAAATTTTGTCTCAATTTTAACAAATTTATCAATTAGAAAAATATTTCCCTCTATCTATGTAATTTACATTTTCTTCACGTACTCTGAAGAGTTTGAAAGAAAATCTACATGAATTAAATTTCTTTGAATTGATTTTACTAAAAGTATATTATACTTTAAAAAAGATTTAATTGTTTTTTAAACATTTTTCCTTAGATGAAAGACCAAATACATGAAAACAAAATGATAATTTAAAAATTCAAATCACTGAGAGAATATATGGATATACTTTCCTAGGTATATTAAAAGATTATTTAATAGTGATTTGAACAATGAAAATTTTAAAATATTAGGTTCTTTGATGACCCACTACATCCATAAGTACCACCAGAAAATAACAATAAAGGGGGAATGTATGGTTCTAACTCACATTTAATTTTAAATGACCTTAATTCTCCCAGTACATATTTTCAAATACTGAGATTTTTAGAGTTTTCTAAAGTGGTAGACATGCAATCTTTGACTTACAATTTTATTCACAGATTAAAATTTATAGTTTGAAAATTTTGGTTTTAACAAATTTGTTAATTCTCTTAAAATACTCTTTCTTCATCATTAATTCCTCATTAATAATATCATTTTAAATAACTTTCAAAACCTTTGATGCTAGTCTCAAGTTTCTACACAATTTACACATTTCAATAATGTTTAATGCTTAAAACTATAGATGTTATGTATTGATGAGTGTTTAAGACATAATTTAACATTATTATGCTGTGAAAGATGAAAGAAGAATCAGAATTAATAAAAAAGAAACTAACATTTCAACTAATATTATCCTATGGAAATTCAGGTAGTAGAGAATGTGGCATTATCATTACTGAAACAAAGAAGATAATGGAACTTGGGACTCAGTTGGTGGGTATGTATAACATAAGCCTGTGCGTGTGTGTGGTGTATGAACAAAATGTCCAATTTGCGAGATCAGTTTAAATGTAGTAACTTGGTCCCTGTGAACTTAGCAACAGATTGAAGTTTCAATTAACTTGGTAATCTATCAGAAGCTTCGTGTCATGAGGGTGATACTGAAATGCTTCCTCATGAAAGCATGGCATATTCACTTAGGGATATCAACAATAGATGAGTTCAGTTCAATCAATCAGTTGTGTTCGACTCTTTGTGACCCCATGAACCGCAGCATGCCAGGCCTCCCTGTCCATCACCAACTCCCAGAGTCTACTCAAACTCATGTCCATTGAGTCTGCAATGCCATCCAACCATCTCATCCTCTGTCGTCCCCTTCTTCTCCCGCCTTCAGTCTTTCCCAGCATCAGGGTCTTTTCCAATGAGTCAGCTCTTCGCATCCGGTGGCCAAAGTATTGGAGTTTCAGCAGCAGCATCAGTACTTCCAATGAATATTCAGGACTGATCTCCTTTAGGATGGACTGGTTGAATCTCCTTGCAGTCCAAGGGACTCTCAAGAGTCTTCTCCAACACCACAATTCAAAAGCATCAGTTCTTTGGTGCTCAGCTTTCTTTATAGTCTCATCCATCCAGCTCTCACATTTTTCCACTACTGGAATAACCATAGCTTTGACTAGACCGACCTTTGTTGGCAAAGTAATGTCTCTGCTTATAAACTGTCTAGGTTGGTCATAATTTTTCTTTCAAGGAACAAGCATCTTTTAATTTCATGGCTGCAGTCATCATCTGCAGTGCTTTTGGAGCCCCCCCAAATAAAATATCTCAATGTTTCCATTGTTTACCCAAATAATTGCCCTGAAGTGATGGGACCAGATGCCATGATCTTAGTTTTCTGAATGCTGAATTTTAAGAAAGCTTTTTACTCTCCTCTTTCACTTTCACCAAGAGGCTCTTTAGTTCTTTGCTTTCTGTCCTAAGGGTGGTGTCATCTGCATATGTGAGATTATTGATATTTCTCCCAGCAATCTTGATTCCAGCTTGTGTTTCATCCAGCCCAGCATTTTTCATGATATGCTCTGCATATAAGTTAAATAAACAGTAACAATATACAGCCTTGACATACTGCTTTCCCAATTTGGAACCAGTCTGTTGTCCAGTATAAATGCTGCTTCTTGACCTACATATAGATTTCTCAGGAGGCAGGTCAGGTGGTCTGGTATCCCCTTCTCTTTCAGAATTTTTCACAGTTTGTTGTGATCCACAGTCAAAGTCTTTGGCATAGCCAATAAAGCAGAAGTAGATGTTTTTCTGGAACTCC
>ML660765.1:9448261-9464735 GCA_007570785.1 Antilocapra americana | reverse complement strand
AGTTGCAGTTCTACCCCATTCTTTTTCTGCTCTGTGATTTCAAAATTATTTCCTTCCATCTATCAACTTCTGTCTAGATTCTAACTGCATTCCCATCAGTTTTATATTTTGATAAATAACAATGGTATGCCACTTCAAAGTTTGCTTCATGTACATACATCCATTAACTTGCATGGACTTTAGGAATGTGGATCAGGAAAATATTTTTATTGGTTCCTTTTATAGTTGAACAAAATCCATGTTCACGGAGAGTAGAAATCTTCAGTAAATCACATAGCTGATAAATAATAGAACTAAAACACAAATCTATGGCTACGGAGTCCAATTGTCATTATCTTTTCATTGTACTATTAGTTTTCCTAGGAAAAAAAGTGTGGCTCTCTTGTACTTGACCATATATAAAGAATTATATTTCTCAAAATCTAAAATAAGACTATCTCGATTAATCAGAGAATGTTCTGCTTTCTATGATTTAACATCAACTTATAGCAAATGTAAGCACCAAAAAATTCATATATTTAACATAGTTTGTTGTTGTTAACACAGATATCTAACTGCTCTTGCTAAGCACAGCTCAGCTCAGAACCTGCAACTGACTTTTGGAGTTATGATCTTTTAGAAATATTTGCTTTATCGATACATTTAAATCATGTTATCACTTTGCCATTTTTACCTAAATTAAATGGTGAGTATCTGGGGAAAATAATATGACTTAAGAGTCATATTAAAAGTAAATTAAAAGTGAGTATCTGGGGAAAATAATATGACTTAAGAGAAAGACCATTCAAGTCTTCAGATTCTGTATACACCAGAAAAGTAAGAAACAAGGACCTGGAGGACAAGATAACTGAAATGAAATTGACAGTTGAAGTGGAAGGAAAAATGAACTAAAAAGGGACAGATTCGCAGGTGGCTTGCACGGTGTCTTGTCGTTGACTATTGTGGTTTGCAGAGCCCCCTTGGTGTTGTCTCAGGAAAACAGCTGTTTGGGGCACTCAGTCTGTTCACTGTTCAGAGTATACACAGAGTACTGAGAGATGAGGAGGGCTGAAGCTGAGCCATTTTAGTGTTCCTATTCTTACATGCTCCCTTCCCCCATATCTTCTTTCCTCGGGGCCTACAAAAATCCAAATGGAACTAGTAAGTTCAACAAAGAAAGCACACACATGTCCCTAGAGTCCCCTAGGCTTTTGAATATTTTTCTGAACACATTTTGGAGATGTCTACTAATGCTTTTAAATAGTAAGAAGGCGGTTGCTGAAGGTGATTCTTCTCTTGCAACTCCTTGATCAGATCAAAGTCTAAAACAAAGCCAAGCAAGAAAACGCAGGGTGGGGTGGGCAGGGGAAGGTCTGGTTAGTTACTTGGCAGAGAATCAGGATGGAGTAAGAAGAAATTTTCTTTTCAGCATTCTTCAGAGGACCACACAAATAACCATTCTCATTAAAATATTTTCAAATGGTTTGATTTTTTCACAGATTTTTCCAGCTGTTCCACAGTCTTCTAAAAAGAATATGCTTGACTAGCATAAGATGATAGATATTATTGACTTGAAAAGAATCCTGTGCTATAAAAGAATTTTATAAAAATATAAAAAGAAGTGATTCTATTTGAGCTAAGTCAAGTATGAGTCTATATTTTAAAATAAACGCAGTTGTACATTAAGGGAAATGTGCTGAAAATTGCACCTGTGAAGATCTAGAACTTTAAGTGGCTTTGTACTATTCTAAATTTCTACCTTTCTTGGGAATACAGCATGAAGTATCCATAATGAATTATGGCTTGAAGATGTTATTTCTCAGTGGTTACATATGGGCAAATGTTGATTTTTGAGAAGCATTGAAAGCTACAAATTACAGTCATGTCATATAAATAGAACATTACAAATATATATCTGAACTGCGTTACCATTCTCACCTCATACCTAAAGTCAATAATATTTAGCAATAAGTCACCCAGTTTTGAATCTGCCTAAAAAAAATAGAAGGGCTTCGTATTTTTTTCTTTGTTTCTCTTCTCTGTGTCAAAGCCACAATAGCTTACAGTTAACTTTGAAGTTTCAGCCCTTAAAAGTGAATCTGGAAATGTTTGCATTTCTGACATTAGAATTAGAGATGAAATAAATGCATTTAATGATAAAGTCCTCCTCCCTGTATTTTTGATAATTCTTTAATAATCTGTTCTGTACTTAGCTCTTATTCCCTGAGGATATAAAGCAACATGACATTGCTTAAAGCAGCACTCTCAAGCTTACTCTATTTCCTGCTCCTTTCCAGTGATTCATCTCTTCATTATATAATGGGTTTTGTGTGTTTCCATTCTACTCCAGTTTTAAAATGGTATACTATACACTCTTTTTAAAGAACATTAGTAGGTGTGACAAAAGTATGAATTCCTTTGTGAAATGAGTGATAAAATATGGACTAGAAAAGGTTGAACAGGTTTCCTGACTGTTATCTCAGAGTCTGTTGTATACAAGTGAGTGATATGATCTCCAAGAGAAAGATGTAGCATGCCAGTGTGTGAATCATTCATTGGAATTTTTTTGTGTAGCTAAAAGCAGGAAATTAGAAGCCTGGTCCTGAGGTTTTAATTCAGTTCAGTTCAGTCTCTCAGTCATGTCCGACTCTTTGCGACCCCATGAACCGCAGCATGCCAGGCCTCCCTGTCCACCACTGACTCCCGGAGTCCACCCAAACCCATGTGCATTGAGTCAGTGATGCCATCCAGACATCTCATCCTCTGCCGTCCCCTTCTCCTCCTGCCCTCAATCCTTCCCAGCATCAGGGTCTTTTCCAAGGAGTCAGCTCTTCTCCAGGCCAGTGATTTTGTTCCTAGTGGTGGTGGTGTTTGGTTTACACTTATCTAACAGAATCAAAGACAATTTGTTTTCTGAATATATTTTGGTCATATACAATGTATCTGTAAAACAAAGTAGATTCTAAGGACATAGTTGCTGAGAGTTTAAAAGTTCTCATTACAAGAAAAATAGTGTAAATATATATCGTGATGGATGTTAACTAGACCTATTGTGGTGATCATTTTGTAGTATACACAAATGCTGAATCCTGTTGTAATAAAAATGTGCAGCATTTTAGATTAATTCTACAAATTGATCTAAGGCTTACACAGTTTGCTTTCTCAAGGCAGTCCAGTAAAGACATCAACTGTAAATCACACTTTAGATAGTATAGATAACACCTGGTTCAAACATTTTAATTTCATGATGATAACGTAACCTTCAGTAGGATTTATAATATGTTAGTAAGTTCCATGATCCTAGAATGTTATAAATTTTTCATTGTTGATAATGAGAAATTATAAGCTAACTATCCATTTCTGGTATGTTAATTCTTTTGAATAGTACTTCTCTTGAAAAATTTACTCAAGATTTTTTAAGCAGTGTATCACCTCAGTGAATGTTTTGTAGAGGCAAAGAAAGTAAAATGGTAAAAAGTGATTTTTCATATACAATTCTATTTTCCCTCAACAGTTTCTATCTCTAAATTACAAGGAATGCATAGTATAGGCTGCAGTACTCATTTTCTAGATCTCAGCCTGGAACTCTACCCCTAGATGGAGCTCTGGTTTCTTACTGAGCCAGGAATTATTATTACTGTTTGATTTGCAAAGGAACACAACAAAGGAATAATCACTAGAATGAATTAATAACTGAAGAAAAGGTAGTCTAAGGAATTCTAAAGGAACTCTAAGCTGTTAGCATCTTCATATTGCATCAGGGTGACACTCAGCTGATTATCATAAACACATTTCTAGTATATTTCTAGAAGGCCTTTAACAGAGGGACTAATATAAGACTATCTTTTATCTACTTTTTTACTTGAGGGTATCTTACTGAAAAACCTAACCCAAAACACATAAAAACAATGATATAAAAAAACTAAATACGACATAGGTGAAAACTGAGTAAAGAAATGTGAACCTACAGTTGATTCTAACACTGAATGTTGGGTTCTGCATACTATTTCTGTTAACATTAAAACTATAATCGTTTTGTTGGAGATATATGTATCTCTGTAATATTACATTAGATAATTAAATATTTGTTATGATTGTAACATATATTAGATATATGTGATAGATAAATTGGATATATATATATATATATTTTAAATTTTTTATATTTATATTTATATAAAATGTAAAAATATATTAAGGATAGATTTCTTTACTTGCATTTTTGAAACACAAACTGAAACACATTTGACTGCATTGAAATGAAACTGTTATTTTAGGATTTTTGATACTGTGAATAGTCAAAAGATTAGCAATGGCATCACCTAGCAAATTTTTAGAAATGCAGAATGCCCACCTCAGATCTACTGAATCAGAATCTACAACTGAACAGTTTCCCATGTGAGCTATGCAAATTAAAGATTTTCTCAGCTTTGTTAATTTACCAACAAAATTTGCCAAAATCTAGGCTATTAGATTTTTTATATGTGTTTGTGAATTTTTGTTCAATGTAATAATTACTTGTCTGTTTAAAAAATTCTATGTGGTACCAAGTTTTAGTATTTTTAGTCATTTTGTATCAATACAGACAAATTAACTACTAATTGTGTGAATTAGGCCATATTTTCCAATACATATGACTAGCATGCAAACTTCCTGAGAACGAACTTAGTCATACTTGTTTACTGAGTATTCCCAGTTTAGTAACAAGGGAAAACGAAACAAACAAACAAAAAACTGGCTGGGGAGTGGCAGAATCCAAGGATAACAGAAGAGAAAAATGAAGTAACATATCTTGAGATAAGGGTGCAAAAAGGCACTGAGAAGATTCATCTTGGAGAGCATCTTTAAACTGCTAAATATAAATGCATATGCATTTTATATGTGCTTCTCTGGTAGCTCAGTTGGTAAAGAACCTGCCTGCAATGCAGGAGACCCGGGTTTAATTCCTGGGTGGGGAAGATCCACTGGAGAAGGGATAGGCTTCCCGCTCCAGTGTTCTTGGGCTTCCCTGGTGGCTCAGCCAGTAAAGAATTCACCCGCAGTGGGAATTATTGGGTTCAATCCTTGGGATGGGAAGATCCCCTGGAAAATGGAATGGTTTCCCACTCCAGTATTCAGGCCTGGAGAATCCAATGGACAGAGGAGCTTGGCAGACGACAGTCCATGGGGTCGCAAAGAGTCTGACACAACTTAGCAACTTTCACTTTCACTTTTCACACCCTCAACAGTAGGTGAATGGAAGCTCCTCTAACCCACAAAAATACCATAAAGGAGTTAGCAGAGATTTCAGAGAACGAGGGGTTAATTCCCAGATAATCAGAAAAACAGCTAATCTTGCTTACTTGTTCTTTCACATTGTTCTATCATTGAGCAACTACTTTAAAACCCATACTATGTACTACCTTCTAAAGATACACAGACGACAAATGAGGGGCCTGGCCATTAAAGGTGTTATTGTCTTGCAGTATGCTCAGCTTAAGACAGACATGATTTTAAAATGATGGAATCATATTTTTGAGAAACAAGTGATTATGACATTTTAGAGGGAAAGATAGGAAGCAATCAGGTTATACAAGAGCAGTTTAGATGTTCCCATGTACCATGGGCTGTGTTCTGAATAGTTTGGTTAAGTATGGATAAATCATGTGTCAGTCTTTCCAGGAAGCTTGAAATAAACATTGGCTATTCCTTTGTTCAATCAAATATTACTGAAAATACAATCAAAGTGTGACCATTCTGATAACATAATGAAGCAAAGCCCATAGTAAAAGCCCATTTGCTTCCAGGTATGCAAGTGCAGTGAAGTTAATATTTGACTATGTATGATTTGTCACCAGTCATTTGAAACTCAGTTCCAAACTGCATGCGTGGATTACTAAATAATGTCAAAGCTCCCCCACTGTCTGAAGGTGAAAGTGTTACAATTTTGGTTTCAGAGAGAAGACAGAATTATTGATGCACCAAATATGCAGAACTCTGGCAGAATTCCAGTTTAATTTTTTCCAGGTTCAAACTATGCATTGTTTATGATGCTCAATTTTTGATTCACACATTTAGATTGTGGCTCAGAGCAAGGCAGAAGGAAGCAAGGGATAGTCGATGTCAATTTTGAAATTTTAACAATCCTATGAAACGAGTGAGTCATCCTTTGAAGTTCTGCGTGTAAGCTTTTCCAAATTAATATTTTTGAGTTTGACTGTCAATGAGTTTCATAAATACAGAGTTGGCATCTTTTTAATATTGTAATGGCTTGTATATTTAAAACACAATCAACATCATGTTATTCTCTGCAAGTACTAAATTATTCTTTTTATTAAATTTAGCTCATTTCCTAAAGTGAAGTCATTGAATATATGAATAATAAAATTACAGAACGATTTCCAACTTAAATTCATACTGCTGATATTTCCAACACCTTAAGTGTTTATTCTGTAGCCTCTCTCTATATTTTAATTATTTCAGGATAAACAATTATTAGCAAAGGAGTGCTGTATGTCTCAGCCAGTGATGACATGTCAAATGTATACTGACATTTCTCTAAAGTGAATTTATAGAAAAGAAATAATTACTTTAAAAAATTTGTATGGTCATGATGGCAGAAGTCAGGAATCAGTAGGGGATATAGTAGGGATTTTTACAGAGATTTGCTCTCCATGACTGTGGGGTTGATGTTGCAGTATTGTATACTGAAGCTTGAAATACACAAGACAGACATAAGGAAAGGAAGATCACCAGGCTGATAACCATAGGCTGATGGTCCCCAGTCTTCTTGGACTGGTTTCATGGAAGACAATTTTTCCATAAACCAGGGGAGGGAGGATGGTTCCAGGATTGTTTTTATTTCAACTCATTATTATACCAGCTCCACCTCAGATCATTGGGCATTAGATCCCAGACTCTGGGGATTCCTTCCATGGGCAGTAGTAGCTGGAATTCCAAGTGAGTGAAAGTCGCTTAGTTATGTCCGACTCTTTGTGACCCATGGGCTGTAGCCCATCAGGCTCTCCTCTGTCCATGGGATTCTCCAGGCAAGAATCCAGGAGTGGGTTAATTCTGAAGGGATGGACTAAAATCTATACCCATTATGATTGCCTTCGACCTTGGTGGCAAGGTGATCCAGAAGAAATCAATGTCCTTCTCAGAGGCCCTTCACTGCTGAACTCAACCCGCACCTGGTCCAGAAGTTAAACTGAAAGAAGAATCTAGGTAGGATGGAGCAAGTGCAGACCAACTGCTGCTTCACATCAGCAAAGCGAATCAGCAGATACACAGTGTGTGTATCCACGTACGTGTGCATGCGTAGGGACACGCTGACAATGGTCACCTCTGCCTCTGTTCTCTGCATCTACCAAGGGTGTCTCTTTTATTCACTGCCCCCTAAATGGAAACATAAAAGAACTGGATTCTGTGAAATAGAGTTCAGCCTAGCCAAGTAGACCCGTTCCAAAGCCATCACAGTGATGTTGACATCTAAAAAAATTATAAATACATAACCTATTGCAAAGTAATGTTTCTTTTGAACAGAGACCTCTTCTACTGATTAAAGTTTAGCCCATGCTTCATGTAGGTTAGCCAAACCTAGTTATGATTCTGTTAATACCCTCATCACTGATTTCTGTGTTCTTTGCATAGGTGGGAGTTGGGGGGTGCAGATGGAGGGAAATAGAATCACGTTTCTCTCTCAGTCTCATAGCAATTATTTTTCTGAAAATGAAATTTGAAATGAATTACTGGTCTCAATGGCCAAATGCATTTATTAAAATATGTATGGCTAAGTTAATTACCTATGTACGACTCATGACTTAGAAATAATTTCTTTCCCTTTATTATTTAACATAGTTAAAGATTACATTAATTGTTTAGAAATAATTGTGAAGTCGCGTGCATTTGTAAGCAATACTGACAGATCCTATGCACACTTGACCCAGTTTCTCCAAAATGCTTCCAGAAACCATTGTAAAATATCACGATCAGAATGTTGGCATTGATACAGTTCACACATTGGGTACTTGTGACCACATAGTCTCCTTAATAAGTTCTCCAGCCTCAGAGTGGTACTGATATCTTCCTCTCGCTCATCTTCAGCTTCTTTCAACACCCTCTGTGTGACTTCTTATTTCCTCCATCACCCATGTAATCAATTTTCTGTATTAAGTATCCTCTGATCAAAATTCTTAGAATGGTTTATGTTTTCTTAATTAGAAACGGTCTTGTGTGTTTCTTCAGGATTTTTCCATATCCTTTTACTCCCTTCTTTAGGACAAATAATGATTAAGAGTTCTTTTTGATTTATTGTCTTATTTTTGCTGTTGTTCTTCCTAAAGCAATATGAAAGGGGCCCCAGGTGGCTCAGAGGTAAAGAATCCATCTCAATGCAGGACACACGGGTTCAATCCCTGGGTTGGGGATATTCCCTGGAGGAGGAAATGGTAATCAGCTCCAGTATTCTTAGATGGGAAATCCCATGGACAGAGGAACCTGATCGTTTCCAGTCCATGGGGTCACAAAAGCGTTGGACACGATTAATCAACTAAGCAACAACAAAGCAATATCATGGGCTTCTCTGGTGGCTCAGCAGTAAATGACTTAGCAACTAAACCACAACCAAGCAATATGATAATACTGAGTCAGTTAGTACACTGAAGTTGTTTTTGTATCTATGTTCTTCTGACATTCTATATACCTTTGCCTATTTGAGACATTTGGACAAGAAGAACACATTTCCCCCTTGCTAGCCCATGAATATTGTAAATCCATCAAAAGGATAGCCAAATAACAGTCCCTCTTATCATGAACAAATATTTGCTTAAAGCTGATCCTTACCTTCAGGCTTTTGAATTTGTTTGTTCTTATGTTTTGCTTATGTTTGTTTGTTCTTATGTTGAATTTGTTTGTTCTTATGTTTTGCTCCATTGTTTTTAGTGACCTAAAATTATTTTCACTAAGTAAAAAAGAAAATATAATTTAAGTAAAAGTGCAATAAAACAATAGAAAAATTATTTATTAGAAATACATACCCATCTACAATTATAGGAACCAAACTATCTGTGCCTATAGCTGATGTCTCTAATGTCATTGATAGTAATGTGAAATGATCTTTACATGCTCAGTTGTGGCTATGCATATATAATATGAGTTCACATATTAAACTTCCAGAGAGAAACTCAAACTAAGCTACCCTGAAATTATGATTCTAAGCAGAAAAAGAAAGCATAGTGAACGAAGTCAGATATCAGCTCAGATTAGTATGAATTTTGCCCAATAATGCAATGCAACATGTCAGAGGATCCTGGCAAGCTGCAGTCTATGGGGTAACAAAGAGTCAGACATGACTGAGTGATGGCTCTAGTCGTCAAGAACCTAGCTGCCAGTGCAGGAGAGGTAAGAGACCCAGGGTCGATCGGAAATGGCAACCCACTCCAGTATTCTTGCCTGGAGAATCCCAAGGACAGAGGCCCTGGTGGGCAATGGTCCATAAGTTCACAGAGAGTCAGACACTACTGAAGTGACATAGCATTAGCACTAGCAAGGCAACATGTACTTTAAAATATTCAAATAAACATTCAATAAATATAATAATACTAAGAAAATTAAAAGACTCCATAATTCTTGAGTTCCATATCACTACCATTAACGTTCTGTAGAAAGGGATTTTCCATAAAAATAACAAATGAAAATTTATATATACTACAAAGTATAACAAAACTAGTTAAAAATATCTTGAAATGTATTTCTTATTTACATAAGTTTCTCCTATAAGAAGAATGTGCTAGAAAAAAAGAAACAAATCTTTTCATGTATCAAAAACTTATGCTATCTATATATTTTTCTCTTGCATTTTTTCAAATAGAGATTTTCCTAATTATTTCTCTATTTTTTCCTTTCCTCCCCCTTCTCTCTCTCTTCTCCCTTCCCTCTCCAAGCAGAGAAATAAAATATGTAAGATACTTTCTTTCTTGACCAGGTACAGGAATAAAATGTGTAACATAAACCTTCACTCTGCTGTTTAAAATTCTGGAAAATTTGAGTTAAAAGAGGTACTGACTTTTTTTATAACCTTTATTAATCCCTATCTGTTAATTAAATTTGATGAACTCAGAGAAATTTGTTCTTTTTGATAATTAGTAGCTTCTGGAAGCACCTGTTTCTCTTTACTATTCTTGACTTAATTCTCATCTTCCCAGGAACCTCAAAACAAAAAGCTGGTCGTCAAAATCCACAAAGGGCAGACCAGTCTAGAAGTGTATGTGGGCTCCTCCTCTGGAGCCATTAGTTTGGAGAAGGTTCCTAGGCTGCCTCATAAAACAAATTTTGAGAAATCTTTCTTCTTAGTCCAAAGCAATTTCTATTTAACTCTGTACAAACATTTTGGATAAATGTATCACTTGTCCTCTCTCTCTCAGGGAAATAAGATGAAACAGATGAAGAAAAGCAATATAACTGTAACCATAGAAAGTGAACGATAAAATCTCTCTAAGAAACTAGGATCTGAAAAAAACAAATATTCACGCTCACCATCTGATTTGAGAGCCTGCATTCACTAACTTCTGATATGTTAAGAAGTGTTGTAAATTGTCCTTACTCCCTTTGTCACAATGGAAGTTTCTACCAACTTCTTAATGATTTTTTTTTCAAGACCAGTTTGAACTGAAGATCTGGGTAAGATAGAAGGTAAATAGTTGTTAGTGACTCAAAGATGTGATGATATAACAGTGGAGTATTTATTGTTGATTTCGAAAAGCCAGAGGAGAGGAAACTAAGATGGTGGAGGAATAGGACGGGGAGAACACTCTCTCCCCAATAAATATACCAAAAGAACTTTTAAAGGCCGAGCAAACTCCAAAAAACAGGAACTGAATGCTGGCAGAGGACATCGGGCATCTGGAGAGGCGACCCATTGCCGACATGAGGAGGTAGGACAAAAGAAAGAAAAGAAAAAAAAAGTAGAGGGAGAGACAAAGAGCTGGGGACGGGTTCCGTCCCGGAAGGGGAGTCTGGAATAAAGAGGAAAAAAAAAAGAGGAGAAAGGTTTCTGAATACCAGGGAGCATTCTCTCTGGCAGATCTGCGGTGGATCTTGGAGAGCAATATAGCTGAGAGCAGAAGCAGATTAATAGCTAAGCCCTGCAAGGTTGTCTCTGGCTACAAGGCACAGCCGAGCGGCAGCACAGCCGAAGCGGACTGCTCCTGCTCAGGGAGGGGCGGGCCGCGGGCTCAGGGAACGGAGCAGCCTGAGGGACCTAACCTTCCAGGAAAAGCTCCCTCTCCCCCCCAGGTCCGTGCACAAAACAAAGGGCGGTGAGGAGTCAACAGAGAGGCTGGGCAGCTGAGGGCTGCGGACCGGCCCAACCCCCGCCTGAGAGCAGTGGGCATAACCCAGCCCCGGGGAGGCTAACCAAGACTTCTGGGGATTCTGGACAGATCGGTGCTGTACACCCCTTAGAAGGAGTGCTCAGCTGCACGCTGAGAAAACCGAGCGGCCGGGCCAGGGGAGAGGAGAAGCCCCACTCCCCAACTGTGCTGGGCGGACGACAGAGAGCCTGAGCAGAAGGGGCGGGGGAAGCCCTCTCACCAGGAGCAGGGCAAACTCCAAAATTAAATCCCTGCCGGTAGAACAGACTGAATAGAAAGCAGACTGTAGACTGTGAGAAGGACAAGCCTAACCAAGAAGGCCTGCTTAGCTGCAGGCTGAGAAAACCGAGTGGCTGGGCCGGGGGAGGGGAGAAGCCCCAATCCCCAACTGTGCTGGGCGGACGACAGAGAGCCTGAGCAGAGGGGGCGGGGGAAGCCCTCTCACCAGGAGCAGGGCAAACTCCAAAGCGCTGAATAGACACTTACAAGACCAGCAGACAGAAGACGCTAGCAGAACTAACAGCTTTGAAACAGACAGGAGAAGCAAATTAAAGCCCTGCAGGTGGCGATAACTGCATAGAAAGGAGTCTATAGTCTGTGAGAAGGAAAAGCCGGACCAGGGAATCATCTGAAAATCCACAGACCCTTCCCTTCACCGAATGCACCACCACCAGAGAAAGCCTTCATTATAACTGTATTAGGAACATCTTTTAAATTTTTAAAACTTTTATATATGTATATTGTTTTTTTTCTTTTTTTTTTCGTTTTTTTTTGTTTTTAGTCTTTACTTTAGATTTTTAATCTTTGCTCATTAGTACCTGGTATCAAATTTGTACCTTTCAAGATCCAAGCACCAGTACCCACTGCTACCTGGGAGTGAGATCATTGGCTTGACTGCTTTCTCCCCATTCTTATCTCTTGCTAGCAACAGTGGGAAACCTAGACCCACCCACCAGAAAACCACACAAGCCTTTCCATCCAGGAAACTTCGACAAACCACGCATCCAACCCCTCCCATAGAGAGGAATCCCCACAATAAAGGGACAACACAGCAAGATAAACAAGATGAAAAGGCAGAGAAATACCCAGCAAGTAAAGGAACAGGATAAATACCCCCTAGACCAAACAAAAGACAAAAAGATAGGAAGTCTACCTGACAAAGAATTCCGAATAATGATAGTGAAAATGATCCAAAACCTGGAAAATAAGTTGGAGTTGCAGCTCAATAACCTGCAGGCAAGGATTGAGAAGATGCAGGTAAGCTTTAACAAGGATTTAGAAGAAATGAAAAAGAGACAAAATACAATGAATAATGCAATAAATGAGATAAAAAACACCCTGGAGGGAACCAACAGGAGAATAACAGAGATAGAAGACAGATTAAGTGAGGTAGAAGACAGAATGGCAGAAATAAATGAAACAGAAAGGAAAAATGAAAAAAGAATTAAAAGAAATGAAGACAATCTTAGAGACCTCTGGGACAATATTAAACGCACCAATATTCGAATCATAGGAGTCCCAGAAGAAGAAGACAAAAAGAAAGACCATCAGAAAATTCTTGAAGAGATAATTGTAGAAAACTTCCCTAAATTGGGGAAGCAAATAGCCACTCAGGTCCAAGAAACACAGAGAATCCCAAATAGAATGAACCCCAAGCGGGACACCCCAAGACACATATTAGTCAAATTGGCAAATATCAAATACAAAGACCAAATATTAAAAGCAGCAAGGGAGAAGCAAAAGATAACTCACAAGGGGAATCCCATAAGGATAACAGCTGATCTCTCAACAGAAACGCTTCAGGCCAGAAGGGAATGGCAAAACATACTTAAAGTCATGGAAGAAAACAATCTACAACCCCGACTACTGTACCCAGCAAGGATCTCATTCAAATTTGAAGGAGAATTCAAAATTTTCTCAGACAAGCAGAAACTGAGAGAATTCAGCAACACCAAACCAGCCCTCCAACGAATGCTAAAGGATCTTTCCTAGATAGGAAACACAGATGAGATAGATAATCTGGAACCCAAAACAATAAAATTAATGGCAGCGGGATCATACTTATCAATAATTACCTTAAATGTAAATGGGCTGAATGCCCCAACCAAAAGACAAAGATTAGCCGATTGGATACAGAAACAAGACCCCTATATATGTTGTCTACAAGAGACCCACCTCAAACCTAGGGACACATATAGACTGAAAGTTAAAGGCTGGAAAAAGATATTCCATGCAAATAAAGAGCAAAAGAAAGCAGGAGTGGCAATACTCCTATCTGATAAAGTAGACTTTAAAATAAAGGCAGTGAAAAGAGATAAAGATGGACATTACATAATGATCAAAGGATCAATCGAGGAAGAAGAAATAACAATTATAAATATTTATGCACCTAACATAGGAGCTCCACAATATGTAAGGCAAATGCTAACAAATATGAAAGGGGAAATCAACAACAACACAATAATAGCAGGAGACTTTAATACACCACTCACACCAATGGATAGATCAACTAGACAGAAAAGTAACAAGGAAATTCAAACTTTAAATGAAACAATAGACCAACTAGACCTAATTGATATCTATAGGTCATTCCACCCCAAAACAAGGAATTTCACCTTTTTCTCAAGTGCACACGGGACCTTCTCCAGGATAGATCACATCCTGGGCCATAAATCTAACCTTGATAAATTCAAAAATATTGAAATCATCCCAAGCATCTTTTCTGACCACAATGCAGTGAGATTAGATATCAACTACAGGAGAAAACCTCTCAAAACTTCCAACATATGGAGGCTCAACAACACACTGCTGAATAACCAACAAATCGCAGAAGAAATTAAAAATGAAATTCAGTTATGCATGGAAACGAATGAAAATGAAAA
Organism: Antilocapra americana; assembly: GCA_007570785.1. Lineage (NCBI taxonomy): Eukaryota > Metazoa > Chordata > Mammalia > Artiodactyla > Antilocapridae > Antilocapra > Antilocapra americana. The sequence goes on along the minus strand of ML660765.1, from coordinate 9,450,523 downwards.
CACAACAGCTCAAAACCTATGGGACACTGTGAAAGCAATGCTAAGGGGAAAGTTCATAGCAATACAAGCTCACCTCAGGAAACAAGAGAAAAATCAAATAAATGACCTTACTATACACCTAAAGCAACTAGAAAGGGAAGAGATGCAGAAGCCCAGGTCTAGTAGAAGGAAAGAAATCTTAAAGATCAGGGCAGAAATAAATGCAAAGGAATCAAAAGTGACCGTAGCAAAAATCAACCAAGCCAAAAGTTGGTTCTTTGAGAAGATAAATAAAATTGACAAACCGTTAGCCAGACTCATCAAGAAACAAAGGGAGAAGAACCAAATCAACAGAATTAGAAATGAAAACGGAGAGATCACAACAGAAAACACAGAAATACAAAGGATCATAAGAGACTATTATCAGCAACTATATGCAAATAAACTGGACAATTTGGATGAAATGGACAAATTCCTAGAAAAGTATAACTTTCCAAGACTAAACCAGGAAGAGATAGATAATATTAATAGACCCATCACAAGCACGGAAATTGAAACCATAATCAGAAATCTTCCAAAAAACAAAAGCCCAGGACCAGATGGCTTCACAGCTGAATTCTACCAAAAATTTAGAGAAGAGCTAACACCTATTCTACTCAAACTCTTCCAGAAAATTGCAGACGAAGGTAAACTTCCAAACTCATTCTATGAGGCTACCATCACCCTAATTCCAAAACCCGGCAAAGATGCCACAAAAAAAGAAAACTACAGGCCAATATCACTGATGAACTTAGATGCAAAAATCCTCAACAAAATTCTAGCAAATAGAATCCAACAACACATCAAAAAGATCATACATCATGATCAAGTAGGCTTTATCCCAGGGATGCAAGGATTCTTCAATATTCGTAAATCGATCAATGTAATACACCACATTAACAAACTGAAAAATAAAAATCACATGATTATCTCAATAGATGCAGAGAAAGCCTTTGACAAAATTCAACATCCATTTATGATAAAAACCCTCCAAAAAGTAGGAATAGGAGGAACATACCTCAACATAATAAAAGCTATATATGACAAACCCACAGCAAACATTATCCTCAATGGTGAAAAGCTGGAAGCATTCCCCCTGAAATCAGGAACAAGACAAGGGTGCCCACTCTCACCACTACTTTTCAACATAGTTTTGGAAGTCTTGGCCACAGCAATCAGAGCAGATAAAGAAATCAAAGGAATCCAGATTGGAAAAGAAGAAGTAAAACTCTCTCTGTTTGCAGATGACATGATCCTCTATATTGAAAACCCTAAAGACTCTACGAGAAAATTACTAGAGCTAATCAGTGAATATAGCAAAGTTTCAGGATACAAAATCAACACACAGAAATCCCTGGCATTCCTATACACTAACAGTGAGAAATCAGAAAGAGAAATTAAGGAAACAATTCCATTCACCATCGAAACAAAAAGAATAAAATACTTAGGAGTATTTCTACCTAAAGAATCAAAAGACTTGTATATAGAAAACTATAGAACACTGATGAAAGAAATCAAGGAGGACACAAACAGATGGAGAAATGTACCGTGTTCGTGGATTGGAAGAATCAATATAGTGAAAATGAGTATACTACCTAAAGCAATCTATAGATTCAATGCAATTCCTATCAAGCTACCAGAGGTCTTCTTCAAAGAATTAGAACAAATAATTTCTCAATTTGTATGGAAATACAAAAAACCTCGTATAGCCAAAGAAATCTTGAGAAAGAAGAATGGAACTGGAGGAATCAACCTACCTGACTTTAGGCTATACTACAAATCCACAGTCATTAAGACAGTATGGTACTGGCACAAAGACAGAAACATAGATCAATGGAACAGAATAGAAAGCCCAGAGATAAATCCACGCATCTATGGACACCTTATCTTTGACAAAGGAGCCAAGAATATACAATGGAGAAAAGACAACCTCTTTAACAAGTGGTGCTGGGAAAACTGGACAGCCACTTGTAAAAGAATGAAACTAGATCACTTTCTAACACCATACACAAAGATAAACTCAAAATGGATTAAAGATCTAAGCATAAGACCAGAAACTATAAAACTCCTAGAGGATAACATAGGCAAAACACTCTCTGCTATAATCCAAAGCAGGATACTCCATGACCCACCTCCCAGAATATTGGAAATAAAAACACGAATAAACAAATGGGACCTAATTAAAATTAAAAGCTTCTGCACAACAAAGGAAACTATAAGCAAGGTGAAAAGACAGCCTTCAGA
>ML660765.1:9249210-9423261 GCA_007570785.1 Antilocapra americana | reverse complement strand
CAGCGAGATTTCCCGGGGGGGAGGGAGGAGGGAGGGGGGTTCCGGAGGGGAAGCATATGTAAACCCATGGTGATATCATGACAATGTATAGCAAAACAATAAAAAAAAAAAAAGAAAGGAGAATAGAACTAAAACCAAAAAAAAAAAAAATGTGCCATGGTTGAGGAAAATGCAGAGAGTAGTGGTCTTCCCTGGATCTTTTTGAGCATGCTGTTCAATGTCTAAAAGTAGCTGATTTATTTATTATCATTCCTTATTTTTAGCCCATAAGGTTTGGAATAATTTTTCAAGTTAATTTCTTGCTACTGCTCTTTTAAAAGGAAATATTTCTAAATTTCTGTAGGATATTTTCTCTCACATTTTTGTTCTACTTAATAAAAATTCTTGAATCTGAATTTATGTAGAAAAATATTAGTATGTAACTGGTCATAATAACACATATTTATGTACACACTGTTCAGTAAACTGAGTGAAGAAAGAGAATTGTTCAACCTATGTCTTGGTGCATGGTTTGGAGGTTATTGTACCACAACTTTGCAAAGGTTAAGCTATACTTCAGGTAATACAGCTTAACTTTATGTAAAATCAGAAGACGATGCTGCAACAGATGATCTTTGCCTCCTCCAATGTATAGCAACACCACCAACAAAACACAGACATGTATATAGATACATATAACATTTTTCTATGTATTTTTTTTGTTGAGTACAAATTTACTTTCTCATATTATTAAGGCCACTAGTCTTTTCAGAGAGACATTCTAAGGTGTAATAGTCATTAGTCAGTCTCTTTCTAAGGGATTTAAAGATTAATTGGAGCTAGCTCTCCAGCTAAAGAAATAAATCTCAAGTTTCAGGCAACAATGACAGATGCTCAGTATAATCTATTTTGACAGAGTGTTCTCCTGAGAATCTTTTAAATTCAAATTCTTTTATGTGGAGGGTTAGTTATCTTTCTGTGTACAATGCCAACTAAGAAGTCATTATCGAGTATACTTTTCTTCCATAGTTTCTGCTTCTCCTCTCTCAGTTTCATTATCTGTGTAGAAGCTTTTCAAGTGCAAGGGCAAAGCAGACATTTAAAATTTAAGGAATAAGACATAAACGCCAAAATCAGCTCCATAGGAGTCAATTGCTCAGGACAGCTATTCAGGAAACGGGAAAAAATGAACTGAGATAAAATACAATACGTGTGGGGAAAGTGGGGGGCGGGGCTTAGAGTTCTTTTAATTTCCTGTAGGAATACTTGTCATTTCTGTGATAAAGAGTCTTTGAGGGACTTTCCTAGAAGTTCAGTGGCTAAGACTCTATTCTTCCATTACAGGGGGCCCGGGTTCGATTCCTGGTTGAATCCTGGACTGGATTCCACAGGCCACAGCTAAGAATGCGCATGCTGCAATTAAGAGCTGGCACAGTCAAATTTTTTTTAATGTCTTTTGAATTTTTAATACAGCTAATGCAGTGCCCTTTCCTCCCCCCCCACAATGTCTATCAACATGTTGAAAATATATATCAGGGTCCTCCTTCAGTTCCATGACTGCAGGTAATGGGAGTCTTCCCTGTTGCTTTCTGTTGAGGAAAAATTTACCTCTCAGACCCAACTGTTTTCATCAGCCACAACCTTTAAGTGCTTAGATTAAGTTCCATTATATTCCTCTATTATCTGCCAGGTCATTATGCTCAATGTTCGGAGAGAGATAATAAAATTTGTTTAATCCATCCATGACTCAAGAACATTTCTAAGTCTATGTTTTTTTGTTAGCTGCAGGGTTGTAAGTAGGTAAGTCCAAGTATTAAGGCAATTCTAGTAAATATAAATTTTCAATATATATAGCATGTGGTGTTTAGGCATGGACAGACAGCTCAAGTGCAGATGTTTTTAGGTACTGGCTACTGTTCCACTGTAGATCATAAATCATGGTTACGTCCAAAAGTTAGTAAGCTAAAGAAGATGGATGGAAAGGGCTTTAACAGTAAGATAAAAAACAAAGCAAAGAAACTCAACAACTAAATCTCCGTTTATCTAACTAGCTAGTTCCCTCATACCATTTGATTACATAAAAGGGGATTAACGGACAAATTAGCTTTAAAAAAAAAAGTGAAAATGAAGTCGCTCAGTCGTGTCCGACTCTATGTGACCCCAGGCTTCTCTGTCCATGGGATTTTCCAGGCAGGAGTACTGGAGTGGGTTGCCATTTCCTTCTCCAGGGGATCTTCCCAACCCAGGGATTGAACCCAGGTCTCGCGCATTGCAGGCAGATGCTTTACACTCCAAGCCACCAGGGAATAAAAACATGTCCTTAAAAAGATGAATATATTCATAATAAATATAACTAATGTTTACTAAGTGTGCAAGTCACTTCTTTTATATGTATATTATATATATACACAAACACACATATGCATGTCACTTCTTTTATATATATGTGTGTATATATACATGCATATATATATATATATTCCAGAGCTCACTTCAGTGTGTTATAAAGATACTGTGCAATGTGGCTTCCTGAAAAAAAGACTTATACGTTGTAATCTGCCTTACCTGACTACAAGACTGCCATTGCAGAGACAAGAACAAAAGATAGATGGATAGCAGAGAGGTTCTGATGGTATACAGTGGCTTAAGAATGTCTTGAAGTTCTATTAAGACCTTCAGGTAGCAAATAATTCATACATGATTCATATAATGTGACATTATTCTTCAATTTTTGTACTATTCTGATGATCTCAATGCTGTTCCCCCTCTCACATTTCTAACCATTATAACCTAAAATATCTTAATGACAGTTTAAGGATCAGTTCAGTTATCAGTTCAGTTGCTCAGTCGTGTCTGACATTTATAACCCCATGAATGGCACAACGCTAGGCCTCCCTGTGTATCACCAACTCCCTGAGTCCACCGAAACCCATGTTCATCGAGTCGGTGATGCCATCATCTCCTTTAGGATGGACTGATTGGATCTCCTTGCAGTCCAAGGGACTCTCAAGAGTTCTTCTCCAACACCACAGTGCAAAGGCATCAATTCTTCAGTGCTCAGCTTTCTTTATAGTCCATAACTTAAAAGCATTAATTGGAAGGTTTGGAATTAAAAAAATAATCTAGATTTCTGGTTTCTCAGGAAAAAATAATCAAGAGATCTGGACACGTGGCTATGCTTTTCTGTAGTTAATTGGAGGTACACAACTTCTGGCCTTTAGAATGGTTTCCATGCTGGTGAACACAGGAAGATTTTGAGAGAGTGCTGTGCTCAGGAGAGGACATGGAAACTCCTCAACCCTTTCCCCATACCTGGCCCTGAACATCTCTTCCATCTGGCTGTTCCTGAGTTATTATCCTTTCTAGTAAACCTGTGATCTAGAAAGTAAAATGCTTCTCCAAGTTCTGTGAACTGTTCTAGCAAATTAATCAAACCCATGGAAGGAGGGAACTGTGGAAACCTCTGATTTATAGGCAGCTGCTCAAAAGTATAGGTAACAACCTGGGTTTGGGCATAGCATCTGAAATCTCAAGAGGGGCTTGTGGGAGCCCCCACATGTAGCTAGTGAGTCAGAAGCACAGTGACAAGCTAGACTTGTGACTGACTTCTGATGTAGGGGGCGAGGGGGCAGGTCTGTAGGACTCAGCCCTTAACCTGTGGTGTCAGACCATATCTCCAGTAGATAGTGTCGGAACTGAGTTGAATTGTAGGACATCCTGCTGGTGCCCAGAGAATTGGTTGTAGGTTGAAGGTACCCCTTCCTTCTCCCCAGTGTTGGAATTGGGTCCAGGACCCCAAAAGAGGCCCATTCTAATGACCCCTCTTAAGATCTTATCTCCAGATAAGGCAACACTTTGAGGTACTGAAGATTAGGACCTCAACGTATGAATTTGGGGGGGCCACAGTTCAATTTATGATACCTACCTACCCATGTGCATTACACTATCAAAATTTCCCCACTTTCCTAGTTTATTTGCTTGTGTGTAAATACACTAGTCAAGCTATTTCAGAAGAGAACAAGTGAACACAAAGCCAAACCAGGCAGACAATATTGTCCTAACATGTTGTCTCCCTTAACAGTTACTTTTAAGAAGCCAATAGCCTGAAATTTGGCTAAAACAAATCTCTGAAATCTTATAAAATGCGTTAGACTAAAAGGCAACCAAGATCTCTCTTTATGAGAGCATAATTCCGTTTGATTATATCATTAGATTTTACCAAAGACAGACTTAGGCACAAAATTCTCCCACTTTCTATTCTGGCAGTGACTCAGCATACTATCATTTATAATAAAGGCAAACTCCCTACTAATTCCATATATTATACATAGTCATACAAGACCAAAAGCAAAGTTTGTGTTCCTGTTCCTTTATAATAAAAATTCATTTCCATCTGTGTCCCAGCAAGGCAGAGATTTAACTGTTCTATGCTAAGTTTTGACAGCACTTATATTTGGGATCAATGGATAATATGACACAGTGCCATGTGATTATCATATATTTCACAGATAGAAATATCAATTTCAATGCATTGGAAAGGAAGAACACTTGAAAACAAATGCAGGAAAGGAAATACACATATGCAAAAACATACTGGATACTACTGCATTTAAAATATTCAGGACATCTGTTATTAATCTTCCTCTGCTTTGCAAAAAACATATTAGCTACTGAAGAATCAGAAAAAATAGAATCAGAATCCAGCGGGATCTTGTAATATTCCATAAATATTCAGACCAGATATGACAATTTCACAGGCTTTGGGAAAAGAAAAATTTTATGTCGACTGTGAGCTTGGTGCTATTCTCCTGACAAGTGACCAACTAATGGGTGAGTTAAGTAAAAGTGCAAACAACAGAACATATAGTCCCTGTTTAATCTGGAGGCCAGGACTTCTATATGCTAATACTTCCAGGAAATTCGGCAAAGAATCAGTAATATAATAGCTCCCTGCCCCCAAACTGTCTGAGCTATTATAAAAGACAGACCTAGGATCATGGAAATATAGTTCCTACTAGAGATAAATGTTTTATTTTTGTATATACATATATTAAGAAAAATAAGCTATATTCTAGAGATGAATAAGTTTTCAATAAGAAACTCTAATTTATGATTTTTTAAATTTTGGAAAGCAAGTGTGTTGACAGAAATCATTAAAAGTCTTTAATAATAAATAAATAAAACAAAAGCAACATGCATACTCTTCAAGCTACCAGAATTTCAAGTCAAATTTTTATGCCTTTCAAGATACTTATAATAATAAATTAATTATAATATATTTAACCATCAGAATTGCTTAAATATGTCTCCTGATCTTTTGTGTATGCAGAATGACATGCTGAATGTGCTTTGCAGTATGTAGTTTGTGGGTGCAAGTTCATTGAGAATTTTTGCTAGCAGAACAAAAACCACAAGATCATGGTGCTACAAACACTCTCAAATTTAAAATTGCCTAATTTGGACTGTTCTTTTTTTTTCCTTTTCCAGAATCATCTGTGAAGATTATACCCCTCATGGATGCCATTTGTAAAGAAGCTTCATAATTACATCTGTATTCCTCCCTTTATTCATGTGATAAAGATTCTCCACTTGACCAAATCCTACTTGGCCTCTTCTGAGTTTTTGGCAATGATGAGGTCATGACTTTTAGACTTCTGTGTTCATCTCTCTATTGTCCGATTTTAACAGAAATCTCATGATATCAGTTTCGCCAGAATGCCCTACCCTGGATATCTTCTCACCCCTGATATTTGAGCAGATTTCTCATCCTCCACCATCCCCTAGATGACGGTTGATCACCCTAACCTGCCTTCGGCAAGTATCCTTTAAAATCTCTTTTGCTAGAATCCTCCCCTTGCCTGCCATGTTTCATCTTAATTAATTTTCTATCCACTGCACATCCCAACCCCACTCCCAGCTCCTTGGCTATGAATTCCCATTTTTCCTTGTTGTATTCAGAGTTGAACCCAATCTCTCTCCCCGACTGCAAAACCCCATTAAAATGGTTTCTACAACTACCCTCATAGTTTCCCGCATAAAGTCTGCCTTGAACAAGTGTTATGAATAAAATATTTAACAGCTCTTCTCTCATTTCCTCCTTCAATTTAGTCTTCATTCAATCTCTCCTTTCTTCTTATCTTTTTCTCTTTCTTTTCATTAAAAAAATGTCTATTAAAGGTTAATTTTCCACATAGCAACTATGAGTTATTATGCTAGACAAGTTTTTTGGTTTTTGTTTGCTTTTTTGGGTGGGTGGGGAGTAGGGGCTAAATATTTCAAAATTGATGTAGTAGATTTCCCAGATCATGGGACTACTGATAGATGAAGTCATATCAGGGAGATGGAGTGTACTAATATTAAGGGGCCAGGTGGCGCTAGTGGTAACGAATCCTGCCTGCCAATGCAAAAGATGTAAGAGACGTGGTTTTGCTCCCTGGGTCAAGCAGATCCTCTGGGCATATCAATTCACTCCAGTGTTCTTACCTCGAGAATCCCATGGACAGAGAAGCCTGGCAGGCTACAATCCTTAGGGTTGCAAAGAGTCAGACACTACTGAAGCGACTTAGCAATCACATACAGAATCTGATTACTGTGATTTAAAAATATCTTATTCCAGAGAAGGAGTATTTGTAAATTCAAAAGTTGATTCCTATCCAATATGACAAGACAATAAATGTAAAATTTGTCATTTATTTGAATGTCATTTATTGTATTTATCATTTATTTAATCTAACTTCAAGGTTAAATGCTTTTTTAGAAAATCAGAATAAATAACATTTATCATCAAATGCTCTTCCGTGATACTTTAGTATCTTGGAAACTTAAAGAGGAAAAGGATTTCAAGGGTCATCAATCCTGCCAGAGTTTCACATGAAGAAGAAAAGCATTTTAGGTATTCATAAACCAATTACTACTTGATGTGCAAGATATAAGGTACAAATGTGATATAAACATGAAACCACACAATTACATGGAAGTCCTCTATCACACTGTATAAGTGGGGACAATAAAAAACACAACGAAGGTCATTTCTAGCATAAGGCAATTTATAACAGTTACCAAATAATGATAGGGACAGTAAGCACTGAAGGATTTAAAGAAAGACGAGGGCTCTATGGTGAAACTGTCTGGGAAACTTCGGTAGGTCTCCAGTTAGAATTTAAGAATTGCTAATTGTTTTTTTCATAATATAAGTCAGAATATAGTTTAGGCAAAGTCAGAGTATTCTTACATTCTATTCTAAGCTGAAAAGTAGCAAGCTACCCGCTCCCTCCACCATCATCTCCAGTGTATTATTGTCTGTGCATAATGGTATGCATGAAATAGTAAGAGAGAGATATTGACCTCCACTCCCAGGTCCTGACATAGAGTTCTTAAAGCCTTTGTAAATTACTATGTGATAAGAGCACCAGGCGCACCTTTCGTTATAAGAGGTGACTCTGGATGGGCTCCTGGAGGGTGGCCGGTCACCAGAAAGACAAAAGCCACAATTAGAAGCTTGGGATTTTCCCTAAATTGAGGACAGGGCTAGAAAGAGACTTAATGATCGATCACGTCTGTGTAATAAATTCTCCACAAAAATCCCCACAGCATAAGATTCAAAGAGCTTCCAGGTTGTGGAATACACCCACATTCAAGGAGGGTGTTTCATTCTGAAATTCATGGAGACAGAAGCTCCTAGGTTCAGGAACTCCCTACCCTGGACCTTGCCTGTGTATCTTCGTCTCACTGGTCTCTGGTATCTTTTATAACACCCTTTAACAAACTAGTAAGCGTAAGTCAGTATTTCCCTGAGTTCTGTAGTGACTGAATGTAAGGGATAGGAAGTCATGGGAACCTCTGATTGTAACAAAGGTAGACAGAAGTTGTGGGCGCCTCTGGACTACAGCTTGCAGCTTATATCTGAAGTGGGCAGTAGTCCCCTGAGAAGACGTCCTTAACCTCTAGGGTCTGGTGCTCTAAATAGACAGTGTCAGAAGTGGGGTAAACTCTAAGACGGCCAGCTAATGTCTCAGAATTGCTTGGTGTGAGGAAACAAGGCACACATCTCAAGTCAGAAGTGTTGTGAGTGTGGCAGTAGTGAGACAGTTACAGAGAAACAGGAAAGGAGAATGGGGTTGTCCAGCTCAGTATACAAATGAGAGGTGTTGACTCTTACTCAGTCCCTCCCTCAAAGTCAAACAAACTAAAACAAAAATATTTTGCCCTTGTATGTCCATCATCTCTAGCATCTTCATCTCAACAAACAGTTTTCTCAAAGCAATCTAGAGTGTTTCAGGTTGGTCAAATTTTTTCTGGGACAAATGTGTGCTATATGCATATAGGATTTATTATTATTATTATTATTATGCTTTAGCTTGGCTCAGGGTAGATTACATGACAAGAAAATAAAGCCTAGTAGCATTAAAAATATGCTGAATTATTTTATTAATTTCAGAGAACTCCTTTAACCTCTGATGCTTTTATTTCTTGAAACATCCTTTTAAGTATTGAGCATGATTTGTCTTTCTTTTGTGATGACTTTATAGGAATAGAATATATTACTAGACAAAATGTACTTCCATATGGAAGTATTTCATCATATGGATTGACACAGCTTCCTGTCACCAAGAAAATTCTGTATCGGACAGATAGTAAATAAATAGCTGATGGAGAAAACTGAATATCCCTCTTTTAAACAAAAACTCAACAAGGAAGTGAAAAAACTTGTTCTTTTCCAGTGACAGCTTATTTATCTGTTAGATATTCCACATGTATCCCCCCAAATCACGCCATTCGACATGCCGAATCATATGTGCTAAATGACACTGTCACACTGCTTTGGCTCTACCTGTTGATTTCTCTTGGTTCTGCAACCAGAGATCCAAACTTTCATCTCCAGTCTCTCAATTCCTCCCATTTACTTCACCACATTTCACTTTGAAGCCAAATTTAATCACTGAGCTTTGGGACTGAAAGCTAGGGCAGGCCTTATCTTTAACAACATGAATAATGTCATAATTCTCAAAGAAGAAAAGAAAATGCCTTTAACCCAGACAGCAAGATTAAATTATATATTTACTTGAGGTTCTGGGCATAGAAAAAGTCAATGGGCTATTTCAAATCATCTTTATTAGCCATGCTATAAAGATGTCATCTAGTACCATGTATTGTTGATGTCTTTATTGCTTTCTTTTCATACTGTAATCAATAACAGTAGTATGAAATTCCCTGCTAGTTACTTGGTCACCTTGTAGCCCTATGGGATGACATAGAAAACTCAAGAAGATATGTAATTGAAATACTATATACAAGAATGTATCCTTTAGATGCTGAGAGAACACAGTACTCTTCTTGATTTAGTAATGAGATAAAAGTCAGTGAAAGAGGAATAGCAAATACACACTCAGAGTGTATTTCCATAGCTTTTCTTTTCCCTTGGCTCATCATTTTATTACTGAACTGGACAGCAAAGCCTAAATAGCCTTTGAGTCTGCATCAGCAATTCTATAGCTACTCAAAATACATGTTGTCCTGCTGTTATTTTATTTTTGATCATAACATTTTTTAGGTTCTGAAATAAATCTGAGGTTTTCTTGCTGTTGATCATTCAAAGGGACTGAATCTTCCTGGAAGAAGAGAGTGCCCCAGAAACAGGAGGGTCAAACCACAGAGCCCACAGATAAGCAAAAGCTTCTTGAGACAGTCATACTTTATTATTTGAAAATACAGTATATTACTAAGACGATCTTGGTAACAAATTAGAGGAACATATTGAACTGATTTTTAAATCAGTTAAATTAAAACCATGGGAGTTACTACATGAACAGAGAAGTATCTTCTGGAATACAAGGAAAGAGATGAATCATTCCTTAAATATAGTGACTCTAGATGGAAAGTAATCACGAACATTAGATGTACTTTCTCTCTGCCTTTTGGCTTTTTTCTTGCTTTCTACATGTTGACTTCTGCTTCTCGGTGATCTCAGCCCTAGTTTGCTACTACACCACTCCTGAATTTACATACTTCACTTCCAAAGATGCATAGAGACCAACTGGCTTGCTCTCAAACCTGTTCTTAAATTCACAATGCAGATGCTCTCTGCTATGAACATAGGCAATTCATCCAGTTTAGTTTATTTGAAGGCAAGTTATCTAACTTTTCTTGCTTTTATGATTACTGTGTTATTTTATTGTATCATATAATTTTTTAAATTAGTGAAACAATTGCAAAGAAGATGTGATTGAGGTATTTGAATTGGTTTTAGTTTGAAAGTGATTGCTAAGTTACTTCACTCATGTGCGACTCTTTGTGAAACTTAGACTGGAGTCCACCAGGCTCCTCTGTCCATGGGATTCTACAGGCAAGAATACTGAAGTGGGTTGGCATGCCCTTCTCTAGGGGATCTTTCCAACCCAGAGTTGGACCCATGTCTCTTACGTCTCCTGGACGGACAGGAGGGTTCTTTACCACTTAATGTGGACAATATATATATTTAATATAGCTATATTTATTTGTATATTCATTATTATCTTACATATATATATATGTAAACATATATGTAATTTTACATTTTTACTTATATATGTTAGATATTCAGAAAAATAGTTTTAAAAAAGTATATTACACGCATGATATTGGCCATGTACATGAACTTGAATCTATGAACAGGTGTATTAAAACAAGATAAAATACACTGAATTTGTTTCTATGATAAAGTGAGTTCATTAATCTCTTCAAAAATGTGGTATTAAACTATACTTTGTCAACATTACATCTATTACACTGTGTACTATATAACAAAATAAAAAGACATCTATCCTTAAATACAATTCTATATATTTGAACAATGATAGTCATTTCCCTAACATTAGCATAATTCATATAATTTAAATGTCATGTAATTAACACTTTTGGAGTTCCAACTCCTTTAAACAAAGAGTTTTAAGAATTCTTCCATTAATCCAGAAATTCTTCTGAATTAAAATATTTGTTTCATAATTAATACAAGAAAAGTCATGAATTACAGCTTTAAAATTATAAAAAGGAAGATAAATAATATTGGTGGTATTGCAGCATTGACTATTTAAAAATATATTTAGGTTGCTTAGTATAAATCAATGTAGAGAAAAATTTAAGTTCAAGATCCCTCACAATCAAAATGTTAATGTTGCTGCCTTCAACTTAATTATGTAAAGAATCAGAATTCATGTGTAGAAAAGTCCAGAGAAGACCCTAAGCATTCACTTTTGGCTGACATATAGGATCAATGATATCACTAATCATTGTGAAAACACTAGCTGAACACACCTAAAGGAGCAGATAACTCAGAGATCACACATGACAAAAAACACAGACTTAAAAAAAAGTACTTCAGAAAAGTTACACAACAAAGAAATAGCAACAGCCTACAGCAAGAGAAATGCAAATCAAAACCACAATGAGGTACCACTTTACACCAGTTAGAATGGCTGCCATCCAAAAGTCTACAAGCAATAAATGCTGGAGAGGATGTGGAGAAAAGGGAACCCTCTTACACTGTTGGTGGGAATGCAAACTAGTACAGCCACTATGGAAAACAGTGTGGAGGTTCCTTAAAAAGCTGCAAATAGACCTGCCATATGACCCAGCAATCCCACTGCTGGGCATATACACCGAGGAAACCAGAATTGAAAGAGCCACGTGTACCCCAATGTTCATCGCTGCATTGTTTACAATAGCTAAGACATGGAAACAACCTAGATGCCCATCAACTGATGAATGGATAAGAAAGCTGTGGTACATATACACAATGGAATATTACTCAGCATTAAAAAAAAATTCATTTGAAGCAATTCTACTCAGATGGACGAAACTGGAGCCCATTATCCAGAGTGAAGTAAGCCAGAAGCAAAAACAACAATACAGTATATTAACGCATATATATGGAATTTAGAAAGACAGTAACGAGAACCCAACATGGGAGACAACAAAAGGAACGCAGATGTATAGAATAGACTCGTGGACTTTGTGGATGAGGGTAAGGGTGGGATGTTATAGGAGAAGGGCATTGAAGCATGTTAATTGTCATGTGTCTAATCAATCGCCAGCCCAGGATTGATGCTCGGGACTGGTGCAGCGAGATTTCCCGGGGGGGAGGGAGGAGGGAGGGGGGTTCCGGAGGGGAAGCATATGTAAACCCATGGTGATATCATGACATTGTATGGCAAAAACAAGTAAAAAAAATTAAAAAAAAAAAAAATAAAAAAAAAAAAAAAAAAACAAAACAAACAAACTCCGAAGGAGGAACTCTTTACAGTCACCATTTTATAATATTCAAATGTCATGTTTAAAAATACAGGAATTAACAAAAAATGAAAAATATACGACCCACTCACAGAATAAAGTAACGAAAACTACCTGAAGAAGAATAGGTTGAAATTGCTAGGCAGAGACTTAAAATCAACTGTCTTAAATATGCTAAAAGTGTTAAGAAGACCATAAACAAGGGCATGCAGACAACCAGGAGGGAATATCGACAAAGAGGAATAAATTATATGAGACTCAAACAGAAGCCTTACTGCTGAAAATTGTGATAATTGAAATAAAAAAGTCACTAGAGGATTTCAACTGTAGATCTGAGCATACAGAAAAACAAAAAACAAAAAAGACAACCAGTGACTTGAAGATGGTCCATTTGACATTATCCAGTCTTGGAAATAGAATAAAACAAAATAATAAGTAGAATCTAAAACTTGTGAAATACCATCAGTGAAGCAACAGAAACGGTCAGAATCTTGAAAGAAGCAGAGAGAAACAATGGCCAGAAAGAATACTTGAAGAAACAAGGACTGAAACTATCCCAAATTTGTCCAAAGATATGGATCTATTCTTTAAGGAAGACAATGAACTCTAAAAAAGATAAACACACAAAAAAATCTATGTAGTATGAGGCACAGTATAATTAAACTGTTGAATGTCAAGAACAAAAGGAGAATCTTGAAAGAAGGATGAGAACAGTGACTCATCAGTACAAGAAGTCTTCAATGAGATAAACAGCAGATCTCTCATCAGAAGCCATGGAAGCTACAAAGAGGTGAGCTGGCATTCTTAAAGAGTTGAAAGCAAAGAGGGAAATACCCATTCAAAAAGGAGTTTTGTATGTAGCCAAACCATCTTTCAAAAATGAAGGATAAATTAAGACACCTTGAGATTTAAAAAAAAGAAAGAAAGCAAGCTAAAGGAGTTCCTGACAAGTAGGCCTGCTCTACAAGAAATGCTAAATGGAGTCCTTTGGGCTGAAATGCAAGAAAGCTAGACAGTAACTTGAAATTGGATGAAGGAGTAAAAAGCACTGTAAAGGCAACTAATTAGTAAATATAAAGTCTGGTATCATTTACTTTTGGCTTATAACTTTTTATTTCCTACATGATTTAAAAGATAAATACATAAACCAACAGTTATATATCTATGATAATATAAAAGTAATGAATAAAGATGCAATTTGTGGCAGCAACTACACAGTGAGGTATAACTAGAAAGACATGGATAAAATTTAAATGCAGATTTCTAAGTGAAAGAAGATAATCTGATTTGGCTTCTGATTGATTTCAATATTATGGAAAAGGCAAAACTATTGAGAAAATAAAAATATTAACGTTCGCCAGGTGTTAGGGAGGGTGAAGAGGAAATAGAACATAACATATTTTTATGCAGTGGCACGATTCTGTCTGATACTATGTGTGTGCTATGTGCTAAGTCCTAAGGACTGTAGTCCTCCAGGCTCCTCTGTCCATGGGGATTCTCCAGGCGAGAATACTGGAGTGGGTTGCCAGGCACCCTGCCAGGGGATCTTCCCAACTCAGGGATAGAACCCTCATCTCTTTACATCTCCTGAATTGTCAGGCGGGTTCTTTACCACTAGTGCCACCTGGGAAGCCCTTTTATGATACTGTGGGCATATACCATTACACATTTCTCAAAATCCATCGAATCTATACCACCTAGAGAAAACTCTAAGGTAAAATATGGGTTTTGGATTATAGCATTGTGTCAAGGTAGGATGATCAATTGTAATAAATGTATGACTCTCGTTGGGAATTTTGACAGTGAGAGAGCCTATGCCTTTGTGGGGGAAGAAGAAAATTATCTCTTCTGCTCAAATTTTACTGTAAACTTGATACTGCTCTAAAATACAAAATCTATTTAAAACTATGCTACATAAACACAAAATAATCTTTTACAAAAAGAAGTAAAACTATAGAGACCAATAACTGTTATGGTTTATTTAGCATTTTGTGACTTTTCTTTCTTTCTTTCTTTCTTTTTTTGGTAGAAAGAAGAGAAGAGTTTCACGTAGGCAAAAGGTAGAAAAGGTAGAAAAATGATTCAAAGCAAATGAAGCCCTCTCATGGAAGAAGATGATGGTTTATGCTCAACTCAGGGCAACAAAGGGAAAGGGTTAAACTGCAGGTTCCCTATTTTCAACTCTGAAAGCCAAACACAGATATATTGTTGTGGGAGGAACAAACCAATCTTGTCTCTCACTGCTGTCTGCTTTCTTTCTCTTCGACATAAACCAAAGTGGGATCCTCTGTGACCCACCTCCCAGAATATCGGAAAGCACGAATAAACAAATGGGACCTAATTAAAATTAAAAGCTTCTGCACAACAAAGGAAACTATAAGCAAGATGAAAAGACAGCCCTCAGAATGGGAGAAAATAATAGCCAATGAAGCAACAGACAAACAATTAATCTCAAAAATATACAAGCAACTCCTGCAGCTCCATTCTAGAAAAATAAACAACCCAATCAAAAAGTGGGCCAAAGAACTTAACAGACATTTCTCCAAAGAAGATATAAAAATGGCTAACAAACACATGAAAAGATGCTCAACATCACTCATTATCAGAGAAATGCAAATCAAAACCACAATGAGGTATCACTTTACACCAGTCAGAATGGCTGCCATCCAAAAATCTACAAGCAATAAATGCTGGAGAGGATGTGGAGAAAAGGGAACCCTCTTACACTGTTGGTGGGAATGCAAACTAGTACAGCCACTATGGAAAACAGTGTGGAGATTCCTTAAAAAACTGCAAATAGACCTGCCATATGACCCAGCAATCCCACTGCTGGGCATACACACCGAGGAAACCAGAATTGAAAGAGCCATGTGTACCCCAGTGTTCATCACCACATTGTTTACAATAGCTAAGACATGGAAGCAACCTAGACGCCCATCAACTGACGAATGGATAAGAAAGCTGTGGTACATATACACAATGCAATATTACTCGGCATTAAAAAAAAAATCACTTGAATCAGTTCTACTCAGGTGGACGGAACTGGAGCCTATTATCCAGAGTGAAGTAAGCCGGAAGCAAAAACAACAATACAGTATACTAACGCATATATATGGAATTTAGAAAGATGGTAATGAGAACCCTGCATGCAAGACAGCAAAAGGAATGCAGATGTATAGAACAGACACGTGGACTCTGTGGAAGAGGGCAAGGGTGGGATGATATGGGAGAATGGCATTGAAACATGTTAATTACCATATGTGAAATCAATCGCCAGCCCAGGGTTGATGCTTGGGGCTGGTGCACCGAGATGTCCCAGGGGGAGGGAGTCGGGAGGGGGGAGGGAGGGGGGTTCTGGAGGGGGAGCATATGTAAACCCATGGTGGTTTCATGTCATTGTATGGCAAAACCAACACAATAAAGTAAAGAAAATTAAAAAAAAAATAAAAAACATCAGGTTGAAATTTGAAGTGTGCTAGGTTGGAAGAGTGTAGGAATGGATTCCCTCTTCCACAGCAAGACAAAAGGCTTTGCTTCTACTGTGTTTACCTTGGGAACAGCACATTCTCAGTAAGCAGCGCAGTGCATGCACCTTGTGTCATGCCCAAGAAATGCAATCATTTCCTAGAGGCCACCAAGCTAGTGATGAATTTTTCTGTCAAACATCATGGCAGAGTGGTGGGATTTGAAGATACAACCATTGTTTATGCGGTGAATTCTTTACTAGATACAAGTGCCTATTGGGTCATTATGACAGCCATATGCTTAAGGAAATGTAGAAATGCATCATTAAGGGAAAAGCTGACAGTTCTCTTTCTCTTGGATTTGCACAGCTGGCTTTTGGAGCAGCGGTGGACCTCTTGCATCAATTTTCAGTTGATTTCAATCAGCACTGATTGCCCAGTCTGGACCATTAAATGCATAAGCTGATTTCAGAGAAATGAAATATGATGGGTGCAGAAATCAGTGCAGGGAAGCTAAAGAACGACAGGATGAAATCAAGGGTTCCTGAAGTAAATAAACCCATTTACAACTGTTGGCTAATTAGCTTTTTTTTTTCCTTTAGGTTCAGCAGTTTTGTTGAATGTTCTTTTCTTTACAGAGTCTGATTCTAGTGAATCTGAAATGCTTTTCATCCTAAGAAGTATATAATGGTAAATAAATTCATCCTAGTAGGATTCCCCAAGTTAATGACAATTCTACATACACAGGGACATGGAAGAGTGGCTATTTCTGAAATTCCTCAAACACATAAACTAGGATATGAGGGAAGGGGGCACCTAGAGATTTGGGGGCTACTGAGATTTTTCCTTTAGAATAATTGTTTCATCTTCCTCATAACTTGAAATCTGAATATCTTCTTTAAAGCCAGTCAAGTTTCCTTCCTCCATGTACACTTACTGCTTTCTTCAAAAAATACAGTGCGACTAAAACCCATCATCCTTTTATTAATAATCAATAACAGCAAAAATAGAAAATGAAAAGCTTAGGAGTTTGGAGCTTCTTAAGTAACTGTCCTCCGATATTACAGGCACACAAATCATTTTGGTTGCCTTACATATACATTTGTCCTATTTTGAAACAAGCTTTAAACAACAGTGAAGTAAAAAAAAAAAAGAGAGTTCACAATTAGGTAAAAGGCAGGAAAGAAAGGGAGAAACACTGATATTAAAAATGGGAGATACGTTTAAATGTCAAGCTTCATATTGCCAACTGAACAATAAACTATCTAGCATTTTAACAAATACAAGAAGATGGAGATTCATTTATTTCTCTTTTTTTTCCTCTTCTATCAAAGAGCTTACAAACTATTCAGTGGTTTACAGGAAGCCATTTCAGTAATAAATAAAATTTCCTATTATTTCTAGGCTCTTATAGCCTCCACTTCTTTAGAAAAGATAGTGATTCTTCATTTCCATGCTAATATTGTGTTCTTAATACCTTGTTTATAGTCCTCAGATCAATAAATGTTCTTAGCCTTTGATTCCTTATTTATGCAATATAGAGCATATGTCTTTAACTAAAGCCACAATCTTAATATTGATGTTGCATAATTATAACACAATTTTGGTTTAATGAACCATAAAATCTTGAATAGCAAAAGGTATAGGTATATTTTTGCAAAATATATTTGTAACTCTTCAATGAATATTCAAAATATGGATTCAAAACCTGCAGTTGGATTGCAGCTCTACTGAAATAATCTCAGACATATGCAGAAAAAGATTATTTTCTTTTCTCCAGAAATGAGCTGATCATTTTTATAAGCCATCACAGTGCTCTGAAAGTGGAGATATATGTCCTTGACATTTAAAATAATCTTTTGACTGAAATAGTCCTCTTTCACTACAAATAATTCTTTTGGATAACTGGTTATGTAGTCAATTTCTCAAGTTCTGTCCTTTACATTTCTCCAAACGGCAGAGAGTCTATGATGTAAATCACATGACTGGTGATTGACACTGACTGTTGTCTGGGAACTTAAGTGGAGGGCATGCCAGTGAAAACACCTATATCTGGACTCACCATATTGCCATGACTTCCTTAAAACTATATGGGTGGGTACAAGTTCAAATATTCTAAGGGGGAGAGGAGAAGGTAGAAATGATGTTGCACTTGAAGGCAGATGTGAAATCCACCAATCATTTCCAAGACATTGATTAATTAGAAGCAAGTCATTAAGACCAGGTCATATTCAAAAGGAGGGACGTTAGAATCCACCTTTTGGTGGGAAGAAGTGGCAATGTGTTTGCAGACATATGTTTTTTTAATTACAGTCTGCAAACTACGATATATTCCTCTCACATGTAAAATACACATCTCTCATATATTATGGAATCATGTTCAGCTTAAAGTTCACTATTTCATTATCTAAATTAGGTCCAGATGTGGAGGAGTCTTTTCAGGTATAGTTCTTCCACGATAGCCATTCCCAGACAATTCCCTTGTATCTGAAGACTTGTGAGCTATAGAAACAAATTATCCATTCATTCCCTTTGCAACACAAATTACACATTATGGTGATAATGTTCTAGAATAACTGCTATAGACCATCTTATTCAAAAAGGGAGAGAAGAGAGAAACATAAACAATACAAGTATTAGCAACCTGAAATCCAGCCATGACCACGTTGCCAACTTCTTGATTAGTTGATTAATCCTATGAACTGGGCATGATCCTGGATGGTGCTGGGATCCAGTATGGGTTGTTGATTCTATTACTTGAATTCTCATTTCTTTCCCATTAAATAGTATTCCAATCCCAAAGAAAAACAATGCCAAAGAATGCTCAAACTACCACACAATTGCACTCATCTCACACGCTAGTAAAGTAATGCTTAAAGTTCCCCAAGCCAGGCTTCAGCAATATGAGAACCGTGAACTTCCAGATGTTCACGCTGGTTTTAGCAAGGCAGAGGAACCGGAGATCAAATTGCCAACATCTGATGGATCATCAGAAAAGCAAGAGAGTTCCAGAAAAACTTATATTTCTGCCTTATTGACTATGCCAAAGCCTTTGACTGTGTGGATCACAATAAACTGTGGAAAATTCTTAAAGAGATGGGAATACCAGACCACATGACCTGCCTCTTGAGAAACCTGTATGTAGGTCAGGAAGCAGCAGTTAGAACTGGACATGGAACAACAGACTGGTTCCAAATAGGAAAAGGAGTACGTCAAGGCTATATATTGTCACCCTGCTTATTTAACTTGTATGCAGAGTATATCACGAGAAACACTGGGCTGCAAGAAGGGACAAGCTGGAATCAAGATTGCCGGGAGAAATATCAATAACCTCAGATATGCAGATGACACCACCCTTATGGCAGAAAGCGAAGAGGAACTAAAGAGTCTCTTGATGAAAGTGAAAGAGGGGAGTGAAAATGTTGGCTTCAAGCTCAACATTCAGAAAACTAAGATCATGGCATCTGGTTCTATCACTTCATGGCATATAGATGGGGAAACAATGGAAGCAGTGGCTGATTTTATTTTTCTGGTCTCCAAAATCACTGCAGATGGTGATTGCAGCCATGAAATTAAAATACGCTTGCTCCTTGGAAGGAAAGTTATGACCAACCTAGACAGCATATTAAAAAGCAGAGATATTACTTTGTCAACAAAAGTCCGTCTAGTCAAGGCTATGGTTTTTTCAGTGGTCATTTATGGATGTGAGAGTTGGACTATAAAGAAAGCTGAGTGCAGAAGAATTGATGCTTTTGAGCTGTGCTGTTGGAGAAGTCTCTTGAGAGTCCCTTGGACTGCAAGGAGATCCAAGCAGTCCATCCTAAAGGAGATCAGTACTGAATATTCATTTGAAGGACTGATGTTGAAGCTGAAACTGCAATACTTTGGTCACTTGATGCGAAGAGCTGACTCATTTGAAAAGACCATGATGCTGGGAAAGATTGAGGGAAGGAGGAGAAGGGGACGACAGAGGATGAGATGGTTGGATGGCATCACCGACTCGATGGAGATGTGTTTGGGTGGACTCAGGGAGTTGGTGATGGACAGGAAGGCCTGGCGTGCTGTGATTCATGGGGTCGAAAAGAGCTGGACATGACTGAGCAACTGGACTGAACTGAACTAGTATCTGAAGCTAGACAGTTTTCTCAGCATGTACCTTACCCATTTTATTTTGCCTCTGTCCCTCATAGTTCAAACTGGCAATGTTTCTGCCAATATACTCTTAAAATTTCTGCAGGTTTTCCATGAGTATCAATAGTGTTTATTCCATTAGATAAAAGCCATACTCACAAATCTCAAGATAAGCCTATTGTTAAAATGTAAACTGAGACACATTATAATGTTTATTTGAATAGGAATGAATTTGAATTGGGAAGCAACAGAGGGAAAGTGGTTAGGCGCGCTCCACTGACAGGGATTGGGGGAAATTTTAATATGGAAGATACATAAGCAAAGTAAAGCAGTTATTTGATTGACTACAACTTTAACAGTTGCCTTAAAACCTAGTTGGTTGTGATCGGTTGTTCTTAATTTCACTTTTCTGGGTTTGAGCAGATTGTCTCTAACTTAGGTTTTGCTTTGCTTGCAGAGGCTACCAAGGCATTAGAATTGGTTTCCTGTAAGGTTATGAGGAGAACGTCCTCAGGATTTTTACAGGCTCTATCACTTAATAAAGAGGATCAGTGGGGCATGACATTCTGGTGTTTAGGGGAACTGCTGTCTGTTTGAAGTACCAATGCATAGTTCTGTGGGTGTAACAGATGGTTTTATAG
Source organism: Antilocapra americana (assembly GCA_007570785.1). Taxonomy (NCBI): domain Eukaryota; kingdom Metazoa; phylum Chordata; class Mammalia; order Artiodactyla; family Antilocapridae; genus Antilocapra; species Antilocapra americana. The sequence continues at coordinate 9,402,782 of ML660765.1, read as the reverse complement.
TCACAGCTTTAGTCTTCTTGAGATCATATTTTCCTGACAATGCCATGAATTTGATCTCAGCTCAAAAAATATTTTTAATTTTTCAGAATCATTTGCTAATAGCAGATTGTGTGAGTGATGAATGGCTTTATTGTCAAGCCCTGAAAGTTCTGGTTCATTTATGCCAAAAATAAAACCTGTACTTTTTAAAAAAAAAATACTGTCTCACTTCTTTCATGTTTTAAAATGAGCAACCAGGAGAAGCCAGATGGCAGCTTTAACACTCTGTCTGGAACATTCATAACTAGATCATCATTTTCCCTGTTTTTCATGCTAACAAAGGTAATAGTATCATTAATAGTATTCTACCTTCCAAAAACATTTTTCTCATGTTCTTTTCACCTCCCACCAGCCACTACATTATCTATATATCACAATAGGCAAATCCTGTGTTTATAAAAGTTAAAAATTAACAATTACACATCACCACAAATAACGAACTGTTTAATGCTAAGACTGTATGGAAAAATCTGAACGAATTTTTTGGCCAACTCAATATTAATAGTAATCTCAGTTTGTATTCTGGCAGATGGCAAAATACTGCTGCTGCTGCTGCTAAGTCACTTCAGTCATGTCCGACTCTTTGTGATCCCATAGATGGCAGCCCACCAGGCTCCCCCATCCCTGGGATTCTCCAGGCAAGAACACTGGAGTGGGTTGCCATTTCCTTCTCCAATGCATGAAAGGAAAAGTGAAAGTGAAGTTGCTCAGTCATGTCTGACTCTTCGCGACCCCACAAACTGCAGCCTTCCAGGCTCCTCCGTCCATGGCATTTTCCAGGCAAGAGGACTGGAGTGGGGTGCCATTGCCTTCTCCTGGTAATATACTAACTAGTTGGCTATAAATTCATGCAGCTCCGAAAAAAACAATCCCATTGCTATTCTCCTTTCAAATAATCACCTTGGACAGTTCCAGAGTCAGGAAAGAAGTCAGTCTGGACTCCCTGTGTCATCCTAGCCCTGTGCACCTTCCTGGTTGGCCCTAAATGCCCTTGTTCCTCAGTAGTTTCTTCTGCTTCTTGGTCCCTTCAGTCGTGTCCAACTCTGTGTGGCCCCACTGACTGTAGCCCGTCAGGCTCCTCTGTCCTTGGGAGTCTCCAGGCAAGACTACTGGAGTGGGTTGTCGTGCCCTCCTCCAGGGGATCTTCCTAAGCCAAGGATTGAATCCAGGTCTCCTGCATTGCAGGCAGATTTTTTTTTACCACTGAGCAACCAGCAAAGAGGCTGGGTTTTTTCTCTCCTCAGCTTCCATCCTGACTCTTCTCATTGAGGCTATCCCTGGGCCAGAGCCTGGCAAAATTCTACTACCCTCAAGTAAGTTATAGTCTGCTCATCATTCAAAACATTTTTTCCAAGGAGGTATATTGGATTAATCAAAATATATAACTGCCTTTGTGCCAATATACCCATGCATTCCTAAATTTTTATACAGTTACAATCAGCTACCAAATATTAAAATGCCTCATTTGTATAGTATTATAGGTTTCAAATACATTTCCTCATGTATATCTCACAATACATCTAGAGTTTGTTTTGTAATTTTCACTTCAGTAGACAAAGAAATTGAGGATCTGAAAAGGAAGTAACCTACTTTGGGTCAGAAAGCTTCTAAAATTTAGATATTTTACCTCAAAATCCTGATGCTTTGACTTCTGCAGATCTTTCTTTCCTGTGACATCTTTACATTATAATTACATTAGGACTTATTTTCTGTTCAGTTAGATAAAAGGATATTTCCATGAAATGTAAGAGGTAATCCATGAAAAGACTCTTGCACTTTACACATTTTGTACCACCTATTACTAGAGACTGTTACAATATTGGCAAATACATACCTGAATAAATTGTTTACTCTAGAAACTCCTTATTAAATCATTACACAGATAACCTTCAGCAATATAATTGATATATTTAATTGGTATGAATTAGTTATTAATACAGTAATGATCTGGACATGTATGCCAAGGTAGAGGGGAACAATGTTAGATCAAGATTTGGGGAAATTAGTATCAGTGGCATGTCAAACCGAAGTATTTTGAAAGTGTCACCTGGAAAATATCAAGTTCTGGCTGGTAGGAGAAAAATGAAAGGCATGGAAAGAAAGAAGTTTGATGATAATATACACAGAACTAAAACTCTGCCTAGGAGTTTCATGCAGACACAAATAATATGTTTAATTATACATTTAATACATATGATTAATACATCTATAAAATTAATAGTATGTTTATATAAATTAATATTTAATTATATGCCATGCATTATATATTTTATAAGAATTAAAGGGACAGTATTCTGTGGTAGAACTTTTAGTCAACATTTTAAAATTAATAAGAGCATGAAAAATTAGAACTGGAAGAAACTCTAATGGGTTTATTTCTCCTTACCATTTTCCAGAGAAGGACACGTGTATGCCAAGTTAACTAAATACATTTTTTAAGATCAAATGCAGGACAAGAACTAAGGAGTAGTCTACTGCCATTTGCCCTCCATATGCTAGTCATGTTGAATTATTTTTGAACTTGCCTTGCCCTCAAATGGATGGTTCTCATGGGTTATTTACATGTCCTTCAATATTTAGCTCAAATATCACCTGCAAAAGCTTTTCTGAACTCTACTCCTTCTGTCTGAATTTGAGTCCCTTCAAAGTCTAGCTTTGACAATATATTTATTTATCTACCTCTGTCATCCACTTATATTTATTTGATATCTATATCAATATTTGACTCTTTACTTTTCTGTTCTTTCTAACATGGTAGAATTCTTCAATAAATGGAACCGTAACCCAGTTGTTTGTGATTGCTTGATGCCTCCTTCAGTGGCTAACTCACGTGCTGTGCTTAGTCACTCAGTCATGTCTGATGCTTTACGACCCCCCCTAGACTATATCCCACCAGGGTTCTCTGTCCTTGGGGATTCTCCAGGCAAGAATATGGAGTGGGTTGCTATGCTCTCCTCCAGGGGATCTTCCCAACCCAGGGATTGAACCTAGGTCTCCCACATTGCAAGTGGATTTTTACCATCTGAGCCACTAAGGAAGCCAGGCTAACTCTAGTGGGTGCTTAATAAACATTTGTTGAAGAAGCAATTAAATGAATATCTGCTAGAACTATCCCTTAATACACTATAATTTTTGCTCCTATTATCTCTTTCAAATGACTAAGATCATTTTTCTTCTATATATTATGGAATTTAAAATGAACTACAGCATTTCTCACTACCTGCTATATTTTAAGTATCATAATAGAGACCACAATTTCTCATATGGCATTCAATAATTTTTCCTTTGAACATCTGTTATTGAATCAATTTTATAGCTATATTTCACTGTTTACTTTTCACAGTTATTGGAGTGCTTCCATTTTCACACCCAGTAAGCTCTCCAAAAGGAGGCATATTTATTTAGAAGGATGCATTATACTTTTCAACTGTCATACTCCATTCCTTTATTCCAACAGCCAAATAGCCTCCAACTCTGTATTTTGACAGCTTCAATTACACAGAAAATACTTGGCTTCATCCATCGTTTTTCAGTCATTTCTGTAAATTCAGAGCACAAAAGGAGCATTAGGCCTTTTAGGTTACTTCAGCTATTTTGCATTGAACAAAAAACACATTTATCCAATTAAATGGACACTGTCAGAGACAATAGGAAGCTATGCCAAAAAATAAGACTAACTAAAATCTCATATGAGAAGAAATAGTTTATGAAAATTTGTCTTGCTCATTTACCAAGTAAGACGGTTGATCTAGATAGTTTATCCCAGTGAATGACAGCTGTTGTTAGTTTCTGATATCTCAACTGCTTTACATAACCAATTGCATTTGGCTACTCTACATTTATTTTTTGATATATGAATAATCAACAGTTTTAATTGTTGTAATATGCTGTAAATCTACTTGAATATGGATAAAAAACTATGGTATAAAAATGACATTCTCCCATTTTCATTATACATATTCTTATCTTGTGAGACCATTATCTACTTCAGATTAGATTTGTGTTGTTTCATCCATTCAGAGTCATGATTTTGAGTTCTATTCATTTATCTCTTTATCCATTATTTATCCAGAAAATATGCTCATAAGTGTCTAGAATTGTATTCACATGTTGTTGTTAGATTGCTAAGTCATGTCCAACTCTTGGCTACCAGCTCTTTGCGAACTGCAGTACACCAGGATTCCCTGTCCTTCACCATCTCCCAGAATTTGCCCAACTCATGTGCAATGAGTCAGTGGGCTGGTTGGAAGGAAAGTTATGACCAACCTAGATAGCTTATTGAAAAGCAGAGACATTACTTGGCCAACAAACGTTGGCAAGGCTATGGTTTTTCCAGTAGTCATGTATGGATGTGAGTTGGACAGTGAAGAAAGCTGAGCACTGAAGAATTGATGCTTTTGAACTGTGGTGTTAGAGAAGACTCTTGAGAGAGCGTTGGACTGCAAGGAGATCCAACTAGCCCATCCTAAAGGAGATCAGTCCTGGGTGTTCATCGGAAGGACTGATGTTGAAGCTGAAACTCCAATACTTTGGCCACCTCATGCAATGAGTTGACTCATTGGAAAAGACCCTAATGCTGGAAGGATTGTGGACAGGAGGAGAAGGGGACGACAGAGCATGAGATAGCTAGATGGCATCACTGACTCAATGGACATGGGTTTGGGTAGACTCCAGGAGTTGGTGATGGACAGGGAGGCCTGGCGTGCTGCGATTCATGGGGGTCACAAAGAGTCGGACATGACTGAGTGACTGATCTGAACTCCCATCTCTAAAATTTTCCAGTTTGTTTTGATCCACATAGTCAAAGGCTTTAGCATGGTCAGTAAAGCAGAAGTAGATGTTTTTCTGAGACTCTCCTGCTTTCTCCATGATCCAACGAAAGTTGGCAACTTGATTTATATATGTATATGTTTAAATATATATATACTTAATGATATAAACTATATGATATATATGAGTGCCTCCTTTTTTTCTTCTTTGACATAAGCACATCTTTCCCTGGGACTGGATGATGTTATGAAGAGCTCTCTTCATTCCTAATTCAAAGGACCAAGTTGAACTAATTCAAGTGAAAGTTTTAAAGCATTCCTTGTAACAGAATGAGATATAGTCATCGTGCACATGTGTGTGTGCTAAGTTGCCTCAGTCATGTGTGACTCTTTGTGACTCTGGATGGTAGCCCACAAGGCTCCTCTGTCCATGGGATTCTCCAGGCAAGAATACTGGACTGGGTTGCCATGACCTCCAGGGAATCTTCTTACCCAGGGATTGAACCCGTGTCTCTTAGGTATCTTGCATTGGCAGATGGGTTCTTAACCACTAGGATGATCAGAATTTTTAGGAATGTATCCTGAATTAGAATTTTAACAGGTACCACAGGAAAAATTTATGCATACTAATTTGAATTTATGAGGGTCACTGGTGTAAAGGGTGGGTCAAATATACAAGTATGCAGCCTGATGACAGTAGAGGTAAGAGCAAGTACTAAAGTAAAGAGAAGAGTCAATATGGATTTTTTAACACAGTAAAATATAAAAGGAACTTAGCATAAGTGCAAAATTCTGATTTATCCAGTGGCTTTAAATATCTTCTTCCTATCATGTAAGCCAACTATATGAGTCTGTTAATGACCTTGGCCAGAGGACAGAAGAAAGAAGAGACATAGGAAGGAAATGTAAAAAATAAAAAAAGTAAAGGGTATCTGCAATATTTAAAGGTACTCTGAGAACAGAGAAGAGGAGAAATCTGAGCATTACAGATGAAAAGATGCATGTCTATTTCTATCTGTTTATTCATATCATCTGAATGAAGTGGTAGAAAGCAAAAGAGTGAGAGAGGGAGTTAGAGAGGGTGGGTGAGGGAAGTGATTTAAATGCTCTTTATGGAGTGGATAACATGATTATTTGATCAGTGAGGCATTACAGTTGGGAATAATAATTAAGTTGTGAAAATTGCTTCTAGGATCATGTCGCTTTTTTAGAAAGAGTTTTCTACTATATTAAACTCTAATGCAAATTCTGTTCACATTCATGCTATATTTATTGGACCTTCATAGTTCTGAATTTTCTAATCAATTGGGCAATTAGCAAAAATAAATGTAGCAGCAGTGAGAAGATTCCTTAGCAGCAGATGGCTGGCCGTAACTCTACTTCATACAGTAAAAGAGCATTAAACATTGCCATCTCTTAACATTCTGTCAAAGAGCATTTTGTTTTTCCTTGTCCTTTCTTTTCAGCTAGCATGTGTTCCTCTTACATCATTGAGCTCTCACCTGTGTTTTGGTTAAAATAATGTATTAGGGCAACCATGTTAGTATGGCAAAACAATGTCTCTGTAACATGCCCTCCCACCACAACAGTCAAAAAAAACCCCTCTTTTATAGGTCAGTTAAATTCTCAACAAGGTAAACAATTAATTAAGGGCAGGAGTCTCAAAAAAATCAGGTATTACCACAGGATATAGCACTCTTAACCTTGTCTTGGGGTAATGGGCTAATAACATAGTTTTCAGAAATGCAGCATTAATAATTACTTGATGGAAGCTAAAATCATCCAATGTGAATAAAAATGAACATATCAGGGGACTTCCCTGGTGGTCTAGTGGCTTAAACTCTGAGCTCCCGATGCAGGCGGCCCAAGGTTCAATCCCTGACCAGGGAACTAGAGCCCACATGCTGTAACTAAGACCCGGTGCAGCCAAATAAGTAAATAAAAATAGCTTTTAAAAAAAAAATGAACATATCACCTTAAGAAACTACCTGTACACATACAATGAAACATATTCCTGCCTTTTCAAACTTTCATTATAGATGTGCCTTTAAAGAAGCAAAAAACTGAAAGTGTTTAATCTTATTGTGTGTTTCTATGTTTTTATGTATAACGTTACCTATAATTTCATCACTGAGTAAGATTAGGGCAGTGAGGAATAATGTAAATTAACAACAGTCATCAGATTGCCTGAATTTGTTAGAAATTAAATAGTGAACATGTCATGTTGATTCACTTTTAAGTTTGGAAAATTATTCAAAAATAAAATCCTGTATCAAATATCATTTATCTTCCTTGAAAGTTCAAAAACATTATGTCTGATACTTCTATGCTGACTACATCTTTAAAATTAATAATATCAGATAGCTTACAAATACAGGTTTTAAGATTCAATATTATTCTATATCTAAAATGAAAAAACATACATAACAATTTTTCTTTTAATCTTGGGAAGGAGTAACTAAGTGGTTATGAGGTAACATCTCTCATTAAATTAATGACTTTACCTAATTTTTCTGTCTGCTGAACACAGTTCATTAAGCTTTATGTTCTTCTGTATTCATCACAATAGCTCTTAGTGAAATTTTTTCTTTATGATCCTCCTGTAAATCATTTGATAGGTGAGTTGGCTTAGCCTAGTTTCCCTAAGATAAAAATCTCTTCAAATCACTGGTCCAACATAATTTTGAAATCACTGTCCACGAGAGCCTAGAGGATTTGCATGGACATAAGGTAATATTTTAGTCAGCTTGGGCTGCCTTAACAAAATGCTACAGACTGAGCAGCTTAAACAACAGAGCTTTGTTTTCTCACAGTTCTGAAAGCTAGAAATCTGAGATCAGGGTGCCAGCATGGCTGGATTCTGGTGAGAGCCCTCTTCCTGGTTTGCAGATGGCCACCATCTAGATGTGGTCTTTCCTTGATGCGTATATGAAGAGGTAGAGCAAGAAAACTCTCTGGTATCTCTTCTTACAGAGACACAAACTGTATCAGATCTGAGCTCCATCCTTATGACCTCATTTAACCAAAATCACCTGTTTAAAGCCGTGGCTCTCATACAGTCACATGGAGGAGGCTAGAGCTTCATCATATGAATTGGTAGAGGAGGGGCTATAATTCAGTCCATCCTATTATGCATCATAGAGGGACTGACATCACTGAGAGCTCATCCTGAAGTGAAAAGTGAAGTCTGTCAGTTGTGTCCAACCCAGGGATCAAACCGGGCCTCCCGCACTGTAGACAGACTTTACCATCTGAGTCAGCAGGGAATGCCTTATATCATGGATAAACCATTCTGGGTGTCTCCTTTAAGTTGTTTAATAATAAGTGACCACAGGGTGGCTCAGACAGTAAAGTGTCTGTCTACAGTGCGAGAGACCTGGGTTTGATCCCTGGTTCGAGAAGATCTCCTGGAGAAGGCAGTGGCAACCCACTCCAGTACTCTTGCCTGGAAAATCCCATGGATGGAGGAGCCTGGGGGGCTACAGTTCAAGGGGTCGCAAAGAGTTGGACATGACTGAGCGACTTCACTTTCACTTTCACATTCCATTAACTCAACAAATAGTAACTGTTTCAGGTACTGGTAGGGAGCCAGATATAAAGCGACAGCAAAGGACAACTCTCTTCTTTTATGTTTGTATGATACATACTTATAAAGGAAAAGTTCCTTATATGAAAAGACTGTGGGATGGGGGAAGGCTTCTCTGAGAACACTGAAGGTAAGACTTAAGATGAATTGCAAGGTGTTCACCATGCCCTGCTGGGTATGAGGCTGGACCTAGGAGATTCTGAGCCAGGTCTTGCTGCTGTAGCCTGCAGGAGCACCACCCGCAGGGGCCTTTCTACTTGCATATCACCCCGCAGCTGGTGAAGTGCATTTACTTAGCTGGTGTCTGCAGTGCCTCTTGAGAACCCCTGTTGTGGATCTGGGGAACACACAAACATCCCTTCTACAGCAGCTATCCATCTGAAACTCCATCCGACCTACATAAGAACCAACTACTGGATTTGACACAGTATACATTTCTTTTTGGAGAACTGAATTCATAATCTTTGAGTGATAAACACACATTTCCAGCTGTTAAGCTTGATAATTGCATGGCCGCTGCTGCTGCTAAGTCGCTTCAGTTGCGTCCGACCCTGTGTGACCCCATAGACGGCAGCCCACCAGGCTCCCCCGTCCCTGGGATTCTCCAGGCAAGAACACTGGAGTGGGTTGCCATTTCCTTCTCCAATGCATGGAGGTGAAAAGCGAAAGTGAAGTCGCTCAGTTGTGTCCGACTCTTCCCGACCCCATGGGCTGCAGCCTACCAGGCTCCTCCGTCCATGGGACTTTTCCAGGCGAAAGTACTGGAGTGGGTGATAACTGCATGAGGAAAAATGTAAAAATGCAGCCTTTATGGTGTTTGCCCATTACCCTCAAATTAAAAAATTATTTACAAAACATACAGACTATGTGTATACACACACACACTCACACACACAAAATATTGGTGCTTGGTGTCACATTTGTTTTTCTTTAACCAGATATCAGAACAAACTATATATAATAAAGGGTGTTGATGAGATATATTCATAATTCATCTTTAATTTCTGGAAAGAACTGACAGTTGTGAATACAAGGAATGGAGTTCCATAAAATCTATATTGTGTTTACTCTGTTTATTTGTTAAAAGGAATTTATGAAAGTAACTGGATTGCTATTCGCCTTTTAAATAACAGTGGAGAATTAAAATGGATGCAGTAAATGGTCAAGACCTCTTTTAATCTCCTCTCTCCACTCATCTGATAGTGAAGAATTGAAATCTGCCTGTTATTAGCCTGGGTTCCTTTTATTTTGAATGCTAAGTTTGAAATACCACAAATCTGTCATTCAGAGAATAAGTTTGGGACCCTGACAAAAGTTAATATTTGGAAATAAATGAAATATGTTAACAAAGGATCCTTGTAGCATCTCATGGTTCTTATTTCCACAAGGTGTGAGAGGGCCCTAGATGATTAGTTCCAAGTAAATAAACCTTTGTCTTGTTCATATCCAAGTTTGCTCCCTGGAGAATAAATTAGAAGTATGTGATCTGAAGTAGTCTGAAAGAGCAGGGTAGTTCTCTTAGAAACTTTCCATTAATTTGAAGGATTCACACTGGTTTTATAAATCTACTCTAAAGTGTGGCTTCTGAAGCTCAACGCTGAAAATAATCTGTCAGAGAAACAAGAAAGGAAGTTTTTTTCTAAACTCAGTAAATGAATTAAGAGAATGAGTTTCAAGAGATGAGTAATTTAGGGTACAATCAGTTATGCTATAATGCTTGTTTTAAAAGTGGAACTTGTTTCACTGCAATTGATATAATGGGAACAGTTTAAGCATAGAATGAATTTTATGTTTGCTTATAACTTTTTTCATGAGAAACATAAAGTGAACACAGAAAACTGCAAAAAGCTCAACCCCACACATAGAAACACATAAAAATACATATATCTACTAACTACAGTTCACCTTATGTGTTACGAGCTCCACCCATCCACATCTGGTGTTACAACTTTGGCCTCGATTTCAGATAACTTCTTTTACCACTTCCTAATAACTCAAGAGTTTTATCTCTTCTGATGCCCATTTTCACAACCAAGTTTCAGTTCTTTTTCAAGGCAAAGCAACATATTTACTACAGTATCTATGCAATTCTTAAGAATTTAACAGGGGCTTCCCAGGTGATGCAGTGGTAAAGAGTCTGCCTGCAATGCAAGGGGCACAGGTTTGATCCCTGGGTCAGGAAGATTCCTTAGAGAAGGAAATGGCAACCCACTCCAGTATTCTTGCCTGGGAAATCCCATGGACAGAGGAGTCTGTCAGGCTACAGTCCACGCGGTCACAAAGAGTGAATACTACTGAGCACACACATATATACGCACACAAGGATTTAACATATATGAAACTATGCTTACATTTTTATTGTTTCTATTTTCTTATCTGTAAATCCAGAGTATTTTATTTCTCAACTTTTGATAGCCAGTAATTTTTAGGAATATATATGTAGGGTTATATAACAACTGATTGCATTATAATTAGTTATTTAAAACAACACAAACTACGTTGGATAGGAAAAGAATAAATGAAGATAAACAGAGTTTATACTTATCTTAGGGTCTCTTAAGAACAAAAGATTGATTAGCGCTGTTAAAAATAGCTGCTGCTGCAGCTGCTACTAAGTCACTTCAGTCGTGTCCCATTCTGCACGACACCATAGACGGCAGCCCACCAGGCTCCCCCATCTATGGGATTTTTCCAGGCAAGAGTACTGGAGTGGTTTGCCATTGCATTCTCCGAAAATAGCTGCAATATATATTAAGTTCTTATACTGTACACCTTTGGAAGTAGAGTATGCTTTAGTAAAAAAGTTGATTTATAAATTTTATTTAAAAAAAGTATATTTTAGACCCCATTATCTGGTACTTATCATTCTTTTTGTTTTCACTTGTTTTTTGAATTAAATTGAAAATAAATTAAATGTGATACATATTAATAAAAATAGTGTTTTAAAATATGTTATTTATGTAAAGTTGTTCATGCATTAACACCTAACCAAGTTGTTCATATGCAGATGTATATGTGAATCCATTAAATTCACAAATGTCATATCTTCTTTTGAGTTGATGTGATCTGTGTTTAATATTTCTGTTTCAGGTATTAGCATTGTATAGCTGACCATTAAAATGGCTGGTTTAAGATAAAAATAATTTGCTATGTCTCATGATTCTGAAGGTTGCTTGAATGATTTCTCTTCTATTTTACCTGCATTTACCAGGGGGTCGTCTGGGCTGGACAAGGTGTTTGACCGTCTTACTCACTTGCCTGGTAACTGTTTCTGGTTATCAGATGGTGAGGGTTGGTTCTGATCCATGTGGCCTGTTATTTCAGTTTTACCTCTTTTAAATATTGATTTTATCATGGTACTGGTTTCCCTTATGATCACAAAAGGATGCTTGTAACAATCAGAACTGTATAGTCCTTGTATACATTTGGTGAGTTTCTTAATCAACTTGGCTGCTATAATAAAATACCATAAACTGGGTAGCTTAAACAGCAGACATTTATTTATCACAGTTCTTGAGCCTAGGAAGTTCCAGACCAAGCGGCTTGCAGAGAGAGGGCGTGTGGGAGCCCCTTTTCCGGACTGCAGGTAGCAGCCACATCACTGCCTGCTCATGTAACCTTCGTGTGTGTGTCTAGAAAAAGAAAGCTCTGTATCTTTCACTTCTAAGAACACCAGAATCTCATCATACTGGCACTAGCTCATGATGTCATCTAAACCTAATTACCTCTCAAACTCATCACCTCCAAATCCCATCATATTGGTGGTTAGACTGACAACAGGATAAAACTTCACAAATATCATGAAGTTTAGATGTAGATTTTAAAAATAGCCATAATTTTTCTATTCCACAATTAATCATAATATTTATATAAATACACATTTTAAAAATAATTATGAAAAAATTAGTTTTCTTATTTTTCCTTTCTTGAGCCAATCTACTTAAGCTTAAAACAAAGGGAGAAGCTGGTCACAAAGATAGTTTTATCTTTAGAGTTAATAAATAAAACATTTTAAAATTTTACTGCAATTCTTGGTATCTCATATTGAGCTTAACTTTCTCAAGTTATCTCCTTTTTTCTGATTTACATGAAATTATAATGCATTTAGTGAATTTAGTCTTTACTTACTCATTATTGCAGGTCCACTGTCAGTGTCTCAACTGCGATAGAAGATATAGACACGAATACTAGATATTTGAAATTAATCTATTCACAAGTGATTACATTATTGGGAAACTGATGCAGGATGAACCAATATCAAAAATAATATTATAAAAGAAAAAGATGAAATGCGTAATTTGCCATTTGAATGAAAGACTTTAAAAAAATATAATCGATGGACATGTTCTCCTTTCAATGATCCGTGCACTCTCTCTGCATCAGACAATCTCTAAGGGGTTTTCTTCCTTTAGCAGACATTTGTTACATCATTTCTGTGAAGCCTGGAATAATTCTGCTATCCATGACAATTTTTTGAATCCTTGAAAACACCCTACCATTTCTTATTCCACTATAAGGATAACCAATCTTATTCTGCAGATCCAGGATTGAGTCCCTGACCTAGGCTTGGACAATAATTTTTAACCATGTTTTTATCCTTTATGATAACATTTATGGAGTACCTATACTAAGACAAGCAGTGTTTTATGATGCTGGGAATACAATGATGCACTAAGACAGGTAAGATCACTCATCTCTTGAAGCATACACTGTACTAGAATAAATGCACATTCTTCCCCACCTACCCCCAGCTCTAGCCATGGTGTTCCAGGAGGGGCAGGGGACACAAGCTAGCCAAATGAGGATAAGCCCTGGGGTCGCTGATAGAAATATGGGAAAGCAAAATGACCTCGGCCATTCTATTCGGTGTTTCAATGACTGAACGTGAGTTAGTGTTCTTGCTGCCGCTGCCGCGTACTGTGACACTGCCTGCATGGAGCCGATTTAAAGTACAGTCAACTGGGTCTGGGTGTTCCTGAAGCCTGTCACTCAGATTTTCTGTTATCTGGAACACTGTTTCCCTCCTTTTCTTCTTTATAAGGTCAAAAGCTATTTTGATTTTAACTTCTTTCCATTGCAACTGATGAAGGAGTGAACAAAGAATCAGAATAAAAGGATTTAGTGGGGTAATCTTTGTGTAGACTAAGACGTGCGTGTGCTCAGTCACTCAACCACGTCTGACTCTTGTGATCCCATGCAAGGTGGCCCACTAGGCTCCTCCGTTCATGGAATTTTCCAGACAAGAATACTAGAATGGGTTGCCATTTCCTTCTCCGGGGGGGTCTTTCTGACCCAGGGATCGAATCCATGACTCATGGCCTATCCTGCCCTGGCAGGTGGATTCTTTTCCACTAGCATCACCTGGGGTACAACCACCAAATGCCCTCAGTTAAAGTCATATTAGCTGCAAAGACCCATACACTTCTACGCCTTCTACAGTGCTGGGAGCAGTAACAGACTCTTTTCTGCTTCTTTCACTGACCAAGCCCTTTGAATCTCTCAATAACTTAATTTCCATTCAGATATGTGAATCATATTACATTAAAGTTATTTAAAGTTACTTCTAATGTGACCCTGTAACTTATGCTCTAGTCCACACTGCTTACTTCTTAATTTAACTCTCATAAAATCAGTCTTGTACATTTATTTCCAGAGATTTTAGGCCCTTCCAAGGGGCAACATTTCCTATAGCCCCTATGCAAACTTAGCCCCTTTTTTTGACTTGACTCAGAGATTCCTGGATAAGAGAATATTTAATAGAAATAAGCAGCAATTCATATGTGGAAATGTCAAGAATTAAGAGAAATTCCTAGTAGAGTACCTAGGGGATATCTGAAAAGCTGGAATAAATAGTAAGAGAGAAATAAATATTAACTGATATTTGTGGGTTGTGTCCAACTCTTTGAGATCCCATGAACTGTAGCCTGCCAGGCTCCTCTGTCTATGGGGATTCTCCAGGCAAGAATATTGGAATGGGTTGCTATGCCCTCCTCAGGGGATCTTCCCAACCCAGGGATCAAACCCAGGTCTCCTGCACTGCAGGTGGATTCTTTACCATCTGAACCACCAAGGAAGCCCATTTGTGGGTATTTGGCACAATATGCACACACATACACACACACACACATACACACATACATCGGCTTTGTTAGGGGAAAAAGAGAAAACTTTTCCATGTTAACATACTAGTTTAAGAACAGTATTCTACTAAAAATTATTTTCTTTCTTTATTAGGTCATGAAAATATATTCCTCTAAGTAGAAATGGTAAGGTAGATGCTTCTGAATTCAATTACTAGTTTAGGTGGGTTACGTTTGTTTATATATATGTATACACACACACACATATATATGTGTATGTGTTATGTGCATATGCATATACATATATATATAATTGAGAATTTTAAATCAGTAAGATAATTTCCCTTTACTTTTTATACAGTGATTGTATTCACTTGTCTGAGGGGGAAAAAGTATATTATGGAGTGAAGAATGAAAACAGTTTTATTATACAGAGTTAGAATTTAATTATATTAGAAATAGGGATAATTTAATTAAGAATCAGGTTCTCATTATTGGCTTTAATTAAAATGTAAAAATTAAAATATATATCATTATTAGAGAAAAATGAACTAAAATTGTTAAGAATTAACTTTCCTGAATTAATATATAGCTTTCTGAAAAAGTGAACTCTGGTTATTTACTTACTCTGTAGTAATATACTAATATGGGCTTCCCCAATGGCTCAGTAGACAAAGAATTCACCCACAATGCAGGAAATACAGGAGACACGGGTTCAATTCCTGGGTCAGGAAGATCCCCTGAAGGAAAAAATGGCAATCCACCCCAGTATTTTCGCCTAAAAATTTCCCATGGACAGAGGAGCCTGACAGGTTACAGTCCAAGGGTCACAAAGAGTTGGACATGACTGAAAACACATGCATACACATAGAAATACAGCTTGTGAAGAGTGACATGCAGAGTGATCTTCCTCTTAAATGTACAAAATTGAGTATTGTAAGGTCCATATCTTGCTGATATATTATTTACATACTAGTTATTGAAAATATGTATGTGAATAAATATTTGTAGAAAGTTCCAAATTGAACTATTTTAATGGTCTGGTGGCCTTTTAAAAACCACATTTGTTATGGGCAGATTTTCATTTTCATTTGCTTTAGACACACTCAAAATCTAGTTATCTAGAGACTATTTCAGCCTTACTTTTTAGTAATCATTTGAGAAACAGATCCACATCAGAAAAATTCTCATGACACTTACAAATAGTGAATATGATTTTTGTCTTTTGATAGAATTTATCTTACCCTGACCAATTTCCTCTTTATTTGTCTATCTCAAATCACTGGAATGTCCTAAGTTCTTGATGAAGTGTAGCAATAAGTGTCTCTTCTTAGAGCTAAGTTAGTTTATAATTTGTTTGCAAAATAAGCTTAGTTTTGCTAAACTTTATATTTATGTCCTTTTCCATTCCTCTGCCTTGTTTTTCATATTCAATATTTTCTGTTATTTTTATTTTTCCTCATAATATTTGGTTTGAAAATTGAAGACCCTACTTGAAATTGATGGAATGAGTACACATATTTACACTTATTTCCTCCCAATGTCAACAGAAACAAAAATCCAGAAGGAAAAAATAAAAGCATTAGAGGAGTTGGTAACATTAAATAGTGGAAGACAGATTGCAGAAAAATTACTGAAAATTAACTAGGGAGGGTAAAACAAAGGGTAAATTTCCTAGGAGGCAACATAAAACTTTGAGGGCAGTCTTGTAATACCAAAAGAATGAAATCAAAGGAACATGTGTGTTAAATCCTCAATCCCCTATACCACAGCTAACAAAATCCTTGCTGTCTGACATATAATTTAGGCAGGTAGTATGTGGATTCTTCAGTGTGGGCACTAACCACTAAAGAAAAGCTCCTCTGATATTAAATCTGTCTTTTCAGTTTGTGCACCTGTCTATTGTATGGAGAAATTAAGACAACATGTACCATGATCTTAAATATGAGCACAAATGCAAGATCACCAAGTAATCTGAGAGAAATCTCTAACAGTGACAGAGACCAAAGCAAACAGGAAGAAAATAAAATTGGAAGGCATCATAGACTACACAGGGAACAACCTCCTGCCAAAATATTATTAAATATTTGTCGAGGAAGATTTTAAAAAGATACTGCATCCATTAAACAGAAACTAGAAATTACGGAAAAAAAGGATAATTTGAGAACATGAAAAATATTTTGTAAATTATATAATTCAAAGAAAGTTTGAGTAAGCTCTCTGAAAAAAGAAAAAAGAGAATGAGGAAAAGGAAAACGATAGAGAAAACAGTAGTAAAAGACAGTTACTCAATAAATCAGATATCGCACTAATGGGAACTTGAGAAAGAACAGATTAAATCGAAAGGAAGAATTAATCAAAGACATATTAAAAAATGTTTTCCAAAAGTGAAGGACATGCATTTCTAGACACAAAGGATCAATTTAATCCATCACAATGTATGAAAATACACCCACATCAATTCATGACAGTAACGTTCCTGAACACAAACGAATATCCTAACAATTTCCAGCAAAAGTGGGCGAGGAGGGAGAATCACATATACAGCAGTCCTCTTTTATCGCGGTTTTGTTTTCTGCAATTTCAGCTACTCAGGGTCCACTATGGTTTGAAAATATTAGGTGGGAAATTTCGGAAACGAAAATCTCCTAGGTTTTAAATTGCACAGCTGTTTTGAGCAGCGTGATGAAATCTCGCGTTGTCTCGCTTGCTCTCGCTCTCCGGTCAGTTGCTCCGCCGCCATCTTGGTTACCAGAGCGACTGCTGAGGTATTGCTATGACAGCCCTGCCGCTGCCGCTGCTGCTGCTAAGTCGCTTCAGTCGTGTCCGACTCTGTGCGACCCCACAGACGGCAGCCCACCAGGCTCCCCCGTCCCTGGGATTCTCCAGGCAAGAACACTGGAGTGGGTTGTCATTGCCTTCTCCAGTGCGTAAAGTGAAAAGGGAAAGTGAAGTCGCTCAGTCGTATCCGACTCTTCGCGACCCCATGGACTGCAGCCCACCAGGCTCCTCCGTCCATGGGATTTTCCAGGCAGGAGGACTGGAGCTGGGTGCCATTGCCTTCTCCGTGACAGCCCTATGTTCAGGTAACTTCCTTGACTTAAAAATGGCCCCAAAGTGCAAGAATAGTGATGCCGACAATTCGGGTATGCCGAAGAGAAGCTGTAAAGAGCTTTCTTTAAGTGAAAAGTGAAGGCTGTTGACTTAATAAGGAGAGGGAAAAAAGAACCATATGCTGAGGTACTAAGCTCTGTGCTAAGAATGAATCTTCTATGCCTGAAATTGTGAAGAAGGAAAAAGAAAGTTGCGCTAGTTATGTTATGGCTCCTCAAGCTGCAAGTCAAGGCCACAGTGTGTGTTAAAGGCTTGGTTAAGATGGGAAAGGCATTGCATTTGGTATTTTGAGAGAGACTATATTTGCATAACTGTTATTGCGATATGTTGTTATAATTATTTCATTTTATTATTGTTGTTGTTAATCTAGTGTGTGTGTTAGTCACTCAGTCGTGCCCGACTCTTTGTGACCCCATGGACTATAGCCCGCCAGACTCCTCTGTCCATAGAATTCTCCAGGCAAGAATACTGGAATGGGGTACCATTCCTTTCTCTAGGGGTTCTTCCCAACTCAGAGATGGAACCCAGGTCTCCCACATTGTAAGGCAGATTGTTTACCATCTGAGCCACCAGGGAAGCACTAATCTCACACTGTGCCTAATCTATACATTAAACTTTACTGTGTGTACAGGAAATGTATAGGTATATGTATATAGGAAAAATCGTATGTATAGGGTTTGGTACAGTGTGGTTTCAGGCATCCAGTGGGGGTCTTAGAAGGGGGTGCTACTTCACCCTGAACTTTTCAACCATATGTCTGGAACACAGAGGACTTGTGTTCTGTGTTTATTGGCTTCTATTAACCAATTTTTGCCTTTCTCAGGATTAGACATCTTTTTCCTATGTTTCATTCTAGAAGTTTTATTATTTTAGATTGTACATTTAAACTAATGATCTTTTCCCTGTTGATGTTTGTATACATATGAGGAATATTCTTATAAGGTTTTCTTTCTGATGCTGTGTTTCATCTTTATCAGATTATTCATTCATTTTCTTTAAGGAATTGATCCATTTTGTTTATCTTTTTGATTTGCATAAAGTTTTTCATAATATTCCTTTATTATTCTGACCAGGTTGTTCTATATCCTCACCTGAAATTGGTATTGTCAGGTTTTTTTTTCTCACTTTTAGCCATTCTCTTAGGGGTATAGTGGTATCTCTCTATTGTTCTAATTTGCAGTTTCCTAATAGTGAAATATTTAAGCATCTTTTCATATGATTATTTATCGTCTACATCTTGTTTGGTGAAGCAGTCCACTAAAAACTTTCATTCATTTTCTTTTTTTCTCAGTTCTGGAAATTCACCCATTTTCTAAGTTGGTTGTTTTCTTATTTTTGAGGTTTCCATTAAAAATATATAAATATTTATTTTGCTTATAAGTTCTTTAATGTGTTTGCCAAATATTTTCTCTCATTCTGCCTTGTCTTTCATTTTACTAACATTGTCTATCACAGTGCAGAAATTTTAATTTTAATTAAGTCCAACTCATTATTTTTTCTCCTCATGGATCACATTTCTGATATTGTATTTATAATACATTGGCATACCTAAGATCACTTAGAGTTTTTCCAATACTTCTATAGGCAAAACCAAAACAAAAACAGGTTAAGAAAGCTATTCACCTGGAAACATGGGTCATTTCTTTCAGAAAATGATGGATCACTCCGAGGTTAGATCTGGGAACCCTGAAGAACAATTCCTTGGCAACAGAATTGGTTCCAAATTTTAAAAATATGGTTGACTGGCTGCTTTTCAGAATCCTAATGGAGCAATAACTGTTATATACCTTGTATTATCTGCCATTTTTTGTGAAAATAGCTATTTTGTTGTCTTTGTCATTGTCTTAGCACTATGTTTTGAGCTTCTTGAGAGTCTTTATTTGCCTGTTAGATTTACTGGTCATTAGAACAAGAGAATCTAGATGACAAAATTGCAGGCTTCATGTCAGAGCTGATGCCATAGTGGGTTGGTGCTTTGGTGATACTGGAAAGAAGGTAAATGAAATATGAATCATTGAAAGCTGTATCTCAACCTATAGGAAAATGCTGGTTTGTTGACCTCCAGGAGACATGCTTCTGGGTCTACACACAGTGGTGTAAACTATCCCCTTGATTACGGCCTGGTGCTATGATTTGTTTAACTAACAGGAAGTAGTACCAAAAATACTGGTGCTACTAAATTAAGTTTTAAGAAAGAAGGTTTGTGAGCTTCTGTTTTTGTTTGCTGGGGGAAAGCAGTCAACATATATTGATAGTAAATATGTTACCTAGGAACACTGTGCTATGAAAACTTATTTACCCAAATTGAAGTCCTTTTACAAAAGAATTGAAACTCAGATCCAAATCCCAGGTGAGGTGTCACCCATCCGTCACCTGGAACCAATTTGCCAACTATATGAGTGAATTCATTTTGGGGGTGGATTTTCCCTTTCTACCTGAGGCATCCTAATTCTGCCAAATAGAAGAAAGACAAGATATCTTCATATAACCCTGAAAAATTTGCATAATCATGAGCAGACGACTAAAATGGTTGTGTTAAGCAGCTGAGCATTGGGATAGTTTATAACACAGCAAGAGATAATCAAAACATTATTTTTAATTCCTTTTCTGTTCTATGTCTGTTTATCCATTTGGTGCTTGTAGGAAAGATTTCAGACTAGAATATTTCTCACTAAAATGTCATGTTACAAACAACTGAACGTCTTATCCCTATCACTATTTATGATTAACAGATTATCTTACTGTGACACATATACATACACTAAATGTAGATAAAGATATGTATAGATATATTTTGATAATTACATATCTAATATTTAAAAAATTACTTGTTGATTCAGTAGCAAATATGTAGGATAAAGTTAGGATGCTACAATGTGACTTTTTTAGAAAATAAAAAATGACATTCAGAAGAATATAAAAGTGACAAAACAATCAGTTTTGCTACTTAAGAGACAACACATATTTATGCATGGTGGTTTGCTGGAAATAATTTGTCACCAGTATTTTTCAAAACAAAGCATCACATTACAGATTCATAGAGCTGACAGAGGTCTTTGAAAGTCCTTTTACATATGCCTTTCTGAGGAACTATATATAACAATCTCACCTTCTGCCAACCCAAGCAATTAAAATCCTTTAATAGTCTCATTATGTAGAAGCTTACTGCCATAATTTAAAACAATCTTATAGGTTCCTAACAGGTATTTTGAACATATTTATCATATATAATAAAAAATTATTTGTGATTTTGGCAATATACTTTTTCATGGCAAGACACTGAAAAGAAAAATTTGATTCTGTGTTATGTTTTCTATTTGTTCAATTTCTATATTGTTATTATTAGATCCATTAGGCTTATTTGGTTATGAAATAATAGAATCATTTACCTAAATTCAATTCATATGATGAACATTAGTTGAAGATATCTTTTTAGAATACAATGGGAAAAATATTCTCCTAGGTAAATAATGAATCCATGAGTGATGTCCCATTTAAAGTGCAGTTCTAGATATCTCAGGCTTCCCTGGTAGCTTAGATTGGTAAAAATCTACATGCAGGTTGGTTCCCAGTTTGGACCCCTGGGTTCCCTAGAGAAGGGAATGGCAACCCACTCCAGTATTCTTGCCTGGAGAATCCCATGGACAGAGAAGCTGACTGATGGGCTACAGTTCATGGGATCTCAAAGAGTCAGACACAGCTCAGCAACTAACACTCCTCCTCCTCTAGATATCTCAGAAGTGCTATTTTTGGACATTTTCTATGGGAATATAAACACTTCTATTAAGTTTACTCAACAAATCTCTGCCTAAATCTATTCCCAAATGTGCTATTTTGTAATTTCTTTATAGATCATGAAGTACACATCTCATAAATATACAGATTAGCAAATTTTTAAAAAGAGAAAAGAACTATGTAGCCACCAGTGAGATTAAGAACAAGCATGTGGGCTACTCCATTCACCTGTTGTACCCTCTTCTTAACACGACCACCAACCCCATATCCAAAAAGAAACCACTAGTCTAGTTTCTTACACTGTTATGGGCTATAAAGTGCACCAAAGCCGAATCAACAATAATGTATTCTTTTCTGTTGTGTTTCTTTTACTGGACATTATGTTTGTGAGATTCATCCATATTGTTTTATATAGTTATAATATATTCTTTTCTGTTGCTGCATAGCATTCCATTTTGTGAACACAGCTTTTCCTTTCTATTTCTTTTCTATTTTCCTTTCTATTGTTAATATTGGATATTTTATACTTTAGTGCTTTTAATAGTACCACTATTAGTTTTGATATATGATATTTTGTGATAGAAAGTGTGCTTTTTCCTGGCATACACCAAGGAATGAAATTGCTAGTTCTAAACTTGTTATCTCTACAATGTGGTTTTATTTATGGTAGGTTTGATATTTGGCAATATGAGTTCTTCAGATTTGTTGTCCTTCCGAAAGACTGCCTAGACAATTTTTTGCCTTTAGTATGTCCGTATACATTTTAAATTAGTTTGTTAATGTCAAAAAATAAAAAGCTGAGATCTAGATTATAATGGCTTAGTATCTGAAGATAAATTTTGAGGGTGCTGATATCATATTACTAAATCTTCCAATTTATAGATTGGTATGCTCTTTCATTTATTTGTCCTCTAATTTTTCTCAATATTTTGCAATTTTTAAGTATAACATCTTATGCTTGCTTGCCATACTTATTCAGAAGAAGACAATACTTTTGATATTATTATATATAGTATTTTATATTCCATATATATATACACACACACACACCGAAATAAATTAATAATTAATTATCCAACTTTACTAAATTAATCCTGAACTTCATTACTGTATAGATACTTTTGTGTTTACTGTGTTCAAAACCTCAAATAACAAGAGCTTTTCCTCTTAACAAAATGCCTTTTGTGTTTCCCTTGTTTGGTTTTTTACATCTGAAATAATAGTCTCTTTTAGTCTAAGCTGTAACACTTCTGCAGTTCAGCTCTCTCATTATTATGTGGTATTTCAATAAATTTGATTTCTGTTTACTCTGTGTCAAAAACCAAAAGTGCAATTTTCTTCTATAATCTCTCTATCCATTCTCCTCCAACCTTTCTGTATGTAATTATAGGTACATTGGGCATATAGGCTCTCCGTTCTTCTAGAATCTCTTTGAAGAGCTTAAAGAATTGACTAGTTAGTGAAATAATTCTTTGAGAGGTTTTAACAGTAAAGTTAAAGCATTACTTGGTTTTTGCTCTGAGGCTCTCTTTTAATAGCAGTACACTGGATTTCATCTTTGTCCCAAAGCTGTGTTCATGACAAGTTTAATTTGATGAGAAGCATTTCCATATTTTTAATGTTAAAATTTCAGAAACTAATAAACTTTCTATTTTACACTGATTAATTTGCAGATAGAACTCATTTTTTTCTTGTAATACTTTACACATCAGATAATAAAAGTCAAACCCCATCCAGTATTTGGGCTCAAAACTTACTTGTCCATTGGCACAAGTTTATTAAATACATTTTTGTTCCTTCTAATTTGTCACAAGAAATATTTTAACTAAAAGTTTCACTGCTATCATATATATGCACCAAAAAATAGCCACCAAATACAAGTAACCATTTGACAGTTTCTCATAACAGGTTCGTTATACTTCCTACCCAGTTGCAAAGCTAATATTTGTTGATTGAAGTGTCGCATTTCTTGGTGCCAAATCTTTTTTTATAAATTTGTTGCTGCAAAAGTAGCCTATAAAATAAAAAACTTTATATATCACAATTACAAAACAAGTATATTTCATTCACAGGTCTGCAGAAAGGTAGGGGATCAGTTGATCAAGACAGATCAGCTGGGATTCTATGCTTAGGATATGTAATGATTAGACTTAGGTTAGTGCTGAAGTTTAGGGTTTAGAAGTGCTCCATTAGAATTCTTATAACTCATAATAAATGCAAACTACTTTAATATTTTAATTAAATTTATTAAATTAAATTTATAAATTTAAATAATTTTGCTCATTTTAGAGCAAAATTATGAATGTACAGTTACCCAAAATTATATACAAATGGTTAATAGGCATATGAAAAGATGCTCACCATTGTTAGTTATCAAGTAAAGACAAGCTACTAACATATGTAAAATAAAACAGAATCCAACAACATATTAAAAAGATCATATATCATGACCAAGTGGGCTTTATCCCAGGGATGCAAGGATTCTTCAATATTTGCAAATCAATCATTGTAATACACCATGTTAACAAATTGAGAGATAAAAGGCAGTAAGTAGTTCATGATCTGAGCCACAGTCAGCTCCTGGTCTTGTTTTTGCTGACTGTATAGAGCTTCTCCATCTCTGGCTACAAAGAATATAATCAGTCTGATTTCGGTACTGACTATCTGTGGGTCCATGGAACCAAGGGAAGCCAGGAGCCTACTATTTCACCATCCTTTTGACCCCATAATGTATTTTCTTTTCTTGCTTGAGCTACTATTTCTTAACCCTGGCTTTTTTTATAGCTATAAACAAAAGCTGGTGTTTGAAGAATTTGGAGAAAATAAAATCTCCTGCCAATCCAGTATGACCTCCCCATAAAAAAAATCAGAAAATAATGAAAACACTTTTATTATTAAATAAGGACTAAACTAGATCATTATACAATCACAGGCAGCCTGCGAAAGAGACTAAAAAAAAAAGGAAATCTCACTCTTCTGTATGATAAGACAGATACAGTCTATTACATATGTGTTGTCTTTATTCAAAGGAAAGGTTAAAACTTTTTTATCATTGCCACCAGCAGCAGACTACTATTTGGAGCCTGGCATCTACACTAAATTCCCATCATGACAAGGAGACAGGGTGCCAGTAAAACTAGCAAGAGTCTTATTTAGCTTTTAAAAAGATTACATATAACTTGACAGACAAAATATTTACAATATCCATTTCTCTAAAGAAAATGCTAAATGAAAAAGAAAAAAGAAGGGGAGTTCCCTTTTGACAGCATAAAATAATTTGTTTTAGATCTGCATTTTCCTTTACAGGATCCTCTCACCGTTTTGTGCTACAAATATCACTGGAAATGAAGCAGTTCTGCTTAGAGAGGTTTACTCAAAATTATTCACAAAGCTGTTTAGTTAGTTTATACGCTTAATTCCCCTAATTCGGGGGGCTGAATTAAGGTCTTGAGGCAAATAGTAAAGAGATACCTTCCGTGTCCACCTTATTCCTCTTTTCTGTATCAAATCAACTTACCTCCTCTTCTGTGGTTATAAGCCTCCCTTGCATGACATTGGAGTTAGGCTCTAGTGGTGAGGTTCATAGGATCACAGACCCAAGAAATTACCAGCCTAAATATGTTATTAAATGGCAAGAAGTGAGATGAGACATATTGGTATATAGAGGAGTTTCAGGCCTTTTATTAAATCAAAAGGTCTATACATTAATTTAGGTTACTGAACATGTGATTTCCTATATTGGTGTTTGTCTGTATGTGCAGAAAAGTTAGTTTGAAAATATTCCTTTCCTGTTACTGAGTTACTCATAAGTTACACATAAGTCAAATACTGGTCTCAAGACTCCAGGTCTCCTTTGTTAATGAGAACTACTTCAGTACTGTCATTTATTTAATAAAAACTACAATGAAGTAACACCTCACACTGGTCAGAATGGCCATCATTAAAAAGTCAATATCTAACAAGTGCTGGAGAAACAGTGGAGAAAAGGGAGCTCTCTTAAATTGTTGGTGGGAATGTATTAATAAATTGGTTCAGCAATTATGGAAAACAGGAGTTTCTCAAAAATCTAAAAATATTGTTGCCATATGATCTAGCAATCACACTTTTGGTCATGTATCCAGACAAAACTGTAATTGAAAAAGATAGCATGCACCCCAATGTTCATAGCAGCTCTATTCACAGTATCCTTGACATGAAAACAGCCTAAGTGTCCATTGACAGATGAACAGATAAATTTCATATATGCAATGGAATGCTACTGAGCCATAAAAAGAATGAAATGCCTTTTGCATTAACATGCACGGAACTAGAGATTAACATACTAAGGAAAGTGAGTCAGAAAGAGTAGGACAAATAACATACAATATCACTTATGTGTAAAATCTAATATATAACACAAATGAACTTATCTATGGAACAGAAATGGACTCACAGACATAGAGAACACATTTGTGGTTCCCAAGGGGAAGGCAGTGTGGGAGAGGGTTGGAGTGGTAGTTTAAAATTAGCAGATGAAAGCTCAGATATAGAATGGATAGAAAACAAGGTCCTACTGTGTAGTTCAGGGAACTATGGTCAATATCCCATAATAAACCATTCAGTTCAGTTCAGTTATTCAGTCATGCCTGACTCTTTGCGACCCCATGAACTGCATCAGACCAGGCCTCCCTGTCCATCACCAGCTCTTGGAGTTTACTCAGACTCATGTCCATTGCGTCAGTGATGCCATCCAACCACCTCATCCTCTGTCATCCCCTTCTCCTCCTGCCCTCAATCTTTCCCAGCATCAGGGTCTTTTCAAATGAGTCAGCTCTTCGCATCAGGTGGCCAAAGTACTGGAGTTTCAGTTTTAGCATCAGTCCTTCCAATGACTATTCAGGACTGATCTCCTTTAGGATGGACTGGCTGGATCTCCTTGCAGTTCAAGGGACTCTCAAGAGTCTTCTCTGACACCATAGTTCAAAAGCATCAATTCTTCAGGAAATAATTGTAAAAAGAATGTAAGACCAGCTAATATAGATTTTAACTGCTAACTAGTTATTAATCTAAAAGGAGTTGAACTAATGCTGCTCAGCCTAAATTCTGCAAGAATGATTTTACTTCAGGGTGGTGCTGACAACCAGCACATGTATACCTGTGGCCGATTTATGTTGATGTATGGCAAAAACTATCGCAATATTGTAAAGTAATTATCCTCTAGCTAAAATAAAGAAATTAACTTAAAAATACTTTTTAACAATCTAGACCTATGTTGTTGTTGTGCAGTCACAGTCACGTCCAACTCTTTGCCACCCCAGGGACTGTGGCACACCAGCCTCCTCTGTCCTCTACTATCTCTCAGAGTTTGCCCAAATTCATATCTACTGAGTCAGTGATGTTATCTAACAATCTCATCCTCTGTCACCCCATTCTCCTTTTGCCTTCAGTATTTCCCAGCATGAGGGTGTTTTCCAGTGAACAGGCATTTCCATCAGGTGGCCAAAGTATTAAAGTTTCAGCCTCAGCATCAGTCCTTCCAATAAATATTCAAGGTTGATCTCCTTTTGATTTGGCTGGTTGGATCTCTTTGCAGTCCAAGGGACTCTCAAGAGTCTTCTCCAACACCACAGTTGAAAACCATCAATTCTTTGGCTTTCAGCCTTCTTTATGGTCCAACTCTCACATCCATACATGACTACTGGAAATACCATAGTTTTGACTACATGAATCTTTGATAGTAAAAGGATGATGTCTCTGCTGTTTAATACACTGTCTAGGTTTGTCATATCTTTCCTTCCAAGGAGCAAGCATCTTTTAATTTCATGGCTGCTGTCACTATCTGCAGTGATTTTGGAGCCCAAGAAAATAAAGTCTGTCACTGCTTCTACTTTTTCCCCTTCTATTTCCCATGAAGTGATGGGGTTGGATGCTATGATCTCAGTTTTTTAAAGCTGAGTTCCAAGCCAGCTTTTGCCCTCTTCGATTTCACCCTCATTAAGAGGCTTCTTAGTTCCTCTTCACTTGCTGCCATTAGAGTGGTATCCTCTGCATATCTGAGGTTGTTGATATTTCTCCCAGCAATCTGGATTCCAGTTTTTCATTCATCCAGTCCAGCATTTCACATGCTGTACTCTGCATATAAGTTAAATGAGCAGGGTGACAATATACAGCCTGGATGTACTCCTTTCCCAATATGGAACCAGTCCATTGTTCCCTGTCTAGTTCTAACTGCTGCTTCCTGACCTGCATATAGACACCTCCTGAGATGTCTCAGGAGGCAGGGAAGGTGGTCTGGTATTCCCATTCTTGAAGAATTTTCCATCAGTTTGTTGTGATCCACACAGTCAAAGGCTTTAGCAGATGTAGATGTCTTTTTGGAATTTCCTTGCTTTCTCCATAATCTATCAGATGTTGACAGTTTGATCTCTGGTTTCTCTGCCTGTTCTAAAGCCAGCTTGTATATCTAGAAGTTCTCAGTTCACATACTGCTGAAGCCTAGTTTGAAGGATTTTGAGCATAACCTTGCTAGCAAGTGAAATGAACACAATTGCATGGTAGTCTGAACATTCCTTGGCATTGCCCTTCTTTGGGATTGGAAGGAAACCTGACCTTTTCCAGTCCTATGGCCACTGCTGAGTTTTCCAAATTTGCTGGCATATTGACTGCAGCACTTTAACAGCATCATTTTTGGCATTTCAAGTACTTCATCTGGAATTCTGTCACCTCCACTCGTTTTGTTCCTAGTGATACTTTTTAAGACCCACTTGACTTAACACTCCAGGATGTCTGGCTTGAGGTGAGTAACTACACCATCATGGTTAACTGAGTCACTAAGACCCTTTTTGTATAGTTCTTCTGTGTATTTATTCTGTATTTATTCCTTGGTGGCTCAGATGGTAAAGTGTCTGACTACAATGTGGGAGACCCAGATTTGATCCCTGGGTTGGGAAGATCCTCTGGAGAAGGAAATGGCAACCCACTCCAGTACTCTTGCCTGGAAAACCCCATGGACAGAGGAGCCTGGTAGGCTACAGTCTATGGGGTCGCAAAGGGTAGGACACGACTGAGCAACTTCACTTCTTCTGTGTATACTTGCCACCTCTTCTTAATCTCTTCTGCTTCTGTTAGGTCCTTATTGTTTCTGTCCTTTATTGTGCCCATCCTTGCATGAAATGCTCTCTTGATAGCTCAGTTTTCTTGAAGAGATTTCTGGTCTTTCCCATTCTGTTGTTTTCCTCTGCTTCTTTGCACTGTTGATGTAAGAATTCCTTATCTCTCCTTGCTATTGTCTGGAACTCTGCATTCATCTGTTACTTTGTCCTTTGCCATTTGCTTCTCTCCTTTCCTCAGCTACTTGTAAGTCTCTTTAGACAACCACTTTGCCTTTTTGCATTTCTTTATCTTTGAGATGGTTTTGGCTACCGCCTCCTGTAAATTGTTACCAATCTCTGTCCATAGTTCTTCAGGCTCTGGGTCTACCAGATTTAAAT
Source organism: Antilocapra americana (assembly GCA_007570785.1). Lineage (NCBI taxonomy): Eukaryota > Metazoa > Chordata > Mammalia > Artiodactyla > Antilocapridae > Antilocapra > Antilocapra americana. The sequence goes on along the minus strand of ML660765.1, from coordinate 9,373,990 downwards.
CCCTTAAATCTTTTTCATCACCTCCACTATATAATCGTAAGGGATCTCATTTAGGTCATACCCGAATGGCCTAGTGGCTTTCCCTACTTTCTTCAATTTAAGCCTGAATCACCATCTGGTGATGTCCATATGTAGAGTAATCGCTTGGATTGTTGGAAATGGTTGTTTCCTATATCTTGTGTGTTCTTCTGACAAAACTCTGTTAGCCTTTGCCCTTCATTTTGTACTCCAAGGCCAACCTTGCCTGTTATTCTGGGTATCTCTTGACTTCCTGCTTTTGCATTCCAGTCCCCCGTGATGAAAAAGATATCTTTTTTTGGTGTTAGTTCTAGAAGTTACTGTAGGTCTTCATAGAACCATTCAAGGTCAGCTTCTTTGGCATTAGTTGTTGGGGCAAAGACCTGTATTACTGTGACGTTGAATGGTTTGCCTTGGAAACAAACCAAGGTCATTCTGTCGTTTTGAGATTGCACCCAAGTACTGCATTTCAGACTCTCTCTCTTTTTTTTTTTTTTTAACTACGAGGGCTACTCCATTTCTTAAAAGGGATTCTTGCCCACAGTAGTATATATAGTAGTCATCTGAATTAAATTCACCCATACCAGTCCATTTTAGTTCATTGACTCTTAGATCTATAGGGCCCAATAGCGTAAGCCACTAGGCACTGAGCACTTGAGATGTGGTTAGTGCAAATAGGCAATTGAATTTTTACTTTTATTACTGTTAATTAAACCAAATTTAAAGGAACAGAGTTTCAAAATGGTTGTGCAATTTACTTTTTCTTACCAATATCACACTGCATATGAACAAGATTAATTTTAGTACCAAGGGAAGGAAAAACTGATTTGTGACCTCATTACACTATAATTTATGTTGAAACTAATGTTAAAACAGAAACTTTTATAATACAACAGATAAATAATAATGGTTTTATACATTTTCTAACAAAGCAATATACAGAAGATTTTGATACAATCAACATTATATTTACTGGTTGTAAAACTACATAATTTTGTTGATATTGATAAAATATTTGCTTTTCATTTTTGATGTTAATAATCCTGAGTAGATTCATCAGTGAGGGAATTTTTTTTTCCTCGCTAGCTTTCTCTCCTATGTAAGCATATGAAATAATAAAGTCTTAAGACTTTCTTCCTTAAAAAGACAGACAGAATAGTGAGAGAATGTATCTGATGTTTGAGCCTCCTGGAGAGACTGCTTTGAAACCTGACAAATTTCCTCATGTATTCAAAGTCTAGAACAATGGTAAGAGAGTACTTGAAAGCATGAACATACAGAGGAAAACCAAAAGTAAGCATGCAAAATGAAATGTTTTCTAAATAAATCAACATAATTTTTCACCTAAAGTTTCACATTAAAATTATAATGTTTAAATTTGCTTTTTTTCTGAGTTCCCACTGATAACCATAACACTGCCATCTGCTTTACTTGGCTTTTTTTTTTATTACATTTTAACAATGGTCCTCCAAAGGAAGGAACCCAAATCCAAAATATTATACACATAAAATTGGGATTATTTAAGAAGCCATTTCTTTGAGAACATTATAGTCAATACTGCCAAAATAAATACTTTCTAGTGAGGAATCCATGGCCTCACACTTCTGCTCTTTTCTGAATTTTTTTTTTTTTTTTGGTAGATGTATGGTCATATCTTTTTCTATCAAGACATCACCGTCTGTCTTTGAGTTCTTGTGGACTTAGTTTTTTTTTTTTTTCCTTCTACTGGCTCTTTTTACCATGGTTTAACATATTCTCTTACTAATATGGTTCTCTGATTTGCTTCTGTTTCTCCTGTTAGTTTTCTTATGAAAGGATTTACAGAAGGACTAGTTTCCCAGCAATGCTGCCATAAGAAATATCCCTCAAACATGTGGTCAAGCCCTTTACAGATGATATTGCTTAATTCCTGCTTTTGAGGGCCACTGTTCATCAATGATGCAAATACAGGAAACACAAAAGTTAGCTATATTTTTTAATTTAAATAATAACTTCAACATTTAACTCTTCTTTGTGGTAACTACCCCCAAACAAAAATGGGGAGCATTCCCAAATTTAATCTGGAACTATCTTAAGCAAAATGTAATAGTAAGTTTCAGGCAGAGTAACAGAGATACATTCAGTATATTTAGATATTTTACTTCTGCTAGAGTTAGAACAGAAAAACTGAAAGCAGACCCTTTATGTGAAAGGACTTACTCCTGATAGTATTTCTTTTCTTGTCCTCTCTTCCAAAAGACAGAGAATTTTTGCAAAAACTAAGCTAAGTCAGTAATAAAATGAAGCCTGAAAAGAAGCTAAACATATTTACCTCTCATTGGAGATCACACATACATAAAGACAATGAAAGAAGTTTAGATTTAGAGAGGAAATCAGTGAGAGGAAACCAACAAGTTTGATGATTTCATTTTGAATATAAGGAAAACAAGACCTAAGATTCTCAAATAATAATTAGAAATTTCAGATCTAACTATTGCTGTGTCCAAAAGTTATCCCCTTTTATCTTTAAGCTTGGAATCAGAATTGATGGTTCAAAGGCCCTCAGAGATACCCAGGGTTCTACAGCTTGACCACATATTACAACTCCTTGGGGATCTTTTACTCTTTTATCACTTGGCTGTGCCATGTGGCACAGGGAATCCTGGTTCCCAGACTAGGGATTGAACTTGTGCCCCCTGCATTGAAAGCACAGAGGCCCAACCACTGGGCCACAAGGTGAGTCCCTTGAGGATCTTTTAAAATTAAAATTAAAATTAAAATTAACTGTGGCCCTGCTCCTTGAAATTGCTGTTGTAGAATGAGATGGATGTATCCAAATTTTTCAAAAACTTTCCATGTTTCTCTAAAGCTCAGCCAGAGTTGAAATCTATTTCAAAGGGACCTAAAGACATTTTTCACGAAGGTGGTCACCAGTTTAGAATTAGTGATCTATTAGCACAAGTTTGATAGTATTTAAATTTTTGTAGTCTTTAATATGCAATGTATTTTTGGATCCCCTTAATTCATCTAGATATACTGGATTTTACTTTAAAAAATCTCCATCCAAAATCCATTACCTGCTTGACTCATTATTTATAACATCACCGAGCATTACTTATATGCTCGGTGAAGTTCAAAATATTTATCAGCTGAGAAACTTCCATAATGACTGAGACAGGAAAGAACAGTCTCACAGAAACACCTTTCTCCCCCTGTCCATGAGCAACACTGCCTTTTCTTTTAATAGATTACAAAGATATATCAAAACGATTTGCCAATAAAGAACACTTGAATGATATAATTCTGGCATATAGCCAACTTATATTGAAAAACTAAATATGGCAGATAAAATTATTATTCCCCAACCTTGAAACCTTTACAGACTGTTGAACACTAAAATAGGGCAATATTTCTTTAAAATAGCTAACAACAGTAAGTAAAGTTAAGTAATATACCCTCCATCAGCTCTCAAGTAAAAATAAATCTTCTATTTCAATTCACCTCAAGGGAATAATTTAATTATATTTCCATTGTAGCTGTCCTTTTTGGGGTTATCATATCTGAAAGAAACTAGACATAAAGCCTGAACTAGGCATCTTCTGGGAGACCTAAAATAAATGAACATGGGTAAATGAGATTTCTTTCCTGATCCATACTCTTTTCCAAAAAGGACAAAATAGTGCACTTATATTCCAAACAGTGGAAAACTTACAGTTTCTTTTTAATCATGGTATGTTTTCAAGCAATAAAATGCACAAGTCTTGTGTTCAGGTTGATGAAATTGACAATTACATAGCCCCAAATAACTGGATTTCGAAAAGGCAGAGGAACCAGAGATCAAATTGCCAACATCGGATGGATCATCAAAAAAGCAAGCGAGTTCCAGAGGAACATCTGTTCCTGCTTCATTGACTATGCCAAAGACTTAGACTGTGTATTTCAAACAAACTGTGAAAAGTGCTTTAAGAGATGGGAATACCAGACCACCTGACCTGCCTTCTGAGAAATCTATATGCAGGTCAGGAAGAAACAAGAATTGGACATGGAACAATGAACTGGTTCCAAGCTGGAAAAGGAGTATGTCAAGGCTGTATATTGCCACCCTAGTTATTTAACTTATATACAGAGTACATCATGTGAAATCCTGGACTGGATGAAGCACAAGCTGGAATCAAGACTGCTGGGAGAAATATCAATAACCTCAGATATGCAGGTGACACCATCCTTATGGCAAAAAGGGGAGAGGAACTAAAGAGCCTCTTGATGAAAGTGAAAGAGGAGAGTGAAAAAGTTGGCTTAAAGCTCAACATTCAGAAAACTAAGATCATGGCCTCCGGTCCCATCACTTCATGGCAAATAGATGGGGAAACAGTGGAAACAGTGAGAGACTTTATTTTTTGGGCTACAAAATCCCTGCAGATGGTGACTGCATCCATGAAATTAAAAGACAGTTGCTCTTTGGAAGTAAAGCTATGACCAACCTAGATAGCATATTGAAAAGCAGAGACATCATTTGCCAACAAAGGTCTGTCTTGTCACAGCTGTGGTTTTTCCAGTAGTCATATATGGATGTGAGAGTTGGACCATAAAGAAAGCTGAATGCCAAAGAATTGATGCTTTTGAACTGTGGTGTTGGAGAACACTCTTGAAAACCCCTTGGACTGCAAAGTGATCCCACTAATCTATCCCAGAGGAGATCAGTCCTGACCTTGTCCACCCAATAGCAGCACCTCTATAATCTCTGCCACCAATAACTACTTTTTTTCTCTTGTTTTATTTTTTTCATTCAAAATTATGTCTTGAGGTCTTTAAATTCACCCATCAGATGTTCATTCTTTTATACTGCTGCTGCTGCTGCTGAGTCGCTTCAATTGTGTCCGACTCTGTGCGACCCCATAGACGGCAGCCCATCAGGCTCCCCTGTCCCTGGGATTCTCCAGGCAAGAACACTGGAGTGGGTTACCATTTCCTTCTCCAATGCAGGAAAGGAAAATTGAAAGTGAAGTCGCTCAGTCATGCCTGACTCTTAGCGACCCCATGGACTGCAGCCTACCAGGCTCCTCCATCCATGGGATTTTCTAGGCGAGAGTATTGGAGTGGGCTGCCATTGCCTTCTCCATTCTTTATACTGCTAAACACTATTTCATTGTATCATTAAGCCATACTTCATTAATCTATTCTCTTGTTAATGAGCAACTGCTATTTTGTTTTGCCTTTGTTTCTGCAGTGTTAGCTCTTATGAATAATGCTGCTATGCATATACTCTTATGAGCATATATTTTCATGAAAATTGTCAGTAATTGCAAAATATAGTGTAAATGTATATTTAAAAGAAACTGCCAGTTTACATTCCAGCTGCAACACATAAGGATTCCATTTGCTCTATATCCACACCAACATTTTGAATTGTCAATCTTTCTGCTTTTAGCCCTTATGTTTTGTATGATGATAGAGAAGCCTTAAGAACTGCTACAGTGTGGTACATTTCTTTGTCTTTATTCAGGCATTTTTGTGCAGAAAGTATTTCCCTGCAGCTTTTTCTATAGAAATTGGAACAAAGTAGGAATGCAATGTATTTGTCAAATGAATTATTACTTAAAAATTATTACTTCTAGTAGGAGAGAATTAAATATTTTTGTTCATAGATATTTTCATGATTTCTTAAACTATGATTGGGCTATAAATATTTCTGACTTTATCATTTGGATGTGTAGTTTTCTCCTCTAGTTGTTTGCAGCTGTTATTTAGGAATTGCTGCCACAGTTACATGAATCAAAGTATTAAAATGAACGTACATTTCCAAAGCGAAAATACGTATTCAGAAATACTTTGCTCTTACCATGCAGGACACTAACTGACTAATGGCAATGATTGAAGCAAATTACTGTTAAAGCTTGTTGAGTACCCTTAGCCAAGTTTGTTCTGAGGAGAATTCACAAGTGTGCTATAGAAGACTTTTTACTTTTTGTACTGATATTTCTTGGCTCCACTTTCTGTCCCAAACTATTTAATAGTTGGCAATTTTTTAATGACCTCAGTTGGGGAATATTTGCTTTGGAAAACTGTTTTTCTCTGTTCATCCAGTATGTTCTGTATTTAACATTTTGTCTTTTTCTCATTGGTTCCAGAACCCACTTATATATTTTCCATTTTACTGTGTTCTCTAAGTCACAGGCTAATTCCAGGGCATACCCTTGTCTAGTCACTCCTGTGAATAAATGCTTGCTTGCAGATTTTCCATTCTTGTTTGCCTGAGAGGTGACTTATAGAGATTTTTCTTTGAAGCCTGGGTTCTGTGTTTGTCTGTTAACACAAGTCATGAATTGCAAACAAGATGACCTTAATATTCCTTAATTATACCACTAGTCTTCATCTATAGATTTTCCACATATAGCTGAGGATATTTCATGTCAAAAATTACTTCAGAATTACCCTAACCACTGTACCCTTTTTCTGAAATGACACTGGAGGTATGGAGCATTCAAACTAATTATCAGCTGAAACGACCCTCATGCACTTGATGCAGAAAAACAGTTTCAAGTTCATTATGCTGTCAGTTCTTATACAAGGTATCCGTTACAACTAGTTTTCACATTGTATGATTGAGTGAGTAGAATCAAACTTTCTTCCTATGAAAATTTACTTCCTCTCTCTCTCTTTTTTTTAACTGAAGTATAACATATATATTTAAAAGTATACAAATCACATGTGTATGGCCCAATACAGTTTTACAAAGTAAACATGCCTCTGTAACTGCCAACAAAAGGAAGAAATTAAATATTCCCATTGCATAAGCAATGCTTCTGCATGCCTCCTAGTCAACCTGCCCTCACCAAAGAAAATTCTTTGTCTCTTTTCTAAATTTTAAATAAAATCTCACAATATTATGTCAGGCTACTTTGTGTGTGTGTGTGAAGCTCCTCTTAGTCAACATTGTTTTTGAAATTAATCCATGTTTTAGTGGAGTAATAATTAATTTATTTCAGTGCTATACAGAAAAGGTCAGAACACTTTTTCTGTAAAAAATGAAAATGAAGGTGCTCAGACTTGTCTGACTCTTTTGTGACTGCTTGGACTGTAGTCTGCAAGGTGCCTCAGTCTATGGGATTTCCCAGGCAAGAATTCTGGAGTGGGTTGCCATTTCCTTCTCTAGGGGATCTTCCCAACCCAGGAATTGAACCAGTTTCTCCCACATTGCAGGCAGACACTTTACTGTCTGAGCTACCAAGGAAGCCCTCTTTTTGTAAAGGGCAGATAATAAATTTCGTATGCTTTGCAAGCCATACAGGTTCCGTTGTAACTATTCAAACTGCTGTTATAGCACAAAAGAAGCTATAGACCATATGCAAACAAAAGAATGTGATTGTATTCTAATAAAACTTAATTTACCAAAAACAGGGAGTGGGTCAGCTGTGTCAGCTGGTTTTAGTTTGCTGACTGTCAAATTTCCTTGAAGGTGGACTGCCCAGTCCTGTCGAAGGCCTGATTTCTGAACTTCCATAGCAATTACTTGGCTGAGTGATGAGATGTATGGCTCAAAACGGGTAGAGCATACACCATAAACAAGGACCAAAGCAAAAGAAGCCATTTTTGGGAAGTTTATCCTGCCAAGGTCTGGGTTGCTTTTGAAGACTGCTAAAAATAGTCTCATACAGAGTAAGTCCACTGCCAACTTGAAAGTAGACAATAAAAATTTTTATAGAGTCTTATCAGAATAGAGACTGAAGATACCTCAGTATCTTCATAATTAACTAGTACCTTTCAATTTTTGAAAAGTCATATAATAAATCATATTGCTAGATTTGTTTGTAGATGTTGAATTAACACAAGCAAAAGACAGTTGTCTGTTCCATCATCCTATTGTTGAGTTTGAAATATTTACATGCCTATGTTGACCATGAAAATCTTTATCTATTTTATGATTTGTGTCACTTTTGATTCACTTTTGACCAGGTCAAAAGTAAATTGACCAGGTCACCCTAATGTAAATTTTCAACTTTTCTTAAAAGTCTAATAGTTTTCATTTTCATTATAGTTTTGCTTCATATCTTGGGGAATTCTAAGTCCTCTTTTTGTTGTGGTTCAGTTAGAGCACTGGAGTCCTTTTATTAGTTCCATCACCCTAATATAAACTTTCAGCTTTTCTTAAAAGTCTAATGGTTTGTATTTTCATTATAATTTTGCTTCTTATCTCAGGGGAAATTCTGAGTCCTTTGTTTGTTGTTGTTCAGTCACGGGACTGGACTCCGTTTTTTAGTTTCATATTGTTTTACCTTTACTTTATCTTAAAATAATCTGTGTAGAATACAGTCACTGCTCTACTAAAGTTTTAAAAATGATTTGAAAATGTCTGTATTGGAGATCGAAATTTGAATATTTATCCATTTTCATAGTTATTTTCTAAGTACATCAAAGTATTGAATGACATATGAAAAACACTAAGCAGAGCTCATCATTATTATCTTTCTGTTTTATGAATAAATTACCAAATGAATTATTCAAATTAAGTTTCATGAATTAATATCAAAGGATTACTCTGTTCCTGACAATAGGTTAATAAATTGCAGAGTAAGCTGCAGACACCTTGCTTTCAAATAATTGGTATTATCTATTGTATTCTTAGATACAGGAATTTATTCTATGAATTCATTTCCTTAAAATCTCCTCAATAAAATGTAAAGATTTTGTTCATATTGCTTTGTGTTGCATGATGGCTTATTTTTTATTTTAAGATAATTTTCAAATGCACACATGACAAAAATTAATATGAATGAATTACTAGTTACCATCAGTTTGCAAAACATAATGTATTAAATGTAACAAAAGGTAGGCAATACAATAATATATCACTGAAAGCAGGATATAAAAATTAATTTGTTACTCTAAAAGTTATAAATCATAAAACAGTTGGAGAAATATAGCTCTTCAATGCAATCATATTTATCAGTAAATATTTACACTTTATCTGTTAATGTAATCTCCTAAACTTCTTGAACAATTTTTTTGTTGTCATAAATGGTTTTTAAACACTGCTATAAATATATTTATAAAACTTATGGAACAAATCCCAGTATTAACCAGGCTTTCCTCTTCCTTTTGAGTTTTCTACTAGAAGACTGACTTGATGCATCTTTACACAGTTTTGTTTTATCTGTATCAACTACACTTGCTTAAAGCTGCTTAAGTTTCCAAATATTATTCCTGAGGGTTATAGACTTGGTATTTTGAGCTGTCCAGTTTTTCATGGCAGGTTATAACTAAAGCATAGAACAAAACCTGAAATCAAGGATTACTCTGGTAACTCACTGACCAAGAGTTCAACTTGCTTGCTGAGATATACAAGGAAACAGTGCACTAGACATGGGGCATTGGAGGTGTCTCTGGACTTGCATTTCCTGCGAACAGAGCTCAGAACATTTAGGAAGAGGTGCTCAGTGTTGATGTATTCTGGGCTGATCCAACACCATCTCTGACATTAGTTAGTTAAAAGAATTTAATTTTGTTTCATTCATATGTATAGGCATTTATTTCTTAATATTATCTAATAATGGAAATAATGGAATAGGATTCTTCTCTTTATGCATTTCTGAAATAATTTATCCAGGTGAACAAGTTCATGGGTAACTACCTGTTACTCTGTTTAATTTTCTAAATAACATATGAAGACAAATACATTTTGGAAAAAAAATTTTAGCTTTTATCCCTATTTCATTATTAAAAAAAGGAACAATTCTTTCATTTTTTTAAAATATAGATCCTGGCTGTAGTTATATTTTATTGACTCTGCTCCACAATAGCCATTAAATTGTTAATTTTCTCTGAAAGTAAAAGAGCATGTTTGTTAAGCTAACATTGAAACAAAGGTTGAGATTAAGTGAAAATATTGGGAAGTGTTAGCTAGTTGCTCAGTTGTGTCCGACTCTTTGTGATCCCATGGACTGTAGCTCGCCTGGCTCCTATGTTTGTGGGATTTCCCAAGCAAGAATACTGGAGTGGGTTGCCATTTCCTCCTCCAGGGGATCATTTCAACCCAGGGATCGAACTTGGGTCTCCTGCATTGCCCGCAGAGTCTTTACCATCTGAGCCACCAGGGAAGCCAAGCTGACTTTAAAAATGAAATTACTTAAAACAATTTGAGAAAAGACAGATGTGCAATATTTTGGAAGAAGAAATTACACTTAAGTATGTGGTTTATGCATGCTCAGTCATGTCCAACTCTTAAGACACCATAAACTGTAGCCCACCAGGCTCCTCTGCCCATGAGATTTTCCAGATATGAGTACTGGAGTGAAATGTCATTTCCTTCTCCAGGAGATCCTCCCGACCCAAGGATCAAACCCATATCTCCTGCGTTGCTGGCAGATTCATTAGTGCTGAGCCATCTGGGAAGCCCCCAAGTATGTAGAAAGCAAGAAAAAATTTTTTTAAATCATTTCCACATAGGTTCAAATGCAGCATCTTTTTTGCAGGTAATACGAATTAGTACTTCAAATATTTTTAAAAACATCTAAAAATAGGCTGATATCATTATTAGTAATGACTGAAGTAAGCCAACCTTTGCTTTAGCTGTCATGAAAATTATTAGAGAATAATGTCCCAGTTTGAGACCCTGTATTTTAATACTAGCAGAGAACAGCAATCATATTTAAAGACTTAATAGAAAAAAAGAGCTAGTTATATTAATGTTGGTTACAAAGAAAGAAAACACATATAGATGAACCTGAAATACAGGTTAAACAAAATAATTTTCTTGATCAAAAAACATATACTTGAATAAAAACACAAAGAATTCAACTAATTATTTATCACTTGTAGGAATTTGTCATTTCAGAAAATATGTATTTAAATAAAACTAGCTTCATTTTTTTCATGTTAAATATAATATTTAAAAGTTTAATATTGACCTTAATGTGCTAGTTCATATTGTGGCAGAAACAGTGCAAATAAATCAATGAATTCTGAATTTTTTTTTCAGTGAATGACATATTTCCTGTTCCTCCTTGTTATTTCCTTGCATTTGAAGTGCTGGGTAATTTGAACAGGGAAGGGCAGCAGACAGTCATCATATTCTCTCATTGCTGTCTTTGCCTCGCATTTCTGTGTAACCCTTTTGTTTCCATGCAGGTCGCTGAGCCTCTTGCCAGTCCCAGAAAGCACCCTTCTGAGATCCCCTGGTCCTCTCACAGATGCTTCTGTACTTCTTTAGCAGAAATCTTTAGATAATCTTTTATAGTACTCTAGGTCATAAGCAACCTGTGAGGGATCTCAGACCCTTTCTATCTCTCACTGATCCAGGGATGTATTTCTAGCTTTCTGTTGCTACAGAGGAACCTTGGTGAAGGTGCCTCCTGAGTTTTACACTGAAGGAGAAGCATCTGTCTTGTTGTCATTATTTCATTTTTTCCATAAATAGATTCTAAAATTTAACCAGGATTCTAACTTTTCCAAGTTGTGGATTAATGAGTTGGTTTGGTAAAATAATGTCTTCCCTCAGGGAAAATAGTACCTTTCTTTAAATCAACATTTTGCCCCTCCCTTATCAATGCCCACTATTTCATTTCTTTCACTGAAATAAATCAGAATCTTAAACCATTTCTCCAAATATTTACTTTTATGCCATACACTTCATTGATGAAGTCCGAAGTCCTTCAGATATTTTCTTTTCTAATAATCAGATGACAGGCTACAAAGATTCAAATCCTCCTCCACCCACCCCAAATCAAAAGACGATTAGCAACTTGCTCTCAGTGATATGCAAAAAAAGAAAATATATTATGAACAAGTGTGTTTTTCTCAGAAATGCAAGCTTAAAATTTTTTGAAGTTCAATTATATAATTGAACAGCATTAGGGAAAAAATAAAAGACTTGTCTCATTAGAGACAGGAAAGGCAATGGAAAAATCCAGCATTCACCCATGAAAAGAAGAAATAAAGTCTTAACAGATTTGGATTAGAAGGTAGTTCCCTCAGTCTAAAAATGGACATTTAAAAGATGCTGTAGCTAACTTATTCAATAATTGGTAAATTGCTGAACTATTTAAATCAGTTGAAATTAGGCATTAATCAAGGATATCAACTCTTCAATTCCCTATCCAGCATTATAGAGATCTCAGTACAGAGAGAAAAATATATATATACAAACTTGGAAAGTGTTAATTTGTTTTCATTCAATATAATAGTTCACAGGAAATCCTAAAGGTTTACAGAATTTGAGGTCAAAACTTAAAAACATTAATTATTATTATTAGCAATATACAATTGAAATATGAAATTAAAATATTCTTTTTACCTTGACAGCAAAGTCATAGAAAGTCATATGCTTAGCCAGATTTATCAAAATATAAACCTTACTGAGAGAAATAAGAACAAAAATATGTTAGTGGTTTGAAAGAACATTCTTCATATGTCAATTTCTTCAAATTGATTTATAGATTCAATTCAATTCCAGTGAAAACAACAGGCTATTTTGTAGAAATTGAGAAGCTGAATCTAAAATTTACACATTTGGGAAGGCACTGATTTTGGATGATATGCTAGGATCATTCCCTGGGGTCATCCTAAGTACACATTTTATCCTTTTGTTCTTTGCAGACAGAATACTATGCCAGGTGATTTGAAGAAAGAAATAGTGTGTGCATACTTAAGCAACTCCCTTTAAGACTTTACAAGACTACCAATTCAAAGACATATTTTCTTTTATTTTTAAACTGGATCAACTTAATTATGATTTGACAGTATAGTAACCCCAAAGTTACTTATAAATATCTTCCCTATATTTTCTTGTTCTAAATAAGTTTATATAGAATGTGATTACTACAACTCATACAAACTGTTAAAATTAAGAAAGTAAGTGTTCCTATGGTCAGAGTACTTTGGGGTAAAAAAAAAATCATCAACATTTGAGAGTTCATATTTGATAGGCTATTAATTTTTTAAAATTTCCTTAATATTTGGACACATATTCAAAAGGTGCTTAAATGAGAGATTGCTACATTTTGAAAGATAATTAAAAGTTAATAAAATTTATTCTGAATATGGTGGTTTAGTCGCTAAGTCATGTCTGATTCTTGGCATTCCTGTGGACTGTAGCCCGCCAGGCTCCTCTGTCCATGAGATTTCCTAGGTAAGAATACCACAGTGGGTTGCCATTTCCTTCTGCATATTATAAATGTAATAGTTTGCAAAATTAGCACAACATTGCAACTCAGCTATATTTCAATAAAAATAGAGAATAGTAGCATTTTAAAAAATTATTAACTGAGCACCTACTAATTCTCACATATAGTTTTAGACCCTGGGCTTCAGTTAGTGGAGGGTGTTTAATTGAAGGAGATGAATCTTGTTTATTCTTTAACTCAAGCTTTTAACTCATTTGCCAAATAGAGCTATTTTTCTAGATAATTTATTCAAACTATACTTTTTAAAGTATATTTAGTCATAAGGTTAATCATAAAACTAATGTGGGATAGAAATGCAGACCATGTGAGGCAATACAAATATATCCCCCCAAATGAAAATATATCTTGGAAAAAGTTCATGCTGTCTTCTCTCTCTGAATTTCACTTAACACCAGTAACATCTCTGTATTTTCAATATTTTCAACTGTTTTAAGGTATAGGTTTAATAAATACCCAACTAACTGGAGAAACATCTTAAAAATGTGTTTATTTTTTATTTTATTCCATGAACATGACACTGAAAGATTAGAACTGAGCAACAACATCCTGCTAATCTAAAGCAATAATGATAATTTTGGTGGGGAAAATCTGGTTGGTTACTCAAGCTCAGAAAACAGAATTTGTACCACAAAAATTCATGAAGGTATTCTTTAAACATTTAACATGCATAGTTTCACTCAAGTTTTTCAATATTCCATAATTTGAGTAAATACATGTCTAAAAAATATATGTGTGTAAATATGGAGTTTAATTTCATATTGAACTGCATCACTGACTTTGACTGTTCATGTGATCACCTGCTCAGGAATTTCTGGTTATCTCATTTGAGAGCTTTTGACCTATGAAACTTATTAGACAAAGCTGAGTCATGTGGCCCAAAGTGGCAGTATTAATTACTGTTTTCATAGTGATCATTAGCTTAATCACATTCATAATTTAAGAAGTCTTGTGTCAGCTTTTACCAACACATTTAGAGCTATATCAGTGACAGTTATGGTGCAGTGTTTGATTAGTAGTTTCTAACAAGCTCACTTTTTCCTTTTATTTTTTTCTTTTCAGATTTCCATTAGACATTTTGGATTTCTTCCAATAACAAAAGGCAAAACATTGTAAAGGTAATAAAGATAAATGTATTATTTACTATTGTATCTATGTCTTATATCAGTCAAATTTTCCATTATTAATTAGTGATTACATAAACAGCATTATATATACGCTGAAGTAGATATTTAACTAATCAAAAAACTAAATACATAAAGAAATTTAGTGTCATCCATCAAGTACATACTGTCAGACACTCTGTTAGGTGCTTAATATATAGTATGTCTAATTCTCACAGTGACCTTACAAGGTTAGTGAGAAATCTCATTACATATAAGAAAAATGCTTGAGCAGTTAATAGAAGCTTGGGTCTATACAGCTAACATGGGGGGAAAAAGCCCTATTAAAACCAATTCTTTTGGCCTCAAATCTTGTTCTCCCACTTATGGTATGTTGCTATCAGGTGGTATCAGGTTAGAAAGTAACTGAGTAACTGTTTTATGTGTTTTGGTTTACTGAGAACAAGGTTTCCAAAGTCTAGTATATGTTCACAGAAATTAGAAGCCAGATTTTGATTTTGCATAATGATGAAAGGACACTACCTGTGGTACTCTTTTCCTTGGCAGTATTAAAGTTAGTCATTCCTACTGTCATTCCCCAGATTGGTAGCCTTCTTCTATCTTCCCTGATAGCTCAGTTGGTAAAGATCCACCTGCAATGCAGGAGACCCTGGTTTGATTTCTGGATGGGGAAGAGCCACTGGAGAAGGAATAGATAGGCTCACCCCTCCAGTATTCTCGGGCTTCCCTTGTGGCTCAGCTGGTAAAGAACCTGCCTGCAATGTTGGAGACCTGGGTTCTAATCCCTGGGTTGAGAAGAATCCCCTGGAGGAGGGAAAGGCTACCCACTCCAGTATTCTGACCTGGAGAATTCCATAGAGAGAGTCAGACATGACTGAGTGAGTTTAACTTTCTTTTTTTTTATTTACAACTTCACTACATAAAACCAACCCACACCCTACCCACTCCCAAAATGGCCTTCATAAGAAATGTATATTAGCAAATGCATTTTCCCTTTTCCTATCTTCTAAACTTCCTATTCAGTTGCTTCTATTTTGAACTTTGCTAACAGGGTTTGGGCCTTCTGTGATGGAGGGTTGGTAGAAAAATGAGAGGAAGAGAAATTGCAGAACGTGTTGGTGTATTCTATAGAGAAAAGTTGAATGAGCAAAGGAAGAGCTAGAAATTCTTAGCATACAGAATGTATGAAAGCAGAGGAAGTTCAGAGCAGTGAGATGAAAGCGTTGAGTTGTCTGTGAGAACGCAGCCTGGAATAAAGATTTTCTAGGTATTGGACAGTGAAAGTGCTACACTCAATATGCCAGCAAATTTGAAAAACTCAGCAATGGCCACAGGACTGGAAAAGGTCAGTTTTCATTGCAATCTCCAAGGGAGGCAATGCCAAAGAAAGCTCGAACTACCACACAATTGCACTCATCTCACATGCTAGTAAAGTAATGCTTAAAATTCTCCAAGCCAGGCTTCAGCAATACATGAACTAAGAACTTCCAGATGTTCAAGCTGGTTTCAGCAAAGGCAGAGGAACCAGACATCAAATTGCCAACATCCAATGGATCATCAAAAAAGCAAGAGAGTTCCAGAAAAACATCTATTTCTGCTTTATTGACTATGCCAAAGCCTCTTGACTGTGTGGATCACAATAAACAGTGGAAAATTCTGAAAGAGATGGGCATACCAGACCACCTGACTTGCCTCTTGAAAAATCTGTAAGCAGGTCAGGAAGCAGCAGTTAGAACTGGACATGGAACAACAGACTGGTTCCAAATCGGGAAAGGAGTACGTCAAGGCTGTATATTGTCACCCTGCTTATTTAATTTATATGCAGAGTACATCATGAGAAATGCTGGGCTGGAGGAAGCACAAGCTGGAATCAAGATTGCCGGGTGAAATATCAATAACCTGAGATATGCAGACGATACCACCCTTATGGCAGAAAGTGAAGAGGAACTAAAAAGCCTCTTGATGAAAGTGAAAGAAGAGAGTGAAAAAGTTGGCTTAAAGCTCAACATTGAGAAAACTAAGATCACGGCATCTGGTCCCGTTGCTTCATGGGAAATAGATGGAGAAACAGTTGAAACAGTGTCAGACTTTATCTTTTTGGGCTCTAGAATCACTGCAGATGGTGATTGCAGCCATGAAATTAAAAGAGGCTTACTCCTTGTAAGGAAAGTTATGACCAACCTAGACAGCATATTGAAAAGCAGAGACATTAGTTTGCCAACAAAGGTCTGTCTATTCAAGGCTATGGCTTTTCCAGTAGTCATGTATGGATGTGAGAGTTGGATGGTGAAGAAATCTGAGTGCAGAAGAATTGATGCTTTTCAACTGTGGTGTTGGAGAAGACTCTTGAGAGTCCCTTGGACTGCAAGGAGATCCAACCAGTCCATCTGAAATGAGATCGGTCATGGATGTTCATTGGAAGGACTGATGTTGAAGCTGAAACTCCAATACTTTGGCCACCTCATGCAAAGAGTTGACTCACTGGAAAAGACCCTGATACTGGGAAGGATTGGGGGCAGGAGGAGAAGGGGATGACTGAGGATAAGATGGCTGGATGGCATCACCGACTCGATGAACATGGGTTTGGGTAGACTCCGGGAGTTGGTGATGGACAGGGAGGCCTGGCGTGCTGTGATTCATGGGGTCGCAAAGAGTTGGACACGACTGAGTGACTGAACTGAACAGTGAAAATCTTAGCTGTTTAGAGGGAGAAAGAATTTGTGAGTTAAGAAACAAGGATTAAAAAAAGAGTATTTATTTTGTACAGGGGTATAGTGAAAGTGAAGTCACTCAGTCGTATCCGACTCTTTGTGACCCCGTGGAGTGTAGCCTACCAGGCTTCTCTTTCCCTGGGATTCTCCAGGCAAGAACATTGGAGTGGGTTTCCATTTCCTCCTCCAATGCATGAAAGTGAAAAGTGAAAGTGAAGTCGCTCAGTCCAGTCTGACTCTTAGTGACCCCATGGACTGCAGCCTACCATGCTCCACCATCCATGGGATTTTCCAGGCAAGAGTACTGGAATGGGTAGCCAGTGCCTTCTCCATAACAGTGTTCAGGTGAACAGCAAATGGACACAGCCACACGTATGCATATATATATATCCATTCTCCTCCAAACTCCCTGTACATCCAGGCTGCCACATAACATTGACCAGAATTCCATGTGCAATACACTAAGTCCTTGTTGGTTATACATGTAAAATACAGCGGTGTGTACATGACCATCCCACACTCCCTAACTATCCCTTCCCCCAGTCCTTCACCTTGGCATCTATAAGTTGATAAGTCTGTGAGTCTGTTCCTGAGACAGAGATTTTTATAAGTTCCAGAATTACACGTTTGGTTCTCTTGGTCTCAAAGCTCTTGCCTAACTCTTTTATGGGTCAAGAAATTGTTCATTTTTCAGTGGCAATGCTTACTCAATCTCTGTATACCTGAACCTGTCAACCATGACTCAAAGAGCCTGGCTAACAAGTATACTTTGTAATATCTCTGTTAGAGGGCAGAAGATACCTACATCTCAAATCCTAAAGAGAAAAAAAAGAAAGTTGTATCTGCTTATCATTACCATCAATACCCTAGCAATAAAAGATGGAGATGAGTTACCTCACTGACTGAGGAGACAGCAGTGAAAAAAATCTGTTTGACTGTCCTAAATCAGCTATAGGTGGAAAGTAACAGGATTTGTTGAATCACTGCTTAGATTTCTATAACTGAGTGATCAGCAGAAAGCTTAATACCTGTGCTGGTTAGTTCTGATACTCACTTATTATCTGCTAAAATTAAGAAATTAAATACTACTATGAACAGAGCCCTTTAGAGTAAAAACTTTCTTCAACATTTTGAAAGTTTTAACAATTATAAATATTTATGCACCCAACATAGGAGCACCACAATATGTAAGGCAAATGCTAACAAATATGAAAGAGGAAATTAACAACAACACAATAATAATGGGAGACTTTAATACACCACTCACACCAATGGATAAATCAACTAAACAGATAGGTAACAAGGAAATTCAAACTTTAAATGATACAATAGACCAACTAGACCTAATTGATATCTATAGGTCACTCCACCTCAAAACAAGGAATTTCACCTTTTTCTCAAGCGCACACGGGACCTTCTCCAGGATAGATCACATCCTGGGCCATAAATCTAGCCTTGGTAAATTCAAAAATATTGAAATCATCCCAAGCATCTTTTCTGATCACGGTGCAGTGAGATTAGATACCAACTACAGGAGAAAACCATCCAAAACTTCCAACATATGGAGGCTCAACAACACACTGCTGAATAACCAACAAATCACAGAAGAAATCAAAAATGAAGTTATGCATAGAAACCAATGAAAATGAAAACACAACAGCCCAAAACCTATGGGACACTGTGAAAGCAGTGCTAAGGGGAAGGTTCATAGCAATACAAGCTCACCTCAGGAAACAAAAAAAAATCAAATAAATAACCTTACTTTACAACTAAAGCAAC
This sequence comes from Antilocapra americana, assembly GCA_007570785.1. Lineage (NCBI taxonomy): Eukaryota > Metazoa > Chordata > Mammalia > Artiodactyla > Antilocapridae > Antilocapra > Antilocapra americana. The sequence continues at coordinate 9,355,204 of ML660765.1, read as the reverse complement.
TAGAAATGGAAGAAATGCAGAAGCACAGGTCTAGTAGAAGGAAAGAAATCTTAAAGATCAGGGCAGAAATAAATGCAAAGGAAACAAAAGAGACCATAGCAAAAATCAACCAAGCCAAAAGCTGGTTCTTTGAGAAGATAAATAAAATTGACAAACCATTAGCCAGACTCATCAAGAAACAAAGGAAGAAGAACCAAATCAACAGAATTAGAAATGAAAACGGAGAGATCACAACAGAAAACAAAGAAATACAAAGGATCATAAGAGATTATTATCAGCAACTATATGCAAATAAACTGGACAACCTGGATGAAATAGACAGATTCCTAGAAAAGTACAACTTTCCAAGACTAAACCAGGAAGAGATAGATAATATTAATAGACCCATCACAAGCACGGAAATTGAAACCGTAATCAGAAATCTTCCAAAAAACAAAAGCCCAGGACCAGATGGCTTCACAGCTGAATTCTACCAAAAGTTTAGAGAAGAGCTAACACCTATTCTACTCAAACTCTTCCAGAAAATTGCAGACGAAGGTAAACTTCCAAACTCATTCTATGAGGCCACCATCACCCTAATTCCAAAACCCGACAAAGATGCCACAAAAAAAGAAAACTACAGGCCAATATCACTGATGAACTTAGATGCAAAAATCCTTAACAAAATTCTAGCAAACAGAATCCAACAACACATTAAAAAAATCATACATCATGATCAAGTAGGCTTTATCCCAGGGATGCAAGGATTCTTCAATATTCGCAAATCAATCTGTGTAATACACCACATTAACAAATTGAAAAATAAAAATCACATGATTATCTCAATAGATGCAGAGAAAGCCTTTGACAAAGTTCAATATCTATTTATGATAAAAACCCTCCAAAAAGCAGGAATAGAAGGAACATTCCTCAACATAATAAAAGCTATATATGACAAACCCACAGCAAACGTTATCCTCAATGGTGAAAAACTGAAAGCATTCCCCCTGAAGTCAGGAACAAGACAAGGGTGCCCACTCTCACCATTACTTTTCAACATAGTTTTGGAAGTCTTGGCCACAGCAATCAGAGCAGATAAAGAAATCAAAGGAGTCCAGATTGGAAAAGAAGAAGTAAAACTCTCTCTGTTTGCAGATGACATGATCCTCTATATTGAAAACCCTAAAGATTCTACTAGAAAATTACTAGAGCTAATCAGTGAATATAGCAAAGTTTCAGGATACAAAATTAACACACAGAAATCCCTGGCATTTCTATACACTAACAATGAGAAAACAGAAAGAGAAGTTATGGAAACAATTCCATCCACCATTGAAACAAAAAGAATAAAATACTTAGGAGTATTTCTCCCTAAAGAAACAAAAGACTTGTATATAGAAAACTATAAAACACTGATGAAAGAAATCAAAGAGGACACAAACAGATGGAGAAATGTGCCATGTTCGTGGATTGGAAGAATCAATATAGTGAAAATGAGTATACTACCCAAAGCAATCTATAGATTCAATGCAATTCCTATCAAGCTACCAGAGGTCTTTTTCAGAGAATTAGAACAAATAATTTCACAATTTGTATGGAAATACAAAAAACCTCGTATAGCCAAAGCAATCTTGAGAAAGAAGATTGGAACTGGAGGAATCAACCTACCTGACTTTAGGCTTATACTACAAATCCACAGTCATTAAAACAGTATGGTACTGGCACAAAGACAGAAATATAGATCACTGGAACAGAATAGAAAGCCCAGAGATAAATCCACGCATCTATGGACACCTTATCTTTGAAAAAGGAGGCAAGAATATACAATGGAGAAAAGACAACCTCTTTAACAAGTGGTGCTGGGAAAACTGGACAGCCACTTGTAAAAGAATGAAACTGGAACACTTTCTAACACCATACACAAAGATAAACTCAAAATGGATCAAAGATCTAAGCATAAGACCAGAAACTATAAAACTCCTAGAGGATAACATAGGCAAAACACTCTCTGACATAAACCAAAGTGGGATCCTACATGACCCACCTCCCAGAATACTGGAAATAAAAGCACGAATAAACAAATGGGACCTAATTAAAATTAAAAGCTTCTGCACAGCAAAGGAAACTATAAGTAAGGTGAAAAGACAGCCTTCAGAATGGGAGAAAATAATAGCCAATGAGGCAACATACAAACAATTAATCTCAAAAATATACAAGCAACTCCTGCAGCTCCATTCTAGAAAAATAAACGACCCAGTCAAAAAGTGGGCCAAAGAACTCAACAGACATTTCTCCAAAGAAGACATAAAAATGGCTAACAAACACATGAAAAGATACTCAACATCACTCATTATCAGAGAAATGCAAATCAAAACCACAATGAGATATCACTTTACACCACTCAGAATGGCTGCCATCCAAAAATCTACAAGTAATAAATGCTGGAGAGGATGTGGAGAAAAGGGAACTCTCTTACACTGCTGGTGGGATTGCAAACTAGTACAGCCACTATGGAAAACAGTGTGGAGCTTCCTTAAAAAACTGCAAATAGACCTGCCATGTGACCCAGCAATCCCACTGCTGGGCATACACACCGAGGAAACCAGAATTGAAAGAGACACGTGTACCCCAATGTTCATCGCTGCACTGTTTACAATAGCCAAGACATGGAAGCAACCTAGATGCCCATCAACTGATGAATGGGTAAGAAAGCTGTGGTACATATACACAATGGAATATTACTCAGCATTAAAAAAAAATTCATTTGAATCAGTTCTACTCAGATGGACGAAACTGGAGCCCATTATCCAGAGTGAAGTAAGCCAGAAGCAAAAACAACAATACAGTATATTAACGCATATATATGGAATTTAGAAAGATGGTAATGAGAACCCTGCATGCGAGACAGCAAAAGGAATGCAGATGTATAGAACAGACACGTGGACTCTGTGGAAGAGGGCAAGGGTGGGATGATATGGGAGAATGGCATTGAAACATGTTAATTATCATATGTCTAATCAATCGCCAGCCCAGGATTGATGCTCGGGGCTGGTGCAGCGAGATTTCCTGGGGAGAGGGAGGAGGGAGGGGGGTTCTGGAGGGGGAGCATATGTAAACCCATGGTGATATCATGTCATTGTTTGGCAAAACTAATAAAAAAAAAAAAGAAAAACATTTTGAAAGTTTTATTTTATCTGATGAATTGTTAACTTATTTGTCATTTGCTATATAACATTTCAAGAAAGGATATTCTCAGAAAATGATGTTCAATATGAGAAAACAAAATGACATTTTGAAAGGCAACTAATAATACATTAATAATATGTATTAATTTTACTGAATTATGATACTTGATTACACATTTCTTCTCTGTCGGGGATTCCACCATTTTATTTACTGCCTTGTCTTAAAAATACTTATGAATGTTCCCCTTCCAGAACCCCCCTCCCACCTCCCCCCCGATTCCCTCTCTCTGGGTCATCCCGGTGCACCAGCCCTGAACACATGTATACCCATGGCGGATTCATGTCAATGTATGGCAAAACCAACACGATAATGTAAAGAAAATTTTAAAAAAGAGAGAAAAAATACTTATTAATGTATATGATAGCAAAGGAAGTATCTCCTGATCTATAATTTAAAGAAGTCTTAAAATAATCCCTTTAATCCTTAACATAGTGTATTTTGTTAACTCATTTGAAGTCAAAGTCATGAACTCTGGAGATCTTGACTCAGAATGGCAGCCTTAGGTGATGTGCCCGACACAGAACACTTGCAGGGCAGGAGCAGCTCTGTCTTTGGGACGACTCAGGCAGCCTGGGTGCAGATGTGGCAGAGATGGAACGTTCGCTTTTTCTCATCTAGTGTGGCCTACTCATTCACTGTCATGTAAGTGGTGACCAAAATGTAATCTTCAGTTGTTTTCAGAGGAAACGCAAAGAAATATATTTTGAAGCACTCAATAAAATGGGAATGTCGCATTAGCCTCATTTTCAAGGCTAGTAAAATATCATAAAATCGTCCATAAAACATTCGAAACGGCACAAGCTTTATGAACATGGTTGATAACAATAATTTTCTTTTGGATGAAAAGAATATAAAGTTCACCAAACAAAGCTATGTTTTTAGTGCATTAAAATAACATGAACACTCTGGTTCATTGGATGTCCTATATTCAGCAAATTAATTGGGACAAACCACTTCAAGAAAGAAAAAAAACTGTGCTTAACATTATTTTATTTCCTTTTAGTTACGCTTCAAAGACATACTGATAAAAAGGTTTTCTAAAAGCAAGGTGGTTAATTACTAGGGCTGTTCTGCTCTGAGATCACATTTAAACTGCAATTATTCTAAGAGCAAGATTATAGCTACTACAGTTGCCCAGTTCTAAACCTGTATCAGCAGGAAGGTTTTATGAGTATTAAATGGATTGTGACTTCACTCTTTTCTCTAATTATTTTGTTTATTTGGGAAAGGAAGGTAATCATCATAAAATTAAATATCTAATCACAGAGGCTCAACTGACAAATGGCTAATAAGCTATTTTGTAGTCTAAAACAATCTTACAAATGTACTTGGTCCTAAAAAAATAAATGTCTCTGTTGTATCTCTCACACTTTAATGCCATTTTAGCAGAACAAGATTGTATCTTTAAAAAATAGGGGAGGAGAAAATACAGTTATAGTAATTCTATTTTCAAGGTGCTTGTGATGTTCTGTGATAGACCACACTGCACTGCCTTCATGGGAAGTTTCTTTCGCCTGACTGGACATATAATAAAGTTCTTAGTCCCATTTCAAATTTTATAGTATTTTCTTTATGATATGCAACATGGTAGGATATGATGGAAAAAAATGTCACATTAAGAAAAGGTCAGTAATCTCTCTCTCTTTTACATTATAAAAACAGGAAAATGTCAGGGAGAGCACACTAACACTCCCACATCGTTGGAAGAGTCTTACCTAACTTAGACTGGAGTATTTTACTATGTTTTAGTATTAATTGTAACTTTGAGTTTATTTATATCTATTGTTGTTCTGTGGAAATGTTCTATTGAATGGTCTACAACTACACTTTGCAACATGGTCAGTGATGTCCTAGTGACAGCTTAAAATCTCCCATGGTGGATTATTTATATCACAAAAAGTAACAAATGGTACAAATTAAGGCTTGATTCATTGTCTTGGATGTCCAGACTTTCAAAAGTGACAATAATGCAAAATTAAACTTAAAGGTGTATCCTGTCTGTAACTAGTGCCTTGTAAACAGTACAGAACTTTAAGAAAAAGTTCTTCCTAAATTAAAAAAATATACAACTTTTAATTTAGTAAAGAAGCTGTTTCTATCATAGACATAAGAGTGAAGTTGGGACATATGCTTTTTCTTACACTTCTGTCTTAAATAAAAATATCAACAGACATTATTATTAGAATTATACTTGTTCATCATTTGCAATGATAGTTTGGCTCTAGATACAATAGTTTGGTAAAAAGCAATGATGGCATTTAATAAGAAAAAATTGGGTTTGTGGAATTTATTCTTTTGTATAGCTTAGTATTACAATTTAGTGTTACTTAAAATTATCTTCTACGTACATTATATGTCAATAAAGTCTATAACATAAATTATATATAAATATATAGATTATATATGTATACATATGTTTTTGAAAGGTGATTGTTGAACATTAGCAGCACACTGCTGATTCAAACATACTCTATCAATAATTATGTAAGATATAAGAATATAAAAACCTCATTTAAAAGACAAAGATGGCCACAGTTGATTGAAAATAATGCAGAGCTTACTATACACTTCTTCTAAAAGATTCATCTTACACAGTTATACAAAAATATTGAAAGTAAAAATATGTTCAAAAAACATAATATGCAATACTTAGAGTAGTATAGTAGCAGATGGAACAGATTTGAATGAAGAAAAGTACTATTTGAGAAAAAGAGGAGATTTTCATAATATGAAAATAGTCCTGCTTCCTGAATTTAAATGTACAATTAAATGCAGCAAACAATATACTCATAAAATACAAAAGAAAAAAATGGCAAAACTAAAATGAGAACTATACAATCTTCAAAAATAAGAGACTATTTTAAGATACTGTTCTCAAAAACTGATAATGAAAATTCAGAAAAAAATAAGTGAGAATATAAGAGATTTGAACAATAGCATGGGCAGAACTGGCACAATTGGCTCTGTAGTTAACAGAAAATTTATCAGTAGTAGAAAAAAACATTATATAGATACACAAGCGACTTTTACCATAATATACTGTATTTTAAGCCAAAAAACAGGTCTTATTGAAAGTAAAAGGATGAAAATCTATGTATAGAACATATTCTCTGATAACAAAGGAAATAATATACAGATTCAAAAAAATATTTCTAGAGTATGATCATATCCTTGGAAATTTAAGAACAATACAGTTGGAAATAAGTCAGGGGTCAAGAAAGAAAATGGAAATGAATTTTGTTGCTAGTCTGCCAAACACTTTGGTGGAAGCAACACAACAAATGAACAAACAGACTGCTATCACCAAGTATCACAAGCTGGGTGACTTATAAATAGCAAAAGTTTATTTCTCACAGTTCTGGAGGCTGGGAAATCCACTGATGACACGGGCACTTCCCAGTGTCTGCTGAGAGGCTGCTTCCCCCAGTGCAGGGCCATCTCGACACTGCAGTGTCACATGGCAGAAGAGACTAGCTGGCTAGTCCGGGGTCTCTTTGATAAGGAATCTAATTTCACAGGCAGAGCCCATTGGCTGAGCCTCTTGACCTACTCAACTTCCACAGGCCCCATTCTAAATACTTCACCATGTGGGGGATGATTTCAACATATGGATTTTGAGCAACACATCCAGACCACAGCATACCTCCTGCCTCCACACCCACAAAAGTGGTATAGTCTACATTTGTCACAACTGATGAGCCTACATTTACTCATCAGTATCACGCAGAGTCCAAATGATAATGAAGGGAAATAAGATGAACAAATTGTATAAATGTCTTCTGTGAGACACTGCCTGTGTCAGTTCAGTTCAGCTCAGGCATGTCTGACACTTTTCGACCCCAGGGACTGCAGCACACCAGGCCTCCCTGTCCATCACCAACTCCAGGAGCTCACTCAAACTCATGTCTATTGAGTCAGTGATGCCATCCGACCATCTCATCCTCTGTCATCCCCTTCTCCTCCCGCCCTCAATCTTTCCCAGCATCAGAGTCTTTTCAAACGAGTCAGCTCTTTGCATCAGGTGGCTGGAGTATTGGAGTTTCAGCCTGTGTGCATGCATAGTAAGTCGCTTCAGTCGTGTCCAACTCTTTATGATCCTATGGATTGTAGCCCGGCAGGCACCTCTGTCCATGGGATTCTCCAGGTGAGAATGCTGGAGTAGGTTGCCATTACCTTCTCTAGGGAATCTTCCTGATTCAGGGACTGAACCCTCATCTCTTACTTCTGCATTTACAGGCAGGTTCTTTACCACTAGAGCCACCTGGGAATCCCCTGTAAAACATTAAAAAAATTTTTTTTAGATTTATCTGCATTATAAACATACAAGCTGCATATACCTACAGAGGTATATATATGTATAACATGGACTCCTGCTGCATGTACACAAAAAGCTGTCACGCATACCATGTTGTCACTTTTTTGAGAAGTCAATTGAAAATAATGGGTATAGTTTAATTTACGTTTTGCTAAAAATTACAAAACAAAAACATGTAAGACAACTTAAAGACATGAGTGTAGTACCTTCTGTGAAGATGAATGTAAAAAATATGTAGGTGAAGATGTATTGAAAATCCTTTAAATTTGGGACATAGTGACATCATTTGACCTTCACTAGAGGCCAAGGCTTCATTTCATTTAACCATTAAAACAACTTTTGTTTTTATTTGCTTACAATAATAAAGAATTTAAACTTGGCACCAATATAATTAAGTAGAAAAATGAAAACCCAGGCACTGAAAGCATGGGAAAAATCTCAGCTACAAGACAGTTCTCTAAAACACCCAAGAAATGCTTATATTAATGTATATTTTATCATAGATATTGAAGAATGGTTTGACAGAAGGAATGTCTCAGATCCCTTCATCAATCTGCTTATCCTCTATGTTCTGCTTATCCTCTATGTTCTGCTTACCTATTTGTGAGAAAAAGAAACATTTAAATACAAATTATTTTTATGCAGAGCTCAGGTTTCATTTATGTGTTACTCTTAGGTCAAATAATAGAGAAATGTCTGTCCAGTTTACTGAGAAGTCTTATAAAGTTATACAGGAAACTCAGTGAGGTCTTTTGTTTAAGTTCCAAGATGAATTCCATGGCTACCATTTTGTCTAAAATCCATACATTTTAGAAACATATTATTAGGAGGATCTTATTCTATCATTTAGAACTCACCTGCAGGTATCTTCAGTGATTTCTCTGCTCCTCAGAGGCTATTAGAAGTCGAGAGAAAGGAAGTGGTTTGGAAGAGAGACATGCTTAGTATTTTGAACATCTCTAGTCATTTGTCTCTAAGGCATTAGATCCGCAGATGTTGAAGGAAGAGGGAAAGGAAAAGTGAGAAGGTGCTCTTACTTGAACTTCGGTTCAGTTTAGTTCAGTCGCTCAGTCGCTCAGTCGTGTCCAACTCTTTGCGACCCCTTGAACCACAGCATGCCAGGCCTCCCTGTCCATCACCAACTCCCGGAGTCCACCCAAACCCATGTCCATTGAGTCGGTGATGCCATCCAGCCATCTCATCCTCTGTCATCCACTTCTCCTCCCACCCTCAATCTTTCCCAGCATCAGGGTCTTTTCAAATGAGTCAGCTCTTCACATCAGGTGGCCATAGTATTCTAGTTTCAGCTTTAGCATTAGTCCTTCCAATGAACATTTAGGACTGATCTCCTTTAGGATGGACTGATTGGATCTCCTTGCAGTTCAAGGGACTCTCAAGAGTCTTCCCCAACACCACAGTTCAAAAGTATCAATTCTTTGGCGCTCAGCTTTCTTTATAGTCCAGCTCTCACATCCATACATGACTACTGGAAAAACCATAGCCTTGACTAGACAAACATTTGTTGGCAAAGTAATGTCTCTGCTTTTTAATATGCTGTCTAGGTTGGTCATAACTTTCCTTCCAAGGGTAAGTGTCTTTTAAATTTCATGGCTGCAATCACCATCTGCAGTGATTTTGGAGCCCTAAAACTAGAAAGTGTACCATTGTTTCCACTGTTTACCAGTCTATTTGCCATGAAGTGATGGGACTGGATGCCATGATCTTTGTTTTCTTAATGTTGAGCTTGAAGCCAACTTTTTCACTCTACTCTTTCACTTTCATCAAGAGGCTCTTTAGTTCTTCTTCACTTTCTGCCATACGGGTGGTATCATCTGCATATCTGAGGTTTTTGGTGTTTCACTCAGCAATCTTGATTTCAGCTTGTGCTTCCTCCACCCCAGCATTTCTCATGATATACTCTGCATGTAAATTAAATAAGCATGGTAACACTATACAGCTTTGACATATTCTTTTTCCTATTTGGGACCAGTCTGTTGTTCCATGTCCAGTTCTAACTGTTGCTTCCTGACCTGCATACAGATTTCTCAAGAGACAGGTCGGGTGGTCTAGTATTCCCATCTCTTACAGAATTTTCCACAGTTTATTGTGATCCACATAGTCAAAGGCTTTGGCATAGTCAATATATGAGTATATGTTTTTCTGGAACTCTCTTGCTTTTTCAATGATCCAGCAGATGTTGACAATTTGATCTCTGGTTCCTCTGCCTTTTCTGAAACCAGCTTGAACATCTGGTAGTTCACGGTTCACATACTGTTGAAGCCTTGCTAGGAGAATTTTAAGCATTACTTTGCTAGCGTGTGAGATGAGTGCATTGTGCAGTAGCTTGAGCATTCTCTGGCATTGCCTTTCTTAGAAATTGGAATGAAAACTGACCTTTTCCATTCCTATGGCCACTGCTGAGTTTTCCAAATTTGTTGGCATACTTAATGCAACTCTTTCACAGCATCATCTTTTAGGATTTGAAATAGCTCAACTGGAATTCCATCACCTCCACTAGCTTTGTTCATAGTGTTTCTTCCTAAGGCCCACTTGATTTTGCATTCCGGGATGTCTGACTTTAGGTGAGTGATCACACCATCATGATTATCTGGGTCATGAAGATCTTTTTTGTACAGTTCTTCTGTGTACTGTTTGGGGAATGAGTACCATGATGATGATGAGACTGGTTCTAGCCCCTTTAAAAGTGGATCTCTACAGAAGTGGTTGACTTACTTACTAGAGAGTATCCAAACTTTTGGTTTCTGAGCACTTTTTCTCTAACCTTTGACTTTAGTCACAATTCTGGTGTCCTTGGAGAAAATATCCTCTGAAAATAAACTACAATGAATGTTAACACTTCCAAATTCTTCTGGCTGTGTGTAGTGATTTTCCTTACTTTAACTAGTTCTAAGACCACTCACTGCCTGATAGTCTTCTATCCTATTCTATATGGTACATAAAATGCATCAAAGCTATTTATTTCTTAAAAAAGACACTTCTAATAATGTCCTACTTTCAGCCCTATGATTTGTGCATTGTTAAATACATTTTTGTTTTAGGTTTTTCTGATTTTGACTGATATTTTTTCATCTGCCCCAAACTGTCTTAGGGCTTTCCCCAGCGGCTCAGAGGTAAAGAATCCACAGGTTCGATCCCTGGGTCTGGAAGATGCCCTAGAGAAAAAAATGGCTACCTACTCCAGCATTATTGTCTGGGAAATTGCATGGACAAAGGCACCTGGCAGGCTTCAGTCCATGGGGTTGCAGAAAAAGTCAGACACAACTTGGTGACTGACCAGTAACGACAACTCTCTTAACATCTTATTATGTCTTAGTGTGTTAAGTTGCTTCAGTCATGTCCGACTCTTTGTCATCGTCTGGATGACATCCCGCCAAGGTCCTCTGTCCACAGTTTTTTCCAGGCAAGAATACTGGAGTGAGTCGCTGTGCTCTTCCCTCAGAGATCTTCCTGACCCAGGGATCAAAACCACATCTCTTAACATCTCCAGCACTGGCACGCGTGTTCTTTACCATCAGCGCCACTTAGGAAGCCCTGTCTCTCTTGGTATTTATTCATTAGTTGGTATTTATTCATTAGTCAAAATTTATATAGTTCATCCCATGTACCATGTACTGCTTTAGAGAATATAAAATCAACAGTGAGCAAAATACACACTGTCTATCTTTTTATGGTATTTTTCCCTTCAATTCTTGAGACTGTTAAACTAATTTAGTGTTAGGAGTGTCTCAGAGAGTGCTGGTACTGGATAGCAAAATGATAATAAAAAGATTTTTATCAGAGCATTAAAATGAGAAATTTACAGCAAACATAATCCTTAATGTCCAAGGAGAAATGGAAATATAACTTCATTAACTGTATCTTTCATAGCATTACTTTTTAAATGGCTTATGACATTTAATTCTGAGCAAAAGGGAAAATCCAAGCTCATTAATAATTAGCACTTTCCTTTCAGTAGTTTATATGTACCAGATAAAAAGTTTATCTCCCTTGTACTTTGTAAACATAAAGGAATGAAGAATATTTCTGAAGACTATGGACTTTCAGAAATGTTAAATCATTATCATAATGCTGTACTGTAGATAAGATTCAGAACCAGGGTAAAGCAAAGCTATCCTTAATAAGAAATGGACACAGTGGCGAAAGAGCAAGTATATAGAGGTGGTGTTTTGTAAACAAACAAAAAAAGCAAAAACTGCTGGCTCTGTGAGCAATTGTGGATCACATGGAAGCTTTTTGTTAGTGCAAATATAATGCAGTCAAGAATATGTTAAACAGTTAGACACATTAAATTTTTTATCCAGCTATATACCATGCAGAATTGTATTGCTTAAGGTATTGAAGCCTCAGCATCCTATTTTAAAGACAGGGATTATTATATTTGTCTTATGCAATTTAAAGGGCTTCTCTGAGGCTCCAATGCACAAATTTAGGTAGAGTACCATGTGCTATAAGAAATATTGCAGTGCACAGCATTATTATCAAGTATGGTTGTTTTCTTTGTCATTTATTAAACAGAAAATATGAGCTAAACATTTATGTGTTTATTTATAATATTAGTTGGATATAACTGGTATAATTAAAATTGCTTGATTTGTAAGCACATATTTACCTAAAAACATTATGTACAATGTAAAGGAAGTTTAATAACCCTTTAATTACTGCAGAACAACCATATTGAAGTCATGGACCTTACCTCCTGGCACATCTTATAATTTTCCAGGAGCTACTCCTTTTTATTTTTTATTTTTTTGCTAATATTCCTAATCAGTGTTCCTAGTTAGTATGATATTCTCTTTATTGTTTCACTTGCAGTTCCATTATTATCAGTATAACAAACCTATATTCTTAATTGTTGGCTATGTTTATAAACATTAACTAATATAGCAAATAAACTAAGAAAATAGACAAGCAAAGAAAATCTCCTCAAAATTAGAATGGAATAAATCCTCACTGTTAAACAGATAATGTCTTTTTATGTTTTCAGATGGGGAAGGCAGTCTTTAAAAAAGTGTAGCAAAATGTGTGGAGTAAAGATTTTCTGTGTGTTGAAGGATGTTATTTATAAAAAAAAATTGTAGGTGCTTTAATCATGTCACAGATTTAAGAGCTCTTTGAAAAGTATTGTATATAGTGTATATATATATATATATATCATTAAAATTACCAATATTTTTACTAGTAAATATGCTACAGATAAGTAGGAGAAATGTGCAAGTCTTTTACCCTCACTGAGCATTAATTTCTCCATGCCAGCACACTTCCACACAAATATGGCATATATATCATGTCTAAAAAAGCAAACAATTGAAACATCTAACTAATTTGTATATTATATACCATTTACTCATTGTCTAGGCAGTAATAACCTACTAGTAGCCATGTAAAGAAAATCTTTATTCTTGCATAACATAAACTGTGTTAAACTAGGTAGAAAACTGATCAGACACATAAATAAGCAAAATGAATAAAAACTTAAAGTAGCAAATGCAGAGCAATAAAATGATATGGGGAAGGAAGTTGGGAATAATTAAGCATGGGAGAAAAATGTATTACCTACAGCAGGCTTTTTCAAAGAGATGACAGTTTAGTGACAATACGGAAGAAGAATGAGAACAACCCATGCTAACATCTGTGGAAAGAAAATTATACTCAAAGAAAATAGCAAGTGTAAAGGCCTGAGGTAGCAGCTTGCCTGGCTTTCTGGTAGACCAGGAAGTTGGCCACTATGGTTTGATCAGAATGAAGAGAGAGAGAATTATAGGAGATGAAGTCGAAGAAGTAATAACAGGAACTTAGAAGACATGCGTGCTTACAGACCATTTTAAGGACACTGGCTTTTACTTTCAGCCACCAAAGGGTTTTTAGACAAGAAATACCAGCATCTGCAATATCGTAGCCGATTCACTTTGACTGCTGCATTGTGCATAGATTTCAGGGTTGGAGAACAAAGGCAACTTAGTCTATTAGAATAACTCAGGAGAGAAATTTTACACATGGTTTGGAGTGGTTTCAGGAGAAAAAAAAAGTATCATAAATTTAAAGCTAAAGTGAAGGAGATGCTTTCAGGAGCAGCTGTAATAAACTGTTTCAAATGTTGATGAGTCAAAAAAGAGGGCAAAATATTAGTAATTAAGAGCGCCATCATATAGATCAGCTTTGACCTTGCCTAGAACAAATAGCTATGCAGAGTCAGTATTACCAAAAGTCAACTGAATAGATAAAACAATTAGTCACTATTTAGAGACATCATGGCTTCCCTGGTGGCACTAGTGGTAAAGGACACACTTGCCAATGAACATAGATGTAAGAGACGGGTTTGATCCCTGGGTCAGGAAGATCCCCTGGAGGAGGGCATGGCAACCTCAACATTCAAAACACTAAGATCCTGGCATCCGCCTCCCATCACTTCATGGCAAATAGGTGGGGAAACATGGAAACAGTGTCAGACTTTATTTTTGGGGGCTCCAAAATCACTGCAGATGGTGACTGCAGCCATGAAATATGCTTGTTCCTTGGAATAAAAGCTATGGTCAACCTAGACAGCATATTAAAAAGCAGAAACAATACTGACAAAAGTCCACATAATCAAAGCTATGATTTTTCTAGTAATCATGTATGCATGTGAGAGTTGGACTATAAAGAAAGCTGAGTGCCGAAGAACTGATGCTTTTGAACTGTGGTGTTGGAGAAGATTCTTGAGAGTCCCTTGAATTGCAAGGAGATCCAGCCAGTTAATCTTAAATGAAAACAGTCCTGAATATTCATTGGAAGGACTGATGCTGAGGCTGAAACTCTAATACTTTGGCCCTGATGCGAACAACTGACTTCTTGGAAAAGACCCTGATGCTGGGAAAGATTGAAGGAAAGAGGAGAAGATGACAGAGGATGAGATGGTTGGATGACATCACCAACTTGATGGACATGAGTTTGAGTAAGCTCTGGGAGTTGGTGATGGACAGGGAGGACTGGAGTGCTGCAGTCCATGGGGTCGCAGAGTCAGACACAACTGAGCAACTGAACTGAACTTGAGACATTAGGATCCATCAAAATTTTTAAGAATTAGGTTTTTAATTAAAAATTATCTCAAAATAATTTCTGAAACTATAATTTATAGCAGATTTTATATCAAAATAACTAGAATATGATTTTATCATCTGAAGTAGGTCATAAATTTTGGTTTCTTGAAAATGAATTTTCTACCTCAATTTTTCACTAAAATGTTCAGAACATTGATTTTTTTCATGTAGATGATCTCAAATGAGGTATTTTTAAAAGATATACACACACACACACATATATACACAAGGTTTGTAATTGATTTTTACCTAAGAACAGTTCAATACACTCAGGCCTTAATAGTTTTGGTTGATGTCTTCTTTCTGATTCACCTTGGTACCTGATAGGCACATTTGAATTTTCACACATTGATATTCATGGAGTTGTTCAATAGATATGTGTGGTTTTGCCACAGGAATATTTAAGGTCACAGGCATACTAACAAAATCTGTTATGGCAGAATTTGGACTTGATAGCAACTGAAGGTAAGCTAGTGCATTGATTGATAGTATCATCGTAGCTGTCTCCTCAAAGAAAGAAATATCAGGCTACTGAGATTGCTGGGTCATATGGTAGTTTTATTCCTAATTTTTAAATGAATCTTCATATTTTTCTCCATAGTGGCTATATCAATTTATATCCCGCCAACAGAGCAAGAGGATTCCCTTTTCTCCACATCCTCTCCAGCATTTATCGTTTGTAGCTTTTTTGATGATGGCCATTCTGACCAGTGTGAAGTGACCTCATTTTAATTCTCATTTGCATTTCTCTAATAAAGATGTTGAGATGTTTATGTTGAGCATCCTTTCATGTGTTTGGTAGCCATCTGTATGAAGTAAGTCAGAAAGAGATAAACAAATATTGTATATTAGTGCATTTATATGGAATCTAGAAAAATGACTGATGAACCTATTTTTCAGGGCAGGAATACAGACAAAGAAGTAGAGAACCATCTTTTGGATTCCGCAGGGGGAAAAAAGGGTGGGCAAGTTGAAAGAGAAGCACAGAAATGCATACATTACCATGCGTAAAATAGATAGCTAGTGGGAAGTTTCTGTATAACAGAGGGAGCTCAGCCTAGTACTCTGTGACAACCTCGATGGATTGGATAGTGGTGGAGTGGGAGGAAAGTTCAGAAAGGAGAGGACAGATGTACCCTCATGGCTGATGCATGTCGTTGTATGGCCGAAGCCAATACAACATTGTAAAGCAATTATCTTCCAGTTAAAAATAATGTTTAAAAATATATTACCAAAGAGTGTAGTCACCTACCTAATGAAAAATATTTTGGCCTATAAATCTAGGCAGGCCCGACAAGGAATTAAGTGGGCCAGGGAAACCATGACTGTCTCTCACACTAAGAAAATAAGTAATTTATCATTTTTTGTTACCAAATAAGATACCCTGAAACACGTGGGGCATTGATTTTGATGAAATCAAATTCCATGCTTAAGAGAAACCCTGGCTTTTTCACCTGTTCATCAGTTTTTCGTTTTTAATGCTGCACCAAGCAAACATTAGCATCCAGATATTTATAAGCATCTAATGGCCTAATTTGCTTCCCAGCTACTCAGATTATAGCCTGTAGAATTAAGTTACTAGGAACACAAGAAAAGCCATTACTTGGAAGAGACTTCTGGAGTTTGGGACATGGATGCTGCTTTAACAACTACTCAAAATAAAACTACTACTTGTTATTGAGTTTTGTTCCAAAGGGCTTCCATCAAGTAATCTGAAAGCCAAGGATCAGTATCATGTTGCAAGTACTGTAGAGGAGTTTTTGAACAGAGAAAGAAACTCTAATAGAGGCCACTGATGAAGTGGAAATGATATGTTCTATAGCATACGGCAGAGGGAAATGAAGTAATATAAAGTAGCACATTACTTCGTTTTTCATGGTGCCAAAAATTAAGATTTCTAGGACTCTCCTGCTTTGTTGTTGTAGTATGTCTAAAAGCTATGATACTTTCCCCCTACCCCACACGCCACTAAATTCACTGCTGAGAGTTTCAGAATTGAGTATGATGTTATTTGGAAATGATATGATACACCATGATGGAAAAAGTTAAAAGAAAGTCTACCCAATGAACGTATAGCTAAGCAATGTGGAGGAACACTTAATAACACCCACTTAGGGGAATTTGGCTATTTCTGACTTTTGGGCCTTTTTCAGTGGCCTTGCAGTTCAGTTCAGTTCAGTCACTCAGTCATGCCTGACTCTTTGCAACCCCATGGACTGCAGCACACCAGGCCTCCCTGTCCATCACCAACTCCCAGAGTTAACTCAAATTCGTGTCCATTGAGTTGATGAGGCCATCCAACCATCTCATCCTCTGTCATCCCCTTCTCCTCCTGCCCTCGATCTTTCCCAGCATCAGGGTCTTTTCAAATGAGCCAGTTCTTCACATCAGGGGGCCAAAGTATTGGAGTTTCAGCTTCAGCGTCAATCCTTCCAGTGAGTATTCAGGGCTGATTTCCTTTAGGATGGACTGGTTGGATCTCCTTGCAGTCCAAGGGACTCTCAAGAGTCTTCTCCAACACCAAAAACAACAGAATGACCTCTGTTTCCAAGGCAATCCATTCAGTATCACAGTAATCCAGGTCTATGCCCCGACCAGTAATGCTGAAGAAGCTAAAGTTGAACAGTTCTATGAAGACCTATAAGACCTTCTAGAACTAACACCCAAAGAAGATGTCCTTTTTATTTTTGGGGACTGGATTCAGAAGTAGGAAGTCAAGAAATACCTGGAGTAGCAGGCAAATTTGGCCTTGGAGTACAGAATGAAGCAGAGCAAAGCCTAATGGAGTTTTGCCAAGGGAATGCACTGGTCATAGCAAGCACCCTCTTCCAACAACACAATAGAAGACTCTACACATGGACATGACTAGATGGTCAGTATCGAAATCATATTCATTATAATCTTTGCATCCAAAGATGGAGAAGCTCTACACAGTCAGCAAAACAAGACCGGGAGCTGACTGGCTCAGACCATGAACTCCTTATTGCCAAATTCAGACTTAAATTGAAGAAAGTAGGGAAAACCACTAGGCCATTCAGTTATGACCTAAATCAAATCCTTATGATTATACAGTGGACGTGAGAAATAGATGCAAAGGATTAGATCTGACAGGCAGAGTGCCTGAAGAAATATGGACAGAGGTTCATGACACTGTACAGGAGGCAGTGATCAAGATCATCCCCAAGAAAAAGAAATGCAAAAAGGGGAAATGGTTATCTGAGGAAGACTTACAAATAGCTGTGAAAAGAAGAGAATTGAAAGGCAAAGGAGAAAAAGAAAGATGAATGCAGAGTTCCAAAGAATAGCAAGGCCTTGCAGTAGACTGAGGCAAATGAGTTCTACATATTTGCAGAACTAGAAAATGTACTTGTATGGACTATACAGAGAGTCTCTGAGAATTTAGAGAAATAATTGGAAAGAGTCATACAGATGTGCACTCAAAAGACCCAGGTGGTAACTCAGAAGAGGGTTTGAATGCTGAGGCGCATTCCTGAGTCGGATTCCTAGAAGCAGTCGTCTACATTTATGAAGTGAGCAGGTCTGTGAGTTTCCTGGCCATGCAGAGGTATACTGAATGATGATAAGTTCCTATCACATGTAATAAAGACTCAAATGTGGATGAAAGTGTACCCGGTGCCAATGGAAAAGAAGCTAACCTGCCTTGAGACAGCACTTCATCAGAGAAAATATACAGATGGCAAATAAGCCTAGGAAACCATGTTCGAGATAATTATCCTTTAAGTAAATGCAAATTAAAACCAAGAAGAGATATCACTATACAACTACTAGAAGAGCTAAAATGAAAAATGCTGACAAAGTGCTGACAAGGATACTGAAAAAATGAGCCCCTGTGTTCTGGTAGGAATGCAAAATGGTACAAGCACTCAGTGAAGAGACTGGAGCGTTCTTAACAAGTTAAACGGATCAGTGTCACACCACTCAACAGTCCTGTTTCCAGGGACTTAACCTATAAATGAAAACTTTTGTTTATACAAACACCTGTACACAATTATTAATAGTGGCTGTAATTGTAATTACCAAAGATTGAGAATGATCCAGATGTCACTGAAGGGTGAATGGATAAACAAACAGTAGAATATCCATATAGTGAGATGCTTCTTAGAACTCGAAAGGAACAAACGATTCCTACAGACCACATCTTGGATGAATTTCAAAAGCACTATGCTGAGTGAGTGATGCTAATATCGAAAGGTTACATACTATATGATTCTGTTAGTAGGATATTCTGGAAAAGACAAAGCTATAATGTTGCCAGGGGTAATATAATGGATCTGTGACCTGAGGATAGTGATGTTGGTTACACGAGTCTCTATACTTGTATTAAAACTCATTTACCTTACACACCAAAGCAGAGTCAGTTTTGTTTTCAAATCATATTAATCCCAGTAATCTTCTGAGCATTACTGTTGCTGAAACTTGGCCTCTGATCACTGGCTCTGAATAGAAATGTGGAGAGAGAGGTTTGGGTGAAAGAGAAAAGTGTAGCTTTTATTGCTTTACCAGACAAAAGAGCTAATGCCCTCTGGGCTGTGTGACCCACACTGTGGGCATAGCAGGAGTTCTATACTGTTCAAGGAGCAGGGTGTGATGAGCTCATGGAGGATTCTTGGATTGGCTGGCACCAGGGTGACGTTTCCAGCATGATCAGTCTCCTGGTTTCAACTAGTCTAGGGCCTATGTTCTTGGGGTCAGCAGTTTTCATCCAGAGGAGGGTCTGCTTCCTGTAAAAAACTTAAGAAGGTATGTCAGGGATTTATCTGTATCTTTCAGGGAACTATGAGTTTGGTGATTCTGCTTTGTGCAGATTTATAGTCTAAATTGTTGCTTGTTCCCAAACCCAACAGCTATCCTTTGTTTCTACATCTTCACATTTCCCAAGTATTAACCCTGGCAAATACTTTGTAACATTTTCTAACATAAGATTCTAACATAACCTTCTTCAATTAATATAATGACTTCTCATAAGATACTTTTTCTAGTCCCTCACCACCCTGATTACTCTAACCTTAGACATACTAGTTTATAAATGTTGCTTCTTTTAACATATTGCTATATGTGTGCTGTGTGTGCTTAGTCGCTCAGCCGGCTCTGACTCTTTGCGACCCCATGGACTACAGTGTGCCAGGCTCCTCCTCTCAGTCGAGCTCTCCAGGCCAGAGAGCTGGAGTGGCTTGCAATGCTCTCCTCCAGGAGAGCTTCCCAGCCCAGGGATCAAACTGAGGTCTGCCACATTGCAGGCCGATTCTTTACTGTCTGAGCCACCAGGCAAGCCCGTGAACACTGGAGTGGGTCATCTGTCTCTTCTCCAGGGGATCTTCCTGACCCAGGAATTGAACTGGGGCCTCCTGTATTGCAGGAACATTCTTTACCAGCTGAGCTACCAGGGAAGCCCCAATATATTGCTATATCTAAACCTAATTCAGCATAACCATTATTTTTTATTGTACTTAAACTAACACAGCCTAGAAGTTTATTTGCATTTCTCAAACTGTGGCCTTTTGTTGTACCTAATTTGCTCAATCATTTCTTCATGAATAAGATTTTTTGAATAGGCTTTATCATAGCCTTTAAAACTTATACATTATGCTTTTGAAAATACATGAATGACTTTTAATTATATGATAAATTCATATATACAATTTCTTGGTTTATGTGTGCTAGAATATGACCCCTATGGTTTGCTTAAATTTTAGAGCTATGACTTTTTTTCGTAAAATTTTTAGCATCTTTAATAAGTAAACATTCTCCTTCACTTGAATCAGAATCTGATCTGCATTCAGAAATGCTTATTTCAATACCTGCCTTTGGAACAATGTAGAATAATTCTACTTTTCCATACCACTATCCATTAAATGTTTCAGAACAACTTTCAGGACATGGTCATTAAGAATATAAATTGTTAAATATAAATTATTACAATTTTATAAAATATTACATTAAAACTTACTAAGATAAGGATCTTAGTTTATCTACTGCCTCAGAAAATTCATACATGTCATAGTATTATGTTTGGATTTCATACTTTTTTATGTGTGCTCATGTTTATACTTATTTAGAGTTGACCAAATAAATAATTCTGACTTCATAATGACTGAATTAGAATTTGAGATAGTTTTATGTTCATATTTTGCTTAATACAACTGTAAATAACTTATTTTTTATGTATCATCTTCTAAATATTAGACTTTATGTTCATTACCTCTGTAGTTTCTCTGATACAATAATATCTTAAATATTACAGACCAGTGACCACTGGTATAGTGGGCATAGTTTTTTTTGACTCATAGCTAAACAGAATACCTTTATAGATATTAAAGGTGAATAATGCCTCTAAAAAATGAGCTACAAATGGTAGGTCATTAGAAACTTTTGTTTGAGAAATAAACATGCATGAATAATTCCATTTTAGCTAGTCAACTTTAA
This sequence comes from Antilocapra americana, assembly GCA_007570785.1. NCBI lineage: Eukaryota > Metazoa > Chordata > Mammalia > Artiodactyla > Antilocapridae > Antilocapra > Antilocapra americana. The sequence continues at coordinate 9,334,123 of ML660765.1, read as the reverse complement.
TTAAAATGAGTCTTCTATCAAGCTAATTTTTATCATGTTTGCTAAGTAAATGGCAGCATATTTAGCTGCAATTTGGATTACTAATAAATTGATAACATTCTCCTCTATAATTGAGGTTTGGATTATCTAGTAACTGGTAACTAAATAAATTAATAGTCTTAATGTGTTAAATAGACTTAGAAAGGAAGCATTATTAACATATCTATTGGCACCGGGATTTAGATAAATTACAACAGCTTTAGAAAATTAAAAGAAAATAAAATCTACCTATAATTAAAAAAAATAAAAAATTTGTTAAAGCAAAATACCTTGCCCACATTGATAGAAACACATAAACTTCATAGTCTAGTACAACAGTTGATTTTGTTGGAATGATGAAAATGCAATGGTAGGTTAAGTTCCTGTGAGAAAATATATTCATCTGGACAATCAATCATTTAATTGTATCAATCACAACTTCTGATTCTTGAAATACACACATATACATCTCACAAAAATCAAGATTGAAGGTGACAACAGAGTATGTATAAAAATGGAAATCAAAATATCCTATTTGGTGAAATATATCCATGCAGTCCAGACTATTGAAATCCTCTGACATGTAAACCAACTGTATGGTCTGAATGTTTGTTTCCTCACCCGAATTCATATATTGAAGTCTTAACCCCAGAAGATTATGGGATTAGGAGGTGATATTATTCATGTATGGGATAATGTTCTTATAAAAGAGACCACGTGGAGGTCTCTGGCCCTTTCCTACATGTGAGACCACAGTGAGAAGGCACCTACCATGAACCAGGGAAAAGCCCTTACCAGACAATACCGTGTTAGTGCCATGATCTGGGATTTCTCAGCTTCCAGAAGAGCAAGATGTAAATGTCTCTGGCATTTTGTTATGACAGTCCCATTTAGACTAAGAAATGTGCCCTCTGTGAGTCTGGATAACGAAGTTTATTCTAGTCACATAGCAGAATAAAAAACAACATTAGAATGTGGAGAATTAACATCTATTGAAAATTTAATATTATTTCAAAACAATATTTTCCGACCTTTTTATTCTGAATTGTTAAGAATGTGTGTGTCAGTGTATACACAAATTGTGTTAAAATATATCCCCTGAAATCACAGTAGACCTTCTGTGTTAAAGTAACTAGCAGACATCTTTCAAAGTTCGCATGTTGTGTAGATATTACAGGAAAAAAAAAAAAAAAAAAGCCAGGTAGTTGCCCAAACTTAAAAATGCTACATGAACTTTTCCCTTTTTGTAGTCAGCATAGCTAGATTCTGACTTGGATTTTATTAATACCTCTGAGGATTTGTATAAATTATTTAATCTAAAAGACCAGGGTTTCACACTATAAAATGAAGATGTTTCAGTAATTTTTGAAGTACCTTGCAACTCCAAAATCCTACATTTTATAGTATATTACTTGTGTGATGGTTAACTGTCTTAATTAATCCATGGAATATGGAAAGTCACTATTCTTAAAATTCCTTATTAACTATATTTTCAGATATTGATTATATTTTAGATACAAGGGTAAGAGCTCTTAAATTTACCATAAATATTTCCTCAAATATTTTATTATGATGAATCAAAGAGCTTATTCAAGCAATTAGATCTGGTAGACAGAGTGCCTGAAGAACTATGGATGGAGGTTCATGAACTGTATAGGAGGCAGTGATCTAGACCATCCCTAAGAAAAAGAAATGAAAAAAGGCAAAATGGTTGTCTAAGGAGGCCTTACAAATATCTGTGAAAAGAAGAGAAGCAAAAGGCGAAGGAGAAAAAGAAAGATATAACAATTTGAATACAGAGATCAAAAAAATAGCAAGGAGAGATAAGAAAGCCTTCTTCAGTGATCAATGCAAAGAAATAGAGGAAAACAATTGAATGGGAGACACTAGAAATCTCTTCAAGAAAATTAGAGATACCAAGGGAACATTTCATGCAAAGATGGGCTCAATAAAGGACAGAAACGATATGGACCTAATAGAAGCAGAAGATACTCAGAAGAGATGGCAAGAATACAAAGAAGAATTACATAAAAAAGATCTCCACGGACCAGCTGATCTTGATGGTGCAATCACTAACCTCGAGCCAGACATCCTGGAATGTGAAGTTAAGGGGGCCTTAGGATGCATCACTATAGACAAGGCTAGTCGAGGTGATGGAATTCCAATTGAGCTATTTCAAATCCAAAAGATGATGCTAAAAGTGCTACACTCAATATGCCAGCAAATTTGGAAAACACAGCAGTGGCTACAGGACTGGGAAAGGTCAGTTTTCATTCCAAGGCATCCCAAAGAATGCATTTCTTTGTATCCCAAAGAAAGGCAATGCTAAAGAATGCTCAAACTACTGCACAGTTGCACTCATGTCACACGCTAGCAAAGAAGTACTCGAAATTCTCCAAGCCAGTTTTCAACAGTACCTGAACTGAGAACTTCCAGATGTTCAAGCTGGATTTAGAAAAGGTAGAGGAACCAGAAATCAAATTGTCAACATCCGTTGGATCATCGAAAAAGCCTGAGAGAGTTCCAGAAAAACATCTACTTCTCCTTTATTGACTATGGCAAGGCCTTTGACTGTGTGGATCACAACAAACTGTGAACAATTCTTCAAGAGATGGGAATTCCAGACCACTTGACTTGCCTCCTGTCAGAAATCTGTATGCAGGGTCAAGAAGAAACAGTGAGAACTGGACATGGAATGATGGACTGGTTCCAAATCGGGAAAGGAGTATGTCAAGGCTGTATATTGTCACCCTGCTTATTTAATTTATATGCAGAGTACATCATGAGAAACGCTGGGCTGGATGAAGTACAAGCTGGAATCAAGATTGCTGTGAGAAATATCAATAACCTCAGATATGCAGATGAAACCACACTTCTGGCAGAAAGAAAAGAACTGATGAACGTGAAAGAGGAGAGTTAAAAAGGTGGCTTAAAACTCAGTATTCAGAAAACTAAGATCATGGCATCTGGTCCCATCACTTCATGGCAAATAGATGGGGAAACACTGGAAACAGTGACAGACTTTATTTTTGGGGGCTCCAAAATCTCTACAGATGGTGATTGCAGCCATGAAATTAAAAGATGCTTGCTCCTTGGAAGAAAAGTTATGACCAACCTAGATAGCATATGAAAAAGCATAAACATTACTTTGTCAACAAAGGTCCGTCTAGTCAAGGCTATGGTTTTTCCAGTAGTCACATATGGATGTGAGAGCTGGACTATAAAGAAAGCTGAACGCCAAAGAATTGATGCTTTTGAACTGTGGTGTTGGAGAAGACTCTTGAGAGGCCCTTGGACTGCAAGGAGATCCAATCAAGTCTATCCTAAAGGAAATCAGTTCAGTCCTGAATATTCATTGGAAGGACTGATGCTGAAACTGAAACTCTAATATTTTGGCCACCTGATGTGAAGAACTGATTCATCTGAAAGACCCTGCTTCTGGGAAAGATTGAAGGCAGGAGGAGAAGGGGACAACAGAGCATAAGATGGTTGGATGGCATCACCGACTCTATAGGCGTGAGTTTTCATAAACTCTGGGAGTTTGTGATGGAGGGAGGCCTGGTGTGCTGCAGTCCATGGCATCACAAATAGTCAGACATGACTGAGTGACTGAACTGTATTGAAAGGGAGATAATTCAAATTTTCTCAAATTCTTTAGACAGTTTGAGTATGTAAAATTCAAATATTTTCTTTTATTCAAAACCCTTTCTTAATCCACTGATTCTTATGCTCACTTAATGTCTACTAGGAATTGTAAGGTTAAAAGAAAACCAAAATCTCTTTGTTCAAACAGAGTCCAGTAATTCACCAAGAATACCAAATACAAAACCTAAATTCTAGAACTTTGGTATAGAACATAACCTCATTAAACTGTAATATCTTTCATAGTATTTTTGGCCCTAAAACGCTAAATTTTAATAAGAAATATTCTTTCATTTTAATAAGTTTTTTATCTTCTTGTTCTTAAACATACAGAAATAATAATTATGTTATTCCAAAATTACTTTTGTATTATACTATGTGTGTAATGTTGAGTCAGAATATTCTTCCCCCTCCAAATAATTAATTTTTTTAAAAGAATCCATCATTTCTGCTCCCTGGAGTATAGTTGTTTAAAGCTGTTATTATTTGTATTTTCTGTACTATTATTTATTGAATAAAATTGATTATATTAGAGCTCAGAATCCTAACAATTTAGAAAATATTATTTCTTAATATTTTTTATTAATATGCTTGTTTTATCAATTATTTACATAATGATTTTTACTAGCAAATTAGCAATTACTATTAATATATAATATGAAGTAATAAAAATATTAAATAGGAAATATTTGAACTCTTGTCCTCTATCCTTCGACTGTCAGTTTGAAAAGAAATTTCAGTAACTATTTTTTTGAAAAGAATACTTAAATATGTCTGTATGCAATTCAGTGTATTTATAATTTGTTCTCTATTTTTTAAATATCTTACCGAAGTGCTTAAGTATTAGTTTGCCTACTCTTTCTTTCCACTGATCCATTTTGTTTACAACATTTATTTTAGTACATTAGAGTAGACTTGACAGCTGTTTATTTCTTATTTGTCAAATGTATAAAGAAAGCACACAGAAGTAAGTTAAGATTTCCTTTGCTTTGTTAAATGTTTTTGGCAGACATTTTATCTTAACAATAGCCATCTCTCCTTAGTGTTTGGAAATGGAATCTTGGTTCAGTTTAATGTGGCAAAAGGCAAGCCAATCATAGTAATAACACCCCGATTTCTCACTTTCCCCATAGAAAAGGTGAATTGGAGGCATGGTTTTGCCCAGTGAGAACCAGTGAGAGAAGGAGCCGTCTGGAAAATCTTCCACTTTTCTTAGAAGAAAGGTAAGGCGTACTAGCATCCTTCTCTGTTTACTTCTCCGGCCAGCTGTGACTGTATAGTTACTGGAGCTGTAGGAGACAGCTTGCGGTCTTGGGGGAAAGGCCAAGCTAGTCTCAGGCGCTTTGGCCTGTGCTTAGCTTGCAACATCCTACTTACATAAGAGAAGCATGTCATGTTCTTTTTCTTTTTTGCTTCATTCTTGATAACATGCATAGTGAGGAACACATTCTGTTATATGAAGCAGAAGAACCTGACTGCCAGTGGCTTAAACAAACAGGTGTTTGTCTTCACATGGCCAAAACTCCTTTAAAGTAAGAGAGCTGCTGCTTTTTATTCAGCTTCAAAAAGTGCTACTTGGGACCCGAGTATTTTATTCTTCTTCCACGTGGCCAATCTACCAGCCTTAGTGGGATAACTTTCTGATGATTTATACCTCTCAGTTGCAAAGCCCTTGCTCCAGTTTCAAGCCTTGTGTCTGTTTTTTTTTTTTTTTTATTATTGTTTTTGCCATACATTGTCATGATATCACCATGGGTTTACATATGCTTGTGTCTCTTTTTAAGGCACGAAGAAGGAAGGCAGGTATGGGCCCGATTTGTCACCTTCTTAATTAATAAGGATGGTAAGACTTCTACATGCCACGTTTTCATATGCCTTACTGGCTAAAAGTTGGTTACATGGACAACTGTAGCAAAAAGGAGTCTGGGAAAGTAGTTGTTTAGGTGGAAACTTTGCACTAATGAATATAATCAAAATGGGGGTGGGGAAAAATCCATGAAAATGAGACAGGAGGGGTTAATATTAAACACTGCAGTAACAGCTTTTTACTACAAACATTATTTACTTTTTGACTGTATCAACTATCCTAATGTTCATTATAGCCCTGATTTAATGGCATGTATTTCCTATCTTTCCAATCCTCTTTAACTATTTCTCAGCTTTTTTCTCCTAGAAAACTCAGGAGTGTAATTGTAAAGGTCTTATTTAATTTTTATTATTCTCTGTAGCTCGTTTAAGGTTTTACTGGAACACTTTCCACTTTAGGCCTGCTTCTTACCTCAGTTTCAAATCTTCAGTCCCATGCTGATTTTTTTCTAAATGATAACCTCATGAGAAGCGACACTGCAGTGTACACATTTGTATGCATGCATGCATGTGAAGCCACTTTACTCATGTGCAGTGTCGTGTGTGACCCTTGTGACGCTGTAGCCCATAGCCCACCAGGCTCTCCTGTCCATGGGATTCTCCGCGTGAATACCTGTGGGAAGCCACGCCCTCTCCCTTCAGGGGGTCTTCCTCACCCAGGGATCAAACCCTCATCTCCTAATTATTCATTGGCAGGCAGTTCTTTACCACCTGTGCCGCCTTGGAAGTGTGTATATGTACGCATATATATGTATATGTATATGCATTATATAAATAAGTGTTTTCCCCTAATAAAAAACTAGAATGTATTTGAATATAGTAGAAATATATAAAGTCTAGTAAAAGAAAATATTAAAATGAGATATGTACTTAAAAAAGAACCCTAACAAAAGTGTGCATTTTATTATGTTGAAAAACGTCAAAATTAGCAGAAAATACTGATGATTTCAGAATATACAAATATAGAAGGAAAAGAAAATAATTGATTTCACAAATTCTATAAAAAATACTTCTCTTTCTAAGGGTGAGAACATTAACAGAACCGTCCAGAGAAGAGAACCACAAATAAACGGAGATTTTTAAAATATATTTACTTAGATTTTGAAAAATTCAAATTTAAACTCTATAAATATAACAAATATTTCTTAATTAGATGTTTAGCAACATGTTGATTTTCTAACAATTCAAAAATGGCAACAAAAAAACATATTTTCAGATACATTGTATTTTTTTCCTATCCAAAGGACATTTTGAAAATGAATGAATAAGATTTTATCTTGCTTAACTTAAATCATTTATTAAGAAAAGCTAATTAATATGAGACCAGGCCAATTTAAATAGTCAATTAGCCAATTGTGTTAAATCATTATTTGTACATTCTAAGTAATTTTAAAATGACTGTTTATGGAGAATAGTAATATAAAGATACTGGAGCCTACTCAAGAAGTGAACTGAAATATCTTTCATTGCTGAATGCATCACAGTTCATCTGACTGTTCTACCCCTTGGTTGTATAATATTAATAACCTACCATAACTCAAAATTAATATATTATTCATACTCTTTTTAAACAGGGTGGACTGAAGTGACACTTTTTCCCAAAGTGAGAGATACATAAGCATAGCTCAAAATAGTGACCAACTTTTATAACAACTAGGTGGCTCAGACGGTAAAGAAACTGCCTGCAGTGCAGGAGACCTGGTTTCAATCTTTGGGTAAGGAAGATCCCCTGGAGAGGCCACTCCAGTATTATTGCCTAGATAATTCCATGAACAGAAGAGCCTAGTGGGCTGCAGTCCCTGGAGTTGCATAGAGTCAGACACGACTGAGTGACTAACACACACACATTAATCCAAACATCTTGTGTTAATATTTCTTGAACTCATTCACATTTAAGAAAGAGGATGTGGAGAAAAGGGAACCCTCTTACACTGTTGGTGGGAATGCAAACTAGTACAGCCACTATGGAAAACAGTGTGGAGATTCCTTAAAAAACTGCAAATAGACCTGCCATGTGACCCAGCAATCCCACTGCTGGGCATACATACCGAGGAAACCAGAATTGAAAGAGCCACGTGTACCCCAATGTTCATCACTGCATTGTTTACAGTAGCCAGGACATGGAAGCAACCTAGATGCCCATCAACTGACGAATGGATAAGAAAGCTGTGGTACATATACACAATGGAATATTACTTAGCATTAAAAAAAAAAATTCATCTGAATCAGTTCTACTCAGGTGGACGGAACTGGAGCCTATTATCCAGAGTGAAATTTCCAGAAGTGTATTTCCAGAAGGAAAAACAACAATACAGTATACTAATGCATATATATGGAATTTAGAAAGATGGTAACGAGAACCCTGCATGCGAGACAGAAAAAGGAACGCAGATGTATAGAACAGACTCGTGGACTCTGTGGAAGAGAGCAAGGGTGGGATGATATGGGAGAATGGCATTGAAACATGTTAATTATCATATGTCTAATCAATCGCCAGCCCAGGATTGATGCTCGGGGCTGGTGCACCGAGATGTCCCAGGGGGAGGTAATTGGGAGGGAGGAGGGAGGGGGGTTCTGGAGGGGGAGCATATGTAAACCCATGGCGGTGTCATGTCATTGTATGGCAAAACCAACACAATAAAAAAAAAAAAAAAAGCATCAGAACAAGAAAAAAAAAAGCAAAAGTTGCTGAAAAACATACTGCAGAAACATATTTATAAATTAAGATAAGAATATAATGCAAGAATTTTTATACTTTTAGAAATGAGGTTGTAAAGATATTTGTTACTCAAAATTGTAAGGATATAGTAAAGAATAAAAATATTTTAGTCTTGTTCCTGTGTAGGTCAGTGAAATACTGATAAGATGGGTTTAGAAGCAAAATATCATATATACCTGAATCATTTTGTCTTCTCAGTGATATCTAGAGATCCAAGGGCTAATTCTGAACTTAACCAAAATAACTGAATATATTTGGAAGAAATTATGTCTCATGAATCATATTTTTCACAATGATTACTGTAGGAAGTAAAAATGTGTGTTTGACAGAAAGGTTATGTTATGGGCTGAATTGGATTCCCCCAAAATTCAAATGTGACTGTATTTATAGATAACAGTTCAGTGGTTCAGTTATGTCCAACTATTTGCTACCTCATGGATTAAAGCATGCCAGGCTTCCCAGTCCATCACGAACACCCATAGCTTGCTTAAACTCACGTTCATCATGTCGGTGATGCCATCCAACCATCTCATCTTCTGTCATCCTCTTCTTATCTTGCCTTCAGTCTTTCCCAGCGTCAGGGTCTTTTCCATTGAGTCAGTTCTTCACATAAGGTGGCCGAAGTATTGGAGTTTCAGCTTCAGCATCAGTTTTCCCAGTGAATATTCAGGACTGATTTCCTTTAGGATTGACTGGTTTGATCTCCATGCAGTCCAACAGACTCTCAAGATTCTTCAAAACCATCAATTCTTCAGCAGTCAGCTTTCTTTATGGACCAACAATCCATATGTGACTACTGGAAGAACTGTTGCCTTGACTAAGCAGACCTTTGTCAGCAAAGTAATGTCTCTGCTTTTTAATATGCTGTCTACATTGGTCATAGCTTTTCTTCCAAGGAGTACACATCTTTTAATTTCATGGCTTCAGTCACCATTTTTTTGGAATCCTAAAAAATAAAGTCTGTCACTGTTTCCATTGTTTCCCCATCTATTCACCATGAAATAATGGGACCAGATACCATGATCTTAGTTTTTTGAAGTTGAGTTTTAAGCCAGCTTTTTCACTCTCCTCTTTCACTTTCAGCAAGAGGCTTTTTAGTTTACTTTGTTTTTCTGTCATAAGTGTGGTATCATATGCATATCTGAGGTTATTGATATTGACTCCAGCTTGTACTTCCTCCAGCCCTGCATTTCCCATAATGTACTCTACATATAGGTTAAACAAGCAGGGTGACAATATACAGCCTTGATGTACTCCTTTCCCAGTTTGGAACCAGTCCATTATTTCATGCCAGGTTTTAACTGTTGCTTCCTGACCTGCTTACAGATTTCTCAAGAGGCAGGTCAGGTGGTCTGGTATGCCCATCTCTTTCAGAATTTTCCACAGTTTTTTGTGATCCACACAGTCAAAGGCTTTGGCATAGTCGATAAAGCAGAAATTGATGTTTTTCTGGAACTCTCTTGCTTTGTCGATGATCCAGCGGATGTTGGCAATTTGATCTCTGGTTCCTCTGCCTTTTCTAAACCCAGCTTGAACATCTGGAAGTACACGGTTCACGTATTGCCAAAGCCTGGCTTGGAGAATTTTGAGCATTACTTTGCTAGCATGTGAGATGAGTGCAATTGTGGAGTAGTTTGAACATTCTTCGGCATTGCCTTTCTTTGGGATTGGAATGAAAACTGACCTTTTCCAGTCCTGTGGCCACTGCTGAGTTTTCCAGATTTTGTGGCATATTGAGTGTAGCAGTTTCACAGCATGATCTTTTAGGACTTGAAGTAGCTCAATTGGAATTCCATCATATCCACTAGCTTTCTTTGTATTGATGTTTCTCCTAAGGCCCACTTGACTTAGGACTCCAAGAACGTCTGGTTCTAGGTGAGTGATCACACCATCATGATTATCTGCGTCATTAACATCTTGTTTTGTACAGTTCTTCTGTGTATTCTTGCCACCTCTTCTTAGTATCTTCTGCTTCTGTTAGGTCCATACTATTTCTGTCCTTTATCAAGCCCATCTTTGCCTGAAATGTTCCCTTGGTATCTCTAACTTTATTGAAGAGATCTCTAGTCTTTCCCATTCTATTGTTTTCCTCTATTTCTTTGCATTGATCACTGAAGAAGGCTTTCTTATCTCTCCTTGCTGTTCTTTGGAACTCCGCATTCAGATGTGTATATGCTTTTTTTCTCTTTTGCCTTTAGCTTCTCTTCTTTTCTCAGCTATTTGTAAGGCTTCCTCAGCAACCATTTCGCCTTTTTGCATTTCTTCTTCTTGGGGATGGTCTTGATCACTGTCTCCTGTATAGTGTTGCGAACCTCTGTCCATAGTTCTTCAGGCACTCTTTCTATCAGATCTAATCCCTTGAATCTATTTGTCACTTCTACTGTATAATCATAAGGGATTTGATTTATGTCATATTTGATCAATTCTGGTAGCTAACTATGGCTCAGATTATGAACTCCTTATTGCAAAATTCAGGCTTAAAGAAAGTAGGGAAAACCATTAGACTATTCAGGTATTTATAGATATAAATCTCTCTAAAGATATGATAAGGCTTCACTGGTGGCTCAGTGTTAAAGAATCCACTTGCCAATGCAAAAGACACAGATTCAGTCCCTGGGTTGGAAAGATCCCCTGGAGAAGGAAATGGTAACCCATTACACTGTTCTTGCCTGCGAAATCCCATGGGCAGAGCACCTGGTGGGCTACAGTCCATGGGTTGCAAGAGTACAACTTGGTGACCACAAAACAACAAAGAGATGATAAGGTTAAAATGAGGTCATTAAGTGGACCTAATCCAGTATCACTGGTGTCCTAATAAGACTAGAAAATTAGCACACAAACATGTACAGAGGAAAGACCATGTGAAGACTCAGGGAGAAGATAGCCATGTCAAAGCAAGGAAGAATGGTCTTAGAATAACTGGGCACTGCTGACCACCTGATCTCAGACTTCTAGCTTCCAGAACTGTGAGAAAGTAAGCTTCCGTTATCAGTATTTCTGCCACCCAGTCTGCAGTAAATTTTTGTTACGACAGCCCTGAAAAGCTAATACAGATTGCAAACAAGGCATTTTGATAAATCAAGTAAAAAGATAATTGCCATGTTAGTAATAAACTCTTCTGCCCTAGATCCATTTCTGTTCTTGACTTAAATCTGCTAAAATGGAATTGTCAGCCAGTTCTCAATTCTAGGCCCAGTTTTTACATAAAATTCTAATTCACATCAACTGTTTGTTAAAGGAACATACACATAGAATATACAGCAATTATGCAAAACATGAACATTCTTTGGCCTTAAGTTCCAGTTTTCAGATCATTATATACTTCTGAATATTTCTTTCCAGTCTTTAAATTTGCATGTTATCAACTTCTTTTATATTATCTTTTAGGTCATTCTGTATTTTCATTTAGAGATTGTCTCATTGAAAGTGACACTTTACCATCTGTGGAAAAATACAGAACTACTATTTCTTAAATTCATAATTTGACATGTTTATAAAATAAAAATACCATTTTTCTTTTCTTTTAAAATTTCATATATTTATGAGTATAATACATTTTATTTTTTAAATAGTAATGGAAGATAAGGAATTTAAAGGCAAATGGCATACAAACTGTAATAAGACTGAAGATAATAGCAGTACGAGTTATACAGAAGAAGGGAAATTATAGAAGCATAAAATCATTAAATCACATAAATTCTAGTCTATAACTTTTCTGACTTCCTGAATCCCACTTGATATTATTTTATCCTCCAGCTCAGGAGATATCAGTGAAACAAAGCCTTTGTAAAAGCCTGGAGCTTTGAAATCATGTTGCTGAAGCACAGGTTATACATGCATTAAATTAATTTAATTTTTTACTTGCTTTCCCATACATAAGTTTCTGCTCCAGGGACACTAGTCAGTCCCCTGTCTATAGAATTCTATGCATATTGTCAACACAACACTTCATCTAAATCAGGATGCTCCCCACTTCCTCTGTCATCTGTCTAAATCCTACTTAACCTTCGAGGCTCTGCTAAATTCATTTCTTCCAGAAGCTACCCCAGATGATATTAAGAACACGTAAGGTTTTCACTCCTCTGACCATCAAGCTTCCAGAGTCTCTAATGCATGAAGCAGTGACAGATGGCTTCATTTGTCATGGAACTTCACCTATGAGCTTTTACGTAGTCCTGGGAGAGATGAAAAATATCTTTTAAAGAATACATTTTGTGATGCCTCAGAGCGATGTCAGCAAAACAAAGGGGTAGGCAGCTCCGAGCTCTCATCCATTCACAGAAACATTGAAAAACAAATGTAAACTGCCAAAACAAACTTTGTCACAACTCTGGAAAATAGTTAAAGGGTGTTTTTACTGCTTTCACCACACCAAGGCCCTGGTGCAGCAGCGACCTTAAAGGGGCAGCAGTCCAGGCTTCCAGTGTGGGTTCTTAGTCTCCTGTTCCAGAGAAAGCAGAGCAGACCTCATTCACAAGTGGTTGTGTACGTCTGTTCTGATGCTTCTGGAGGGAAACCTGAATGACTGACAGGCAGCCTTTGTCTCTATTTTGTATAACTCCGAACTCGGACTGAAAAGCTAACATGCATTGCTCCACAGATTAATGGACTAACAACAGATTAATGGAACAGAAGATATAAGTATTACATGATATCACTTAGATACAGATTATAAAAAGCCAAATTCAGAGTAACGGAGAGTATAACGGTGGTTACCAGGGGCTGGGGGGTGGGGGAAATGGGAAGTGGTTGCTCCAAGAGCACATACTTACAGTTTTAAAATAAGTAAGTTTGGGGGATCTAATATGCAGGGTGATTATAGTCAACGATATTGTATTACACACCTGAAAATATTGATGAGAGCAGAGCGTAACTGTTTTCACACAAAAAAATTCATTTTCACACTTTTTAAACTTAAGAGTTGTTCTGTTGTGGATATGGTATATCACATATGATCACAATGGAATTTTCTCTGATCACAGTGGAGTGAAATTCAAAATAAAAAACAAAAGGAAACTGGAAAATAGGCACATATGTGGATACTAAGCAACATATTCTTAAACAACCAATGTGTCAACAAAGACACTTTGAAACTCATCCTATCAGGTTAGCAACACTTATAATGAAACAAAACTAAAAAGTCACAAGGAAAGAAAGTCACAGGATAATATCCCTTATGGCTATAGCTGCAAAATTCTCATCAAAATATTAGCAAATCAAATCCAAAAGCATATTAAAAAGACAATACATCATGATCAAGTGAGATTTATCACAGAAGAGCAAGGGTAGCCCAATATAAGAAAATCAACCTACATAATATGTCATACAAACAGAACAAACAAAAAAATTATCAATGTAGAGTAGAATATTTGATAAAATGTAATATCATTTGATGTCAAAAACATTCAGAAAGCTAGGAATAGAAAAGTACTTCCTGAATATGATAATAAGCGTTCATGAAAAATTCATACTTAACATTATGTTCAATGGAGAAAGACTGAATGTTTTTTCCTGATATCAGGAATAAGAAAAAGATGCTGCTTTCACCATTGCTATTTGACATTATACTGGGAATTCTCGTCTGAGCAGTTAGAAAAGAAAAAGGAAAAAAAAATGGAAAAGTAAATTATCTGTATTTACAGATAACATAATCTACATACAGAAAATTACAAAGAACCCAAAAGGAAGATGCTTGAATTTATAAACAAATTTAGCAAAGTTTCATGGTAAAGATCAGCACACAAATATCAGTTGTGCTTTTATAAAGCAGTGATGACAATTAGAAAAATCAATTATAAAAGCAATTGCATTTACAATAGTGTTTACAAAATACAATGAAAAAATACTCAGGAATTAATTTAACCAAGGAAAGGAAAAACTTGTACACTAAAAATTACAAAGCATTGTTGAAAAAATTTTAAAGGAAACCAAAATAAATGGAAAGACATCCAGTGTTCATTGATAGGAATCTTAATTTCATTAAAATATTAATGCTGAAGCTGCAGCTCGAGTACTTTGTCCACCTGATGTGAAGAACTGACTCATTAGAAAAGACCCTGATGCAGGGAAACATTGAAGGCAGGAGAAGAAGAGCATGACAGAGGAAGATGGTTGGATGGCGTCACCGACTCAGAGGACAGGAGTTTGAGCAAATGCAGGTAGTTGGTGATGGACAGGGAGACCTGGCGTGCTGCAGTTCATGGGGTCGCAAAGAGTCATAAAATTTTCTCATCATAAAATTAATATGTTTTATCACATAAAAATTTATTAAATCAAACAGTAAAAAGATGAACTTACTGGTCTAATTAACACTTTATAAAAAGAGCCCTAAACTTTTGGGGGATTTATATATAAGCATTTAACTGTCAAATTAAACCCTGCAGCCTCTGCTGGCTAGTCTCTGCAGTCAAACGAGTAAGTTCCATCCAGCAGATGTAAATATCCAGAAGATGTTTACACAGAAATAATGTTTTCTTTCTTTCTCCTTTTTTTAGTTTTTAAATAATCCACAACTGTGAAAATTTCCTTTCCCTATCACTCCATTCTTATATTGCTCTCTTACACTCTGTAACCACCAAGCCTCTTTATTCTCATTCTTTACTTTCCACAACTTATATTATTTCCTCTCAGCACAAACCTTACTCTTTTCCTCCACCTCTCTCATTTAATGTCTCTCTCTCATTCTCCACTTTCTTTATTTGAAGACCTAGGAGATGTCATCATAGAAAATAATTTGAACAGAATAACCTAAGCATACATATTTTATCTGATCCTGTTATTTATACACATACACGTATACTAGTTTGTCAGACTTCAATGGGAAGAATTTTCTATTTTCACCCTTTTCTCCTAAAGATTAGTTATGTTCATCCTTTTATACTTTTTCTTATTACAGAGTTAACAAGTATAGACATTATATTTTAATTTATATGAACAATTAAGCAGATGCATTTGTGCTAGATACCTATTTAAAATATATAACAAGGTTATTTTAAATAAATGAATGCAGTATATAGTATTGTAAAAAATATTAAATCATAGAATACTGAAAAAATGAGACTTTTCTACTCATGTCCTGGCTATAGAGAGCTTGAAGTATGGGAAGTTTTACTCCCATACTTACAATAAAAAAGAACAAAAACAAACATTCAGTTGTCACTTGTTTTGAATCTATTATAAAACTAAGTTCACAGAAAAACCAGTGCTCAAAAATCTAGTAAGAGACAACAACCTACAAAAGGAAAAGACGTGAGCAATGATTCATGTGGTACAGATGCTAATGAGTGCTTGCAACAGTAGTTCAATGTGAGTAATTGGTTGACTGCTGAAAGCTGTGTTGGGACCCATGGAACACTGTGAAGCCCCTGAGACTGAAGATATCAGAGGACTCCATCCTGTTGAAGTCACTTACAACAGATCTCACTGGGCGTTCACAGAAAAGATCAGAATGAATTCTAAGAAAGTTTCCATGGTAGTGCAATGGAGAAAGGTGGCAGCAGTTATATGGGATGGACCCATCTCTACACCCACCGTGGAACAAAGGCCGTAATGTGTAACAGAGGTGGACAACGTTTACAACCAGGAGAAGGAAACACAAGAATGACTCTACTCCTGAGGAAGTAGTAGACCATGAACTGGGCTCTGGACTAAACTAAGGGAGGAAAAGAAAATTAAAAAGATAACTTTCCCCGAATTGAGGATACTGTGACGGCCTAATACTACGGCTTAGACAGAGAATGTCCCTCAAGTCTCCATGGCCAAGAGTCAAGCCCTGAAAAATAACTAATGGTAAAAAACGAAGAAAGAAGGACAGGGGAGCATGAAAAGAGAGCTTTTCTGAGGCATAGTGCGAAAAGAGGATCAAGGTTCAGGGTTGAGCAAACATACAAACCACAGTATTGTACAGGAATTTATAGCTGATTTTGCAGCCATAATACATCACCATAGCCAAAATTCCAAGTTAATTAACTCAAAAACTTGTACTAAAAGGAAATGTGTACCCATTTCCAGGGCTAAAAACTGTTTACTTGAGTTTCTGTTCCTGTACACAATGTGACAGTCTTTCAACAAAAACTATTAAGACATACAACGATGTATGGGAAAGCACACTCTTAAGTTATAGAGTAATAATCAACAGCCAACTATAAGATGACACAGATGTCAGAATTAATGATAGGAAATATAAAATTGCCATAATTAATATATTCAAAGTCTAATGGAAAAGATTGACAATAAGCAGGGTTACACTGGCAATTTCAACAGAAAAATGGAAACAAAAAGAATCAAATGAAAAGACTACAAGTTAAAAGCACAGTAATGGAGAGATAATGTCTCTGACAAACTCATCTGTAGGCTTAACATAGCTGAGTGATCATTCAGTGAACTAGAAAATAGGTCAATAGAAGTTATTCAAATTGAAAGGTAAAGAGAAAAAAGAAAGAAAAATACAAGCATACCCATGGAAACTGTGGATTCATTATCTATTATACTGAGTCATATGGGAGATAACAATATGGGAGATACTGTGGATTCAGTTTCAGACCACAGAAATAAGTCACTATCACAGTAAACTATACCACAGAAATATTTTGGCTTCCTAGTGCATATAGAAGTTTTTTGTTTTTTGTTTTTTGCTGTTATTCAGTCACTAAGTTAGGTCCAACTCTTTGTGACTCTGTGGACTGCACATGCCAGCCTCCCCTGTCCTCCACTGTCTCCCAGAGTTTACTCAAATTCATGTCCATTGAGTTGGTGATGCTACCTAACCATTTCATCCTCTGCTGTCCTCTTCTTCTACTTTCAGTCTTTCACAACAGCAGGGTCTTTTCCAATGAGTCAGCTCTTCACATCAGGTGGACAAAGTATTGGAGCTTCAGCTTCAGCATCATTCTTTACAATTAATTTCAGGGTTAGTTTACTTTGGGATTGACTGATTTGATCTCCTTGCAGTCCAAGGGACTCTCGAGAGTCTTCTCCAGCACCACAGTTCAAAAACATCAATTCTTACATCCTCAGCATTCTTTATGGTTCAACTCTCACATCTGAACATGACTACTAGAAAAACTATAGCTTTGACTATATGGACCTTTGTCAGCAAAGTGACATCTCTGATTTTTTTAATATGCTGTCTAGGTTTGTCGTAGCTTTGTTTACAAGGATCAAGCATCTTTTACTTTCATGGCTGCAGTCACTCACTGCAGTGATTTTGAAGCCCAAGAAAATAAAATCTGTAACTGTTCCCATTTTTCCCCTTCTATTTGCCATGAAGTGATGGAACTGGATGCCACGATCTTAGTTTTTTGAATGTTGAGTTTCAAGCCAGCTTTTTCACTCTCCTTTCATCTCATCAAGAGGCTCTTTAGTTCCTCTGACCTTTCTGCCATTAGAGTGGTATCATGTGCATATCTAAAGTTACTGATATTTCTCCTGGCAATCTTGATTTCAGCTTTTGATTCATCCAGCCCAGTAGTTCGCATGATGTAACCTGCCCAAAAGTTAAATAAGCAGGTGACAATACATAGTCTTGTGGTACTCCTTTCCAAATTTTGAACCAGTCAGTTGTTCCATATCCAGTTTTGTTTCTTGACCTGCATAAAGGTTTCTCAGAAGACAAGTAAGGTAGTTTAGTACTCCCAGCTCTTTAAGAATTTTTCTAGAAATGTGAAATTCATTTTTTACTCTCTCAAATGATTGCATACTGTCTTATCTCTATGATTAAGATAGCCTAAAATATTGGTATACTGATAGTCAGTAAAAACTGGGGTGCTATGAAACAAATGATATAATGACCTAAAATTTTAAAGAAAGTTTTTATAAGAACAGAGATTTTATATAAAATACAAATTTCAGGGAAATAACTACCATGTTTTAACTTCTCTGTCTTATTGAATCATTAATCACACTGTCAGTGATTGAGCTGATAAGAGGCCGACTAGCTACAGAAGTACAACATAAAACTTTCAAAAGTTTATAGACTTTTCTCTGATTCCTGGCAAATGTGAATGTTTGCTTACAGCAATAGTTTATTTTCTAATACCATGACACCAGATGATTTCAACATGAACTTTTGATCTTAAATTCTGTCTATAAATGCCTTTGACCCATGCCCATCAAGATATTTAGACCATGCCATTTTTTGAATCTTATGAGTCTTTATGACTGCCATCTCAAATAATACACTGCAGAAGTGAGACTCAGTGACTTTCAAAGCTAGAATAGAATATGCCTTGTACCTTCTTGGAGCCTCAATCATGACATAAGATGGTCAGTGGCTACGTAGTCACTATATAAAAAGACTACAGAAAGGGACTGTATAGACAAAGAGAGAGAGTGAGAACACTACTGAACAGCTCCAGCTTTCAGGGTCCAGCTGAGATGTTTCTCAGTCAGTTACAAGATAAATGAGAGGTGAAAGCTTCAGGAGAACTGTAGGCACATCCTACTACAACTGTGTAAGGTAACCAAAGAGAACTGCCCATCTGATTCTTGGCAGCATCCAGACAGAATAAGTGATTAATACTGTTTTATGCCACTGACTTGGGTTAGTGTGTTTGGCAGCCATAGATAAGTGAGAGTGAATTTATTTAGAATTATCCCCAGGAGTGTTATTTCATTTGGATACATAATCTTCTGTTCCAATTAAGTTAATAAATAGCCTTGTATCTTAAGCTCCTTGAAATGATGTTTCTGTGATCTCTTTGTATTTTTTCTGAGATGGTTTTTCTGTGTATCTTAGAGCCTTTAGATTTATTGACAACTAAATTTGTCAAAATTCCTCTTTCTTCATGAATTCAATTGAGTTGTTTATAGCAATGGAAAACAGTTTTGCATGAATCATCTTTCTGAAGCCTTCAATTAAGCAAGTTTCCTAGTAAATCTCCTTAATTTGCTTGGGTGTCTTGACAGAAGAAATTCGAACTGTGATGTTCAAGTCAATACTGTGCTCTCTATATTGTAAACAGCAAAAAAAAAAAGTGAATAAAATTTTTAAATAACTGTAGACTCGATGAGAGGATGAGACAGAGGATGACAGAGGACGAGAGAGTTGGATGGCATTACCAGTTCGATGGACAAGAGTCTGAGCAAGCTCCAGGAGTTGGTGACAGACAGGGAAGCCTGGCGTGCTGCAGTCCATGAGGTTGCAGAGTTGGACACGACTGAGCAACTGAATTGGACTGACTGATAGAATATTATTTTCATTTCTTGGTCATCTGTTTCCTTTCAGAATCTGAGACAAACTTTGTAGTAGCAAACTGTATAAATCAATAGCAACACTGGAATCCATATTACTAAATTGTATTTAGAGTCTTACCACTGATTCACTATAAGAAAAATTGCTTAAACTTGCAGGGCATAAAATAATACATCTAAGAAATATGTCCTTCATTTACACCAGTACCTATTCTTCCAAAATTAACCTCTTGGTATATTTGAGAAATGCTTATAGAAATGCTTAAGAGTTGAAATATAACTTCAAAATGTGATATAATCTCAAACCTCTAAAGCTGAAACTGAAGTAAACACTCCAGCCAAGAAGTTCAGAAATTTAAAAAAAAAAAAGTACCAGTTGCACATAGGGGCTTTCCAAGGTGGCACAGTGGTGAGAACCTGCCTGCCAATGTAGAAGACACAAGAGACATGGGTTTGGTCCTTGGGCTGGAAGATCACCTAAAGGACAAAATGGCAACCGGCTCCAGTATCCTTGCCTGCGAGTTCCATGGACAGACGAGCCTGGCGGGCCACAGTCGGGGGGGTGCCAAGAGTCAGGCAGGAGTGAAGCAACTGAGCACCAGGCACATGCGCATACAGAAGTCACTGAGAGCTGCCATTAAAGAAGCAGGCAGGGAAACTTAGCTCTCCTCCTTTCACCTCTGAGGTGACTTGATTCTCAGAATAGTCTCTCCTTACGAGATTTTTTTTTTTTAATTTTTGGCTCTCTCCTGCCATCTGACATCACAAATTACAGGCAGAAAAGGAGAAAGAATACTTAAGTAATAATGTCAGAAAATGGCAGTAAATTTGTACTCTAACAGCTATACTTCATATGCTTAGTCACATAAAACCCGAATTAAAATAGGAAATGCATTTCATAATATTTCCCTTTATTCTCATATTCCAAATTGATGTTAGATATATTAAGATTTTAAACATTCCTTGATCAACTCATTTAGTGCTTTAATCAACCCACTCCTTAGCCAGTTTGTTAATTATGCCAACTTTTAACGATGGGCTAGCTAAAGATTCTAGGAAATGAAAATAGGATGCAAGTAGTTATAATTATTTCCATCAAATTGTGCTAGTGAGCCTGGAGTGGCTGAGGATGCTAGGAGTGCTATTAAAAAAAATGTGCTACTAAAATTTTAAACAAGGCAAAAACAATTAAATACTCTTAAAGTCATAACAATTACTACTTCATTCTCAAGCGTGAAATTCCTTCAGATTCTGGAAAATCATAAATAACCTAGAGATTGAACAATTATGAGTTAATAATTAAATTTCAGTATCCAGATGCAATCAAGTAGTCATCCATTAAGTGATTAACCAAATATGCATCCACATGAAATAATATTCATTGCATACAAAGTGAAAATTTTTTTACCATTTTAAAGCAAAAATGAGTTATACCTCTCTCTATTATATAATGAAATAGCAGAGACTAGGTTTACTCTCCAACATTAAAATGAAAACCAGAAGCTGTACAAAATATATGAAAGAGCAGTTTTCAGACACTGGACATAATGCAGAAAAGGACTGTGGTACCTAGAGAAAGGCTTAAAGGCAAACCCAGAAACTATTAAACTGATGACTAAGTATTTAATAAGCTTGTATTGAGTCTGGACATGCCATACAATGTCCAAACTAATTCAAAGAATACAATGACAACCTGGAACCAACAGTGTAAAATCACAAAGTATATTATCCAATCAAAAGTTACCAGGCATGCAAAGAAACAAAAATAAAAAATATGTCATTCAAGAAAAAGTCAATTACTAGAATTAGAGTCAAAATGGTAGAGATAATAGAGTTATCGAACAAAGATATGTCTACAAAAGCTTTCATAAATATGTTCTATATATTTAAGAAGGTAGAGGAAAAGATGAATATGATGATGAGTGACATATAAGGCATGTGAAAAAAATTGAAATCAGTAACCACAGATTTAAAATTTATTAAATGACTAATACACTGGATTGAATTGACAACAGATGAGATACTGCAGAAGAGACTAGTATTATTGAAGACAAAACAATGGAAAATATCCAAAATGAAACAGATGGATAAAACTGGATTTAAGAAAATAAACAAAATTCTGATAATCAATGTTACAATATTTCACCATCCAATATCTACATATACTTGAACTAAAAGAAGAAAGATATAAAAGGACAAAAATAAAGTTGAAAAAATAAGAAGATTGGTGAACTTTTATGCATAAAAATTGAAACTACCCAACATGAATTGCAAAGGAATAAGATTAAAGGATAAGGAGCATTAGTAAACTGTGGAGTAACTTCGTATGTGAAATTCTTATGTGAACTCAAGAATAGGTTTTGTTAAATAAATAATGGATGTTTTTTTTCTTTAATTTGATAAAAACTACTAACTCAAAATTCTAGAAAGCTCAAAGAATCTTAAGAACAAGAAATATAAAAAAATCACATCAATGCATATCATAAATAAATTTCCTAAAACAAAAGATAAAACATTTAATAGTATCTACAATAACCATAGGTGGTAAGCAATCTGTCTGCCAATGAAGGAGACACAAGAGACCCAAGTTTGATCCCTGCGTCCAGAAGATTCCCTGGAGGGGGAATGCCAACCCACTCCAGTATTCTTGCCTGAAAAATTTCATGGACAGAAGCCTGGTGGGCTATAGTCTATGGGGTTGCAAAGTCAGACATGACTGAGTGACTGTGCGCGCGCACACACACACACACACACACACACACACACACACACACACAAAATAGTGACAACAACAAAGGTTTGTTGTCATGAGCAATGAAGCAAATATATCTAAAGTACTGAAGGCAAAAATAGGTCAACTAGCTCACTCTGTGCTCAACAAAAATAGATTTTGAAATTCAAGGCAAAATAAAAACTTTTCAAATGTACAAAAACTGAAAGAATTCATTGCCGACAGATCTTTGCTATCAGAATTGTTAAAGATAGTAATCCAGTCAACATCACTGACAAAAAGATCAAAACTCTAAAATAATTAAAGATAAAGCTGACAAAATACAGGAATGTCCTGTACACTGAAAACTGCAAAATAAGGCACAAAGAAATTAAAAAAAAAAGGACAGTTATATTGTGTTTACTAATTGGAAGACTATTGTTTGTATGTCAGTTATCTCCAAATTGATCTATAAATTAAATGTAATTTTAATTGACACCCCAGCAAGCAGTTGAAAATTTTTATCTTGTTTAAAAACTCAGGTGGAAATGAAATTAAAATTAAATAGTCAGAGCAACTTTGAAAAAGGAAAGTAAGCCAGAGAGACTTACACAGCCTGATTTCTATTCTGAACTACTCTTAAAAAAAAAAAAGAAGAAGGATCTACATGTGCTTTTAAATTAATACACTAACATCAGAACATGTAAAATGTAGGCTCTATTAGTGGTCATCTCTAAGAAGGACAATATGATTACAAGAGGACTCAGCAAAGCTTCCATTTTATTGAGAAAGTTTGACTTTTTTAAACAAGACATTGTGTATGTATATTAGTTGAGTAATTATAAATACACTTGAAGAAAATACAAAATTGTAAACACCATTTTTCTTACATTAATTACATTTATTTGAGATTAATTATTTAGAAAAATTCAATAAGGTTTCACATTTGACAGTTGAAAAGGAAAAATACTAATATCAGGACTTCATATTACTGAAGGTATTGAAGATATTGGGTTATTTTTCTTTTATTCTGTAAGTCAGAGTCAACATGCTATGGTAGTTTCTTGAATAGATTTGAAAGCATTGTACAAAACTGTGTATGGCGGACTGCACTTCTAGGTGGCACTGCATGAATATTTTACCAACTAGAAATTCTTGAGACCTCCATTAATAATTAGCAATATACTGCAAGTTCATTTAATATAAAATGGGGTGGGGGGGTCAGGACAGACTTACCCCAAAATCACAAATAACAATTCAAAGGAATGCACTTTTAATTTCCACTGCTTCCTAAGTTTTGTTCTGATGAGTATTGAGTATTTAAAGTACTTTCAACTATGTTTGATTCTAATGCATGACAAGTGTTTGACTTTGCTATTCATCTTGCTATATAATAACTATGCCTGAAGGCCATAAAATGCATCTGTTTTAGAGTCTCCAACATCAGTCATAAATTCAGCTTTTTTAAAACTCAAAAAGATAAAATTTTCTATACAGATTATTATAATACAAAAGGCAAATGGTTCCATAGTCTGGTTGGAAGATAAGGCCTACATCTGGGAAGAGGCTTAGAGGCTCAGCAGCATTGATGCATTTACACTGCTTCCCACAGAGGAGAGATTGCCATAGCAAGCCTCTGGAAAGTAAAAGAGACACAGACTACATCCATGCATTTTAAAAATACCAAATTTAAAAGATGCTAAAAGCTGTTCGATTTAATTAATAATGAAGCAAAATCTTTCATTTTCTTCTAAGACTGCAGCCAGTTTCCTTTCTGTTTCCTAGGAGAAGTAAAGCTTAGTGTGATATTCTCACTTTAGGGAAAGAAATTATTACAGGTTCATTAATGTCTGCTTCAGAAAACCTCTTAAGAGCTTAGTTTTCTCATCTCCATATATTACAAATTGGAAATTAAAAAGACCTTTTCTTCAAAAGGCAATGATTCCCCTTATTTTACCTAATCATTATTCAGGAAACCTTGGCTAGCTCCAAAAGATTGCATCGTTTTCTTGGTTACAGGTACAGGTGAGTCACCACTCAGTCCTGAAGTGCCAGAAAGGATCAGCTGGAGGACTGTAAGAGCTAGTAAACATGCAGATCATAACTCAATGCAGAATACGGCTTTTATCCTTTCTCTTCTGGGAACAGGTCACCAAGAATCCAGAAAAACGACAACAACAAAAAATTAACAGAGTAACAAAAAGAAGAGGAAAGGAGTACTGTTTCTGCAAATAACCTTCAATAGTCAGGACTCTTGTTTGCAGTGAAAAAATATATATTATAGAGGAACATGATATTCTGTGGTTTTGAATGTCATGACCATTTTTTTTTGAGATTTTTTTTTAGCTTGATTCCTTTAATGTTGTAGCATCATATATTCTTAGATTCTATGGCAACAGATACTTATGTTCAAGAGTGGCATTTGAAAAAAAAAACAACAAATACTATTATAACTAAAGATGTTTTCAGGTGATGCTGAGAAGTGTGAAATATTACACACGGCTGGATCAAGCGTACAGCCACATCATTGATGAGCCACCTGACCAGCGCTGAGATCCTCAGAGGATTGTCTTTGTTAGAACACAGCCATGCTGCATTAAAGCTGACATAATGAATAAGGGAATGTGAAAGGGGCTAGGCAGGATGCCCACAACTCAACTGCTAGCCACCCTCCTGTCCACTGTACAATCCCAACCCGTGAGCTAATGTTAATCTGACAGAGACAGCCTTAAATAAAGTAGGAAAGGGAAACTCATTTCTAAAAGAGAACATAATGGAGCTGTGTGCTGTTGTCAAGGTAAAAAACCCATGGCAGTATAAAATAGAAAAGATCTAATTAGAATGTGCAGTCTAACTTCTTACTCACTTAAGATGAAGGTCCCAGGGAGGAAACTTAATCCCTAATTTTAGTCAAAGGGCAAATGTACAATTAAGCTAACACAAATGCTTCAGCCAATCATTTAGGAGAATTCTATTAGCCCTGGACTCCTTAACATGCCAGAGCTTAATAGGAAGTTCCAGCTGCACCAAATTGCTGTTTGTCAGACTGAAGAGAGCACAGCCCCGTGCACTGCTCTACAGACACTCTGGTCTGCAGAGTGTGAACACAGAGTACAGCATGCATAGTTGCTGGAACAGAAAAGGCATGCTTTCTTTCTTCATGCGTGGAAAATCTCTCATTATTTCCAATCCCTAAGTTCCCTGCCAGGCACTGCTGGAGCCACCACATATAGTGAGGCTTTGCCACCAAATGAATTTGAAAATAAATAAGTATATGAAATCACAGGCTTAACTGAAAAAGCTTCCAGAATAAGGGAAGTTCATAATTACAGGAATGCTTGTGCCAGGAGCTCTGGTGGCCTGAGTCTCCTTTTGTGTTAGCAGAAAGAGGAATTTCTAATCTACAGAAGTGCTGATAGGTTGAGTACTGTTGGCTCACAAAGCTTGCTCAGGTGAATAACTAGCTTATCTTTCCTGATTCAGAAGCTTGTCTTTTGCCTGGTAAGGGTTCACTAGCCCCTCTTCACCTCTTGCAAAGGGCCCTTCAGGAAAAGGAAATAATGAGGGAGCTTTGGAAATGAACCTGATTTAAGAAAATGGTCTGGCCTTAGCTAATATGATTCACTGCTTCATGTCCTCTATTCAGCCATTTAAATTTCGACTCAATTGCACTCAATTACATTTATCCAGTACTTTTAACATCCACAGTATTAACAGTGATCTCATCAAGGTTTCTGGGAATGCACAGGAAAGCAAAACAGACTCTACACTCAAACTTCTAGTTTATTCATGAAAATTAAAAGTTCACAAATAAGAATATTTCCAAAGAAGAATATAAAGCTACAAATGGTAGAAACAACATGTCAAGATGAATAAAATAAAAAGGCATCAGACCTACAACCATGCATACCTGACTGCCCCCTCCAAACTGGACAGACTGTACTAGAAAAGTTGGTTCCTTGCTCAAAATATGCTACTCTCCCTTGCTTAACATTTGTCACAAAAATCTATAATTTTTCCACATTATCAATGTGAAAGGAACTTCTAGAGTTGCACTCATACATCAGAGACACAGAATTTTAAAAAGAAGTTTTAAAATGTGTCATCATTTGAAGATAATATCATTTACTTAGAAAATCTATGTGGTGATTACTGACAAACTATAAGAATTGCTCTGGATTTCAAAAAGATGGTAGTTTACAGGTTAATACGCTATGTAGTACTGTCAGAATTGTACCTGGAAAAAAAAAGTCTAGTTACACAGGCAAGATATTTATTTTTTTTGGCAAAATTGTCAGGTAGTAACAAATTAATTTTCCCAACGATCATATTAGATAATGGAAGTTATTCAGTATTCAGCTATTTACCAAGTTTTTGTTGAATGTTATTCTGTTTTGTTACTTTAGCAATGCAACAGTAGTCAATTACAATACAATCCAAGAATGAGTTACTGACTCCAAAGGTCAAAGGCCAACTGCTCCTATGTACAGATACATGCTCTGACTAAAATCTACATGAAATCGGTGTGTGTGTGTGTGTGTGTGTGTGTGCATGCACTGTGACAGCCATTTATAATAGTTTGCATGATACATTTTCTGTTCATGGTATTTTCCCACTAAGAAAACTGGAGTGGGTTGCCATGCCCTCCCCGCAAGGATCTTCCCAACCCAGGGATTGAACCCACCATAACCCAGGGATATCTTCTGCCCCCACTGCAGGTGGATCCTTTACTGCTGAGCCAGCGGGGAAGGCCCAATCACTAGGATTTGAGGCCAAAATGAAATTATCTACCGCTTACTTCTGAATCTAACCTGCTGTTGAATTTACTGGGTTATGAATTTACTCACTTGGCCATTTGGAAAATCTTTGCCTGCTTCACAAACCTGGAATCAGAGTTGCCTTATGACTTCTGTGGGCCCTAGACAGATTGCCTTTATGGCAACATATGACTGCACTGATGTAAATATACTATGTGTTCATGTGCTCAGTCATGTCCAACTCTTTTGCAAAATCATGAACTGTAGCCCACCAGGCTGTTCTGTCCATGGAATTTTCCAGGCAAGAATAATACAGCAGGTTGCCATTTCCTACTCCAGGAAATATACTGTACTATGTGTTAAAAAAATTTCCTTCAGCTTAGAACTTGCTATTTCCTTCCAATTTTAAAAGAAGTCAACATGCGAGATAGCAAAAGGAACGCAGATGTATAGAATAGACTCGTGGACTTTGTGGATGAGGGTAAGGGTGGGATGATATGGGAGAAGGGCATTGAAACATGTTAATTATCATATGTCTAATCAATCGCCAGCCCAGGATTGATGCTCGGGGCTGGTGCAGCAAGATTTCCCTGGGGGGAGGGAGGAGGGAGGGGGGTTCTGGAGGGGAAGCACATGTAAACCCATGGTGATATCATGTCATTGTATGGCAAAAACAATAAAAAAAAAAAAAGAAGTCAAAACATATTTTGTGGGCCTCTAGAAGTACTGATGCCCTAGACAATGCACCTACTATGCTTTATAGAAAATTCAGCCCTTCCTGGAAGAACAGAGATTTTCAGAGAAGGTTCTTGTTGTTGTTGTGTGTACTGTTTTTCTTAGTGTATGTGTGTCATGTGTGACTGACATGGCCTAATGGGTGTCTAGTTCTCATCCTAACATCATACCTTCTCCCTGGAAAAAAATATGGCTTCCCTTACAGAGAGGAGAAAGTGAGAGGACTGGAAGGAAGAAAAAGGCTAGGCTACATTTCTGTACTACATTGCCCTGGTAAACAGAGTGAAGGTCCCCTTCTTTCAAAGGAAAGCTCTACAGCAACAGGTACATCTCCCCTCAAAAATAGGATGGTCTACATTTGACTCTCTCACTTCTGTAGGACGCCTTAGACACAGCAGGTTAGACACGGCTATCACTTATGTGACATTATAAGTCACATTTGATCATTTCAGAGGAATGTGGGGTTTCTGCTTTTTTCTACTTTTAAGAGTGAATGCCTTCCTTCAAATTATTGAATGCTAGTCCCTCCCTAACATCATATTTGACACTTGTAGGTACTTCAGCTCCCCTGTGAAATTAGTTGTCAAATTAGAGTCTTTTCTTGACCATCTCTTACATCTATATATCTTCATCTTTAAACCCATTAAAATATTCCTAATTAATTTATTGTAGATTACAGGTTATTGTTTAATCACTATGCTGTGTCTAACTGTTTGTGACCCCATGGACTGGGGTCCACTATGTTCCTCTGTCCATGGGATTCTTGAGGCAAGAATACTGGAGTGGGTTGCCATTTCCTTCTCTAGGGCGTCTTCCTGACCCAGGGATCAAACCACATCTCTTGCACTGACAGGCAGATTCTTTACCACTGACCCACCTGAGAAGCCCCAGATTATAGGTATAAGACCAAAACCACTAATGAGTTCTATCAAATATATTAATCATGTTGTGGGAACAATGCTCACTTCCTTTTCATGAGAAAGATATTCTAGATTACAAATCCAAAGTTAGCTGTAAACCAGTCTTCTGGGAGAAACAGTTAAAACCAAAAAGTTTCAAAAGGGGGGAAATGAAATGTGACCCCAGTATCAAGAGAAAGCCCCCAAATGAACTACTTGGTGTCTTAACTATTATTCCTCCAGTAGGCAGATCCTTCAAGAATTGGGAATTCTGGGGAAAACTAGGTGCTATGGTCAAATTGGTAGTGATTTCAAGTTTACAAGGTAACTTAAGGCCACTTGGATGGCATTGGCCTAGGAACAAACTTGGTCTCATAGCCTAGTAAGGAATTAAACCTACTGATGGAGGTTAATTAGTTGCACTGTGAAGGGTACAGGAACTTGAGGTAGGAAGTCTGCATCTTTCTGGTCTCTACTTCTGTGTCACATTATAAAACAAATATGCCTCAGAAGTTACTCCTGTATTTTTATCCTATAGGCCAATATATAAATTTTTCTTAATTGTACTCAGGCAAAAGCCTCCAAATTTATCTCAGTATTTTAGAAGACCCAATATTGTCCTGCCTGCATTTAATGTACATTTCATTGTCTATATTTAATGTATAGTGCTTTGAGAGTATATTTTTAACTTTTTAACTCATCATTCATTTGGTAAATATTTATTAGCATGTGTTCCTTGTGTATACCACAGTGAACAAGACTGAGGATCCCTTCCCTTATGGAATTAACAATAGTTGAAATAACTAAAATGAAAACAACTACCTACTAGTCACATATCCTGAGATAGGAAGTGCTGCAGCATACATGTTTTCTTAACCATTTACCTACAGAAAATGAAATACAGATCTCTGGGAAATTAAGTAACTTGCCTCAATTCAAGAGTCAGGTATTTCCACAACTGAGATCCAGGGCCCCTACTTAATTAATACAATTGGCCTATTCATTTTCACACACAGATGTTTGGACAGCATGTAATCCACTTTATACATCCATTAAGATTATATTGACTGAATCATCAAGTAAAGAGCACATGTCACAATATGTGGCTCTAAACAAATTCATACTGTTTGAGGGAGTCTACTTTCAGTAGGTTACAACATTTTAGAAATCATAGAAGAAACTCAAAGGTAAAGACATTAATGGTGAATAAAATGTCCCTGGAGAATTAAAAAGGTAATTTACCTCAAAACAAGTGATTTGTATTTCCAAATTACCTTTCTCATTACAAAGAACAGTTTGTAAAGGGTTCATTTTATGTGGCTCAATGGATCCTAAAAATCAAACAAATAAGAGTGATTTTACTACTGAGATTTCTTTTATATTTTCTTTATTGTTCCAATAGCACAAAAATTAGGATTTTTTTCTTTCAATTAACATTATTGTCTTTATTCATTGAATAGTCTTCTATTGTTGCTTTGATAAAATTTCAAAATTCAACTTCTTGCCTATTAAAAATAACATGTTAGTTCACAGAATGTCTTGTCTCAAATCAGCAGAAAAAATAATGCCTAAAAACACTACCGGGCTTCTCTGGTGGCTAAGCTGGTAAAGAATCTGCCCACAATGAGCGAGACTGGGTTCAGTCTCTGGGTTTGGAAAGATCCCGTAGAGAAGGGAACGACTACCCACTCCAGTGTTCTGGCCTGGAGAATTCCACTGACTGTATTGTCCATTGAGTTGCAAAGATTCAGACAGCACTGGGCAACTGTTACTTTCACTTCATAAAAAGTAATCAAAGTAAAAAATTCATACCTGATTTTTGGGCTTCCCTCATAGCTCAGTTGGTAAAGAATCTGCCTACAATGCAGGATACCTGGGTTCAGTTCCTTGGTCAGGAAGATCCCCCTGGAGAAGGAAATGGCAGCCCACTCCAGGGTTCTTGCGTGGAGAATCCCATGGACAAAGGAGCCTGGCAGGCTACAGTCTACGGGGCCACAAGAGTCGGACACAACTTAGCAACTAAACCATCAACCACCAAAAACACTACCAAAAAACTTCCTTTATCTTGTAAGCATTTCAAAATAAAAACCTCAATTTCAAGTGACTAGATTCTTCAAATTTAAGGTATGGAAAATATGATCCTATATAACCTAAACCACTACTTAACCCTCTGAACTATTGCTCTGGAACATTTAATTATGACCCAAATAAATGTTCTAACATTTTAGAAGCCATTTTCTTTTGAATAGTAATAGCAATACGATTCAGGTAACTGGAGAATACTCAAAATAGATGGCTTCTAATTAAATGCGGGTATCCTTGAAACACAAATCCCTTTTGTGTTTAGGCAGCAGGGTGGGAGTTACTTATTAGTCATACACTGTCCATTCTAAAATGAGGAGGTCAGACCATTACACAATACACTCACTGTTAAATTTCTGCTTTTTGAAAACAGATATGTTGAGCATCAGGACAGTGACAAAGAAAATCATTTATAGGTAATCATCAGGAACCTGGCACTGAATGGATATAAAATAGATATATTTCATCTGTGGAACTTTACCCCTTATTTCCAGATAGCTCTCATTGTTAAGATCTACATTAATATTGTATGATTACTGCTTTTCACACAGTTCAAGGAAACAACCATGTGGCATCACTAAAGCATTTCTGTGAAGTAACTTAAAAAGAATCCCCAAAGGTGAACACTGATAAAAGGGATGGATGAGAATAGGTGTTAGAGGGAGACTTGTCTAGAAAAGCTAAGGTCAGATAACCTCTACTCATGTGGCTAGGAAAAGAAACAAAACAAAACTGTGTGCATATCAAAAAGCCATTCTAAGTTTCCCTTCACGGTTCTTAACATTTTTCATGTAGACATTTAAGCTCATCGAGACTCAATTAAAAAAAAAAACTGAATTTCTCACCTGGCTTCTCATTCAGAGAAAAAAAAGCCAACCATGTTCTTCATTATTTGCCCTGCCTGATTCATGTCCTAGATAAGTCCATGGCAGTGGGTACATACGTAAATTCTTTCTAGCCATAGTTATTTATTTAAAAGTATATAGTGATAAATAAAAATGATACGTTTAGTAGTATAAATATATATTTATACTGTATGGTGATATTCACTTGATAATTCTAATGATTTCTCTCATGAACAGTTGTAATAAACTACTTAAAACTCTCACATGTAACTCATACATATAACATAAATTTTTATAAGGTAGCATAATTTTTATGTTAGTTTTTTAATTATTGACCATATTAGAGTCGTAACTGACAACTGGCATCATGATTTGAATGCTGACATTTGATTCCTTTAGGCACCATTGATATTATGAAATATAGGAAATCCCAGAAGAGTTTAGGTATTCAGAGCACTTGGCAGCATTTTCCCCAGGAACAGTAATTCAAGATGAACTTTCTCATGTTAATATAGGTTTGTGTTCAGACACTACAGCCAGGAAATCAGTTAAAGATGTATGAGATAACAGAAATCAGTGAGACCACAAAATAAAGTGACTGTTCCTTCTAAAAGAACATATATGGAGCCATACAATTATAACTAAGTATCTCTATGTGAAATTCAAGTTACAGACAATATCAGAGAGAGAAGGGAGAGAGCTGTGAAGGATGTAAGAGTGGGGAAGGGTGGGGGTGGTAGAAGCCTAAGAAATAAGTAGGATACAGGTAAATGAAGAGCAGTGGAATACCACTGGAAGCAAGTCTAACAGGTGAAAGTGGATTTTGCATATACAAAAAAAAAAATCCTATTGACTGCAATGATTGGAGGTTAGGAAACAGGAAATTCAGAAAAATTTGAGAAACAAGTTCAAAGTTATCCTGAATACTAAAGCTAAATAGTATAACCTTTCCTGTCAAAATATGAGACTGTAATAATGTTGTGTGGATGTGTATGATGTATGTAAGAAAATGGCGTGAAGAAAGTGTTGTCTTACTGTGGTCTAATCTGGCTGCAAAACAATGGATTTGGATGAATGAAGAAACTACTTTGGTAGTCAGAAGTGATAGGAGCTTTACCACAGTGGTTTTCATGCAGACGCACATTTAGATAGAGATTATATTAAGGAGAGAAAGGGTTTCCCTGGTGGCTTAGCTGGTAAGGAATCTGCCTGCAATGCAGGAGACTCTGGTTCAATTCCTGGGTTGGGAAGATCTCCTGAAGGAGGGCATTGCAACCCACTCCAGTATTCTTGCCTGGAGAATCCCCAGGGACAGAGGAGCCTGGCAGGCTACAGTCCATGGGGCTGCAGAGAGTCGGACATGACTGAGCGACTGAGCGGGCAGCACATATTAAGAAAGAGGACGATGAAAGACTTTAGGATTGGTCAGTTACATAGAATAATGTAGGTACGTGTTATAGATTTTGCTTGCCTTTTTTATGAGTTATTTAATCATGAAAACCAAGAAAAAGCTTTATTTATTTTTTCCAGACCATAAGGCAAAACTTCCCCACCTACCGCTAATTCAAAAAGTAAATAAATAAACTGGACAAATAAATGAACATTTAATAAACAAACAAATAAATATCTGAAAAGAGTTAACTATTAAAGTGATAGGGCAGTCTATTATATCTTGCATAAGTCATTTGACCCTACCTTTATCCAATGTCTTTCAGTTAATTATTCAATTATATACATTTTTTTTGTTGTTGAAAGGTGGCTGGTTACTCATGCTACTACACAACTGGAATCAAGCAAGATGATTTCAGATACTTTTCTAAGTGTCTAAGTGCTATAAGGCATCTCTCATAGTTTGATAATATGCAGTTGCTTTGCTTATCCCCCTTCCAAGGAGAATTTCATTATGTTCAGTTCACTGTATATTTTCTATATCTTAATCTTTTAGTACCTTTAAGGTTATTTCATCATACAATCCCTTAATATTTAGCCTGGGCAGGGAAATCCCTACTCTGAAATGCGCAGAAAAAACTACCTATCATGGAATTCTCCACAGTCAGGGAAGTGATAGCACATGGTTTGCATTTCAGCAAATAAAGAGTTTAAATTCCAATGCAAACTTATCTAGTAAGTTACCAACTTCTTTGAGGCCCAATCATTTCACCTATAAAATGGATATAATGACTTTGATTCTGAGATTTATTGAGGGCAGCAAATGAAGGAAAATATATAAGAAAGAGTTGGCATACCAAGAATATAGAGTTAATAAATGAGAAAAATAATAATTATCACTAAATTTTATATTCATTGAGAGAATATATGGATTTAAATTTTTATTGTGCCACTCATTAATTTCATGACTTTAGTAAATTATCTGTAAATTATTTCAATGTCATCCTTGGGAAAATATAATGCATTGCTTTTTCTGGTATAAAGTATATTTCAGTAAATAGTATTTCATGTTTGTTGTACATATAATTCAGAAGTAAAATGATTCTATCATTGAATCACTTTTTAATGCTGTCCTCAGCACTCGTGTGACCATTAGCCATCATTAGCATTAACAGGAGTTCTTAAGGCATCTTGGAAATACACACTTAGATAGCAACTTGCTTCCTTTAAACATGATGTATAAGCAAAAATAAAATTACATTTCTTGCCTTTAAAGATGTGTTTGAAGCTTCTGTATCATTAAAATCGCATAATATTCCTTATCATGCTTAAGATCACCCCTTGAAATAGCAGCAGGATACCATGGACTTTGGTGGTGGTTTAGTCACTAAGTCGTGTTCGACTCTTGCAACCCCATGGACTGTAGCCTGCAAGGCTCCTCTGTCCATGGGATTCTTCACACGAGAATACTGGAGTGGGTAGCCTTTCCCTTCTCCAAGTGATCTTCCTGACTCAGGAGTTGAACCCAGGTCTCCTGCATTGCAGGCAAATTCTTCATCAACTGAGCTACAGGGGTAAAGCTCCATGGACTTTCGCTTTCCTTGATCATAATTTGGAGAGCTGTATGAAGTAGGATTTTTTGTTGCTTTAGTTACTGAAATAGATATATGGAGAGGAGCACAATAGGAAAATATTAAAATTGATGTGACAGATATGTAAAAGATAATACAATGAGGGTAAACAAAAGTATACATTTAATTTCCAAAATTGGTAAAATGTTATCCTGAAGAATCTAGAACTTATATTATTGTTACTATTTCATATCAAAAATATTTGCAATTATATGAGCTAGTTAATTGTATTTACTTTTTTTCACTATTTTGTGTATTTTGAACCCAAAAGGTACAATATACAATATATCCATTACTACAGTAAAAAGAAAAGACAATTTGGAACAAATAGTATAAATAATTCTTTGCAGACAATGGGGTGTATCTGGGGGGAAAAGTTAAAAAAAAGTGCATTCCTTTACTCAAAATGTTGAATTCTAAAATATTTTATATATTACAATTAATGTATATAAAATGAATTTTTCCAATTATAAATACATTCAAGTAAAGTATGATATAAAATATATATTTTGCTTAAAATATTTCCTTTCCATTTTTTGGAGGAATAGCTGTATATAATATCACACACTACACTGTTGTCAAAGCAATAAACCAAATATGACCAATACAGATTTATAATGCTGATGAAGACAATAATGTAGTAGGAAAATTAATCTTTTGTACTGTGTAAATAACTAATATTTAATATGTTTGCATCAGTTAAATCATAACAGTGATAAAAAATCATATAAATTCAAGTTATTCGTGAAAAGATTGGAAAAACAGAGCTTTGAAAGTTCAAAGGAGAAATCAAGGTGACTATCACAATAAGTAATTCACTTTTAACACAAAAGTTCAATGATATTCAGAAAGAATTAGAAAGAAAAAGACTTCAAAGGTCTCATAAGCATAAAGAAGTCAAAGAAGGTCAATCTTGAAATAGCTGCTGGAGGGGATCAGAGATAAAACTTAAACCTCATAATTACTGTTAGAAAATTAAAGGAATAAAAATGGCCAACATCAAATCAAAAGCTTTCAAAGTGGAAGATGAGATTCCTGAGAAATTGCAATAAAATCCACCTGGACATTATGCTCAGAAGTCATGTTAAAAGATAATTAAAGAAAAAATAGCCTTTATCAATATGCTATCAAGAAAGTCCTGAGGAATCATTCAGTGTAAATAATAAATGATAAAAAACAGGAAAGATGACTTTTTCTTGAGTCATAGAGAATTAAAAACCTTGGGAAAAAGAATTAAAATTCTGAATTTGAAATCTAACATGACCCAAGCCAACAATGAGCTCCCAGGTGGTGGTAGCAAATTCAACCGAGGCAGCTCTGATTCTGTTGACAAATGGTCCAGTGATCAAGTAGATCAGAAAAATTTTAATGTATGTGATTCTTTGAGATAATTTTGGCTTCTCAAGTGGCACCATTGGTGAAGAACCTGCCTGCTAGTGCAGGAGATGTAAGAAATAAGGATTTGATTCTTGGGTCCAGAGGATCCTCTGGAGAAGCAGATGGCAACCCACTCCAGTATTCTTGCCTGGAAAATTCCAAGGACAGAAGAGCCTGGTGGGTTACAGTCCTTGGGGCTGCAAAAAGTCAGATACAACTGAGCAACTTAGCATACTTCACATAATTTGCATACCATTCTCAGTAATCAGGTATAGAAACTGTGAATCAATATGAGTTTTTCTATTTTCTGAGTAAATTCCATCAAAAAGTGTTAATATCAATAGGAAATTATACTTAATAAAAGAACCTTAAGTAGTGTGAATTCATTTAGATGAAGAATTAATTACTGAGTAACTGTGGTGTTGGAGAAGATTCTTGAGAGTCCCTTGGACTGCAAGGAGATCAAACCAGTCCATCCTAAAGGAGATCATTCCTAAATATTCATTGGAAGGACTGATGCTGAAGATGAAGCTCCAATACTCTGGCCACCTCATGCAAAGAAGTGATTCATTGGAAAAAACCCTGATGCTGAGAAAGATTGGAGGCAGGAGGATAAGGGGACCACAGAGAATAAGATGGTTGGATGATATCACCTACTCAATGGACATGCATTTCAGCAAGCTCCACGAGTTGGTGATGGACAGGGAAGCCTGGCGTGCTGCAGTCCATGGGGTCCTAAAGAGTCAGACATGACTGAATGACTGAACTGAACTGAAATCAATAATGGCAGAGAACAGACCCATTTCCTTGTATACAATAATAAATTTACATAATACTCCATACTCAAGGAGGTAGGGGATTCCCTGGTGGCTCAGATGGTAAAGCATCTGCCCGCAATGAGGGAGACCCAGGTTCAATCTCTGGGTCAGGAAGATCCCCTGGAGAAGGAAATGGCAACCCACTCTAGTACCCTTGCCTAGAAAATTCCATGGATGGAGGAGCATGGTGGGCCACAGTCCATTGGGCTGCAAAGAGTTGGACACAACTGAGCGACTTCACTTCACTTCAAGGAGGTAGAGCGTAACTCTCCATCCTTTTAAATGTGGGCTGTGCAAAGAGACTTTTATCCAAAGAGTACAGTGTGCAGTGGGGGACTGGAGAGTAATGTTACAGTGGGGAAAACTAACATAATACTATCTGCGTCAGATAATCAAGTTCAACATCATCAGTGGTAAGTTATACTGATAGTGTTTACCCTTGACAGGATGTAATGAGAATGAGACCTGGCCTCTGTGTTCTTCTTCCCAAAACCCATAAATGTAGCTTAGTCATGAAGAAAACATCAAGCAAATTCCAACAGAGAGACATGCTATAAAACATCTGGCCAGAGTACCTTAAGCTGTCAAGATCATCTGAAACAAGTAAAATCAGAGAAACTGTCACAACTCAGAAGAGCAAAGTGACATATGACAACTTACTGCAGTGTGCCATGTTGAATGGGATCCTGGAACAGAAAAAGGAGGTGAGGTAAAATCTAAGGAGAACTGAAGAGTATGTACGTCAGTTGGAGAAGGAAATGGCAACCACTCCAGTCCTCTTGCCTGGAAAATCCCATGGATGGAGGAGCCTGGTAGGCTATAGTCCGTGGGGTCGCAAAGAGTCGGACACGACTGGGTGGCTTCATTTACACTTTCATTTCATGGACATCAGTTAATCAAAACAAAACAAAACTTTATCAGGGTGATAATAAAAATTATATAAAATATCTTCATTGTTTAAAAACTATTCACATATACAAGGAGTTACTACTATAAGTCTTAAAGATTAGGCTATAACCAAATATTCATATTGTAGTGGAAAGGCACATCTCTGATTTCACATTTATTCATTCACTTTAGGTTGTTTTCCATTACTATAATGATGATAAAGTATATTAGCAGAATGTGGGATTCAAATATTCAATGTAGAGATTCAAAAATTGAGATGTCAAAATAGAGTAAATTATAAGCACATAAATTTTATCACCTGTCCTGGGTTTTTCATTAAAATGATTTAAATAGTTCCTAAACAGTAATTAACAAATATACTCGTGGATGCATACATTAGTTAATAATCTTAAAACTTAATGAGAAAAACTGTTAAGATTTTGCATACCTGTTTAACAGAATTGCTTCCAGAAAGTAACTCAGACCACATGCACACACACAGAGCAACTAAATAACAACAACAGTAATATATATATATATATATACACACACACATAGTTGAAACAAGGAAGCCTAAAAGAGGGGTTACATTGCTCCAATAAGAATAATAGATTTATACTTTTAGTTCTATCCATTTCTACTATGTAATATCCTTTTAATTCCTGATAATTTTCCTTGTTCTGAAGTCTTTTTATTGAAGTATTGCAAAGTAGACTCAACTGTATGTCTACAAGAGACCTCTTTTAAATATAAAAAAAACAGATAAGCTAAAATAAGTATAAAACATACATTTTGTTGTTCAGCTGCTCAGTTGTGTATGACCTTTTGCAAAGCCATGAACCTGGAGCCCACCAGGCTCCCCTGTGCATGGATTTCCCAGGCAAGAAGACTGGAGTGGGTTGTCATTTCCTTCTCCAGGGGATATACACAAGTATTTTGTTTTCAGTTCTTAACCCATGATTCTGTTAACCATCAGCCACTTAGACCATGTGGAAAGTATGTTTTATCTTTGTCTTTAATGGTGGGTTATATGATACATACACTGTTTTACTCTCATGTTGATGCTATTAACCAAGGTGTTAGCACATACCAATAATAGTGTGGAGATTCTTTAAAAAAGTAGAAATAAAACTACCATATGACCCAGGAAACCCACTTTTGGACATACACCCTGAGAAAACTGTAATTTGAAAACACATGTACCCTCATATTCATTGCAGCACTATTTACAATAGCCAGGATATGGAAGCAACCTAGATGTCCATCAGTAGATGAATAGATAAAGAAATTGTGGTACACATACACAATGGAATATTACTCAGCCATAAAAGGAACAAATATGAGTCAACTAAACTGAGGTGGATGAACCTAGATGAACCTGTTATACAGAGTGAAGTAAGTCAGTAAAACCTATATCCTCTATTAATGCATATATATGGAATCCAGAAAAACAGTACTGGTACACCTGCTTGCAGGGCAGAAATAGAGATGCAGGCATAGAGAACAGACTCGTGGACATAGCAGGTAAGGAGAGGGTGGGATGAACCGAAGAAGCAGCACTGACATATACACGCTACAGTATGTAAAATAGGTAGCGAGGAGGAAGCCGCTATACCACCCAGGGAGCCCAGCCTGGTGCTCGGTGACGACCAGGAGGGGTGGGGTGGGAGCCCAAGATACACACACACACACGCATGTATACAGAGAGAGTTGTGACTGGTTTGCATTGTCTTAGGACAGAAACCAACACAACATTGTAGAGTAACTATCCTCCAATTTAAAAAAATAAATAAAAATAAAATAAGGTCATGTGGAAAAATCTAGTAAAGGTATGTCAAATCTGGTATTGAGTGTAGGAATGACTAAAAGTAGTATCTAACAAAATGTGCTAGGATAAATTTCTGTAAACATTTTAAAACTGAACGTTATGAATGCTCTTCTAATACAAAAACACTGGAAAATTTTATAGATGAGAAATTTAGTTTTGAAGAAAGTGATCAACAAATTGAAAATTATTTGTAAACATGAGGGATAAAATATAACTATATCCTCGGAAAGTATTAAGAAATATTAACAGTTCTAATGCGACTTCTCTATCAAGCCAGCCTCGCCATTCAAATAGCATTCTAAATGTTCTTCTTACTTCCATGTTTGCCTTCCTGAAACTATTTTCACTAAAGAGACCAGAGTGATTTTGGTAAAATACTAGTCAGATTATTTCACATCTATACTGACAACCATCTG
This sequence comes from Antilocapra americana, assembly GCA_007570785.1. Lineage (NCBI taxonomy): Eukaryota > Metazoa > Chordata > Mammalia > Artiodactyla > Antilocapridae > Antilocapra > Antilocapra americana. Next base: position 9,294,313 of record ML660765.1, on the reverse strand, counting down.
ATAGCTACTTCCTTCTCTCAGCTGTGCTGTGCTCGGTCATGTCTGACTCTCTGCAGCTCCATGGACTGTTGCCTGCCAGACTCCTCTGACCATGGAATTTTGCAGGCAAGAATCCTGGAGTGGGTTGCCATTTCCTCCCCCAGGGGATCTTCCCCATCCAGAAATCGAACCTGCATCTCTCACATCTCTGGCACTGACAGGCAGATTCTTCACCACTAGATTCTTTACAGCCTGGGAAACCCACTTCTCTCAGAGTGGGGGCCAAAATCCTAACAAAGACTAGAAGGCCGAATGGACACCAGCCCGTAAAGAACTGTGAGACGACTATCTCCCTCTTTCTCTTCCCCTTACTCTAAGTCCTTTTTAACTCCATCCATATGGAACATCTCACTTGAATCTGATCCTTTTTATTTGTTCAGAAATCTAAAATGGAAGTTATTACAACCTTGAAAAGGAAGTAATGCAATAAGATTTATTAAAGAAAATGTATCTTAAGAGCCTACTAAAATGAAAAGCAACTCAGCAACCAAAGAAGAACTAACAAAACTTTATAACTAGGATAAGCTAATGTCTATGCATAGAAACAGGAAAGGAATCTTTTAGGTCCTACATTCTATCCATGAAAATTAGAGTATTTAAAGAAAACCTGATGAGACGACTGATTCTGGAGCTGTACTTCCTGGCTTGGAATTCCTGCTTCTTTGCTTTAAAAACAAGATATTTTAATCATATTGCTTCAGTTACTTCATGTGAAGGATGGAAATGGAGCTTTAAACATTAGTATAGTGATTCCAACAGTGCCTATCTTTGCCAGATTTTTCTATCTTTCTTAGAATTACTTAAGAACTAGAATATTTTCTTTACATTTTCTGTATTTGTCCCATCATCTCTTGGCTTGCTGAAATTCATCTTACCTAGTCTTCTTGATTAGGGATTAGCAAAAATATTTTCTTTGTTCACATAGATTCAGGACTGTTGTCATAGCAATTTTGTGTGAAAGATAAGCTGAATATAAAACAATATTCTTGCTTTGTCTTTCTTTCCATGAGTGAGTTTGCAAATGTTTCAATAATTGGATGTTTTTATTGAGAACTCTGAAACTCAAATAGACATCTTTTATTTTATAGGTGAAAAAATTTTGTCTTATTATGTAAACAATTTAATGTTCTAAAAACACAATAGTTATGCCAAGGTGTTGACTTTTTATTGAGACTCCAAACAATTTGTCTTGTAACACACCATGACTTTCGAATAAGTCTAATAATTATCCTTTTTATTGTAGAGAGCTTCTTTAAAAATACATCTTTAATACTTGGTTACTTTAAGTATTTTTGGTTTTCTCTACTTATGTATTCATATTAAATTTCCTTTAGGTTGACTGCATTTTTAAATATTTTTAACCCACCATTTATTTCTGTTGCATGAATTTGAATCCTTCCTATACTCTTTCTGGAGAAGGCAATGGCAACCTACTCCAGTACTCTTGCCTGGGAAATCCCATGGACGGAGGAGCCTGGTGGGCTGCAGTCCATGGGGTTGCGAAGAGTCAGATACGACTGAGCGACTTCACTTTCACTTTTCGCTTTCATGCATTGGTGAAGGAAATGGCAACCCACTCCAGGTTCTTGCCTGGAGAATCCCAGGGACGGGGGAGCCTGGTGGGCTGCTGTCTATGGGGTCACACAGAGTCGGACACTACTGAAGTGACTTAGCAGTGGCATACTCTTTCTGGCTAGCAGCAAGACAGGATAGAAATATCAACTAGTCAATAAAAGCAAACATGAGAAACAAACTCAGAAGTGATCCAAATAGTGATGCTTAGTAGATAACTGCTTTAAAGTAATAAAGTCAATATGTTAAAGAACAAATAATTCAGAATATTTAAAGCAGCCTTGTGGGCTGCTGTCCAAGGGGTCTCACAGAGTCAGGCATGACTGAAGTGACTTAGCATGCATGCATGCAAAGCAAAACTTTACAGAACTGAAAGGAGGAAAAAGGGTATATTCATCATGAATAAATGAGACTTTAGCACTTTTCAGTATGTAATAGAAAAAGAAAAAAGTCATAGAGTACAGTAGGTAAGAAAAATAGAAGATATTAGAAAAATATATTATTAAAACCTAATCTGTTAGATAAAAAGAGATTGAAATTCAGTTATTTAAGTTGAAAGTAAGTTTAGAAATGACCAAGAAATCAGTCAGAAGAAAGTAGAAGAAAACAGAAGTAAAATAACAGAATCAGTAAATTAAAAATAGATGTACAGTAGATACAAATCACCAAAAGTTAATGTCAGTTCTTCAGAAATAATAAAATTGCTAAACCCCTAGAAATATTGACTAAAAAGAGATATATAAAACACAAATTCCTAATATTAATAATGAAAAAAGTGGACTTCACTATAAATCATATGCTCATGAGAACAGCAATAGAATAATATAGCCACAACTTGGTAATAGAATGAAATGTGAAAATTTATTGAAAACCAGAATTTATAAAAGCTAACAATTGTCTCCCACCTTGCAGGTGGATTCTTTACCAGCTGAGCCACAAATGAAGCCCAAGAATACTGGAGTGTGTAGCTTATCCCTTCTCCAGCAGATTTTCCCAACCTAGGAATCAAACCAGGGTCTCCTGAATTGCAAGCAGGTTCTTTATCAACTGTGCTATCAGGGAAGACTCTAAATGAAATGGGAAAATTTCTTGAAAACCAGAATTTATAAAAGCTAACAACAGAAAAATTGCAATAGCATTATGCTTGTTAAAGATATAAGTACTGTTTTTATTTTTGTTGGGTTTCTTGATCATTTTTCAGTCTGTTCACTTCAGTTCCTCAATTGCATATGAATTTTTGTAATCCCATGAACTGCAGCATGCAGTTCTTCACATCAGGTGACCAAACTATTGGAGTTTCAGCTTCAGCCTCAGTCCTTCCAATGAGTATCCAGGACTGATCTCCTTTAGGATGGACCGGTTGGATCTCCTTGCAGTCCAAGGGACTCTCAAGAGTCTTCTCCAACACCACAGTTCAAAAACATCAATTCTTCGGCGCTCAGCCTTCTTTCTGGTCCAACTCTCACATCCATACATGACCACTGGAAAAAACATAGCTTTGACTAGATGGACCTTTGTCAGCAAATTAATGTCTCTGCTTTTTAATATGCTCTCTAGTTTGGTCATAGTTTTGTTTTGTTTTATCCCCCAAGGAGCAAGTGTCTTTTAAATTCATGGCTGCAGTCACCATGTGCAAGTGATTTTGGAGTCCCCCAAAATAAAATCTTTCACTGTTTCCATTGTTTCCCCATCTATTTGCCATGAATAGATGGTACCAGATGCCATGATCTTAGTTAACTGAATGTTGAGTTTTAAGCCAAGTTTTTCACTCTCCTCTTTCACTTTCATCAAGAGGCTCTTTAGTTCTTCTTCGCTTTCTGCCATAATGGTGGTGTCATCTGCATGTCTGAGGTTATTGGTATTTCTCCTGCAATCTTGATTCCAGCTTCTGCTTCATCGAACCCAGCATTTCTCATGATGTACTCTATATAATTTAAATAAACAGAGTGACAATATACAGCCTTCACATACTCCTTTCCAAATTTAGAACCAGTCTGTTGTTTCATATCCAGTTCTAACTGTTGCTTCTTGACCTGCATACAGATTTCTTGGGAGGCAGGTCAGCTGGTCTCTTATTCCCATCTCTTGAAGAATTTTCAAATTTGTTGTAATCCACACAGTCAAGGGCTTTAGCTTAGTTAATGAAGCAGAAGTAGATATTTTTCTGTAGATCATTTTTATTGCTGTGTAATTTACTTACAATAAACTACAACCCTTTAAAATTTACAGTGGATTGAACTTTGAGAATTGTATGTAGCTACAGATCTTTTTTTCAGAATTAAGAACAGCTCGATCACCCCTAAAGTTTCCTTATTTCCCTTGCATTCCATCATTTACTCTATCCCTGGCTTCAAGCAAGTAGTGATCTCATTTTGTCACAATAGATTAATTTTATTTTCTAGAAGTTTATATAAATGGAACCCAAGTTAATATATTCTTCTTGTCTGGATTATTTCACTCAGCATAATAACTTTTAGATTCACCCATATTATATCAGTAGTTTGTTCCTTTGTTGCTAAAGAATATCATTCAACTGTGGTAAATGTCACAAAGTCCTTAGGAATTCTTCTATGGTTGGTTTAGTTATTTCTAATTTGGAGCTGTTGTGTACAAAGCTTCTAACAGTTGTGTCTGAGTCATTCCCTGGAATGTATTCCTTTGCTACAAGTATACCTAAGACAAGAACGGATGGTATGGTGGATATAAGCTTAACTTTTAAAAATTTGGTCAATTTACAAAGTGTTTATAGCATTTGTAGTCACACTAGCAGTCTGAGGGTTTCAGTATATTATACAAGCTGCTGATACTTTAAAAACGCCTTTCTATTTTTATTCATTTTAATGAGCTTTTAGGCATATTTTATTATACTTTTAACTTTAATATCCTGATGACAATGAGGGATATTGTCGAACAACTCTGTAGGTGCTTGTTGGCTTGTTGTGCACCTACTCAGTAAGTTTCTGTTCAATATTTTGCAAATTTAAAATTGGATTGTTTATCTTCTTAATAAATTGTATGAGTTCTTATATATTCTGGACTCTGTCCTCTGACACAGTATTTCTCTTGCAGTAATTTTCTTTTTCTTTCTTTGGCTTTTCATTCTATTTAACTAAAAAAACAAAATCCATAGGTCATCAAAACTAACGTAAGTCCATTATCAATGATAATCAGAGCAAGGATGCAGGTAAAATATAAAATGCAGGTAAAAATATATTAAATATGTATTTCTACCTCATTTGTCAAGACTAATTATTTTAATTAAATGTTCTGTCATTTCAAAGTTCAAGGAAAAGTTGAGTTGCCAAGAGATTAAAAAATCGTGCATAGTATAAGCATGCATGGGATGATATAGGAAAGCAGAATAATTTTATATTCATTTAATATATGAAAAAAATGTTCTAATATCAGAATTATCCAAAGACTAATCTTTTTAAAAATAATTCATTCACTACCTGTTAAAAAACTCACTCTTAAATATTAAAAATATTATCAGAAACAAAATGATTTTTTGAGAACAGTAGCCTTGTTTTAGTTTTATTTTTTTTTTCTTTGATCTGGTTTACTGTAGACAGTGGTATTTTCATATAAAATTCTACATTAGTCTGTTATAATACATGGTTCCAGTTGAAATGTACAATGAAAATCTAGCCTGACTTTTCACATAATTGTGGATATTCTTCTTTGATACTTCTCTATCATGTTAGGTGCGTTGTGGTGCTTCCTGCAATAATGTTTAACTCCTAGCAAAGAATGGAGGGAAACAGAAAGGGAAGAATGTCAGGGAGTGAAAGTAGATTCAAAGTTCTTATACTTAACTGTAATATTGTGTATAGTACACTTTAAAAATCTGGAAAATATCTGAAAAAAATGCTGATGGGTATCTATCTCATGAAGTCTCAAAAATCAGTGTCATAGATCTCTGTGTAAATCTTCTCAAAATAATGTTTTAAAAACATGGCTTTGTTATTTCAAAGGTAAATCAGTAATTATTTCAGAAAAATATTCCTTGATTTTAATCTTGACAATTTACCTAAGAAATTTACCCTGTTTGGTAATAATTAAGGAAATTAATTGCAGTGAATTAAAAGCAAAACTCTGAGGTAATGAAAATACAGGTAAGTATGATAGCATTGACAAAGAAGTTTAAATTCTGAATATGAAAACATGGAGAGATACAGTTTAATGTACATATATATATATATAAATTGAAAATACTGACAAAACTGAAAATAAGATTTTCTTTTAGATGGTATATTCAAGAGCAACTGATAGAATTAAATTTTAACACTATGTGAAAAACCAACCAGTAGGAAGAACAGGACCAGCTATAATGAAATGACTTATTGTCCTACTTTCAGGGCTGACTAGATGTGTGACTTGGATGACCTATCATCTGCTTCTAACAGGTTCTGAAGCAATTGGGGAAAATTATTGGATTATGAGTCCTTATGTGTCTAGGAGTAACTTGATCACTGCTAGATCTAAATAATAAATTAATTTCACAGTGCTTTGTCAATAATTTATGCACCCCGGAAGCCTGATTTATTTTCCTCTTTCCCATTTAACAAAGGAGAATAAAAACGTTGTAGATTCATTTGTTAAAAGTTCACATGAGCCAGACAGGCAGTGTGGAGTGAGCACAACTCCCACAAGCTCCTCCCTCTTGCATATTAATCCCTTATCCCCAGTAGCAGAGTTGTGTCTGTGTCTCTTCTATGAAACTGGTGTGCAATGCTGCTGGGAGAACACTTAACCCATCCATAGGCAAGGAATCTTGGAAACTGTTTTTTTTTTTTTTTTTTTTTTTAATCTCTTTTCTCATTATTACTTGAGAGGTAGAAGGATTTGAGGCATTTACCTATTTTGGTGCAGAACTTAAGGGATCTCTTTGATCAACTTTGTCAATAGAATTTCACTTTTGTTAACATTTTAATGCTGTCAAGTGCTTTTACCTACATTATTTCATTTGCTTTTTATCACATCTCTGGGGGTGAAGATGAATTTATTTTAAAATTTAGGAGAATGAGACATTTAGAGACTTGCAGAAGCTCCTAAGGAAACTAACAAAAGAAGAGCTTGAATCTAAATTATTTTGACCCTTTTCCAACATTCTTCCTAAGATACCTTGTTTCTCATGATAAGCAGTGCCAGGGGCACTTGAAATAATACTTCTTAAAAGTAATAACTCCAGTTGAATGTTGCTCAAGAAACATCATTTGTAAACAAACATTAATTCAGAATTTGTCTTTCAAGAGATGATCACATCAAATCATAATTAACAAATCTATATTAAATTTCCCCTGTTTAAGTAGTGTGTGGTTTCTGCTTGTTGATTCGACAGACCCAGACTGCTAGAGCTCTCAGTTCACATAGTGTGGATGTGTCAAACTTGTCACATAAGGGTAATTCCAGGCACTTGTTTAAATTCAAAAATATAGAAATTTTTTCTCAATAAATTCATTGCTTTCTCTCTCTCCTTTGCTCCAGGGGTACTATCTACACGCAAGGCATACTAATGGATTCTCATAGCTTAAGAGCAAATACTCTGTTTGATATTAGCATCTGTTTAAACTTAGGCATCTATTCAGTTATGCACTTTCAAGAAATTCTAAATTCTTCTTTTACTATCTTACTTTTCTTTCTCTGCAGGAAACACTCAGCAAATATGTGTGGAAAGAATACATAATGAGCCATTTAACTCGACTGTATGCTTGGGCCCACCTTCTGTAGTCATTAAAAATGACAGAAATTGTAGGAAAACAGTTATAGATTCTCATTAAATACTTAAAGAATTTTCCTAATAACTGAACATATTAATGATTTGAAACAGAATACATATACCCTAAGTTTATTCTTTCCTTGATCATCCTCCATGATATTCTATTTATTTTTTTACTTGAAAAGAAATTATTTTTTGAAGAAATAAAAGAACATACTTTTTTTCATGTCCCCATACTACATGCACACACTTAAGGTACCTAGGAAAAACGCAATGCTAAAATAACAATGCATTTGATGTGTGTATATATTTAGCCACCTCCCATAGTTTTGACTAGCTTATTTATTGACTACTTTAAATCAAACCACTTAAATCATTTAACAAACATCAACCTACCTACTATTTGGATTATGTTACTATGTATTTGTGTTCTAAGAATTAAGCTACTGAATTCACTGGGTTGTTTGAAATTTTTCAGGATTAGAAGGCATTAAAACAGTTTTAATTTATTTTAATTGATTTATTTCAACACTGGCTTTATATTTATGACAAATAATATTTCCCTTTAAAACATTCTTTTATTAACTTTAAATTTTCAACTACATGAGAGATAGAAACTTCATTATTCCCTTATAGGAACTCCTTTCCTCTTCTTAATGTTCAAGGATGACATTATTGCTTTGATAATATTTTAATCAAACCTGCATACATGAGAGTCATGTCTGGTACAAGAAATGGCCATATCTAAATTTGTCCTTGAATAACTGCTTCCATGATGTGTACCCTCAAGATGGATGTCAATGTTTTAGATATAGACATTACTGTTTCTCTTGGCCTAGAAATGTCCAATTATATTAAAATAGTATACATGAGGTTTAAAATACCCCGTGTGTGTGTGTGTGTGTGTGTGTGTGTGTTCAGTTGCTCAGTTTTGTCTGATTTCTGTGACCCCATGAACTGTACCCTGCCAGCTTTCCCTGTCCATGGAATTTTCCAGGCAAGGATAGTGGAATGAGTTGCCATTTCCTATTCCAGGGGATACTCCCAACCCAGAAATTGAATTGCATCTCTTGTGTCTACTGCATTGGCAGGAAAATTCTTTACCACTAGTGCCACCTGGGAGTCCTGAGATTTCATTAGATAGTTCAGTATTTATGTTGAATAATTTTTATTCTCTGTATATTCATGAAAAGAGTAGGTTACTTTTAGAATGCTGTATATAATTTACATGATTTATCAAAGTTATATATGTCTGTGATATGTAGACTAATTTTCTTGCTTGGAATATTCCATGTGAAAAATTATAGTGGAAAATTGATAAATCAATACATCACTGAGACTTTAAATTTTAAATGATCTAATCAGCTAAATTCTCCAGTAAATCATTTAAAGCTTGGAGTAAGTCACTTAAGTCATACTGTTAGTTCTTTTAAGCCATTACAGGTTCCATTTCTGCTCAACAGGCTTATTAGAGGAAATAGTAGAATTCTTTTATGATTAAATTTTTGCTGCCTATGCCTCTTCTCTGTTTTTTCTTGCTCTCTACTTGATATAAACTATGGAGGACATAGAAGACCTCCCAAGACCACTTCACTAAAATCTTAGGTGTGAACCCAATTCAATATAAAAAAACAAACAAACAAATAGGCAAAAGACCTGAACAGACATTTCTCCAAGAAGACAGACAGCCAACAGGACCATTAAAAAAATGTTCATCTCACTAATCATCAGAAAAATGTAAACCAAAACTACCATGAGTTATCACCTCACACCTATTAGAATTCCCATCATTAAAAAGCTACAAATAACAAACGTTGGCAAGAATGTTTGGACCAGAAAGTAAAATGTTTGGAGTAAAAAGTATCCTGGTATACTGTTGGTGGGAATGTAAATTAGTGCCACCACTTGGAAAGTAATAAGGAGGTTCCTCAGAAAGCTAAAAATATAACTACCATATAGTCCAGCAATTCCTCTCAGAATATATACCCAAAGGAACCAAAAGCACCAATTCAAACAGATACAGGCATCGCAATATTCATAGCAGTGTTATTTACAATAACAAGATATAGAAGCAGCCTAAATGTCCATCAACCGGTGAGTGGATAAAGGAGGTGGTGTGTGTGTGTATATATTTATATAATGAAACAGGACTCATCCATAAAAAAGAATGAAAGTTTGCCATTTGCAACAAAATGGATGGATCTGGAAGGTATTATGCTTAGTGAAACAAGTCAGACCAAGGAAGATGAATAGTGAATGTTATCACTGATATGTGGAATCTAAAATGTAAAATAAACTGGTAAATATAACAAAAAAAAAAAGAAACAAATTTGCGGATATAGAGAACAAACTAGTGGTTACCAGTTGTGAGAGAAAAGTGGAGAGGGGCAGGATGGGGTAGGGAATTAAGAGACACAAACAACTATATACAAAATAAATTCACTACAGGGATATATTGTATAACACAGAGCAAATAATATTTTATTAAAAATATTTAAACATAGTAAAAACTATAAAAACTTTGAATCACTATTTTATACAAATGAAATTAACATTGTAAGTCAACTACACCTCAATAAAAAATAAAAATTAATTATATATATCATATTACATATATATATGGCATGGCTGGTATGCTGCTGTCCATGGAGTTGCGAAGAGTCGGACACGACTGGGTTACTGAACAACAAAAACAACATACAACAACAACAAAACTGAACAATCTTAGGTGTTGAGTTTTTCATGCTGCATTTCCAAAGTCTTCTGACCATGTTACCAGATAGCTATAAATTTCACTTTTCCTTAGATAAATTATTTACAACACTGGTACACAGCACATTTTAGGGGGAGGCCTAAAATTTTCATGAAGACATTTGCTACTTTCAATTAGAAGGTACTTGAAATGGAGAAAGGAAATTGTAATAATAAAGTATATTACATTATAAACTCATCTGTGCTTTCAGGTGTGTGTGTGAAAGTCGCTCAGTCACGTCCGACTCTGTGACCCCATGGATTGTAGCCCACCAGGCTCCTCTCTCCACAGAATTCTCCAGGCCAGAATAATGGAGTGGGTAGCTATTCCCTTTTCCAGGGCCTCTTCCCAACCTGGGGATCAAACCCAGGTCTCCTGCATTGCAGGCAGACTCTTAACCAGCTGAGCTGGCAGGGAAACCCAAGAATACTGGAGTGGGTAGCCTGTCCCTTCACCAGGGGATCTTCCTGACATAGGAATCAAACCAGGGTCTCCTGCATTGCAGGTGGATTCTTTACCAGCTGAGCTAGCAAGTTCTTTATCTAGGTCTACCTTGGCTTATTCTGTCACTTCCTTCAGATATTTGCTCAAATACTACCTTCCCAGTGAAGTCTTCCCTAACTACCTTACCTAAAATTAGAATCCCTTCTCCCTGATATTTCGTATTTTAAATACCGAATATGTTTTCCTCCATTGCATTTGTCATGTTCCAATATAGCTTGTGTATACATGTGTGTGTGTGTGAGTGTTAATGTTACCAGATAAAAAGGAGGATTCCTGTTAAATTTTATTTTGAGATATTAGTATGTCCAAATACTTTCAGGGATATAATCATAACATTATTTGTTGTTTATCAAAATTCACATTTAGATGCATTTTAATATGTAATATATGGAACATACATTTAAAATACAATATATTGTGTATTCTTTAACCACACAATATTTTGGATATATTAATACTAAAATTTATTTGCTATTTATCTGAAATTATAATTTAACTGGGTATTTTGCATATTTTAAATAAATTTAGCCATCCGTGGGTGCATGTGTAATACTAACACACAGTGTGTTACTAACTAGAATATAATTTCTACAAGGGAATTTTTGCTGCTTTGTTCCCTGATGTAGACGTGAGCAAATAAGTAGAGGTACGCAGGAGTACCTATTTAAGAGTGAATGAAGTTTCTTAACCCTTTATAATCTATATTTTAATATATGTTAAATTAGAACAGTAATATCTACCTACAGGTATTTTTGTATCATTTGAAAGAAATAATTTATGCAAATAGTTTTTCACAGTATCTAGCAAGGTATTAAGTAACTTTTTTTTATTCAGGTTTGCTTTTATTTCCACGTTCAGCCTTTCAGAAGCCTTCTGAGAGAATGGTAGTAAGTATCTGATGATTATTCCTTCTTTTGCGTTTATCACTATAGTCATTATTATTGCCATTGTTCTTAATCCCAACAAGGGCCCCTGAATATTCAGGGTAAAGTTTTCTCAAAATCTTGGTTTTTTATATTAAAAATGTTATTAACTGCTTTCCCTAACATTGAGCTCAATGGAGATCCACTTTGCTTCTGAAGGACATATTTAGCACTTACTAAGTCACTGTTGAAGTTCAAGAATATTTTTCTATTGTTTTTGAATGATGTAAAAATAAGAGATTTATATTCTTTTCTCATTTGTGAAAAAATAACATGGGCCAAAGAGATCTATAAAGGTTTAGACTGAACCCATAAAATTACACTCTCAAATGTTTTTTCTCTATTTCAAATAGAAGTCTGTTATAGACAGGAAGAAGGTATAGGTGGTGGGAATGGCTTAAAGAGCAACTGCAAACTATTTTTAAGCAGCACCATTTCAAGACTTAAAATTTCCTTGTTTTCTGAAAAAAGTCCGAATAGAAATCAACACATCAAATGCACTTTAATACATTAAGTGCTGATTCTCTTTTATAAGGACACTCACCTAAAGAGCTGAGAGTGCTGTGATGGGGCAGGGTTGAGTCCTCTGGAAAACAGAGTGCCATCTCCTCTTTCACTAATAATATAGAGCATGGACTTTGTATATCTGTCAGACATTTTGGCTCTCTTTTTTTTTGTTAGCTCATCATAATCGCTTCTTCAGAAATCAGGTTTACATAAGTTTAAGCAATAGGTGCATGCTAGAAAGTAAGAAATATTCTGGGATTTCATATAACAACACTCTAATTTACCTGTTTTGTAAATCTGGACATTCACAAAGTTATTTTATTTTTCATCATTGGAGAACAGCTGGTAAGCATAAGACAAACTTAAAGCCAGATATGGCAGTTTTTGTTGTGATTATATCATTGATAAAATTAAACAGATATTTACTGTCCCATTTGGTAAATGCATTATTAATAATATTCTACTGAACAAAGGATACCAAATTAAAGTAGGATGTGCTACACACTGTTGGGTCAGGCAGGAAAGAATCCGCCTGCAATGTGGGAGACCCAGGTTAATCCCTGGATTGGAAAGATCCCCTGAAGGAGGAAATGGTAACCTGCTTCAGTTATTTTTGCCTGGGAAACCCCAAGACAGAGGAGCCTGGTGGGCTATAATCCATGGGGTTGCAAAGAGTCAGACACAATTAAGCAACTAACACTTTCACGTTGATACTATACAGACTCATTTTTGCATTTTTACAAGTATACTTACGTATCAGAATCCTCATGGTTCCTAATTGGTATAAAAATAAATATACACTTGAGTTTTCACATAAATGACTTCAATAACAGACATACAGAAGCACTTTATTTCTGAATTTTCCAGTACCTATTCTCTGTGGTCGAAGCAAATGAAGAACAGAGGTTATGAGCACGCACTTCAGACTCCTGTTTAGTCCCTTCCTACTCATATAATCCTGCAAAAGCCGCTCATTTTCAAAGGCTGACGTTCACTAATGGGGGAGTATAATAGTACCAAAGACATGTTGTGATGATAAAGTGATGTAGTTCATATAGGGTGCTTACCACCAAACTTTTTATATAGTGCTAAGTCTCTTCAGTTGTGTCCGACTCTTTGCCACTGTTTGGAATATAGCCTGCCAGGCTCCTCTGTCCATGGGGATTCTCCAGGCAAGAATACTGGGTGGGTTGCCACACTCTCCCCTAGGGGATCTTCCCAGCCCAGGGATCAAACCTGTGTCTCTTATGTCCCTTGCATTGGCAGGCAGGTTCTTTACCACTAGTGCCACCTGGAAGCCCTTTGTATAGTATAAAACACATAACTGCAATTCTTAGTATCATTTTATATCATATGTACATAACCCCCGTAGGGGAGCAAAACTTGCCACCCAAAAATATCTTGTGGGTATGATAATTATTTCAATTGGAAACAATCAAGACCCCAAGAGACTTGGGAAGAAACTTCAACCTTCCCCTTAAATGTCTGAAAGAATGTAGATGGAGTACCTATTCCAGGATGGGGCTTGTCAGCACAGATAAGGACAGTATGAACTGGGTGTGACAAACAGGGAACAACCTAGCACAGTCTGTTTGCTGTCAGTCCTCTCTGAGCTCATTGTCCCCTCCTGGCTCAGCAAACATTTGTTCACCAAATGCTTCTTTTTCCATCTCTATGTGGATTGCCCGTTTCCCCTTTGAAGTTCTAAACCACTATCTCCAGCATCCTCTTTTGTCTTTAGCTCAAGATGACATTTAAGGTGAGGGTTTTGGCCAGTTTGAAAAGTATTCAGTTTTCCTGGATCTCTCTCATGCATACATGGTATAAACTTTCATTTGATTTTTTCCTCTTAAAGTGTCCCATGTTAATTTAATACTTTGACCAGCAAGTCAAACCTAAAATGGGAGAGGGAAATGGCTTCCTCTCCAACCGCACTCTGAGTATGAACTCATGACCCTTTGGCAGTTATTACTATTACTTTTATTTCATTATTTCAGTTGTTATTAAAGATATTAATGTTTTCATGTTACAGATGATCTTTCATACTACACATATATATATATATGTTTTCCATTCTACACACAAATATATTTTACATGCCATGTTTACAGTTTTAAGAAGATAACTGTCATAAATTTTAATGGCATTTTTATATTTTAAAGGAGAACAAATGGGCTATTTGAAAATTACTTCTATCCATGTAGTTTGGAGAATGGCGATTCCTACTCTATTTAGTAGAAGTTTTACACTTTGTATAACTCTACTGGGCTTACAAAAGCTTGTGATTTAAATAACATATGTAAATGAACTTAAGTAGTATTTGCATACTAAGACTCATTTAATCATAATATTCATAATCAAGTAAAAATCACTTTAGGTAAGTGAGGCTTTAATGAATGTAGTAAATTAGCTTTAATTTTCAAATGAGGGCTTTTAAAATTTGAGTAGGAAATAGAAAAAAATCATTGATCATTCTTTTCCAATTTTAAAGAAAATATTGGAAGCTGACAAGTTTAGTTTGACCACTCTTTGTCTCTGGACATGAAGTTTTATAATACCTTACTGACCTAATGTATAATAAATAACAATGTAATAAATAATATTGGTAATCTATGTTAATTAGTCAAATGACTGACAGCCTTTTATAATGATAAAATTTTAACTTCCAGTTAGTAGCCATCTGATATATAAAAGCACATTCAACTGAAAATAAATCATACATTTTACATTTCCTCGAAAAATGGATCAAGCATATGCACGAGTATAATGCATATTGGTTTCTTATACTCAGTTTATCAAGAAAATTAGTAAGATGAACTCAACAGTTTCTAATTCTTTTTGAAACAAAGCAAAGATTTAACAAATAATTCAACTTAATAAGGCATAACTCATTTTATTGTACTTCACATTATTGCTCTTTGCAGATACTGCTTTTTTTAAACAAACTGAATGTTTGTGGCACTCTGCACAAGCAAATCTATTGGTGCTATTTTTCCAACAACATTGGCTTACTTCATTTCTCTGTCACATTTTGGTAATCCTTGCAATATTTCAAACTTTTTCATTATTATTCTATTTGGTATGATTGTCTGTGATAAGTTATGTTTGATGCCACTATTGTAATTGTTGGGGGTGACATGAACTATACTCTTATAAGACAACAAACTTAATTAATAAATGTGTGTATTCTGACTGCTCCACCAACCAACCAGTCATTCCTCTCTCTCTTTCTGCTTGGGCCTCTGTATTCCCTGAGACAAATTATCAAAAGTAGGCTAATAATCATACAGTGACCTCTGTGATTTCAAGGGAAAGGAGGATTCGCACATATCTCACTTTAAATCAAAAGCTCCAAAGATTGTTTAGTAAGAAAGGCATGTCAAAAGCCAAGACAGACCAAAACCTAGGCCTCTTGTGACAAATGGTTGGTCAAGTTGTGAATTCAAAAGGAAAGTTCTTAAGAAAATTTAGTGTTACTCCAGTGAACCAACAAATGATTTTTAAAAAACAGAAAGAAAGAAACAGCCTTATTGCTGATATGGGGCAAGTTTCAGTGGTCTGAATAGATCAAACCAGACACAACATTTCTGTAAGCCAAAGCATAGTCCACAGCAACCCCCTAACTCCATTCAACTATATGAAGGCACAGAGAGGTTAGGAAAAAAACTGCAGAAAAAAAGTTAGAAGCGGGCATAGGCTGATTTATGAGGTTTAAAGACAAAGGCTGCCACCATAATACCAAAGTTCAAGGTGAAACAGTACGGATTGGTGTAGGAATTGCAACAAGTTATTTGGAAGAACTAGCTAAAATAATAATAGTGGCTACGCTAATACTAGATTTTCAGTGTAGATAAAATAACCCTCTGTTCAAAGAAGATGCCATCTAGGACTTTGATGGTGAGAGAGAAGCCAATACCTGGCTTCACAGTTTCAAAGGACAGACTAACTCTTTTATTATGGGCTAATGTAACTGATGACTTGAAGCTGAAGCCAGAATTTCTAGGGTTCCTAAGGATGCTAGTAAATGTATTCTGCCTCTGCTCTAAAAATGAATCGACAAAGCCTGGATCACAGCACATCTGTTTATACCATGATTTACTAAATATTTTAAGTCACCTATTGAGATCTATGCTAAAAAAAAAAAAAAAGATTATTTCAAAAGATTACTGTTCATCGAAAATGTACCTGGTCACTCAAGAGCTCAGATGGAGCTGTACAATAAGATTCATGTTGTTTTCATGCCTGCAAACACAACATCCATTCTGCAACCCATGGGTCAAGGAGAAATTTTGACTTTCAAGTCCCATGATTTAAGAAATACATTTCATAAGGACTATAGCTGCCGTAGATCATGACTCCTCTGATGGATCTGGCCAAAGTCAATTGAAAACCTGCTGAGAAGGCTTCACCATTCCAGATGCCATTGGTGCAAGGTAAGATGTCAAAACAGCAACTTGAACAGAAGTTTGGATAAAGTTGATTTCAGTTCTCATGAATGACTTTCAGGAGTTCAAGACTTCTGTGAAGGAAGTCATTACAGACGTGGAAGAAGCAGCAAGACAAATAGAATTAGAAATGGAGCTTGATGATGTGACTGAATCACTGCAGTCTCATGATAAAACCTTAATGGATGAGGAATTGCTTCTTATGGATGAGCAAAGAAAGCAGTTTCTTGAGATAGAATCTTCTCTTGGTGAAGACACCATAATGACTATTGAAATGACAACAAAAGATCTAAAATATTATATAAACTTATGTGATAAAGCAGCAGCAGATTTTGAAAGAACTGACTTTAATTCTGAAGGAAGTTCTGAGAGCAAAATGCTATCAAACAGAAATGCACATTACAGAGAAATTGTTCATGAAAGGAATGATTGATTGATGTATAGGAGACTTATTGTTCTTATTTTAAGAAATTGCCATAGTCTCCCCAACCTTCAGCAACTACCACCCTGATCAGTCTACAGCCATCATTACTGAGGCAAGATCCTTCTCCAACAAAAAGATTTTGATTCACTGAAGGCTCAAATGATGATTAACAATTTTTAGCAATAAAGCATTTTTAAAATAACATTTGTACATTTTTTTAGGCATAATGCTATTTCACAGTTAATAGACTACAATATTATGCACTCATAACTTTTACAGGCAATGAGAAACTGAAAAATTAGTGTTACTTAGTTTATTGCAACATTGAATGTATTGCAATATTAGATTTATTGCAGTGTCATGCCCAATCCACAGTACTTCCAAAGTATGCCTATATATTGTAGCCACCTATCTATGTGATGGTAAGAATATAATTTTTAAGAATATGGATAGCTGAGTCAGAAGCCCTCTGTTTCAATTCTGGAATCAGAGTTGCTCTGTGATCTTGGCTAAATCATTTAACTTATTTAATACCCACTTTTCTCATCTTTAAAATAGCAATGATAATAGTACCTAGCTCATATATTTATTGAATTATGTAATATCATGCTTGACGATCTTTTAAAAAAGTAAAAGTACTTAAAACATATTAGCTATTGTCATTATCAGTACATTATTTGGTAGAAGGAAAAGCATATCTTTATGAATATAATTCTTCATATTTTGTGCATTACCATGGGACTTGTTTAAGAGAAGAATTACAGGGTATGGCAAACCTCCCCTATCAACCACAAGTAGATAAATAATCTCCTTTATATCCACTCCTACAAAAATCATATAAACCCTGTAGCTTCCAAACCTGAGCCTGACAAAAATGTCTGGCTTGTCGCAGATTAAATTATGGGTGCCTGGAGTACTTAACTAACAAACATGTGTCCCATAAAACCACTGTGGTTCTCCACCACCTCTGACTTCCTCACTGTGACACCTAATTTCCATACCCATATTTAGATGTTACTCCAGTCCAGTGGTCAATCCACTCTGCAAAAAAGCAGGTATCTGTAAGGAGACAACCCAGTTTCCTATACTTTGAAACAGGTTAAAAGTGGTTTATGCTCCTAGATTTGTTCAGTGTCACGATTAAACGGAGTCGAAGTACAAACCCATTTCAGAGTGATGTAATGTCATTCAGATTAGTTTAAATTAGCTTAGATTATGAGTGTATTTTATCATTCTATTTAAAAACATATTCCAATATAAATTATTCCAACAGTTAATGTTGTTACACATGAAAATTTTTAAACTAACTTTTTTTTGAAGCTTCCACATCACATTGGCATATTTGCCTCTTCCACAAACCTTATCAGGAGACAGTTCATAACTAACTGTTAGTTATGTTTTATAAATGAAGATCAAAGGATGGGAAGATACTGAGGTGCAGAGGAAACTAAACTCAAAGAGTTGGATTGTAAGTAAAGAATTCCTGCTTTTGGACCACGAGGCGCACATGTGTGCGTGTGCACACACACACGCACACACACACACACACACGTCTAAAACAAGAGGGTAATAAATACATGGTGAGCAGGTTACAGTCTCTACCAATCAAAAGTTTAATTCTCAACCCGTTACCAACTTCTGTCTTTACAGGAATCATGAAGTCACTAAAAATTCTATAGATTTATCCATTAACCTGAAGCCCAAGCAACAAGGTTCTCAAACCATCCCAAGTTTTTCTCATATTTGCAGTGAAAATATTTTTAACATTTTATCTAAGATATTTGTAAATATTGATGTTAGAAATACAGACTACATACAGTCTCCAGGCTGAATGAATGTGAATAATGAGAAATTTTTTCTTTGGGTAACAGATCATAGTGACCCTTCACGTCAAAGTCAGCTTTACAAAGACTCATTATTATATCGACCATGTAGAAGAGCTGTTAATGGGCAAACAAATATACACAGCAACTCATACACACAGAGAAAAAAAGACACTGGAGCTTGCTTGACTCTTCCAGCCTGATATCTATGTGGATGAATAATTCTGAAGTAGAAAGCAATTTTGAATTTTAATAAATATGATTAAAAATATTTTAGAGTTATTAATTTAAAGAACACTCTTTATGTCAGTTTTTAATTTTTTGCATTATATGAATTTCACAAGATATTTTTTTGTCTTGTTCAAACTTTATTGGGATAAAGATATCAGGTATGCTTATTTTCAAAATGTTACAAAACAAAATGCAGGCATAGGGAAAGCATGCACAATTAAATGGATAAAATTAGTTAAAACCGTTGCTTTAAGCAAGAGGAAGACTTTAGTCAATATGGATCAGAACCATCTTCAGTTATATCTTGCAAATATGTCATTTCTAACATCAAACTAATTCTAGGTGTAAAATAAAAACATTTTATCCTTCTTGTTTAAGAAACGCTGGCCATACTGCTAGGTATGGTACATAAACATTAGTTTTTTCTTTACTTAAAATTTGTTGATGAGAAAAAATATCCAAAATGCTGGCAAATATCACTTTCATAGTTAAAGCAGTTATCTATAAACTGTGGTATTAGAAGTTTTATCATACTGAATATATAAATTTGATTGTTATAAAATTTGATTGATGTAAATTTGGTTGTTGCTGAGGGAGAATATGTATATGGGACTTTCAGTATTTTTCTCACATCACACATATAAGTTAGCCAAATAATTTATAATTAAAGTTGAAGAAACATATTTAAACCAATCAGCCTTATTAAAACTCTGAGCAACTACTGATAAAATTGAATGGACCTTTAATTTACAGCCAGGAAGCCACCTTTCAGGATAAGAAAACATACAGACAAGAAGATTAATTGATGCAATAGTGAGCACCTATCTTGGTTGTTTAAGCATTGCTGGCTCGAGGGCAGAGATAGGGGCTCATGATTTCAGAGTCTCTTCAAATTCTTGAGCCTTTGAAAAGTTGTATTGTGAGTTATTATCTATATTTCATTGGGACATACAGAGAAAACAAAAACTCACAAGTTAAAAAGTTTTAAGAATGTAACACTTTATTGTATATAATATATAATGAGTCTCTAATTTTTGTAACTTGAAAATCTATTGGTTGCACATAAGGATAGAAGTGCCTAATCTAAACATGCTTACCATCATCCATACCACACAAAGACCCATATATAACCCTATGAGCCTGAATGAGATTTTTAATGAGTTGGGGGTGGGGAGCAGAAAAGAAAAATGAACCAAAAGTAAATTTCTATGAATTAATAGAGTCCAATTTATTTTTGTTGTTATGGAAGTGAATATACAGATGACAAAGACCAAAAAAGATCTTCACGACCCAGATAATCACAATGGTGTGATCACTCACCTAGAGCCAGACATTCTGGAATGTGAAGTTAAGTGGGTCTTAGAAAGCATCACCATGAACAAAGCTAGTGGAGGTGTTGGAATTCCAGTTGAGCTATTTCAAATCCCAAAAGATGATGCTGTGAAAATGCTACACTCAATATGCCAGCAAATTTGGAAAACTCAGCAGTGGCCATAGGACTGAAAACGGTCAGTTTTCATTCCAATCCCAAAGAAAGGCAATGCCAAAGAATGCTCAAACTACCACAGAATTGCACTCATCTCACACACTAGCAAAGTAATGTTCAAAATTCTCCAAGCCAGGCTTCAATAGTACTTCCAGATGTTTGAACTGGATCTTTATGTTCAAACTGGATTTAGAAAAGGCAGAGGAACTTCAAATCTAATTGCCAACATCTGTTGGATCACCAAAAAAGCATGAGAGTTCCAGAAAAACATCTACTTCTGCTTTATTGACTATGCCAAAGCCTTTGACTGTGTGGATCACAGTAAACTGTGGAAAATTCTGAAAGAGATGGGAATACCAGACCACCTGACCTGCCTCTTGAGAAATCTGTATGCAGGTCAGGAAGCAACAGTTAGAACTGGACATGGAACAACAGACTGGTTCCAAATAGGAAAAGGAGTATGTCAAGACTGTATATTGTCACCTTGCTTATTTAACTTATATGCAGAGTACATCATGAGAAATGCTGGGCTGGATGAAGCGCAAGCTGGAATCCAGATTGCTGGGAGAAATATCAATAACCTCAGATATGCAGATGACACCACCCTTATGGCAGAAAGTGAAGAAGAACTAAAGAGCCTCTTGATGAAAGTGAAAGAGGAGAGTGAAAAAGTTGGCTTAAAGCTCATCATTCAGAAAACTAGGATAATGGCATCTGTTCCTATCACTTTATGGCAAATAGATGGGGAAATAGTGGAAACAGTGTCAGACTTTATTTTTGGGGGCTCCAGAATCACTGCAGATGGTGACTATAAGCCATGAAATGAATAGACACTTTCTCCTTGGAAGGAAAGTTATGACCAATCTAGATAGCATATTAAAAAGCAGAGACATTACTTTGTCAACAAAGGTCCGTCTAGACAAGGCTATGGTTTTTCCAGTAGTCATATATGGCTGTGAGAGTTGGACTATAAGGAAATCTGAGCACTGAAGAATTGATGCTTTTAAACTGTGGTGTTGGATAAGACTCTTGAGAGTCCCTTGGACTGCAAAGAGATCCAACCAGTCCATCCTAAAGGAAATCAATCCTGAGTGTTTGTTGGAAGGACTGATGCTGAAGCTGAAACTCTAATATTTTGGCCACCTGATGTGAAGAGCTGACTCATTGGAAAAGACCCTGACTCTGGGAAAGATTGAAGGCAGGTGGAGAAGGGAATGACAGAAGATGAGATGGTTGGATGGCGTCACCGACTCAATGGACATGAGTTTGGGTAACCTCCGGGAGTTGGTGATGGACAGGGAGGCCTGGCTTGATGCTATTCATGGGGTCGCAAAGAGTCGGACACGACTGAGTGACTGAACTGAACTGAAATGAACCCTGATGCATCACATCCTAGAAACTTGAAGGTAACTGAAGACAAGTTATTAAAGCTGCTTACAGAATGGTTCTTTAAAAACAAAAGGCTATGAAACAATAAGGGTTTTTTACTCAGATTGATCTTGATTTCCTGAGTTTTCTTCAAGCCTGCAGCAACTATACTCTAAAATTCTACTCACAGATCACTTCCTGACCACATCTCAATTGCAAAGATAACTCCTTAAGAGGAACACTAAGTCCTGGTTTTCAGAGGGACACAGCCTCTCTGTGTTATATGAGTATGAAACAGATTGTCATACATATGAGGAACCTGACTGGTAAAGAAGACTGGGTGGTCCAGTTGTCAGCATGCAATCTCTGCAGCCACATAGCTCAAGCTTGTGAGCTCGACCACCAAATATGCCAGGGCGTTGAGCAAGTTACTCAGTCCCTCTGCGACCAGATTTCCTCGTCTGCACAATGGGGATAATGATATAAACTATCTCAAGTCGTGATGAGGGTTAACTGAGTCAGTATTCATACAGTACTTAGGATAATACCTGGAAGATAGTATAAAATGAGATTTTTTTTTTTTTAGTTAAAACTCACTAATCAAGTTATTAATCAGTGGGAAGAAAGAAAGAAACTTGGGAGTCAAGATCATTATTTAGAAAAATTAAATTGCCTTTCTACAAAAAAGGACCTGGTCTAAACTCAGTAAAAAAAAAAAAAAAAAACAGTATAAACTAGATAAGATTCAGGACCATATATACAGGGATTTTTAAACCTATTTCTCCATACCACTCCCCCACTCTACCCTTATCTAGGTAGCTACTTTAATGTGTTTAATTAATATTTTATTTTGCAAAATTGGCATCACTGTTTTATGTGAATGTCTTTAATTTGCAAAATGGTACTGTAGCATATACCTTATTATACGTCTTACTTTTTTTCAGTAATCTCCATGCTCTGGATATTTACCAATGTTGTTTGCTATACCGCTAAACCACTTTCTTCAAACTCTTGAGTAATACCTCATGGTGTGCATTCAGTCTGTTTTATCTATTTTGCTCTTCAAGTGACAGGCACACAGTTTGACTGGCGGACATTTGGGAAAAAAATGTGTTTATCCTTCATAAAAACTGTGGGAACATCCACACACTGCTAGTAAAGGACAGCTATATGCATATGACATACACGTTTTGAAAAGTAATCCTTTGCCAAGTATACAGTTTAAGTAATAGCTCCTTGTGTTAGTGTACATGTTTCTCACAAATGATTCTTTACACACATACTTTTAGATTTGTTTTTTTACTTTATTTCTAAGGAGTTTACTGATGTCACTCAACAAATTTTTCTACTAAAATTTCCCCTTTGGAAACAAATTGTTGAATGTTTTACATAATAATCCCCAACTTACTTTAGACACTGAAAGATTTCTTACCAGTCATTCATCTATTTCTTCACTTGATCTGCAGTATCCGTGGTTAAGAAGGTATTGGTTTTCTTAACTGTGAATTTTCAAATTCACAAAGTTGCAATAAAACTCAAACTATCTATATGCCATCCACAAATATGCACTGGTTGTTTACAATTTGCTTTTGCTAAATTATATATAAACCTACATATAGGAACACATGCACACATACTGTAAATACTTGTATTTTTTTCTGAATCATTTGAGAAAAAGCTGCAGATACTCTTAAATATTTCACTGTGTATGTCCTAAGGGCAAACAAGTGATCTTATATAACCACAGTAAAATTTTCAAAGTCAGAGAATAACATTGATTCAATATTTTCTAACCTACAATCCATTTTTAAACACTGCCAGCTATCCTGATCACATTCTTTAAATGTCTAACCATTCCCAATCTGGGATCACACACTGCATTTTGTTATCATGCCAAATGACAAAAATAATACAGTTAAGTCATGTGTTTGCTGTCCTTTATTCAAGGGAAAACAACCCATGGTTGCGGAAGTGTGGTACCTCACAAGCATTGGTGCACTGCTCCTGAGGGGGCGACCCACCCATCTAACCACATTATCTTCACTTTGTTTCTTTAATTCTTGGACAAGATTTTCAATTAAAACAGAAATCAATAGATTCTTGTATTCTAGCCTTACAGCTGTTTGTCTCTGGAATGTGTTTCTTTCTCTTTGAGTCCACAGTTTCAATTAGCTTAGGGGAGAAAACTTAAAACAAAAAGCTCTTACCAAGGACTTCCCTGGCAGTCCGGTGGTTAAGACTTCGCCTTTCAGTTCAGAGGATGTGGGTTCAAACCCTGGTCAGGGAGCTAAGACCCCACATGCCTCCCCACCAAAACAACAACAACAGAAAATCCAAAACATAAAAAAGAAGGCAATATTGTAACAAATTCAAGAAATACTTTAGAAATTGGTCCACATCAGAAAAGAAAAAACTATTAAAAAAATGTTCTTATCAGATTCCCAATCTGGCAAACTTCTGACCATAGTACTACTTAGAAAAGCCTTTCCAATCTTTTGTCAGGTTTCAGCTGGTACAAATAATAAACATACCTGGCAGTACTGAATAAACACATGGAGGAAAAAGGCATCCTCACTACCCTCCAACAATCCAGAGCCACTCCCAAAGGTAGCAAAAGACAGGTCCCCCAGACCTGGCCACAGTTGGTAAGACCCTGCCTGCAAATGGAGTGCAACCCACGTTTCTGTCCAGCCATATTTTGGGGGCTCCAGACCTGAAGACTGAGCTGCCTGCATATGTAAGAACTCAATAACCTGTGTGCCCCAGGGCGGGAGAAAACCAAGCCAAGCTCTCAAAACACAGAAAGGAGACAAACACGAAGGAAACTGCTGTTCCTGGGAGAGAAAGAACCAACAAATGGGCATCCCAAAACCAAATCCCAAAGAGTGTAAATTTGGAAAGGAAGAGACTGTGAAAAGTCACCTTTTCTAGGTTCTCCAGAGGTCTGGAAGAGCTGACTCTGCTAAGAACTCTCACCCTGCACAGGCTTCTGCCAGTTTTCCCAGGATGCCATCGACAGGCTCTAGAGCAACTGGTGCTTAAAGAACAGAGTGTAGCTCTCCTACCTACCAAAATTTGATAAGATTTTCTATTAATTTTAGTTTTAGTTTCGTCTTGCTTGCTTAAGGGGATAACTGGTAGCAGTTTACCACAGAGCCCCAGGGATTCCAACCAACCCATAAACTTTCAAGGAGAAACTTTTGTATATGTGTACACACACACACACACACACACACACACACACACACACAGAGTATTCTGCTTGATGACAAATAAGACAATTTCTGTGTCAAGATTTTGATGATGGGCCCTCTAGAGGGTACAACACGGAAGACTGTACCATGCTCGTTTCTTTGAAAATTGAGTAACATGTTTCTTTAGCTAAGTCTTGGATTTCTCAGAGTCAGATGAATACCTATTAGGGATGTGCCACTGGGTTGGAGATTTTGTGATGTTCTACAGTGCATCTTGTTGCACAAAAATTTTCTTGAGGTTAGTGGGTGATCTAGTGTCCATCTACCCCATTCCACGACCAACTTATTCTAGCATGGGAGGCTTACAGTTGGGTAGCAAGAGTTCTATCAACTTCTAAGCACAAGAGTTCTAACAGCTTTTAAACACAAAATCCATGCCTACCAATTTTGTGAGATGTAGTTTCCTCAACTCCCATCAGCGAGTCTTACTCTTTCCATGAGAATATTTATTTATAGTGGTAGATGCCATAATAATGGTCTTGAAAAGTCTGACTTGTCCATCATTAGATTCTGATGTGCCATTAGAATCCAAAGTCCAAAGTCAAATAAGTTAGGACTTTTTGTCTTATTTCCACATGTTTTGCTGTGGTTTATACTATGGATTTCCTCCAGGCTTTATGAGTCTCCTAAAGTCTGCCAGCTTGCTTTGTTAGATTGAGGGGTAGACATCATTTTCCCTTGAAATAGTCCTCTGTAATTCAAACAGACCTCCCTTTTCTGTATGTCTATGCACAGGTCTTAAGAACTGTTAAATGTCACAATGAGAATCTGGAGTCTCTCCCACACTAATTACACCCTGTGAACACACCCCAGTTTTCCACCCAGAAGGATGAGGAAGGAGAAACTCAAAGAGCTCAGAATGCAAAATAAGTGGAGCTCAATTTGAGAGAAACTTACCAGAGATTCTGGAGAACAGTCAAAGGGATTCCGTAGGTATCTTCACCAGCATCTACTGTCCCTGGAATCTTCACCAGCTGTCTTTGAACATCATTTCATCCCCCAAACTATCAAAAGACAAAAAATATTACACTTAAGAGTGAGTTTGATGTCCTCCATTAAAGGGAAATAATCTATGGGTTGGGGCAATACAGAGCCTCACAGGCAGAGGAGCACTGTTCCTGAGGAATTTGGGGCAAAACTAAGTATTACAGAGTAGTAGAAATGGAAACAGAAAGAGAATGGTTGACTAGTAAGTTGGAGATTGCCGTCTAGAGCTAGCAGGTCCCGTTTTCCAGGGGAAGGTGAGCTAACTGAAGCTGAGTTGGAGGATTATCTTTGGTGTATGTTAGGTTTCTTTCACAGGTGTTTCCAGTAATAGGCTGACATGGAGCTTAGATTTGCCATGTGACCTGGGCCCTGGGCAAGCTGCCATCTATGGGTCCGAATATATGAACTAACTGTACCTGCTGACTGTTCTTCTTTAACATAAAATATTTCCTCAACTTTTCTCTGTTTTTCGACTTATAGTTTTTGAGAGTATGGGCTGCTTGGTTTTGTAAAATGTTCTAATTTGGACTCGCTAGCTGTTTCTTCATGATTGAAGTTAGGTTATGCACTTTTGCAGGGATAACACAGAAGTAGAATTGTGCCCTCCTCCTGCCCTGAGTGAGGAGACATAGTATTGTCCCAGTGTTTTGATGCCAGCTTCATTCTCTTCGGAAAGGAGGGCTCACGTCAAATCCTCCACTATAAAGTTATCAGTTTCTTATTTACAATGGAAAACTAATTTGTGAAGAGATACTTTGAGTTCACACTACCCTTTTCAGAGTCAATATTCTTCCCACCAGTTTTAGCATCCTTGGATAATTCTTTTTAGCCATACAGTTCTTCTTTATTAGTTATCATTAAAAGTAAAAGAGCTTAGACTTCTTCCCTAATTATTTATTCACTTTTATATCTGTATGGATGCATGGATTTTTATTTTATTCCATAGTCTATAATATATTGCCAATTTCATTTATTTTGATGCTCAAAATGTCCCAGATTTGGCCAGTGGAGGCCCCTTTGAGAAACCGCTTCTGTCGTTTTGACATATGCCTATTTAACCCTGTGTCTGCCCTGAAATTAGCCTTTCCTCCAAGGAGCACTAGATTCTTATAGTTGAAAATAATATTAAGAAACTAACATCTGTAAACTAGGTGTACTCACTGTGACAGATACATCATAGCATCTAGTCCTATTATATATATTAAATATATATATATGTATATATAGATAGATAGATAGATGAAAGCCAAGCTCCTCAGTTTGATAAAAGAATTTCAAATATAAAAATAAGAGAGAAATGGTAGAATCCTGCAGTAATGGAATTAAACTGCAGGTTTCAATAAAAACTTATCAAGTTATAGTGTAATGGGGAATACAAAAATAGATACAAGTAACAAATATACTTAAGCACACATATATATTCACATATTTGTATTTATTTTTATATCTTTCCATTGATCCATTCAGTAATAGTATTTTACAGTGTGTTTAAACAAGTCCTTCCCTCTTTCCTTTAGAATGAATGGACTCTTTGCAGTTATTATTCTCTCTAGTTAAATCTTAGAGTAAGTTTATTGTGTCCTTCAAAAAAATTCAACAGGAATTTTGATTGGAATTCCTTGAGTTTGTTTGTAACTATATGAAAGTAGAATTAGTTAATTCCTGAGATAAGAAGTCCAAAGATCAGGATCTTAATACAGGCTACATAATTAGATAGATAAATCATCAAGGACAGATTACATTCTAAATAAACTCTACTTTTCTCACCTGTAAAATGAGTATAATAATATGTGTTGCAAAATATTGTCAAAATAAACAAATGAAAATAATGATTATTATTTATAAATATATTTTTCTCCTGCTTTCAAATTATTTTCCACTTATTTCCTATATATCACAGAAAGACAAACCCAGACAAAGCTGGAACTAAATAAATCTAAACAAACACACTCATAGGATGATGACCTCATTTATTTCATGCTTAACTGATATATGAACTGAGGCATCCGAATTATAGAGCAACTCTATTTCAGATCCTTATCCTTATATTTTAATTAAAAAAAAAACTTTAGCATCTTTAAATTATAATGTATTGTGTGGATTTTATCTATAAAGCTGTGCTTTATAAATCTAGAGAAAGCATGAATTATCTAACCATATCATTATTTTAACAATTTTAGAAACTAAAATAATGAAGTAACAGAAGAGACAAACAGACCTACTAAATTAAAAATAATAAATAGAATATGTATGCACTTTTTAAGTGTTCCAAGCAGTCAGTTTTTAAAGTTCTTAGTGACTAAGAAATTTTGTCCTTCACATTGCTGGGTCATTTTTGTTATGGTAATGAATGCATTTAGTCCTCAAATTGAAGAAAAAAAAACAGTATACTGCTTCTTTTTAAAAGATTTATTTTTATTATGTAGTCCTTTGTTAATCTTAACTGGGAGATGGTTTTCTTCAAATATTATCGCATCCACGTTTAGAAGGGCCTGCTCTACAAAGTACTGACTGATAATGTTTTCCAATCAACAAAGCCCTTGAAACTGTTCAGCTTGTTAGGCATCTGCTATTGGAGAGTGCATCCATCTCTGAAAACAAGATGCAAGGAAGCACAGTCCTCATTTTCTCCAGTAGTTAGTTGCTCAAAAGACTATAGCCATTTCAAGAGGTGCTAGATGTGCATGCATAAGGCTTGATCATGCTAACAATGAAGAAGTATAATGAGCATTTATGATTTGAAGAGTTTCAAAAGGATGCAAATCAGTATCCTATCTACAAGGATAAAAATATCCCATCAAGTTAAAGAGCAGTTTTGCAGATTTTAAGCTTATCATGAGCATTTAAAACAAAAAAACAAAAACAGTGTTTACTACCCTTGCTGAGAGTATATTGCATCAGTTAATTTCCCCAACGGGAGAGTACTTCAGAAATATCAAGGACTCTTCTAACTCTTAACAGAGTACACAAGTAGTGCAGGGAGTCATGATAACAGTTGGGAAATGTTATCCGAGAAAACAGGGTATACATTTAACTGTCAAAGTTAAGAGCAAGGAGATGCTATTCATATTATCTTTATTCATTTTCTACTGCTGTATAACAAACTACATACTCAAAAATACATCCAACAATTCTGATTCAGTTCTGCTGGTGAGAAGTCTGGGCAGAAGTGTCTGGGCTCCCTGCTCAGGGAGTCCCAAGGCCAAAGTCAAGAGGTCAGCTGGGCATAGCCCTTATCTGGACACTCTGGGGAAGAATCCATTTCCAAGTTTACTCCCAGCTATGTCAGAATTCAGTTCCTTACAGCTGCAAGACTGAGGAGGAACAGAAGAGAAAGGAATCACCAAATCTCTCCCTCATAAGACAGGATAAGTAAATAGCAACAAAGTACACCACCCAAAATATGCCTCATTGGCATCCTGAGTATTTTTAACTGGTATTTTTAAGAAACAACAGATAAAAGAGAAGCTCTGAAAATCTAGTAAAAGTTTCCCTTTTGTAAGTTCAGTTCAGTTCAGTTGCTCAGTCGTGTCTGGCTCTTTGCGACCCCATGAACCTCAGCATGCCAGGCCTCCCTGTCCATCACCAATTCCCAGAGTCTACCCAAACCCATGGCCATCGAGTTGATGATGCCATCCAGCCATCTCATCATCTATCATCCCCTTTTCCTGCCCTCAGTCTTTCCCAGTATAAGGATCTTTTCAAATGAGTTAGCTCTTTGCATCAGGTGGCCGAAGTATTTGAGGTTCAGCTTCAACATCAGTCTTTCCAATGAACACCCAGGACTAATCTCCTTTAGGATGGACTGGTTGCATCTCCTTGCAGTCCAAGGGACTCTCAAGAGTCTTCTCCAACACCGCATCAAAAGCATCAATTCTTTGACACTCAGCTTTCTTTATGGTGCAACTCTCACATCCATACATGACCACTGGAAAAACCATAGTCTTCACTAATGTCTCTGCTTTTTAAGGAAGGTCATAACCTTCCTTCTGAGGAGTAAGTGTTTCATTTCATGGCTGCAGTCACCATCTTCAGTGATTTTGGAGCCCAGAAAAATAAAGTCAGCCACTGTTTCCACTGTTCCCCCATCTGTCTGCCATAGTGATGGGACCAGATGCCATGATCTTAGTTTTCTGAATGTTGAGCTTTAATGTTTAATGTTTAATGTTGAGCCAATTTTTTCACTCTCCTCTTTCACTTTCATCAGGAGGCTCTTTAGTTCTTCTTCACTTTCTGCCATAAGGGTAGTGTCATCTGCATATCTGAGGTTATTGATATTTCTCCCGGCAATGTGGATTCCAGCTTGTGCTTCCTCCAGCCCAGAATTTCTCATGATGTACTCTGCATATAAGTTAAATAATCAGGGTGACAATATACAGTCTTGACATACTCCTTTTCCTATTTGGAACCAGTCTGTTGTTCCATGTCCAGTTCTAACTGTTACTTCCTGACCTGCATACAAGGGACACTTAGATTTATAAGGGAAGTATCCATTTGTAGGGATATCTCTCTGTACCAGGAAGATGATGATGAAAAAATCTCAAGAAACTCGTATCAGTAGAAAACCAAGACTTAAACCTGCCTTGGAGGAGGAAATGGCAACCTGCTCCAGTATTATTGCTGGTAATTCCATGGACAGAGGAGCCTGGTGGGCTATGGTCCATGGGGTCAAAAAGAGTTAACACAACTGCACGTGTGCACGTACACACAGACAAAGCTGCCTAATAACCCATATCTTTTTTTGCTGTGCTTTTCTGATAACTGACCTCCCACGCCTTAATAGCTTTCTTTTGTCTTTACCTGAAGATGGTATTTAAGATCACGTCTTGGGCCATTTTGGGGAGTCACTCCGTTTTCCCGAGTCTCTCTTCTCTACACAGGAAGAAGGCAGATTATTAAACTTTTGTTTATTTTTCTCTTCTTATGTGGCTTTTATTTCAGGCCATCTCAGCTAATAACCTAGAAGGGTAGATGGAAAGTTATTTTCCTCCTTTATAACAGAAATTTCTTATTCTTCCCTTGTTCTTCCAAGCTGTCTTTCTTTACTTCACATGCTCCATTTGCCACCTCTACAGAAGCATTTGAAGGAATGACACTCAGTCATTTTCTTTAAAGTGAAGGACAAGACTATAAACCCACCTTCCAGTACTGGTGTCTACTCAGGCAGGCACATACTGAGTTGTCTCAATGAAAATGCCTGCTACTCTTATATACCAAGTCTATTTTTAGTGACACTATGCAAACATTATTTCAGGAGTAGATAAAAGTTGAATAACTTCCTACTACATTACCATTAAAGCTTTTTATCGTACCATAAAAGTGGCACTAATTAGTACACAAAATCAGGGACGGTTTTTGTCTTTCTGTTATAGAAATCATGAAAATTTTCATATTTTGTATCATTCTTGATGTGTGTTCTTTAGAGAGAACTATAGACCACTCATAAACTAATTTTGCAAAGCCCATACATTAATGGATCATTAATGACATGCATTTACACTGTAAATATTTTTGAAAGGATATACTGAAGTTATTTTATAATTTTTCATTTTTGCTACATAATCTTAGAATCATAATCATAGGTTCCATAAGTAGGCCTCCAGTTTTCTACAAATATTTCACATTAGTAACAATTAAGCTTTTCTGCAAAAGTAAATGATTTTTTAGAATGACAGTTTCCAAGGGGAATGATAGTAAGTCCCCACTAGTTACCTATTTTATACATAGAAGTTTATATATATGTCAATCCCAATCTCCCAATTCATCCCACCCTACTGCTATTCCCCTTGGTTATCTACAAGTTTGTTCTCAATGTCTGTGTCTCTATTTCTGTTTTGCAAATGACATAATCTTTACCATTTTTCTAGATTCCACACAGATAGGTTAATCAATGATATTTGTTTTTCTGACTTCCTTCACTTTGTATGACTGTCTCCAGGGCCATCCCCATCTCTGAAAATGACATAATTTAGTTCCTTTTAATGAACATGTCTGAGTAATATTCCATTGTATATATATTCACCACATTTTCTTTATCCATTACTCTTTTGATGGGCATGTAGGTTGCTTCCATGTTCTGGCTATTGTAAATAGTACCCAAATGAACATTGAGGTGTATGAATCTTTTTGGATTATAGTTTTCTTTGGGTATGTGCCCAGAAGTGAGATCGCTGGGTCATTTGGTAGCTCTATTTTTTGCTTTTTAAGAAACTTCCATACTATTCTTCATAGTGGGCATACCAATTTACATTCCAAGCAAAAGGGTTCCCTTTACTCAAATAAAGATGCATTTATTCTTCATATATTTTTTCGATGATGGCCATTCTGATTGGTGCCATGAAATTAAAAGATACCTGCTCCTTGGAAGAAAAGTTATGGCTAACCTAGACAGCATAATAAAAAGTAGAGACATTACTTTGCTGACAAAGATCTATCTAGTCAAAGCTATAGTTTTTCCAATTGTCATGTATGGGTGTGAGAGTTGGACTATAAAAAAAGCTGAGTGCTGAAGAATTGATGCTTTTGAACTATGGTGTTGGAGAAGACTCTTGAGAGTCCCTTGGACTGCAAGGACATCCTAAAGGAAATAAGTCCTGAATATTCATTGGAAGGACTGATGCTGAAGTTGAAACCCCAATACTTTGACTACCTGATGCAAAGAACTGACTCATTGGAAAAGACCCTGATGCTGGGAAAGTTTGAAGGCAGGAGGAGAAGGGGACGCCAGAGGATGAGATGGTTGGATGGCAACACCGACTCAATGGACATGAGTTTAAGTAAAGTCCAGGAGTTGGTGATAGACAGGGAGGCCTGGCATGCTGCAGTCCATGGGGTTTCAAAGAGTTCACCAGCTGAACTGAACTGATTGGTTGGAGTAGGAACTGGTAACCCACTCCAGTATTCTTTCCTGGAGAATCCTGTGGACAGAGGAGCCTGGCAGGCTGCAGTTCATGGGATTGCATAGAGTTGGACATGGCTGAAGTGATTTAGCAGATTCTGATTGGTTTGAGGTGATTTCTTATGGTAGTTTTGATTTTCATGTTCCTAATAATTAGATTAGGGACAATAAAAGATGTTGAACATAATAATTAGATTAGGGACAATAAAAGATGTTGAACATCTTTTCATGTGTTTGTTAGCCATCTATAAATCTTCTTTGAAGAAATATCTACTTAGGTCTTCCACCCATTTTTGGATTTTTTTAAATATATATATTAAGCTGCACGAGGCTGTTTTATTTTGGTGATTATCCCTTTGTCTGTTGCTTCATTTGCAAACATTTTCTCCCATTCTGAAGATTGTTTTTTCGTTTTGTTTATGGTTTCTGTTGCTATGCAAAAGCTTTTTAGTTTAATTTGGTCCTATTAGTTAATTTTTGACTTTATTTTCATTATTTCATTTCAGATGTAATGTCCTATAAATAAAAATTATATCTGTATGATCTAATCTTTCACTTAAGTCTTGTGCTTCCTTATTAATTTTCTGTCTGCATGCTCTATCCACTGGTGTAAGAGGAGTGTTAAAGTCCCTCGCTATTATTGTGTTACTATTGATTTCCCCTTTTATGGCTGTTAGCATTTGCCTTATGTATTGAGGTGCTCCTATGCTGGTTGCATAAATATTTACAATTGTTTTATCTTCTTGGATTAATCCCTTGTCATCATGTAATATCCCCCTCTCTTCTAGTAGCTTTTATTTAAAGTTTATTTTTATCAGATATGAGTATTACTACTCCAGCTTTCTTGTGATTTCCACTTGCATGGGATATATTTTTCCATCCCCTAACTTTCAGTCTGTATATGTCCCTAGGTCTGAAGTGGGTCTTTTGTAGACAGGGTATATACAGATCTTGTTCTTGTACACATTCAGCCAGTCTGTGGTCTCTTGGTTGAAGCATTTAATTCACTTATATTTAAGGTAATTACTTGTATGTTCCTATTATCATTTTCTTAATTATTTTGGGTTTGTTTTAGAGGGTTTTTTTTCTTCTTTTGTGTTTCCTGACTAGAGCACTTCCTTTAGCACTTATTGTTATAGCTTGTTTGGTGTTGCTGCTTTCTCCATCGAAATCTGAATAGATCCTTGCTGGGTATTCATCTTGGTTGTAGATTTTTTCTCTTTCATCACTTTATTGATTTTTTTTAAAGGTAACTATCCTTTATTATATTTGAATACATTACAAAGTTGAACATGATGTTATATGAACAAAAACTTTAAATACCATACATAATATGACTGAGATAAAGTGCAGGGTTAAGTAGGTGATGCGTTAGAACCTTAGCACTTTAGTCACTGTTAATTGACTGCTGGTCTGATAGTTTCTTTCTTTTTTTAAAAAAATTTTATTTTTTTTAAATTTTCTTTTCATTATTGTGTTGGTTTTGCCATACACTGACATGAATCTGCCATGGGTATACATGTGTTCCCCTTCCAGAACCCCCCTCCCACTCCCTCCCGATTCCCTCTCTCTGGGTCATCCCGGTGCACCAGCCCTGAGCATTTTAAATATATCTTGTTGTTCTCTTCTGACCCACAGTCTCTGCTGAGAATGCAGCTGATAACATTATGGGGATTCCATTGTATGTTGTATGTGTGTGTGCTCAGCTGTGTCTGACTCTTTGAGACTCCATGGACTGTAGCCTACCAGGTTCCTCTGCTCATGTGAATTTCCAGGCAAGAATACTGGAGTGGATTGCCATTTCCTTCTCCAGGGGAATATTTGATCCAGGGATCAAAGCTGTGTCTTGCTTCTCCTAGTGGCAAAGAATCTGCATTGGCAGGTGAGTTCCTTACCACTTCCACCACCCTGTATCTTATTTGTTGCATTTCCCTCGCGTCTTTTATCATTTTTCTTTGTATTTTATTTTTGTTAGTTTGATTAATATATGTCTTGAGGATCAATTTACACTGATTATTTTGAGGTCCAAAAGACTCAGGAAGAACCTTTGACCTTTCTTCTAAATCTCAAAAGTATGTAGGTAGAAGATCAACTTCAGGAAGGGAGCCTTCACCAGAGATGTCTATAGTATGAACATGAAACAACAGACTGGTTCCAAATCGGGTGAGGAGTACACCAAGGCTGTATATTGTCAGCCAGCTTATATAACTTATATGCAGAGTACATCATGAGAAATGCTGGGCTGGATGAATCACAACCTGGAACCAAGATTGTCAGGAGAAATATCAATAACCTCAGATATGCAGATGACACTACCCTTATGGCAGAAAGTGAAGAAGACCTAAAGAGCCTGTTGATGAAAGTGAAAGAGGAGAGTGAAAAAGCTGGCTTAAAACTTAACATTCAGAAAACTAAAATCATTGCATCTGGTCCCATCTGCTGCTGCTGCTGCTAAGTTGCTTCAGTCATGTCTGACTCTGACCCCATAGATGGCAGTCCATCACTTCATGGCAAATAGATGGCAAAACAATTGAAAAAATTACAAACTTATTTTTTCCGGCTCCAAAATCACTGCAGATGGTGACTGTAGCCATGAAATAAAAAGACACTTTCTCCTTGGTATAAAAGCTATGACCAACCTAGACAGCATATTAAGAAGCTGAGACATTACTTTGCCAACAAAGGTCCATCTAGTGAAAGCTATGATTTTTCCAGTAGTCATGTATGGATGTGAGTTGAACCATAAAGAAACCTGAGCACTGAATAATTGATGCTTTTGAACTGTGGTGTTGGAGAAGACTCTTGAGATTCCCTTAGACTTCAAGGAGATCCAACCAACCAGTCTGTCTTGAAGGAAATCAGTCCTGAATATTTTTTGGAAGAACTGATTCTTAAGCTGAAGCTCCAATTCTTTGGCCACCTGATGCAAAGAACTGATTCATTGGAAAAGACCCTGATGCTGGGAAAGATTGAAGGTGGGAGGAGCAGGTGACGACAGAGGATGAGATGGTTGGATGGCATCACCGACTCAATGGACATGAGTTTGAGTAAACTCCAGGAGCTGGCGATGGACAGAGAGGCCTGGTGTGCTGCAGTCCCTGGGGTCACAAACAATGGGACATGACTGAGCAACTGAACTGAACTGAAGATACAATAGACAGGGAGGAACCTAGCAACGTTTGTTTGTTAAAATTTCACTCTGTCTCTTGTTGTCTCTGTATGACTCACAAAACACATTTTTCCAAATATTTGTCTTTCCATCTTCATGTCATGTGAAGTGTCTTCCTCCTCCCTGAAGTTCCAAACCACTACCCCAATGTCATCACTTGTCTTTAGGTGAAAATGCTATTAAAGTGATGGTTTTGGACATTTTGTCCAGTTAACTCAGTTTTCCTGGGTTTCTCCCATGTATAAACATTAAAGGCTTTTCATTTTTCTCCTGTTGATTGATTTCATGTCGATCTAATTCTTAGACCAGCTAGAAGAACCTAGACGGGTAAAATGTCTTCCTCGTAACATCTTAAAGACAATAAGCACTGGAAACAGAATTATTGAAATAATAAACAATGTCTTTACTTAAAAATAAAGACTTTGCACACCAGCTTGCTCCAAAGTATTTGCATGCTAAGTCGCTTCGATTGTGTCTGACTCTTTGTGACCCTACGAACTGTAGCCCGCTGGGCTCCTCTGTCCATGGGATTCTCCAGGCAAGAATACTGGAGTGGGTTGTCATGTCCCCTCCTCAGGGATCGAACTCCCAACTCTTACATCTTCTGCATTGGCAGGCAGGTTCTTCACCACTAGCGCCTCCTATGAAGCCCCAAATGTATAAATACTTAAAATTCCTATGGGAAAAATAAGGATAAATTCAATTCAAGATCCTTTGACTAGATGCTAGGAAACACCCATGGCAGAGGCTATAGACACTTTTCTTAAGCAGCTCTTATGGGCCTGAGGCCTGTTCTCTAAACTCTAAGCTCAGGCTCTGCCATGTGTGGTAACCCATCTTGTCCAACTTGAGGACACAGACTGAAGTCTCTCTCTGAGTCACACTGTCCAAGTGGCAAATTCAGGTAGACCCCAGTCTTGCCAGGATTCTGTCTCTTATCACTAATGATCAAACTACATTTCTCACCTCGTTTTTTTTTTTTTTCCCCCTATAGGATTCCCATCTTGACCAAATCCAACATATTTTATACTGGAGAAGGGGAAATCAGATCTCATTATGCTGTAACAAATTTATCCTTGACAGGTCATTTAAAATACAAAAGAATTTTTGAAGGAGGAAATTTTAGAAAAGTCAATTATAGCCATACTCGCAGAGTTCTTAATAAAGAAAAAAGGTTGATTAAAAATAGTTACAGCTTGGAATCACAAAAGAAAGGAGTGATGCCTAATACATCTGATAATTTTTTTAAAAGAGCAGAAAGAATCAGCAGGAGAAATCTGAGGACTAATTTGCTTCCGGTCTGAGAGTACTTCAACACAGTACGCCATACAAAAGACTAATTCAGGAGGTAAGGAAGTATAGCATCATGCAGTGAGCACTGAAAACAATCTAGGAAAATTTAGATGGTAGCAGGCTTCAGACAGACAAATGCTTTGAAATGAACAGTGCCCAAGATAACTATAACTCAGACAGGCATCTAGATTTTAGGCAATTTAACTATCAGTAATATAAGAAAGAAGAATTATGGTATGAGATAACAAAATAAACAATTTATACAAAATTCAGGTAAATCCTGAAAAATGGTAAATCCATAAAAAACTACAACAACAAAAAAACTGAATAGCCTGACTAGAATATCAGGAGAAAGTTTAGTTATAATTCTTTTTTAAAGTAAATATCTACCTAGCACAAAAACTGAGGTAATATAGTAAAGATAAGTATAAAACAGATAAAAATAATGCTTGCAAGTCAGGCAAAGATGTCAGTGGAGGGTTAAAATGTTATTAACAGTTAAGATACTAAGACCTTGTTTATAATGTGGATTGACCATAAAACTGAATATAATACGCAAATGTGAGTTACTGATTACAGTCAATTCAAATTAAACAGATGATATTTTTGAGCAAGAACACAGTTGTCTCTTACCCAAAATGAAATTTACATTATTTTGAACCTATAATTTCTGTGTTTTAAAAGCTTAGTCCATTTCTTTGCTTCTGTTTTGAACACAGAAAATCTAATGCTATACATCCAGACTTCTACGCTTCCCACTCTCACACCTCCATACCCACACACTCAAGGCGTCTATGTATTCTTCAGAATATGTGAATTCTAGTGCAACTACATAAGCAAAGAGGCAGGTCTAAACCCAATGCTGTGCTCTGTAAGTCCTCTCTCAGATAGTCCCATTTTTTCCCCTTCCGTCTGCATTTCTTAAGTCACTGGAGGTATCCATTATGCAGGAGTCCTCCACTAAAGTCTTGCTTCACATGTGAAATTTATTACAAAGTTTTAGGCATAACCATATTTCTCACTAGCTGTGCCATCAGAATAAGTGTATGGGTATGAAAGTGTGAATAGCCTATAATGGCATAGTAGGATATTTCATCAGAGCATTTGTGTGGCATTATATTGAAGATTCCTATAGCTAAAAAGCAGCTATTTTTGAGTGTCTATGATTGCTCAGAGGCGCTCTTCTGATATTTTACACAAATTACTTAATTTAATGCTCACAAAAAAAGCTATTAGGTAAAAGTTATTATTCCTATTTTACAGCTAGAAATTTGAGGAACAGAGAAGTAACTTCCACAAAATCCTTGTATTCAAGAACGTATTTTGTCTTAGCCAGGATATAAGCCCTATTTTATCTTTATTTAAAAGTTATACTTGGAACCCCATTGATCCTGTGTACACAGAAACAGGATAGCAGAGAAGGAGATGGCTCACAGTGCAATTTTACCTAAGGTCTGTCTTCTTCTAATGGGGTGTTAGTTAAAGCCAAGATAATTATCATTCCTAAAAATATCTTTGAAATGTTCTAATCTTGATATGGACTTCCCTGGTGGCTCAGATGGTAAAGCGTCTTGCTTACAATACGGGAGACCTGGGTTCAATCCCTGGGTTGGGAAGATCCCCTGGAGAAGGAAATGGCAACCCACAAAAGTATTCTTGCCTGGAAAATCCCATGGATGGAGAAGCCTGGTGGGCTACAGTCCATGGGGTCACAAAGAGTCGGACATGACTGAGCGACTTCACTTTCACTTTCACTTTCAGTCTTGATATGTCTCAAAAATAAGGGGGACTTCAGAATATTCTGAAAGAGGGGAACGGTTACTTAACAATAGGTCTAAGTGATAATAGGTAAAATATAATTCTTTAAAACAGTGATACAAGTCCCTCACTCAACTGGGTGGTGGTGGTTTAGTTGCTCAGTCATGTCCAACTCTTGTAACCCCATGGACTGTAGCCCGCCAAGCTCCTCAAAGATTCTCCAGACAAGAATACTGGAGTGGGTTATCATTTCCTTCTTCACAGGATCTTCCCAACCCAGAAATTGAACCCCAGTCTCCTGCATAGAAGGTGGATTCTTTACCAATTGAACTACCAGAAAAACCCTCAGATAGGGTATCACAAGATAATAATTAACTCATATTACCAAGCACAGAATTCAAGAAACAGATTCATGAACATTTTCACCTTCTTAAGAGAACACTTTATACCTTAAACTAATTTTATTTGTGTATTTCAGGCAGATTAAGAAAAGGCATAGTATAAATACACTCTTAAATATAATAGCATATTAAGATCTGAGTATATTCTGCAGTTGTTGCATTGCATGATAAAAATAAAAAGTGGCTGGTTAAGTGAAGGAGACAAAGGGATATCAAAGGGTACAACGTAGAATAACAGAGCAAAACAATAAGGAGAAAGTGGAAAATTCAATCTGTTACTTGGGAGGCAGAGAGTAAACACCAAGGAAAACTTTCACACAACAGTATTCTGAAAGAGAAATGTCAGGAGATATTAAATGCCAGAAGGAGGAATTCATAATCCTGGTTTTAATTAATCATTTAAAACTATCTCTCCATATAAGGCAGAATGAATTACTCATCTATATATACTTGAGTGGACTTCCCAGGTGGCATTAGTGGTAAAGAAACCGCCTGCCAATGCAGGAGCTGTAAGAGACATGGGTTCAAC
The DNA here is from genome assembly GCA_007570785.1 of Antilocapra americana. Taxonomy (NCBI): domain Eukaryota; kingdom Metazoa; phylum Chordata; class Mammalia; order Artiodactyla; family Antilocapridae; genus Antilocapra; species Antilocapra americana. The sequence continues at coordinate 9,254,231 of ML660765.1, read as the reverse complement.
ACGTGGGATGGGAAGATCCCCTGGAGGAGAGCATGGCAACCCATTCCAGTATTCTTCCTGGAAAATCCCATGGACAGAGGAGCCTGGTGGGCTACAGTCCACAGGGTCACACAGTCGGACATGACTAAATTGACTTAGCACGCAGAGCATGCATGCATATATTTGAGTAAAGGAGTCTGGTTGGTTGCTCAGTGGAAAGCATTTTCAGTTCAGGCCAGTAAACATTCCCAAGATGATGTTACTCAGAACCAGTTAAAATGAAGTAAAAATTTCAGGACTTTTACAAATAAGTAAGCTTTTAAAAATGATATACTAGTTTAAGATTTTCATAAATTTGTGAAAACTGTAGAGTTCCAACAGAACCAAAATCCAGTTTTCCTTGTTAGTGAAATCTTACATTAGGATGGTGTAGTTGTCACAAGTAACAGTTGACTAAAGTTTATACTTTATGCATTTTTCGTTAGAACCCCACACAGGACACCACCCTACACTTAGAGATCCTGTGTCCTTCGTCTGCTCTTGGCCATGACACTTTCTCAGATACTCTTTGTTATTAATGAATGACATTGACAGCTTTGAGTACAAATCATATATATTTTTAGAATGAACCTTAACTGATGTTTTTCTCTAATGGTTAGGACTGAAGTTAGGTTATGTTTGCGATAGCAACTACAGAGACAAATGTCATTCTTGTCGTACTCTATCAAATGAACACACTAATTCAGTATCACTCTTGAGGTTAATCTTGACCACCTGGCTGAAATAGTGTTTGTCAGATTTCTCTGCTGCATAATTAGTCTTTTTTCCTTCAATGCCATATGTTACTCTTTGAAGCATAGCCTATGTATACCTCATTTAAGGAGGAGGGAGATAAAGACCACTTCCTTGAAGGTGCAGTACCTGTACAGATTCTTTTGAATTCTTCTAATTGGAAGACTAGTCTATTTTCTTCATTTATATATTTATCCAAACATCTATTTAAATCTATGGACTTAAATATTTTATACTATAGCTTATAATTCGGTATTATTTTATTCATTTTGCTGCCCAATTTGCTTTATGTTTAGATTTGGGGAGCTCTTTCAGTTGGCTTTTGTGTCTTTTTGAAACACTGGTTGGTTTTTCTGAGGACTTCCTTACCTTTCTCTCAATCTAAAATGCTGCTGGCTTCTCTTATGTACCTGCAGTCAGTAATTTCTCCAAGGATACTTATTTTTTAAGAGTATAAAAGTTTCAAGATAAATACAGTAAATATAATACATATGAGTAGATATATTTTAGATATTCTATAGCTCAGTTCAGTTCAGTCGCTCAGTCGTGTCCGACTCCTTGTGACCCCATGGACTGCAGCAGGCCAGAATTCCCTGTCCATCACCAACTCTCAGAGTTTGCTCAAACTCCATCGAGTCAGTGATGCCATCCAGCCATCTCATTCTCCGTCATCCCCATCTCCTTCTGACTTCAGTCGTTTTCAGCCTCAGGGTCTTCTCAAATGAGTTAGCTCTTCACATCAGGTGGCCAAAGTATTGGAGTTCCAGCTTCAGCATCAGTCCTTCCAATGAATATTCAGGACTGATTTCCTTTAGGGTGGACTGGTTGGCTCTCTTTGCAGTCCAAGGGACTCTGAAGAGTCTTTTCCAACACTATAGTTCAAAAGCATCAATTCCTCAGTGCTCAGCTTTCTTCTAGACGACCTTTGTCAGCAAAGTAATGTAGGTGCTTTTTAATATACTGTCCAGGTTGGTCATAGCTTTTCTTCCAAGGAGCAAGTGTCATTTAATTTCATGGCTACAGTCATCACCTGCAGTGATTTTGGAGGTCCCCCAAAAATAAAGTCTGTAACTTTTTCCACTGTTTTGCCATCTATTTGCCATGAAGTGATGGGACCAGATGCCATGATCTTAGTTGTTTGAATGTTGAGTTTTAAGCCAACTTTTTCCACTCTCTTTCATTAAGAGGCTTTTTAGTTCTTCTTTGCCTTCTGCCATAGGGTGGTGTCATCTGCATGTCTGAAGTTATTGATATTTATCCCAGCAATCTTGATTCCAGCTTGTGCTTCATTCAGCCTGGCATTTTACATGATACACTCTGCATATAATTTAAATAAGCCAGATGACAATATACAGCCTTGACGTACTCCTTTCTCAGTTCTATAGCTCAGTTGGTAAAGAATCTACCTGCAACGCAGGAGACCCCATTTTTATTCCTGTGTCAGGAAGATTTGCTGGAGAAGGGATAGGCTACCCATTCCAGTATTCTTGGGCTTCTCTTGTGGCTCAGCTAGTAAAGAATCTGCCTGCAGTGTGGGAAACCTGGATTTGATCCCTGCGTTTGGAAGAGCCCCAGGAGAAGGGAAAGGCTACCCACTCCAGTATTCTGGGCTGGAGAATTCCATGGACTGTACAGTCCATGGGTCACAAAGAGTCAGATGTGACTGAATGACTTTCAATTTGACTTACATATATAATTTCATATATATATTCAGATTTATATATAGCAACTGGACACCATTGCTACTGGGATTTAGTACTTCTAGGCACTTTTAGTGGAAAGAAAAAAGAAATATTATGTGTGTATTTTTACACACACACAAACATTTTATATATATCAACATGTATCTACATAACATTAAACATGAGTTCATACTGATGTCTCCAACTCTAACCAATTACTACATGGACTGTTCTAATCTTTTCTCCTTCAAGGTTTTTAACTTCTCATAGCCACAATAAGGCACCTGATCCCAGCATCTGCCATTTATTTATTTGATTGCTAAATAATTGATTAATTGATTTCTAAATAATTAATTTATTGTTCAGTCCCATTATATATGTATTTTGGTTTCAGAATTGTTAACCCTACCCTCATATGGCTTTACCAACTAAAGTAGGGTGCTTACTTATCGTCCTTTTGCCTTTAGTCTTATAGCTGCAACTCATTTCCAAAGTTACATTGATCAGCGTGTTTTTCTCCCTGCCCCCATTTAGTGAGACTGCTTCATTCACTTGTACTACAATTAGATTGTTAAGTTCTGTCACTTTTTACAAAACTGGGTCCTCCATTCTCCCAAATGTTTTTTGCTTAACTAGTATACATTAAAGTTCTCCCTTTGTGCTACAAAGTTCTATAGGTTTTGACAAATGCATAATGTCATATATCCATCAGCATCATTCTTACTAAGTAATTTCAACCTCCTAAAATATTCAGAGTACTTCACATATTCAGCCCCATCTCCAAACACCAGACAACAACTGATCTGTTCACAATCCATGTAGTTTTACTTTTCCAGATGTCATATAATTGGAATCATGCAATATGTAGCCTAGTTTCTTTCACTTAGAATTTAGATTCAAGTCTTCACACAGACTGACAAATCATTATTTTTATCTCTGAAGAGAAGTCCACTGAATTGACATATTAAAATTTATCCACGTATTTTTTGAAGGATATCTTGGTTAATTCCTGATTTTTGTGATTATGAATGAAGTTACTATTATTCACATGCAGGATTTTGCAAGGACATAACTTTTCAAACCAATTTAGTAAGAATGTAGGGGAATGATTGTTAGATTATGTGGTAAAACTGTGATTTGCTTGGGAAGAAACTTCCATACTGTGTTTGAAAGTCTTGTATCATTTTTAATTTCTACCAGTACCAAATGAAAGGTTCTGATGTTCTATATCCTTGGCAGGGATTAGTATTGTCTGGTTTTGGATTTTACACATTCTAATAAATGTGTAGTAGTGTATCATTCCTGTGTAAATTTGCAATTCCCTGATAAGACACAATGTTAAACATCTTTTTAAATATCTACATGCCATCTACATACTTCCTTTGGTGAACTGTCTGGTAAGATCTCGTATCCATTTCTTAATGGCCTGTTTAATATATTTTGTTGAGTTATAAGAGTTCTTTGTGTACTGTGGGCACACATTCTTTATCAGAGATTGTGTTATGAAAGTTTATCCATTCACTTATTGAAGGACATCTTGGTTAACTCTAGATTTTTGTGATTATCAATAAAGTTACAATTAATATTCACACGCAGGATTTTGTAAGGACATATCTTTTCCAGTATGTAGCTTGTCTTTTCCTATTCTAACAGTGAATTTTGTAGAGCAGTGGCTTGATTTTAATAAAGACCAAGTTATTTTTTTCTTTCATGAATCAGGCCTTTAGTGTGGTATCTAAAAACTTACTGACAGATATCCTGGCAAGACAATGGTTAGGGCTCCACATTTCTGCTGCAGAGGACACCAGTGTGATCCTTGGTCAGGGAACTACGATTCCACCTGTGTGACATGGCCTGCAAACTAAAAACTTACTGACAAAAACAAACCAGATTTTTCTCCAATGTTTTCTTTTTCAAGTTTTAATATGTCTATATTTTACATTTAGGTTTACTCTCTAAATTTATCATAACTTTTATGTATTATGTAAGATATATTTTTTATACAATTGTCTAATTTTTCTAGTACCATTTATCGAAAAAATATATTTTTTCCATTAAATTGCCTCTTTGCCTTTTTTAATCACTTCACTGTTGAAGTAGAGTTGAACTACAATATTATACTCATTTCAAGTGTATAGCATATTGATTCAGTATTTTGATAGATTATACTCCATTAGAAGTTATGACAAAATAATGGGTATGACTTCCTGTGCTGTACAATATATCCTTGTTGTTTATCTATTTTATGTATGGTAGTTTGTATCTCTTAGTCCTCTACCTCTAATTTGTCTTTCCACACCTGCCTCTCCACGTCGGTAACCACTAGTTTGTTTCCTGTACTTATGAGTCTGTTCTGCATATTCATTTATTTGCATTATACTTTAGTTTCCACATACAAGTAATATCCAGTATTTGTTTTTCTTTTGTCTGACTTATTTCATGAAGCATAATATTCTTTAGGTCCATCCATGTTTCTGTAAATGGCAGAACTTCAACTTTTAGAGCTGAATAATTTTCCATTACACACACACACACACACACACACACACACACACACACACACACACA
>ML660765.1:9122475-9246398 GCA_007570785.1 Antilocapra americana | reverse complement strand
CAGTCAGGGCATGGGGCTCAGCAGTCGGGGCACGGGGCTCAGCAGTCGGGGCACATGGGCTCAGCAGGTGGGGCACGGGGCTCAGCTGTTGGGGCATGAGGCTCAGCAGTTGGGGCATGGGGCTCAGCAGTCGGGGCATGGGGCTCAGCAGTTGGGGGCTCAGCTGTTGGGGCATGGGGCTCAGCAGTTGGCAGCTCAGCAGTTGGGGCACGAGGCTCAGCAGTCGGGGCACGGGGCACAGCCATTGGGGGCTCAGCCTTTGGGGCACGGGGCTCAGCAGCTGTAGCTCCTGGGCTCTAGAGCACAGGCTCAGTAGCTGTGGCACGCAGCCTTAGCTGCTCCGCAGCACGGTGGGATCTTCCTGGACCTGGGAAAGGAACCCATGTCTCCTGCACTGGCAGGGGGATTCTTCACCACTGAGACACCAGGGAAGCCCAGTGACTTCTTTTTAAGTTACTCATTCCGATTGGGTATTGCTGACCTATAGGAAAACAAGGCATTTGTATCGTAACCTTATGTTTCCTGTGACTGTGCTGTAATTTACTTGTTAGTGCCAAGAGATTTCTTTAGATTCTCCATTTTCCACATTGTTGATCATCCTCTCAGAAAATACAGTTTCATTTCTACCTTCTGAATCTGTATGTGTATGTGTGTGTGTATTATATGTGTGTGTATATATTTCTCCTTCTTTATGAAATTTTTGTTGTATTGTACTAACTAGAACTTCCAATAAAATGTTAAATAAGCATGCTAATTTTAGGAGGAAAATTTCCAGTCTCAAACCACTTAGAATCACCTTAGTGATAGGTGTTCTGGAGGCAGAACTTTTTGTTTGTTTGTTTGTTTTGATCAAGTGAGGAAATTTCCATTTAGTTTGCTGAGAGTATTGGCTTTTGTTAAATGTTATTTCTAAATCAATTGATATTTATGAGTTTTCCTCTTTAGCCAGTTATTGTGGTGAATTACATTGATTTTTTTTTTAATGCTGAAACTGCTTCATTTCCCCTGCATATATTCCATTTGGTGTATAATTCTTTTTTACATTTTTTGATTCATTTGCAAATATTTTATTTAGAATTTTTTGTTCTCTGTTTATGAGAATTTCTGGATGATAGTTTTCTTTCTATGTAATGTCTTTATCTGGTTTGGTTTATGGTGGAACTACCCTCACAGAAGAAAGCATTGGATGGAATATTTCATAAATGTCAATTAAATCAAGTGGATTGAAAGTGCTGTTCAGGTCATCTATATCTTTAACGATTTTCTGCCTGCCTTATAGATTTATTAGCAACTATTATAGTGTGTTCTGTCCCACAATAGAAGTTAAAAAAATTGAAAGAAAAAAGTTATTTAAAAATCAGCAACTAAATATCAGAATATGGAGCAAAGAAAGAGTAAAAATCCATCAGGGCTGTGTTCTGAGTACTGCGGAAAGTGTGTCCATGAGCATTTAGCGCTTAGAGACCAACTATGGCAGGTTCACATTTGCTCTTTGCAGGAACAAATCTGGGGAAGGAATTGCTCACTTGAAATCACATTACCCAGCCTTCCCCCAGCTTGAGTTTAGGGAGGCTCATGTGGCCTCTTCTAAGCCACAGGATGCCTACAGAAGTGCAGTAAATATATTTCATACCATTGTTTGAGAAAGATCTGTGATTTCCTCACCTTTTCTGTCTCCATTTCTGAGTTGATGGCTGAAACTCAGGGCAATTTTGGGAGTTACTTTTCTAGATGGCTCATCTTTTGTCTCTGGAAACCCAAAGACTGTGGAACAGAATATGGCTCACCTAACCCTGGAATGGCACCTACCCCTGGAATGTTACATAAGTAATAACATTTTTGTTTTTTGCTCTGTTTAGCCACTGATTTTATCATATACAATACAGTACATATTGTTTCCATAACAAATACAATAATCTGTCCTCCTTTCCTGCAAGACCTGGAGGGACAGAAAAAAGGACAACAGACAGGTACAGAAAATGACAGGCAACTTGCAAAAGCAAAGTAAATCAAAGCTACAACAATAACAGCAAGAACTTTAAATGCAGGCTTATTTATGACTGTCATATAGGAGAATATTATTTTTTGCCAGCCACATGCATTAATAATTAGAATCTAGTCATTTATGTGATGTTGTAACTACTTACCTAATTAACTTTCAAATTTTTGAACAGACCATAGATGAAGAACTCCCTAACTAAATGTGAGAAACAAATAATATATTCTTACCTGAATGCACAGTGTTCTGTTCATGTCATCCCCATAACCACAAAATGATAAAAGTAAACATACAATTTTTTTTTCATTAAAGTAAAAGTATGCACTTTAACATTTTCAGTGTTATTTTTAAAAAGCATTTACCATGAGTTGACAATGAAAATTGCCTAAGTTCATTGTCAAGTAATTAGGAAAAATTATCTCTGAAACACACACACTCACAGATACACAATTTTCCTTCTTTTCTAGGAAATAAAAGCAACTAATGGAAGATAACTCTTTACGTATTCCTATATTTTAACAGTATATTCATCATATAAAACACAAAAGATTAAAAGCCGATTGAAAACTGACAGTGTAGCTTCTTTAGCATATCAAAGCATAACTGATAAAAACTCTGAAAATAAAATTACAGGTTAAGAGTTTTCTCAGACAGGTAAAAATGACCGAAAGGAATGAAGGAGAGTCACAGATTTTAGAAAATAGCAGCCCTGAATTACACAGTCCTTCACAAGCTCTGTTAGCATTTAACAACCTCTCTCAAATTACAAAGTTTCCATTTAGCAATTATAAAAAAGCATTTGCCTTTAAATTTTATATGATATACCTGTGTTCAAATTCAGATCTCTGATTTAATTTATATGTTAAAACAAACAACTATTTTGGAAAGCTTTGTTAATAAGGATGGGTATATTTTCAGTCAATGCTTATGAGTAAATTTCTCTGAGCATGCTAGATAACAACATTTATTACACAAAATTCTATACTCCCTCAGCATTCATCTGTGAGAACATGGAGAGAACCTGAAGAAACTGACTTTACTCACGTAATAAATGAAATAATGATAAAAAGACAGCAAGAGCTAAAATATATTAAATGCTATCTGCATATAAAGAACTTTACTATTTTTTTAATTATTCATGTTCTCAGATTTTAAAAACAGGATGGGTGCAAATCATTATTCTAGTTTATCAGATGAGGAAACTTTAAAGACTTAGCAAAGTGGCCAAATTATTACATCTCTTAAAATCGAGAGCTGAGACAAACTGAAGTATCTCCAATTTCATGTTCTTTACCCACGCTTTGCACTAAATTTCAACCACTTTCTCTCTCCTTTTTAACCAGATGACACACTGAGGTCATAGCCTACTTCAGTGGTTTATTTTTAATCCCTCACTTGCCCCTCAATGTCTTTTTGGATCTCTCCCTGCTTTTCCCCTTCACTCCTTCTATCAGTGTCTCGGACATGTGTTTTAAACATTACTCATGTTTCTATGATCATGATTTCACTATTTAGATCAATGTAATTACTGCATACCCAAGATAAAAATGTGTGTTATGGTATTTACAGGAACCCCTGTGATTGTGAGACAGAGACAGTAGGGCTACCTCTGTTAGCTGTGATAGATCATCAAAGAATACAAGATCAAGAATGTCAGGAAGGCAAGAATAGGGTCCAACGGTCTGGCTGGGTATATCAGTTTTCTGTGGTTGCTTTGGGGAACTACTACAAACTGCATGGCTCAAAACAACAGAACTTTTCCCCCTCATAGTTTTTGAAGTCAGAGTCTAAAATCCGTGGTGACAGGGTTACATTCCCTCTGGGGAATCTAAGGGAGAGTCCTACCTTGACTATTACCATTTTTGGTGGATTTTGGCAACCCTGATTTTTCTCTGCTTATGGCCACATCACTCCAGTCTCTGCCTCAGTCTTCACATCACCTTCCCTGGGTTCTCAGAAAACTCCCTCATTACCCTTCCTAGTTAGTAGTCTCCAAGAACCACTCCTCTCATGTCTGTCTCTAGATTAACTTCAAATAAAACCATAACTGGAGTAATTATAAATTACTGGAAATAAATGGAGTAATTTATAAATTAAATTTATACAAATTCATATAAATAATATTTATATAGGAGGTATCACCGAAAGATTATCCACTAAGCTCCAAAGAAATAGTGAAAGTGAATGTTGTTCAGTTGTGTCTGACTCTTTGTGACCCCATGGAATGTGTAGTGACCCTGAATTCTCTAGGCCAGAATACTGGAGTGGTTAGCCTTTCCCTTCTCCAGGGGATCTTCCCAACCCAAGGATCAAACCCAGGTCTTCCACATTGCAAGCGGATTCTTTACCAGCTGAGCTATAAGGGAAGCCCAAGAATACTGGAGTGGGTAGCCTATCCCTTCTCCAGGGGATCTTCCTGACCCAGGATTTGAACCAGGGTCTCCTGCATTGCAGGCGGATTCTTTACCAACTGAGCTATCAGGGAAACCCATAGAAACAACCCTTAGGATAAATGATGGGGTTTCAATTCAACTGAAGAACCTCATCAGACCACTGGAATCACATACTATGGGCAATCATCCTTTCAAAACACCAGTTAAGAGAGAGAAACCATTCAAAAGGCCATTTATAAATTTCATGAGCAATAAGACTGTAGGGAAAACTACCAAGAATGTAAATTTTATCTGTTTAACTTATTACCTGAATATATGCATTTCGAGAAAATGAGGGACAAGTTATAACTAAATAAAATCATGTAACCTATTAAAACTTGGTAGAAAACTGAGATGCAGAAGTACTAAGTCTAGGACTCCTAGTAACTTAGTATATGACATTAAAAAGTTATTTTAATTTTGTGTTACCCAGTGCCCTAAATAGAAAATAAATATTAAAAAGTTATGTCTGCTAGACCTAGATAAATGCTTCAAGAATATTAACATAGCATGTTATGCAAAACATTAAGCCCCACATAATTAATAATATTGTAATCAACTTGAATTTTTTAATTATTTTCACAGTTAAAGATAAGGGTACCACCTTATCCTGTGTGCATACCTTTACGTTACCATAATATCAGATTATATGAAAATCTGTCTCCATGAAAAGAAACTGCTTTTAAAAAAAGTTAGTTTAAAAATAGAACTTTTAATAAAACTATCTCCTTGGGAAGGAGACAATTTTTCACAGTGGCTGACAGCATATTGACCTAAATATTAAACTACCCATTGTCCTGAAAATATTTTATATCTTTAAATTTCTGAAAAACAAGTTTTAAATGGTTTTATATATACATAGTTGCATGTAGACAGCTCTTCTTACAGAACTGCTGCTGCTGCTGCTAAGTCGCTTCAGTCGTGTCCGACTCTGTGCCACCCCATAGACAGCAGCCCACCAGCCTCCACAGAACTATATGGATGCAAATTGATACAATTTTGCTTTGTAGTTTCAAAGACCAATAAACTCTTCTTTTAATCTGCTAATCTAACAGTAAGTGTCCTGGCAGTATGATGCTTGAGAAGTTCTGGAAGCCTGGAGAACTGCCTGCTTTCCCTGACATCGCAGCACAGCCACTCCGGGCATGCAGTGCTGCCCTCTGCTACCCTCTGCTCACTACGACTACCTAAAGAAAGCTAGCTGCCCAGTCGTGTCCACTCTCTGTGACCTGTGGGCTCTAGCCTGCCAGGACCCTGTGCTCACAGAATCCTCCAGGCAAGAACACTTGAGTGAGCTGCCATTTCCTTCTCAATCTATGACTGCATGGCATCACTTTTTTTATTTTGGAGTCAGACTTTTTGTATGTACCTATGGGTCACAAAGACTCAGACACGACTGAGCGACTAACTTCACTTCAGGCATAAAAGTGTTGACGTACAGTTGATTTACGGTATTATATTAGTTGCAGGTATATAACAAGGAGGTCCAACCAGTCCATCCTGAAAGAAATCAGTCCTGAATGTTCACTGGAAGGACTGATGCTGAAGCTGAAACTCCAATACTTTGGCCACCTGATGCAAAGAACTGACTCATTTGAAAAGACCTTGATGCTGGGAAAGATTGAAGGTGGGAGGAGAAGGGGATGACAGAGGATGAGATGGTTGGATGGCATCACTGACTCAATGGACATGACTTTGAGTAAACTCTGGGAGTTGGTGAGGGACAGGGAGGCCTGGTGTGCTGCAGTCCATGGGGTTGCAAAGAGTTGGACATGACTGAGTGACTGAACTCAACTAATACAGCAATTCAGTATTTTTACAGATTATACTCCCTAAAACATCATATAGGATAATGGCCATAATTCTTTGTGCTAACCAGCATACGTGGGTTGATTATCTGCTTCACACGTACTAGTTTGTATCTCTTAATGCCATATGCTTATTAACATGTCCCTCCCTCTCTCCCTTCCCCATTGGTAACCACTAATTTGCTTTCTGTATCTACTGAGTCCATTTCTGTTACTTTCCAGATTCCACATATAAGTGATGTTGTACAGTATTCCTCATTCTCTGTCTCACTTATTTACACTAAGCATAATCTTCGCTAGGTCCATCCACACTTATTAAAATGCAGAATCTCATTCTTTTTTAAAGCTAAGTAATACTCCATTGTATGTACCAATCACATCTTCTTTATCCATTCATCTTTGATGGTCACTTGGGTTGCTGCTATATTTTGGACTTAAATTCTGGCTCACTGCTTAGTTACTCAGTGATCTTGGGCAATTTTATTTATTCTTTTATGCTTTAGTGCTATCATATATAAATAGGAATGTCAATAGTAATTATCCCATACAATTGCTGTGATGATTCAGTGAGTTAAAGGAGTGCTTAGAAGAGAGCCTGGACATTGAAACATGTTAAGTATCAGATGTGAAATCAATCGCCAGCCCAGGATTGTTGCTCGGGGCTGCTGCACCGAGATTTCTCCGGGGGAGGGAGTCAGGAGGGAGAAGGGAGGGGGGTTCTGGAGGGGGAGCATATGTACACCCATGGCGGTATCATGTCATTGTACGGCAAACCAATAAAAAAATAAAATAAAAAGAAGAAGAAGAGAGCCTGTAAACTTGTAAATATTTAACAAAAATGAGTGACTAATGGTGATGATGATGGTTTGAATCTTCTGCCTCAACTTTCTACACAGTCACACATTGTGGCAAGAGTCTACAAATTACAGTTAATATGTACTATTTGCACAGATAATGATAAAGGCCCAAGTTGGGAGAGTAAATGTATTATGTACTGCCATGTGACAGGAGCTAAGCTCAACACTGGAGATGGAAATGAAATTGTGAACAAAATATATAGGTGAAATAAGAGTTAACCATCTAGTATATATAAAAGAAGTATATATGATATGAACACACTACATAATAATTACTTGTGCATGTACATTATGTCTGTCTCTTCTCTGATCTTTTACATATCTTACGAAATTTGTTCAATTCATTCATTTTCATAAATGAGCTACAATATTTTACTTATATGCTTAATTCTAGGAGCACAGTTCCATGCCATCTATATTTCTACCACCCTGTACTTAATTATATCTCAACTTTTTACTTATATGCTTAATTCTAGGAGCACAGTTCCATGCCATCTATATTTCTACTACCCTGTACTTAATTATATCTCAACTTTGGACCTAGGTGTTTTAGAAAGTGGATAAATCCTGTAGTTTTCATAATGTTTAGCTAATGTTAAGATTTTATTCATGACTCTGAGAACCTTGAGAAGATACTCCTTTATAAATTAGCACAACCACAAAATAAAAATTATAGGAATTATATCCTATTGTAATGATTAGGGACTGAACTGTTGACCCTCAAGCTCTGCAGGATCTTCTTGAACTGAAACCTATTTCTTTCTTGAAAAAGGCATGTACAGTCCAACACTTCTCCTTTGGGAACCTGGCAGCAAAGCAATAAGTCTCTGTAAGGTATTTTAATATTCAGGAAATGGCAGGATTTATTCTCCCATGAATAGGAGAAAAAGATTCCTGGATGAATACAGCCTCAGAAGCCACTACATAAAACATGGCTTTGAAAAAGTTGTCAACCAAATGTGGGAGAAATGAGTAGACTGTGGTAGAATGGATGGGGATGCAAAAGAGGGAATAATGATCTATTACCACCAAATGATGCTGCTATAGATGGTGCTATGCTGAGATTAGTGAATATAGCTGTCCACTCACTCTCACTGATTACTAATACCAGTGCAATCACTACCACTACAGAATCAAAAATCAGAGAGCAAAATTGAATGATTTAAATATGGAAATATGTTAGGTTAACTAAATACATAAAATAGCTTAACTAATACATAAAATATGTATTAGTTATGCTTAACTAAATATATAAAATAGCTAATAACCCCAGATCACTTCATATGTGAAATGTATTACTCCAATATTGCAAATACTGCACATATTAAATAATTTAATGTTCACAACTCTTTGAGGTGGTGCTATTTATCTTCGCTTTACAGATGAAGAGACTGAGGCACAAAGGAATTAAGTGACTTGCCTGCAAGAAGTCAGACCTTAGATCTGGTCACTGACCCTGCATGGTGACTCAACAGTTATTTTTCAATTCACCTGCTAACCACTGTCCCAAATTAAAACCTATAAAAAGTACAGCAAGAGAGCTACAAGTACAACTTACAGGAAGCCTAGAGGTAATGAGACTCCTGAAGAAGCTGAAGAGCTAATGAGTCATCTGTGAATAAACTGTGAATTTCTTTTTCAGTGTCTTTCTCAATCTGGCATCTTTCACAACCACAAAATAAATGTTCAGAAACAACGAACAGCAGAAATAATAAAGCCTGGGGCAAGTGTTTGGTTAGTTTGCCTGCTAAGCAGTAGCTGTAAATTTATACTGCTTTCCTTCATAACTGAATTTAGAATTCCAGCCACCATGAAAGAGATATTCTCAAAATGCTCAGACACCCCTGCAGATACCTCCACGCTCTCGAAGCTCTTAAACCTACTGCACACCCACTGAGGCACTGTGTCCAGTGTTGGACAGAGAGCCCCTGAAAATCAGGCTGTACGGCAGGATCTGCCCTGATCATGCAGTTCCACAGAGATAACAGCACTTCAGTTTCAGAGTGGGACTATTCTTCCTACATGCTCTACGAGGCTCTGATTCCTCAGAAATATTGAGGAACTGATGTGGACAAGAGGGAGAAATATTACGGTCACTGATTAAGGAGCCAAGAAAGAACACTATGAGCTTGCCACGAGGCTGGTGATGTTCTGCCCTGCAACACAGGTGGGTGTACATATACGCACATACTCTGCTTTGCCTTTTTGGAGCAGTGACTCTGCCCAATTCATCCCTATTTCTCTTAGTTACTACAAAACCTGCCAGGTTTAGGCACTGATACTTACACCTGTATGAGTTAGGTTTATTACTTATACGTTCAGGCTTCCCTTGTGGCTCAACAGTAAAGAATCCGAGTGCAAGTTCGATCTCTGGGTTGGGAACATGGCCTGGAGAAGAAAATGGCAACCCACTGCAGTTTTCTTGTCTGGAGAATTCCATGGATGGCAGGCTACAGTCCATGGCTGTAGCAACTACAGCAACAAACAACAAAAATTTATATGCTCATGTCTGTTTTCCTCATCTTTGAAAAAAAAATTGAAATAGCACAATGCAGGGTTTGGAGGAGGATTAAGGAAAATAAAATACATAATTACCAGTACCTTTTAATCTATCAGTAAATATTATCTGTCATTATTTCATCCATGTGTTTGAACTTCATGTTAACCCTTGAGATAGCTAAGACTCTGAAAGCTAAAGAGACAGTCGCAAAGGCCAACTTAATTGCTGAAATTCTTACGTGTAATAAGCAGAAGACTGAAGATTCCTTTATTGAGTAGCTTTTTTAAAACTGAACTTGATTTAGAAGTTAATAGTTTGTCAGTTGATGGGCATCTAGGTTGCTTCCATGTCCTGGCTATTGTAAACAATGCAGCGATGAGCATTGGGGTGCACGTGGCTCTTTCAATTCTGGTTTTCTCAGTGTATATGCCCAGCAGTGGGATTGCTGGGTCATATGGCAGGTCTATTTGCAGTTTTTTAAGGAACCTCCACACTGTTTTCCATAGCGGCTGTACTAGTTTGCAATCCCACCAACAGTGTAAGAGAGTTCCCTTTTCTCCACATCCTCTCCAGCATTTATTACTTGTAGATTTTTGGATTGCAGCCATTCTGAGTGGTGTAAAGTGATATCTCATTGTGGTTTTGATTTGCATTTCTCTGATAATGAGTGATGTTGAGCATCTTTTCATGTGTTTGTTAGCCATTTTTATGTCTTCTTTGAAGAAATGTCTGTTAAGTTCTTTGGCCCACTTTTTGAGTGGGTCGTTTATTTTCCTAGAATGGAGCTGCAGGAGTTGCTTGTATATTTTTGAGATTAATTGTTCGTCCGTTGCTTCATTGGCTATTATTTTCTCCCATTCTGAAGGCTGTCTTTTCACCTTGCTTATCGTTTCCTTTGCTGTGCAGAAGCTTTTAATTTTAATTAGGTCCCATTTGTTTATTTGTGCTTTTATATAAGAAAGCTGTGGTACATATACACAATGGAATATTACTCAGCATTAAAAAAAATTCATTTGAATCAGTTCTACTCAGATGGACGAAACTGGAGTCCATTATCCAGAGTGAAGTAAGCCAGAAGCAAAAACAACAATACAGTATATTAACGCATATATATGGAATTTAGAAAGAGGGTAACGAGAACCCAGCATGTGAGACAGCAAAAGGAACGCAGATGTATAGAATAGACTCGTGGACTCTGTGGATGAGGGTAAGGGTGGGATGATATGGGAGAATGGCATTGAAACATGTTAATTATCATACGTGTAATCAATCGCGAGCCCAGGATTGATGCTCGGGGCTGGTGCATCGAGATTTCCCGGGGGGAGGGAGGAGGGAGGGAGGAGGGAGGGGGGTTCTGGAGGGGGAGCATATGTAAACCCATGGTGATATCATGTCATTGTTTGGCAAAACTAATAAAAAAAATGGTAAAAAAAAAAAAAGAAGAAGTTAATAGTTCATTTTTCATGATCATCTGACATGAACAGATGCCTTATTTGTTCATCTGATATGAACAGACGACTCACTGGATAAGTCCCCGATGCTGGGAAAGATCTTGGGCAGAAGGAAGAGAGCATCAGAGGATAAGCTGGCTGGACCACATACAGATGCAATGAACATGAACTTGAGCAAACTCTGGGAGATGGTGAGGGACAGGGAGGCCTGGTGTGCTGCAGTCTGCAAAGAGATGGACACAACTGGACAACTGAAAAACAACAGCCAGATCATTTTTCATACCTGAGCCTCAACCAATCCTATTCTATCATTTTACAGATTTAAAAACATGTAAAAAATGCAATGGTCAGGCTTCCCTGGTGGCTCAGAGGCAAACAGTCTGCCTGCAATTTAGGAGATATGAGTTTGATCCCTGATCCAGGAAGATCCCACATGCAGTGACGCAACTAAGCCAGGGTACCACAGGTAGTGGGCCTGTGCTCTAGAACCAGGGGACCGCAATGGCTGAGCTCACAAGCCACAACCACTGAAGCCCACCCACCCTACAGCCCCGTTCCACAGCAAGTCACAGGAATGAGAAGCCGGCACACCGCAACTACAGAGGAGCTCCCTCTCGTCACAGCTAGAGAAAAGCCCATACAGTCATGAAGAGCCAGCATGGCCAAAAAATAAGTATTAACAAATAAATAAAATTATGTACATATAAAAGGCTATGGTCAAGTCCGCGCTACCCAAGTCATCTGGGAAATATGTATCCTCCTTCCTCCCTAAACAAAAAGGATTAGAGATTTCCACTTTACACAGATAAAGAGCTCAAGAGCCATCAACCCCATCCTGTCAATATAGAAAAAGCTGGACAAAGTCAAAATCAACCACTCTGCTTAAATCCATCAGAGAATTGAGGGTAAACTTCTGACCAGAAAACTGGAGAAAAAGGAAGTGTAGTGAATCACAGCTTACTTGGAGTAGGAGAAGCTGAAGCCTCTAACTGCTGGGAAAACAAAAATTCATTGGTTAATTGCTGGAGGCTGATTGTGGACTAGCTTCTGAACTAAAAAGGCCAGTTTTACGGGGACCCTCATATTTGACAAGGTTTACCTCCAAGAACCCCAAGACTAGACTGCGCTTGGGTCAAGAGGAGGAGGAAGGAATCCATTTTGAAATCTGCCCAGAGCTTGTCTCTAAAACAAAAGCCTGACCTGAAGAGAAACAACTTTACCAGAACCTTCAGTTATTTACGGGAAGAGGAACCCAAAATGTGACTCCCTTTGAGGCTTCCTGTATCTCCTAAGAGAAGGATAAAAGGCTAAACAACTCTTCTGAAGGCCAAAGCCAAGGGACTCTGGTCCTATAAACATGGAGATTTAGTCATAAGATTACAGGAACATTCCCCTCTGTAAATATCTTATCACCACATCAGCAGTATAACATGGATTGTAAATCAAAGAACCGAAAGCCACAGGCTCCAATTTAGATGGAGTTTCTAGGGAAATTCAAAGACAAAGGCAAAGACAAAATAAGGACAGCAGAGGAGACCAAACTCTGTGACACACACATTAAACACAGCTTAACTCCAGTCAGATAAACATAAATCCTCGCACTAAAGGCCTATTTAACTAAGTACATATTAGCTGATACATCATGTCTGGGTTTCAACAAAAAATTAAAAGTCCTTCTAAAAGGCAAGGAAAAAAATGCAGCCTAAAAATAAAAAGCAAGCAAGAGTACTGGACACAGATATAATGGCCGTTTTGGAATTATCAGATATGAAATTTTAAGTAACCATAATTAAGGACATTAATAGAAAAAGGGAGCAACATGCAAGAAAAGATGTATAATGTAAGCTGAGAGATGGCAACTCTATGAAAGAATTTTTTTAATAGTAGACATAAAAAATCACTAACAAAAATAAAGAGTGCCTATGATTTTTAACAGTAGACATAAAAAAAAACACTGTAACAAAAATAAAGAATGCCAAAAAGGAAGAATGCCTATGATGAGTTCATTAGTAAAATGGACATAACTGAGTAAAGATTCAGGAAAGATTCATAACTGAACTTGAAGATATGCTAATGAAAACTTTACAAATTGAAAAGTGAACAGAAAAAGGAATGAAAAAAAATGGAACAGAATATCCAGGAATAATAAGAATACCAAATATCAATAAACAACCTATAATAAGAGTAGAAAAGGGTTTTTATTTGAGCCAATCTGAGGACGATAGCCCAGGAGACACAGAATCAATAGCACTTGAATTGTGGTCTGTTTGACTACAAAATGGGTAAGTCTTATAAAGGCAAAAACCATAAAATTATGTAAGTTCTTTGCCAAGAATTAGACTGGAGCTGGAAAGAAGCAAGGGTGCTTATTAAAAGTAAGGCCTGGCTGGGATTGGAAATGACAGCCTTGTTACAAGGGGAAACCATAAGACCATACGGCTGCTGCTGGCAAATGCTGGCAGATATTGTTTTGAGAAAGAAATAGATGTCTTTGAGTCTGATACAGTTTAGAAAGTTCAAGTTCTCAGTGATACAGGAACATGTCTAAAACAATATCCATAATGGCCACCTGGCTCCATTCTGGATATCTGAACCATCGTTATTCCATTTTGACATTTAGATACATTCTTTTCTTTAATAGTTAAAGCAGATATACAATGTATTTTTGACAGGCCATAAAACAGGCTATTCTGGTTAACATAAATTCAAGTAAAATTATGTAGAATCGAGAATAACTTCGTCATGCCTCAGTATATGAAAATTTCATCCACCAGAAAGAAGCAGAGGATATCTGAAATAACAATGAATAAGACTTTCCCAAAATTAATGACAGATAACAAATTACAGATCCAAGAAGCTCTGAAAAAGTTAATCAGGATAAGTACAAAAATGTAAAACTAGGCATATCCATTTTCAAACCACAGAACATCAAAGGTAAATAAAAAATCTAGAAGGAAGCCAGAGGTGGAGAGGGGATGGGATAACTTACCTACAAAGAAAGATATATATATTACACTGGACTTATCTTTAGAAAACTTGCATACAAGAAGAGAATGGAGTGAAATATCTGAAGTGTTGAATAAAAAATACAGTAAAACATAATTCTGTATCCAACATAATTATCGTTCAAAAGTGAAGAGAAAAAAGTCTTTCTCAAATAAACAAAAGATGATGGAATTTGGTCACTATTGAAATAACCTGTGGAAAATTCTTAAAGAGATTGGAATACCTGACCATCTTACCTGCCTCCTGAGAAATTGGTATGCAGTTCAAGAAGCAACAGTTAGACTGGGACGTGTAATAACAGACTGGTTCCAGATTCAGAAAGGAGTATGTCAAGGCTGTATATTGTCACCCTACTTATTTAACTTATATGCAGAGTACTTCATGTGAAATGCTGGGCTGGATGAAGCACAAGCTGGAATCAAGATTTCCAGTAGAAATATCAATAACCTCAGAAATGCAGATGACACCACCCTTATGGCAGAAACAAAGAAGAACAAAAGAGCTTCTTGAGGAAAGTGGAAGAGGAGAGTGAAAATGTTGACTTAAAACTCAGCATTCAAAAAAGTAAGATCATGGCATCTGGAGCCATCGGTTCAGTTCAGTTCAATCACTCAGTTGTGACCAACTCTTTGTGACCCCATGGACTGCAGCACAACAGGCCTCCCTGCCCATCACCAACTCCAAGAGTTTACTCAAATTTATGTCCATTGAGTCAGTGATGCCATCCAACCATTTCTTCCTCTGTTGTCCCCTTCTCCTCCCACCTTCAATCTTTCCCAGCATCAGGGTCTTTTCAAATGAGTCAGTTCTTCGCATCGGGTAGCCAAAGTATTGGAATTTCAGCTTCAGCATCAGTCCTTCCAATGAATATTCAGGACTAATTTCCTTTATAATGGACTAGTTGGATTTCATGGCAAATAAATGGGGAAACAATGGAAACAATGACAGACTTTATCTTCTTGGGCTCCAAAACCACTGCAGATGGTGATCGCAACCATGAAATTAAGACACTTATTCCTTGGAAGGAAAGTTATGACCATCCTAGATAGCATGTTAAAAAGCAGAGACATTACTTTGCCAACAAATGTCCGTCTAGTCAAGGCTATGTTTTTTCCAGTGGTCATGTATGAATGCAAGAGTTGGACTATAAAGAAAGCTGAGTGCTGAAGAATTGATGCTTTTGAACTCTGGTGTTGGAGAAGACTCTTGGGAGTCCCTTGGACTGCAAGGAGATCCAACCAGTCCATCCTAAAGGAGATCAGTCTTAGGTGTTCATTGGTAGGACTGATGTTGAAGCTGCAACTCCAATACTTTGACCACCTGATGCAAAGAATGACTCATTGGAAAAGACCCTGATGCTGGGAAAGATTTAGGTCAGGAGGAGAAGGGGACGACAGAGGATGAGATGGCTGGATGGCATCACTGACTCAATGGACATGGGTTTGGGTGGACTCAGGGAGTTGGTGATGGACAGGGAGATCTGGTGTACTGCAGTTCATGGGGTTGCAAAGAGTTGGATACGACTGAGTGACTGAACTGAACTGAACTGAACTATATAACAGAGGGAACTGTACTCAATATCTTATAATAACCTATAATGGAAAAAAAATGAAAAACGGAATCAGTTTGGTATATACCTGAAACTAGCACAGAATTAGAAATCAACTATAGTTCAATAAAAAGATTTTAAAAAATCAAGTACACAAGCAACAGAACAAAATAAATCTCAAATAACTGACCATTATGAAATTGAGATTGAGGAATGACAATATCATGATGAAATAAACCTGGGAAATCGAGGGATCCTCCCCTAGAAGTTTCAGTATGATCACAGCCTTGCCAACAACTTGAATTTGAACTTTTAGCATTGCACAGTGACAGAATAAACTTCTGTTGTTTCAGGCCCTTCAGTTCATAGCAGTTTGTTATGGCTGTTCTGGAAGGCTAAGACAGCTTTGTTTGATTATGGCTGGGAATCTTAGCTCCCCAGCCAGGGATCAAACCCATTTCTCTTGCAGTGGAAGCATGGCATCCTAACCACAGGACCACCACTGGTTCCCTGACAGTTTATTTAGCAACAAAAGCAGAAGGAACAATTCCTACCTCACTGTATGAGGCCAACCTTGTCATAATACCCAATCAGATGAAGACCCTAGAAGGAAAGAAATCTATAAACCAGTAATTTTATCAACAAAGAACCAAAAAATCCTAAATAAAATATATGCAAATGAGTCAAAAATTTAAGAAAAGAAACACTCGCCACGACCACATCAAATTTATGCCAGGGAATCAAGAAAGAATCAACACATACACACACAAATCAATGTAATTCACTATGTCAACTTGCTAGAGAGAAAAAAAAGTCGTATCAACTGACACAGAAAAATTACTTGACAGAATTCAACACCTATTCATGATGAAACTCTCAACAAAACAACAGTAAAGAGAAACTTACTCCCTTATTAAAGAATGCCTACAAAACACCTAGAGCTCATATGATTTTTAGTGGCGAGAGACTGGAAGTCTTTCCCCTGAAGATGGGAAGCAAGGCAAAGATTGCCCTCTCTCATTGTTCATGTTTAATATTTTATTGGAAGTTCCAGCTAGTAAAATAGGACTATAGGAAAAGAAAAAGAAAGAAAGAAGAGAAAAACAGGAAGAAAAGAAACACACAGCAAAGATGTTGAAAACAAAGAAATAAAGCTTTGTTTCAGAGGGAGTGAGTATCTATTTAGAAAACTGAGGATCTACCAAAAATCACTTTAATAATAAATTTTAATAAGCTCACAAGAAACATACACTGTAAAGATACAAAAGCAAAATCATTCCTGTATACCAGCAATGCAGAATTAGATATGAAATGAAAAATAATCTATAGCAGTACCAAAATAAATATATTCTAAGCTTAAACCTAGTAAAATATGTACAGGTTTTGTATGCTGAAAACTACAAAGCCCTGCTGAAAGAATTCAAAGGGGATTTACATATATTGAGTTACTTCGTGTTCACTACTAGAAGATTCAAAATGTTAAGATGCCAGTTCTTTCCAAGTTTATTCATTGGCTCAACACAATCCCAGTGAAAATCTTATCCAAATGAAAATCCCAGAAGTAATTCTGTGTATATTGACAAATGTATCACACAGTTTATATTGAAAGGGAAGACTCAGAAGAGCCAACTCAACACTGAAGAAAAAACCAGAAGACTAACTCCCCCAACTTCAAGAGTTACTATAAAAATACAGCAAGGAAGGCATTGTGGCATTTGCAAAAGAAGAGACAAATAGATCAGTGGAATGAAATAAAGAGCCATAAATAGATGCACACAAATACAGTCAACTGACTTATGACAAAGAAACAGTGGTAATGCAACAGATAGCATAATATTTTGAACAACTGATATAACTGATGCTGAAATAACTGAATATCCACAATACCAAAAAAAGACCCCCAAAAACTTAGACTGAACTCAAACTGAATTGTAGACCTAAATATAGAACACAAATATATATAAAAAAAATACAACATGGGAAAAAATTCTAGGTGTTAAATTCATTAGTTTAACAATGAATTTTTAGATACAGCACCAAACACACAATCTACGAAAGCAAAAATCTGATCATTTCAGTTCAGTTCAGTTGTTCGGTCATGTCTGACTCTTTGCAACTCCATGAATCGCAGCACACCAGGCCTCCCTGTCCATCACCAACTCCCATAGTCTACCCAAACCCATGTCTATCGAGTCAGTGATGCCATCCAGCCATCTCATTCTCTGTTGTCTCCCTTCTCCTCCTGCCCCCAATCCCTCCCAATATTAGGGTATTTTCCAATGAATCAACTCTTCGCATGAGGTGGCCAAAGTACTGGAGATTCAGCTTCAACATCAGTCCTTCCAATGAACACCCAGGACTGATCTCCTTTAGGATGGACTGGTTGGATCTCCTTGCAGTGCAAGGAACTCTCAAGAGTCTTCTCCAACACCACAGTTCAAATCAGATCAGTTGTACTTTATTAAAATTAATAACTTCTCTGAAAACTGTTCAGAGACTAAGAAGACAACCACAGACTGGAGGAAGATAATTGGAAAAATATATATCTAATAAAAATATTTTAGCCAAAATATACAAAAGCCCCTTAAAACTCAGTAGGAAAACAGACAATTCCAAAAGCATGGAAAATATTTTAACAGACAACTTCCCCAAAATATATACAGACAGTAAAGAAGCATATAAAAACTGTCTAATACTGTACCCCATTAGGAAATTTCAAATACAAACAAAATGAGATGTCAAAACACATATCCTTGAAAGGCTAAAATCCAAAACACTGCTCACACCAAATGCTGGTGTTGATGAACATTTATTCATTGCTGGTGGGAATGCAAAATGGTACAGCCACTCTGGAAGACTTTTTGGCATTTTCTTGCAGAGCTAAATGTAGTATTAACCATGTGATCTAGCAATTGTGTGCCTAAAGGAAAAGGAAAGGAAAGTGAAGTTGCTCAGTTGTGTCCAACTCTTTGCGACCCCATGGACTGCAGCATACCAGGCTCCTCTGTCCATGGGATTTTCCAGGCAAGGGTACTGGAGTGGGTTGCCATTTCCTTCTCCAGAGGATCTTCCCAACCCAGGGATTGAACCCCGGTCTCCCATATTGCAGTCAGATGCTTTACGGTCTGAGCCATCAGGGAAGCCTAAGGGTTTAACTTAGACATGGAAACTTAATGTACACACAGAAATCTGCATATGGCTGTTCATGGCAGCTTGATTTATAATTTCCAAAATCTGGAAGCAACCTAGATGCCCCTCAAGTAGTAAATGTTTAAACAAATGATGGTGTATTCATACTATGATATATTGTGCTTAGCCACTCAGTTGTGTTCCACTCTTTGTGACCCAATAGACTGTAGCCCTCCAGGCTCCCCTTTCCATGGGGGATTCTCCAGGCAAGAATACTGGAGTGGGTTGCCAAGCTCTCCTCCAGGGGATCTTCCCAACCCAGAGATTGAACTCAGGTCTCCCACATTGCAGGCAGATTCTTGACTGTCTGAGCAACCAGGGAAGCCCTTTACTAAATGATAAAAATAAGCAAGTTATCAAGCCATAAAAAGATATGAGGAAAACTTAAGTACACATTTCTAAGTGAAATAAACCAGTATGAAAAGGTTACATATGATATGATACCAACCATGTTACATTTTGAAAAAGGCCAGTGGAAAGATAAGTAAATTGGTAGATATCTGGGGGATGGAGGGAGAAGGGATGAATAATTGAAGTATAAGGAATTTTTAGGACAGTAAAACTATTCTGTATGATAATATAATATGTATACATGACATCATATATTATCAAAACTCAGAACTGTACAACACAAAAAGTGAACTTTAATGTAAACTATGAACTTTAGTTAATGACAAAGGTTGGTTCAATAATTGTAGGAAATGTACCACACTAATGCAAGATGTTCAAACAGAAACTACAAGGAAGGACAAAGGGCATAGATGGAAACTGCTGTCGGCTCAGTTTTTCTGTAAACAGGAAACTGTTTTAAAAAATAGTCTACTAACAAAAACTTAGGAATATTCTGCTAACTATACATCTATCCATGGGTTCCCTTGTGGCTCAGACAGTAAATAATCTGCCTTCAATGTGGGAGACCTGGGTACAATCCCTGGGTTGGAAACATCCCCTGGAGGAGTGCATGACCCCTGGCAGGCTACAGTCGATGGGGTTGCAAAGTAGAATGCCTGTTTATAACAAAGATATTCTTGTACCATGGAATATATATTGAAAAGCATTATTTGCTTCTTCACTCACATTCACATTCCTAAATGGAACAACAAGCCTCAAGAAAAATAAGAGATGGTCAGTTACCTTTTTTTTTTTAGCATTTTAATTGTATTATTATTATTATTATTTGTTTACATTATCGTGTTGGTTTTGCCATACATTGACATGAATCTGCCATGAGTATACATGCATTCCCCTTCCATAACCCCCCTCCCACCTCCCTCCCGATTCCATCCCTCTGGGTCATCCTGGTGTACCAGCCCTGAGCACCCTGTATCATGCATCAAACCTGGGTTGGTGATTCATTTCGCATATGATAATTTACATGTTTGAATGCTGTTCTCCCATATCATCCCATCCTTGTCCTCTCCCATAGAGTCTGAAAGACTGTTCTATATATCTGCATCTCTTTTGCTGTCTCACATACAGGGTTATCATTACCATCTTTCTAAATTCCATATATATGCGTTAGTATACTGTATTGTTTTTCCTTCTGGCTTACTTCACTCTGTATAATAGGCTCCAGTTTCATCCACCTCATTAGAACTGATTCAAATGTATTCTTTTGGCTAAGCAATATTCCATTGTGTATATGTACCACAGCTTCCTTATCCATTTGTCTGTTGATGGACATCTAGGTTGCTTCCATGTCCTGACTATTGTAAACAGTGCAGTGATGAACACGGGGTCGGAGGTACACGTGTCTCTTTCAATTCTGGTTTCCTTGGTTTGTGTGCCCAGCAGTGGGATTGCTGGGTCATATGGCAGTTCTGTTTCCAGGTTTTTAAGGAATCTCCACACTGTTCTCCATAGTGGCTGTACTAGTTTGCATTCCCACCAACAGTGTAATAGGGTTCCCTTTTCTCCACATCCTCTCCGGCATTGATTGCTTGTAGACTTTTGGATGGCGGCCATTCTGACTGGTGTGAAATGGTACGTCATTGTGGTTTTGATTTGCATTTCTCTGATAATGAGTGATGTTGAGCGTGTTTTCATGTGTTTGTTAGCCATTTGTATGTCTTCTTTGGAGAAATGTCTGTTTAGTTCTTTGGCCCACTTTTTGATTGAGTCATTTATTTTTCTGTAATTGAGCTGCAGGAATTGCTTATGTATTTTTGAGATTAATTGTTTGTCCATTGCTTCGTTTGCTATTATTTTCTCCAATTCTGAAGGCTGCCTTTTCACCTTGCTTTTAGTTTCCTTTGTTGTGCAGAAGCTTTTAATTTTAATTAGGTCCCATTTGTTTAGTTTTGCTTTCATTTCCAATATTCTGTGAGGTGGGTCATAGAGGATCCTGCTTTGGTTTATGTTGGAGAGTGTTTTTCCTATGTTTTCTTCTAAGAGTTTTATAGTTTCTGGTCTTACGTTTAGATCTTTGATCCATTTTGAGTTTATTTTTGAGTATGGTGTTAGAAAGTGTTCTAGTTTCATTCTTTTACAAGTGGTTGACCAGTTTTCCCAGCACCACTTGTTAAAGAGATTGACTTTTCTCCATTGTATATTCTTGCCTTCTTTGTCAAAAATAAGGTGTCCATAAGTGCATGGATTTATCTTGGGGCTTTCTGTTTTGTTCCATTGATCTACATTTCTGTCTTTGTGCCAGTACCATACTGTCTTGATGTGGCTTTGTAGTATAGCCTAAAGTCAGGCAGGTTGATTCCTCCAATTCCATTCTTCTTTCTCAAGAATGCTTTGGCTATTCTAGGTTTTTTGTATTTCCATACAAATTGTGAAATAATTTGTTCTAGTTCTCTGAAAAAGACTGCTAGTAGCTTGATAGGAATTGCATTGAATCTATAGATTGCTCTGGGTAGAATACTCATTTTCTCTATATTGATTCTTCCGATCCATGAACACGGTATATTTCTCCATCTATTTGTGTCCTCTTTGATTTCTTTCATCAGTGTTTTATAGTTTTCTATATATAGGTCTTTTGTTTCTTTAGGTAGATATATTCCTAAGTATTTTACTTATTTTGCTTACCTATTTATCTTCACTCAGGCATCTTTCCGAGTGAGGTATGTCTACATGCAGTGGTTACTGACACTCTAAAGTCAATAGCTGTCCCAAGACCTTGGCAATCATTCCTTCTCCTCCTTTGCCTATAAATTTTTAGCCTCCATAAGTACCACTTTCACTTACTATTACTGATTATCTATTACTATTTCCAATTATTCTATATTTCTACCTACTTTCATAGATAGAAATTGTAATCTGTTAACAAATTCATCTCATAGTAAATGGAATAGTAAAACCTTTCAATTCATTAGCAAAGGCATATGTGAATAAACTATTTGAATCTACCCAGGCACACCTGTTACCCTCAGCCCTGTCTAAAACCTTACCAATAAGTAACTTGTATATCACTTGTGTTTCTCTATAACTGCTAACATCACTCTAATAATCTGCTGACTGCAGTATACTTCTCTCTTAAGCTACAAACCATTATTTATATGGAAAAGTTGTGTCTTTGTTGTTCAGTCACACAGGCATGTCCAACTCTTTGTGACCCCACGGACTTCAGCACACCAGGCTTCCCTGCCCTTTACTACCTCCCAGAGTTTGCTCAAACTCATGTCCACTAGTTGATGATTCCATTCAATCATCTCATCCTCTGTTGCCCCCTTATTTCCTGCCCTCAATATTTACCAGCATCAAGGTCTTTTCCAGTGAGTATTGGAGCTTCAGCTTCAACATCAGGACTTCCAATGAATATTAAGGGTTGATTTCCTTTAGGATCGACTGGCTTCATCTCCTAGGAGTCCAAGAGACTCTCAAGAGTCTTTTCCAACACCATAGCTTGAAAGCATCAATTCTTTGGCACTCAGCCTTCTTTATTGTCCAACTCTCACATGTGTACATGACTACTGGAAAAACCGTACTGTATTTTCAGTGTGAGAAATCCCTATTCCAGTATGCTTAGTAAGGTATTCTATAACCTTTTTGTAAATGACTCACTCTTCTGTCATGAACTTTCTCCTAAGGTAGTCAGGTATATGACACGCACATAAAGACTGAATTTCCTTTCATTCTAAGGTCAAAATTTATTGATCCCTAAGAAGTGAGAGGAGTTGTAACTAGCAGAACTATACAGCCTAATCACCATTAGGATTCAAACAAATTATTTTCATTAGAGTACACAGCTCTCCCGTGAACATGCTGTCATATTACTATTGTTGTCAAACTTAATTGAACAGCTTCCCCAACATTTTAAGACTCCATACTAAGTGGATCTTTAACAACTGAGACATTAAAAAAAAATTTTAAATAAGGAAATAAATAAACAAAGAAATCCACTAACTTCATTTCATTCTGATGAACACATTCGAATTACTTGGGGAATCAACCTGGTGATTGGAAAAGAAAATGGACTAGCCAGATATCTCAATTGAGAATACAGAGGAAAATGTATAATTAAAGGAAAGAAGATCAGTAAAACAATTCAAAACCATCCAATATACTATATAATTATACCCAGTCCTATCCTTCATGTGTCTACTTCAAAATTTCATTCTCTCATATTACTTGGTTTGAGTAAATATGTGTGGATAATGGCTAATCAGGCAGAAATGACCCACTTGAAGCAGCCAGTTCTGTGACAGTATAGTTTTTTCTGGAGTAGGCTGCTTACTCTAAAAGTAAATGCAGACATATCAGTGGATATGAAAGAATACCATAAGTGCACTGTGAAGAAAATACTTAATGCCTTTAAATCTGGCCTTTTCTCACATTTCCAGGATAACAATTTTTGTCTATGAGATGTTTCGTTAGTTTAACTCTAAGTCATACTGTAAGCATCCTTTCTCACTAATAAACTGTGTACAATGAACTTTCAAGAACCAGACATACTATCAGTAATCTTCCCAAGTATTTCATCACCCTCCTTACCATCATAATTAATGCCTACTGATTTCCCCCATATCTGTTTCATTAAACTCTTGTTTATTTATTTACTGGATTACAGCTGCCAATGTGTTCCAATATTTGAAAAATTTTGAGATAAAATCTGTCGTTGATAATGGCCATGTTCTCTTTATATCTATTTGAAAAGAAATAGAAACTACTATTATCTTTTAAGATTGCTCAACATAGTGAATGGACAGATGGCTGAATCAAAATAGTAATAGTCAAAATAGAAATAACAATAGAAATAGTCTCATGGGGTGCTCATATATACTACTCATTTTGTGTTTTTACATCCGTCTTATTTACCCTCATAGTAACACTAAAAAATAGAAATATATGCCAGAAGTCAAAGTGGAATTCACTCAGTTGTGTCTGACTCTTTGCAACCCCTTGGACAATAAAGTCCATGGAATTCTCCAGACCAGAAAACTGGAGTGGGTAGCCTTTCCCTTTTCCAGGGGATCTTCCCAACCCAGGGACCGAATCCAGGTCTCCTGCATTGCAGGCAGATTCTTTACCAGCTGAGTCATTAAATATATGAGGACTAAGTAAATTTTTCCATGAATACACATAGCAAATCAGAAGTAAAATAGGCATTATTAAACAGATCTTTGTTTATTTTAAAGTTATAAACATTATTTCAAAAAGTGGATACTAATATTTTTTATCAAAATCCACAATTTTCCAAAATGTAATAAATTCTGTCACAAACAGGCTACAAAACCATAAGACAGATGAATATTACCATATCTACAATATGAACCTACTAGTTCATTTTTAAGAAAACCCAATGGCAAATTGGTAAAAGCAGCATTTTCAAATCATGACTTACAGACTGAAATTTATGAAGCAATATGCCCAATGATTATACAAAGCAGTTGATTAAAATTTGTATTTATGTTTTTTAAATGCAATGTGTTTTGCAATAATGGATCAACTTGACCAACAATTTCTTTCATGTTTCTTTGTTTTTGGCTTCAGATTGTTAGGCAACTATATTCTTGTCCTGATGTAATATAAATTATTCCTATACTTGCAGCTTTCAAATAGGTTTATTCTTATTAAATAAGTTTTCTTTGGGTACAATAAATTTTACATTTGGAATTTCTACAGCAGCAACTGTAGCAGAGACAAATATTCACAGTGTAAGCAAGCAGGACCCTATGGAGTCTTCCCAGGACAGTCCCCTCTCCCATATCCTCTGCTTTAGCTCCTCTCTGAAGCACCTGGATCACAGTATCTGGTGTACATTTCCTGAGTTGTTTTACAGAGGCTAAACCGTCACCAGATGGAAGAAATTAACTACTTGATGATCATGAGCATGTAGCCCCAGACCTACTGGTGCCTAAGAACTGATAATGTTCACCTCTGGGACATTACCCTGTTACCTCACCCTCAACCAATCAGAGAATGGTGCACAAAATCTTCATATACCCTGGGATGCTCCTCCCTCCCTTTGCCTTTAAAAATGCTTTGCTGAAACCCATCAGAGAGTTCAGCTGTCCTGGATGCCTTCCTTGATACCCACAATAAACACTGCATTTTCCTCACCACAAGCAGGTGTCAGTAGATTAGCGTGAGGGGACCCACTGGGTGTGGTATCCACAGCACCATTCCAGGCTCAAGAGAAATATTATCATAACCAAGTGTATAAGCTGGATCTGTAAAGGTCCCATCATATTGTCTATAACAGGCAGCCACATCACAAATTACAACACACCTACAGGAATTTAATCATTTGCTTAATAGGGAAATGTGTTGTTTGACCCCAAGGGAGAAATGATACAAAATGACTTCTTACTCACTGAGGGAGCGCAAAAGCTCATCTTTATGTAAGGGATAGCTTTACTGTCTATGATAGCTCTAAACTTCATTACAAGGTGTGATACAAGCTCTTACGTATGGATTGGATGGTGTCATGAGAATTATCAAATCCAGTTCTCTATGGGCTTTATACCTTATCTCACTCCTAAGTCTTCCTGACCCCAGATGCCTTCATCAGTCTTCAACATCTGGATTCACTCTGAGAAAGCTAGTTCTCCATCATGATTGCCAATGAGTTCTTAGAAATCATTGTTACAGTAGAAACACAGTCACTGAAGAGATGATGTTAGGCTCTGTATTTGAAGAATACACCACTGTTTGAAAAGGTCAGGGAAAAAAAAGTATTTTGCTTTGACACAATGCAATGAGAAACCATCATGGTTTCTTAAGCAGTTTTAAAAAGAGTTTAGGAAAAAACCCACTATCTGTATCTCAGTCTGACAATCATTTTTTCCTCTAAATTTCTTCACCTGTAAAACAACACTGATTATGTAACCTTCCCTGCAGTGACTTTGTGAGGTATAACTAATGATGCTAAATCATGCTAGCAAAAAAATTTATATTTAGTATAAGTTGTGACAATAAGACAAGGGCATCAGCAAAGCCTCTGAATAATTCCACACGTTTCCATTTTCATATTTTGGATTACTGAATATCTGTGTTTTAACATATATAAAATTGGCCAAGGTAAAGGGCTATTGGAGCATTTCCCTATGCCTGTAAGAGATCCATGATGAAGCTTGTTTTTTAACTCCACAAAAGAAAAACAACATTCCCATGATTAATTAATTAAAAATAGGACTACAGAAGTTGAATTACCTGACAGATGAGGGAAGAATTACAGGATACTCTGCAGATGTCAGTTAGAAACACTTGGCACAGTGTTACTTCCTGGCAGTACAAAGTGTTAGAACTGAAGACCGAAATTAAATTGTAAGGGCTTGAAGAAAGGTTGGGAACTTTTAAGTGAAATATTTGATGGAAGAAAAACATCTGTGACAAGATCATTTGGCTACTTGTAAGGGAAATACTGTTTACCTGAAAAATGTTGATTTTATTTTCATTAGCCGGAAGAAACAGAGGATGCTTACAACAATAGAATTTATAAGCAGAATGTGATTAATTGTACTCTGGACGAGAGGCTTTTTATTATTCTGGATCTAGAACAAAGTAGTTTGCACCTTAAAGAAATTTCCTCAAGGACTTTCAAGAAATCAAAATAGCATGCATTCATGCTGCCTTTTACAAAGTTAGTTATCAGATTATTTTTCATCTTTGTGGTTCTTTTCAATATAAAATCACTCTTACTTCATTTCCAATTTTTCCATGGAACATACAAAGTTCATTAAATTTTATAATCTCTTGAAAGTGAAAAGAAAGTGAAGTCAGAAATCACCAAAATATGATGACTGGGTTTATCTACTTAAATAGTTCTAGCTAATAAAAACAGGGCTTCCCTGATAGCTCAGTTTGTAAAGAATCCACCTGCAATGCTGGAGACCTGGGTTTGATCCCTGGGTTGGTAAGATCCCCTGGAGAAGGGAAAGGCTACCCACTCTAGTATTCTGGCCTGGAAAATTCCATTGACTGTATAGTCCATGGGATCACAAAGAGTTGGACATGACTGAGTGACTTTCACTTTCAATAAAAACTAAAGCAAAAATGGTTTTACTGCTTAACATTTAAATAATTCAAACTCTTTTCAGAGTTAGAAAGAGAAGAATTATATACTATGCAAATTCCTTTTAATATAGTTATAGATGTAAATGTACCAAATATTTAAGCTGTTTCCATTGTAACTAAACTTAATGAAGCAAAGAAAGTTAACCTCCTAATCCCTAATTAGAAGACTCTCCATTATTAGATAGTTGTGATTTATATCCTCACACAAGAGTGATGCATTGCTGACATTTATTCACATTACTTACTACTGTTGCCTATTTCTAAAAATATGCACTTTTATGTTTCCCTGGGCAATTCTTTACAGATCATTAGGAGTACTCTCAGAATAACTAAGACGTATTAAACCTAAACAACATTTAAAGAAAAGAACCAGCAAGACTTCCTTATCTAAAACTTGCAGAATTTAGGCCAATACATTATGATTTTGTTCTAGAGCAATGCAACTTAAACACATTGTTTAGGATGCAACACTCAAGAGGTTAAAAGTAATCAGGAACAAACATGTTTCTAAAAGAATCTTAATGGATACCATATGCATTTCTTAAATTCATAAAGGCCAAAATAATGATAATTTCCAATGAAAATAAACATTTAGTGTAGTTTTCAATGAGTGACAATGAAAATTTCTAGAAATACTTATAAAAGAATTTTGACAATTTATGTTTTAAAGGCATGAAACATATTTATTTATTACATTATAATGTTAAGGGTAATTAACTGCAGGTGGTAAATCACTTCTATGTTTTTCCTATTTTTTATATATTTTCTGATTTTTCTTTATCAAACAGTTATTACTAATATTTAGAGAGTATTATGATTTTAAAGAACAACAATGTCCCAAACATTAAAAACTCTTTATAAACTTTTCTCTATTTTATAGAATTTATATTAAGTTCTGGAAAAACATGTAAAATAAAATTTATTCATTTTCAATAATGATGCATTAAAAATCTATTTATAAATTTTTTCACTTGGATTTTTCTTGAGTCAGTCAGGTAAAATAAAATAAAATATGCATTAATTTTTTTTTTCCCAGACAGTATACCCTTGCAAAATGGCCAGAGTTCATCCCTTTTTTCGCCAACAATCTCAAGTGCTACAAAGGGTTTTAAGACGAAGTTCTGAAAAGCTGAATCGTGAATTCAAAATGAATAAACCACATTTAAAAAAATTATCTAGAAATATGTTCTATTTAACTTATGGGAAAGCAGTTAATTTTATAATCAGAATGAAAGAGAAAATGTATGCTCCTCCACCTCAGAAAAAAAATTTATCCCAAATTAACTACTGAATATTAATTCACATTATTTGCTCTAAATCTGTTTATTTTGAAAAAATTGGTTAGCGATGCCATTTTCCTCATTCACCTCACTTTCTGCTTTCTCTTTAATTGTACAATGTTGCCTTTGGATTTGAATATTAATGTTTTTAAGAAAGCATCTATCCATAACAACAAAAAGAAAACTCAATCTTGACAAATATTCAATGAGGAAACATATAGTTTATCCAGGGCCCTACATTAAAAAAATAAAATGTATATTTAGAGATAACTGTCTTATATGGAAAAAATGCATTATGACTACAGTGTTCTTCCCTCGGAAATTACACAGTTTTTCCAAATTAAATGTTGCCTTCTAGATTTTGCTTTATACCTAAGAAAAACAACTGCCTCAGTAGCCTGATAGACTCTATGTAAAAAAGTGTTTGATATTTGTTGGGAGCATAGTAATGACTAAGGGCAACAGCAATAACAAGAAGTTAAAGGGTCACATTTCAACATTCTAATGATTTAGTGAAGAACACTGAAGGAAGGTTAAGGCTTGTCAAAGAGCCAGCCACGACCTCTAGAAGCCAAAGCACACGGTCTCCTGTACTGCTGCACAGCAGAACTAAAAAGACACGTTGTGCTCATTGAAAACACTTCTGATATTCAAGGCCAGACACTGATGAGTCAAGCGTGTCCTGTTTCCTGAAGAGATTGCCAAGGAGATCCTAAGGTCATTGTGGTCCACACACCCAGTGTATGAGCAGAGGGCAGACAAGTGCAGGATGAAGATTCACTTTCTCTGACATCAACCATCTCAGCCTATCCAGTTTGCAAAGGAACAAGAGTTTCAGCACAAATACTGTAATCAGAGTGAAAAAGCACTAAATCTGAATAAAAAAAGAAGTTAATTAAACTGTCTTCTTTTTCCAGTGAAATCCATAATAATCTTGAATGGTCTGAAGATTTAGTATTTTGTATTCATTTTATTTTTGGATAAACGACTAAATGGCAACTAAATCTACATACTGATTTATTTTAATCCCCCAAATTTTGTGTGATCTATGTATTATGCTGAAAACTGAGAATGTGTAAGACATAAATTCATCACACAAGATCATCATACAACAATTACCTGCTGAGGTTAGGAGACAAAGAAAGGCATTAGTGACTCTAAAACCAAACACTGCTCACTGCTACACCTCATTGCCTCACTTACTGAAAACTTTCTTTGACACAAAAATCTTCTACCACATCACCTCTTTTTCCTTTATAACTTTTTTGGCTGCAAATCTAGCTTTAGGCAAGTGGGAGAAATAGCACAGAAGGCTGCCTTCCTCAGTTCTTGTTTATCTCTGTAGCAATGGCAATAACCCTTGGTCAAATACAGCACTCAGCTGTAAAGATCTCCTAGTAACTGTGTAATGTGATGGGTCAAGAAGAATCAGCTGTCATCATAGTTAAAGAAAACATGAAGAGTCATGACATATTTGTACCTCTCTCAAGTCTGTGTGTTTAAGAATTCTAGACCCTAAGACTCAGGTGGGCTTCTTTGGGTAGAGACATCTCACAGGAGAAATCTGCATCCTATGCTACACTCTCAGAGAAAGAGGGAGAACTTGGACACCTTTGTGACTCCTTTGCTTATGTGTCTCTGTTTCCTGTTCTTCCTACAATAATTCTTTTGATATAACGAATCTGAGTCATCATTATAACTTTATGTGGAAGTGCGATAGTCCTTCAGCAAATTGTCAGATGAGCTGGGCACCCCGGCCCTTGAAGAGCAGTGATTAAATACATGGTGATGGAGCTAACAAATTATATCACTTTGCTTGCGTTACCTGACAAAACTTCCAAATTTACTGACTTCATTATTTAGTGACTTCATTACTTTCCAATTTATCAACTTCATTAGTAAATTAATATTAGTGACTTTTTAAAGGGTGGCTCTTCAAGGTTTCCAATTATCACAGAGGCTAGAAAGCATCTCCAACCTTGATCTCTAGCTTGATTTAAATGAGATGCATTCATGTCTGTAAACGTCATGTTTTTATAAGTTTTATTCTCTTCTGTTTATCAGCATAGAAATCAATTTGGATTGAAAGCCAATTTGATCAGAGTTATAAGGACAAGGTTTTCCAAGTAAAATGAATCAACTATGAGCCTTCTTTAATGTGAAAATTCAGATTAATTAATGACAAGTTAGTAATTAAATATCTTCTAGTATAGCCAGTAGTATAGGAAATAAGCTTCCCGAGGCCCAGTTCCATTGGGAAGACAAGATGACCGTGGGCCAATAAAGCAATTTGAAGCTTAATTGGCCCAGTCTACAAACAGGTCTTGGGGAAGCATATTCTAAGGGGACACACTAAAGATACAGTCCAATATGGAGAAAGGGCTGAGGCTTGCAGACTGTTGTAACCACTGAATTGTTACCTTACCAGTAAGGGTGGCTTCTGTTTAGAAAGAAAACAGAACTGTCTTTCAAGGTTCCATGAGCCTTGTAAAAAGTTTACAAAATAAGAATTAAGAAATTGGAGTTCTAGGCTGTATGTTTTAATAATAGAGAAGAACAAATCTGTTTCCTTTATTTCAGCCTTTGTATTCTTATTGCTTGTGCTTCAAGTTAATCACTAAAGGCATGTTACCAATAGCTAACCCATTTGAAAAGACCCTGATGCTGGGAAAGATTGAAGGCAGGAGAAGGGGACAGCATTGCCTTCCTCAGCAATCAGTGCAAAGAAATAGAGGAAAACAACAGAATGGGAAAAGACTATAGATCTCTTCAAGAAAATTAGAGATACCAAGGGAACATTTCATGCTAAGATGGGCTCGATAAAGGACAGAGATGGTATGGACCTAACAGAAGCAGAGGATATTAAGAAGAGGTGGCAAGAATACACAGAAGAACTGTACAAAAAAGATCTTCACGACCCAGATAATCACGATGGTGTGATCATTCACCTAGAGCCAGATATCTTGGAATGTGAAGTCAAGTGGGCCTTAGAAAGCATCACTACGAACAAAGCTAGTGGAGGTGATGGAATTCAAGTTGAGCTATTTCAAATCCTGAAAGATGATGCTGTGAAGGTGCTGTACTCAGTATATCAGCAAATTTGGAAAACTCAGCAATGGCCACAAGACTGGAAAAGGTCAGTTTTCATTCCAATCCCAGAGAAAGGCAATGCCAAAGAATGCTCAAACTACCACACAATTGCACTTATCTCACACGCTAGTAAAGTGATACTCAAAATTCTCCAAGCCAGGCTTCAGCAGTACGTGAACCATGAACTTCCAGATGTTCAAGCTGATTTTAGAATAGGCAGAGGAACCAGAGATCAAATTGCCAACATCCACTGGATCATCGAAAAGGCCAGAAAGTTCCAGAAAATCATCTATTTCTGCTTTATTGACTATGCCAAAGCCTTTATTGTGTGGATCACAATAAACTGTGGAAAATTCTGAAAGAGATGGGAATACCAGACCATCTTACCTGCCTCTTGAGAAACCTGTATGCAGGTCAGGAAGCAACAGTTAGAACTAGACATGGAACAACAGACTGGTTCCAAATGGGAAAGGAGTGCTTATTTAACTTGTATGCAGAGTACATCATGAGAAACACTGGACTTGAAGAAGTACAAACTGGAATCAAGATTGCTGGGAGAAATATCAATAACCTGAGATATGCAGACGACACCACCCTATGGCAGAAAGTGAAGAGGAACTAAAAAGCCTCTTGATGAAAGTGAAAGAGGAGAGTGAAAAAGTTGGCTTAAAGCTCAACATTAAGAAAACTAAGATCATGGCATGTGGTCCCATCACTTCATGCGAAATAGATGTGGAAACAGTGTCAAACTTTATTTTCAGGGCTCCAAAATCGCTGCAGATGGCAACTGCAGCCATGAAATTAAAATACACTTACTCCTTGGAAGGAAGGTTATGACCAATCTGGATAGCATATTGAAAAGTAGAGATATTCAAGGCTATGGTTTTTCTAGTAGTCATGTATGGATGGGAGAGTTGGATGGTGAAGAAAGCTGAGGGCAGAAGAATTGATGCTTTTGAACTGTGGTGTTGGAGAAGACTCTTTAGAGTCCCTTGGACTGCAGGGAGATCCAACAAGTCCATCCTAAAGGAGATCAATACTTTGGCCACCGGATGCGAAGAGCTGACTCATTGGAAAAGACCCTGATGCTGGAAAGGATTGAAATCAGGAGGTAAAGGGGACAACAGAGGATGAGATGGCTGGATGGCATCACCGACTCGATGGACATGGGTTTGAGTAAACTCTGGGAGTTGGTGATAGACAGGGAGGCCTGGCATGCTGCAGTTCATGGGGTCACAAAGAGTTGGACATGACTGAGCGACTAAACTGAAGTGAACTGAACTAAAGGGCATTATGATTATTCCCAACCGCATTTTTTAATCATTGTAATATTCCTTATGCATCTAAGTGAGCTATTAGTTAGTTGTTCCACTTACTAACCTCTCTCTTTGTCCTTTGGCAGTGACTCAAGATTCACGCGTAAGTACATTCTAGCACACACATTAAGCAATTTGTAGCACATCTCAATGAGGTCAGAAAAATACATCAGAGTGAATACAATTCATTCATTCATATCCAGCATACTAATAAGTTTAACTCTCTGGTGATGCATAATGGCCTTACATCAAGTGAATGACAACTTTTGGGTTAACAGAAAGCAATCTTTCCCACTAGGACAAGAAGACTGGGCATAAGTCAGTAAGGGGGAAGAAAGAACAAGGGGAAAGAGACTGAAAGAGGAGAAAAATCCAGTTTTTTCAATTCAAAAAAATTTTTTTAATGTATTGAATATATATGAAAATATAAGTATAAATAATAGAGTATCAATTATCAGGGCTCAGTAATACAGCCACACTGCCCTCTGGTTTTCAATTTTGGAGTAATCTCACCAAAGTCACTCTATTAATGTCTTTAATGATTGTTACATCAACTGTGTTAATCAAAATTTCAGAAACAGAGACTTGATTGAAAACTAAGAGGTGTTTATTTGGTTTTTTAGGACAGTGGCCCAGCAGACACAGGTTCAAGAAGTCCTTGAATTGTGCCCCACTGGACTTCAAAGTGGAGGAAGTTTATGGAGGCAAAAACCACAAAGCCACAGTTAGTTGCATGAGTTGTTTATAAAGGACTGTAATTGGGGTTGACAGGCAGTGAGGATGCTCATTAAGCATGTATTGGTTGTGATCCAAAATGGCTGAGTGGTTTGTTGTTTAGTCACCAAGTCCTGTCCAACTCTTGGGAGGCCACGGACTATAGCCTGCCAGGCTCCTCTGTCGATGGGATTTCCCAGGAAACAGTACTGGTGTGGGTTGCCGTTTCCTTCTCCAGAGGCTCTTCCCAATCCAGGAATCGAACCCACATCTCCTACATTGTCAGGTGGATTCTTAACCATTGAGCCGTCAGGGACGCCACCAGGGAAGTCCAGCTGCATAGTTACAAGAGGGAAAAACCTTCAGATAAGAGTGCGGCTAGGTGGTATAGATCTAAAAAGGGCTGGTGCCCTTGGGTTCTGTGTAGCTCATAGAAAGGTCCAAGGTTTCAGTGGTGCAGAGATTTGTCCAAGACCTGGTCCTCAGTGGTTCCCCAACTCCATTTCGTATGCCTGAACTATTATTTCAATTTATCCATTATCATTTCAATTTATCATCAGTTGGCATCTTTAAAATTATCTCATTAGTAATCATATAAATATTTCATGATATTATAGGCATGCTTGTTTGCATTGGGTCTTTTCAATGTCAGAAACATTTAACTTTTGTATTAGATCATTTACCTTCCATTATATTTAGGGACTATATAATGGATTTAGAATCTTTCTTTTAATGTTTTGTTTTTCTTGTTTGATTTAACTTCTAATAGATGTTGCTTTTTACCTAAAACATTTTTTTTCATTTTACTTTAAGAAAGAGTGCATATTTATGCTAATCAAAGACCTATAATATTATCCATGAGAATATGATGCCAGATTAGAAATGAAATAAACTAACATGTACATTATGTTGATATATTTTTAATTTATAATTTTCACATTTAAAGTAGTGTTCCTAACCATCATTAAGCTCATATGGTGTGATTAAATTACAAGTTTTATTTGAATCAGGGAATCACTAATCCATAGATGATTTTAAATACTTTTCAGAAGAAGATAGAAATTATTTATAAATTTCAAATATGTACTTTGGTACTAGATAATTGATTATCACCTCTATAGATATGTCCATTGCTGGATGAATGGATAAAGGAAATGTAGTATATATATCCAATGGAACAGATTTAGCTCTAAAAATGAAGGAAATCCTGCCACATGCAAAAGGACATTAGACTTAAGTGAAATAAGCCAATCACAGACAAATACTGCACGATTCCAGGACTGTGGGGCAAAGGAGAGGCTGCTAATCAATGGACCTAACCTTTCAGTAATGCAAGATGAGTAAGTTCTAGAGATCTCCCGTACAACAGTGTACCTATAATTATGGTAAACAAACAAACAAAACCTGGCAAGTGGATAGATATCATGTTGGTGCTTTTACTACAATAAATAAAATTTTTATTTATTTATTTATTTTTTTTACTTGTTTTTGCCATACAATGTCATGATATCACCATGGGTTTACATATGTTTCCCCTCCGGAACCCCCCTCCCTCCTCCCTCCCCCCCGGGAAATCTCGCTGCACCAGTCCCGAGCATCAATCCTGGGCTGGCGATTGATTAGACACATGACAATTAACATGCTTCAATGCCCTTCTCCCACATCATCCCACCCTTACCCTCATCCACAAAGTCCTCGAGTCTATTCTATACATCTGCGTTCCTTTTGTTGTCTCCCATGTTGGGTTCTCGTTACTGTCTTTCTAAATTCCATATATATGCGTTAATATACTGTATTGTTGTTTTTGCTTCTGGCTTATTTCACTCTGGGTAATGGGCTCCAGTTTCGTCCAAAAATTTTATTTATTTATTTATACAATAAATAAAATTTTTGATTCAAGGAAAGAAGGTAACTTACCTACATCCTGTGGGGTTCCAGGGAGTCTGGCATGGACCCCGAGGCTGCAGCAGGTCCCCGAAGCACAGGCTTCGCAGCACGGTGATGGAACCATCCCACTTTTAGGGGCAAGTCCACGCTCATGGGCACCGCAGAGCTCCAGGTCACTGCTCTCCGGAGGACCTCGGGACCCATGAGGTCCCTCTCAGGCTGCTGTTTCAGGGCCATTCACTTTGGGATGCACTCCAGCCGCGGCTTGTTGGGTGCAAGGCCCATGACTTGCCCTCCGCCCTTCTCTCCAGTTACCCCAGGGGACCCTGGGGTCCCATCCACCCGGGGACTGGCCCCCACCTGGGCCAAGGCCTCCATCCACGGCATCTTCTCCACTTCACTCTTGTAGGTGACCGGCCACTCAACTTAACAGGTGCGGAGCTTAAGAAGGAGGCTGGGCTCTCACCTAGAGACCCCCTGCCTGTGGGGCGTGCGCTCCTGGCCCAGGGCGGGCTGCAGGCAAGCGCACCGCGCCGGGGTGGCATCTCAGCAGAGCCACTCACTGCGCGCTCTCCTGGGAAGGGCAGGGACATGATGGGCGTCGTCAGCATCCGGGGTTTGCGTCCAGCTTTTGCTGTGCGGGGCCTCTTGGCTGCTGGCCGAGCCCTTGCTGAACAAGTGGTTGGAGGCAAAGAGCCTGTAGAAAGCAAGGGCCCGAAAGGGTGGATAGTGTGGATTCCGGAATCTCCTGAGGTCATGGGTGGCCTGAACTAGCAGGTTGTGGAAGGCTGGCCAGGTGAGGGCCATGGATAGGCTACCCAGGCTCCAGGCTGACCTGCAGCCACTGAAGGAGGGATGTGTATGTATGTGTGTGTCTATCTCCTTTATCCGTTGGTTCATAGACACCCAGGGTTTTTTTCATGAGCTGGAAATTGTGAATAAAGATGCAATTAACATGGAACTGGAGACATATCTTCAAAATTCTTATTTATTTTCCTTTGGGTGTATGACCAGAAGTGTTACTACAGGATCATAAGCTTTTTTCTTTTTTAATTCTGGGGGGAACTCATACAGTTTTCCATGGTGACTGTACCAATTTATACTCTCAGCAACTTCCCTTTTCTGCACATCCTCTCCAGCTCTTGTCTTTTTAATGGCAGCCATTCTAACAAGGTTTAAGATGATACCACATTCTGGTATGGTTTTGATTTTCATTGCCCTGGTCATTAGTGATAGTAAGCACCTTTCTTTGTGCCTGTTGGTCATTTGTATTTCTTCTTCTCAAAAATGTCTATTCGGTCACCCTGTACAATTTTTTAACCAAATTGTTTCTTTTGTTATTGTTGACTTGTATGGCTTATTTATATATTTTGGGTATTAACTGCTTGTCAGAGAGGGGATTTCCAAATATTTTCTCCCATTCCACAGGCTAACTTTTATTTTGTTGATTGCTCTGCTGAACCTTTTCAGTTTGATATAGAACAACTTATTAATTATTTGCTTTTATTGCTTCTGCTCTGGTGTTATATCCAAAAATCGTTGCCAAGACCAGTCAGGGAACTTTTCTCCTTTGTTTTCTTGTAGGAGTTTTATGATTTCAGGTCTACGTTTAAGTCTTTATTACACTGCAAATTAAATTTTTAATGGTGTAAAATAGAGGCCAAGCTTCATTCTTCAGCATGGGATTTTTCAGGTTCCCCAACACCATTTATTGAACTGTTATTTCCCCACTCAGTGTTCTTGGTTCTCTTGTCAAATATAAGTTGACTGTATATGTGAGTTTATTCCAGGGTTCTCAATTATATTCCACTGGTCTCTGTGTTCCCTTTTCAGTTCAGTTGCTCAGTCATGTCCAATTCTTTGTAACCCCAAGGACTACAGCACACCAGGCTTCCCTGTCCATCACCAACTCCTGGAGTTTACTGAAACTCATGTCCATTGAGTCAGTGATGCCATCCAACCATCTCATCCTCTGTCATCCCCTTCTCCTCCTGCCATCAATCTTTCCCAGCATCAGGGTCTTTTCCAGTGAGTCAGTTCTTTGCATCAGGTGGCCAAAGCATGAGGTTTCTACTTCAGCACCAGTCCTTCCAATGAATAGTCAGGACTGATTTCCTTTAAGATGGACTGGTTGGATCTCCTTGCAGCCCAAGGGACTCTCAAGAGTCTTCTCCAATACCACAGTTCAAAAGCACCTATTATTCAGCACTCAGCTTTCTTTATAGTCCCAACTCTCACATCCATACATGACTACTGGAAAAACCATAGCTTTGACTTGATGGACCTTTGTTGGCAAAGTAATGTCTCTGCCTTTTAATATGCTCTCTAGGTTGGTCATAGCTTATCTTCCAAGGGGCAAATTTCATGGCTGAAGTCACCATCTGCAGTGATTCTGGAGACCAAACAACCTTTTATG
This sequence comes from Antilocapra americana, assembly GCA_007570785.1. Lineage (NCBI taxonomy): Eukaryota > Metazoa > Chordata > Mammalia > Artiodactyla > Antilocapridae > Antilocapra > Antilocapra americana. The sequence goes on along the minus strand of ML660765.1, from coordinate 9,208,441 downwards.
TCAGTACTATATTACTTTGATTACCATAGCTTGGTGGTATAAAGCTTGAATTCAGAAGTGGGATGCCTCTGACTTTGCTTTTGTTTCTCAAGATTGCTTTGGGTGTTTGAAGTCTTTTGTGGCTCAGGTCAATTTTAAGATTTTTTTTTCATTGTTGAAATATTCCATTAGAATTCCATTAGGCACTGTTTTGAAATTATAGATGTCTTTGAATATTGCAGGCATTTTAGCAAAATAAATGCTTCTGGTCTCTGAACATGGGATATCATTGCATTTGTTGTCTTTGGTTTCTCTCATCAGTCTTATCATTTTCAGCATACAGATCTTTCATCTTGGTTTTCAGGTTTTTTTCATATTTTATAGTTTTTAATTCTGTGAATGAGATTTTTAAAAATGTTATTTTTTAGATGTTTCATTTATAGTATATAGAAATATAACAGATATTTATATGCTTATTTTGTGTACTGCAACTTACTGAATTCATTGACTAGTTCTAACAGCTGTTTTGGTGAAGATTTTAGGATTTTCTCCATATAATAGCATATCATCTACAAACAAAGAAAATGTAACTTCTTTTCCAGTTTGACTGCCTTTTATTTCCTTTTTTTGCTGAATTTTTCTCTAAGATTTCCAGTGCTGTAACGAGTGTTAGTGGTGAGAATGGGCACTCTAATCTTGTTCCTGAGCTTCAAAGAAAAGCTTTCAACCTTTCACTGTTGAGTATGATGTTTGCTGTGGACTTATTATATATGGCTTTTATTACGCTGATGTACGTTTCTTCTGTACCAATTTGTGGAAAGTTTTTTATCATGAGCCGATTTTGAAATTTATCAGATTATGTTTTTCTGCATCTACTGAGATGATCCTATGATTTCTCTCCTATTAAAGTGGTTCATCACAATTATTGATTTGTGTAACTTGAATCATCCTTGCATCCTAGGAATGAGTATCTCTTGATCCTGGCATATAATCTTTTTAATGTGCTGTGGAATTCAGTTTGCTTACATTTTCTTGAAAATTTTGGCATCTATATTCATTAGGGATACTGGCCTATAGTTTTTATTTTCACGAAGTATCCTTACCTAGCTTTGGTATGAGGTTAATGCTGAGTTTATAAATGAGTTTAGGACTGTTTCCTTCTGTTCAATATTTTGGAAGAATTTGAGAAAGAGTATCATTAATTCTTTAATGTTTGATGAAATTCACCGTTAAAACAATTTGGACTTAAGCATTCCTTTCTTGGTAGAGTTTAGATTACTAGTTCAGTCTCCTTACTAGTTATTAATTGCTCAGATTTATTCTTTGTAAATGATTCTCTATTGGTAGTTTGTATATTTCTAGGAATATTCATTTATTCTCTTAATAAATTTTGGACACATAAGTGCTCATAACAGTTTCTTATGATTCTTGGCATTTTTATGGTATCAGTTGGATTGTCTCTTCTTTCATTTCTTGTTATGTCTGTCTTCTCTTTTCTTAGACTAGATGAAGGTTTCTAAGTTTTGTTTCTCTTTTACAGAAACCTAGCTCTTATTTTCATTGATCTTTTCTGTTGTCTTTTTGGTCTCTGTATCATTAATTTATGCTCTTATCTTTGTTATTTCCTTCCTTGATTATTTTGGGACTTTGTTTATTCTTCTTTCTCTAGTTCCCTGAGAAATACTGTTAGGTTGTTCACTTGAGAAAGAAAAAAGATCTTTCTTTTGTCTTAATGTAGGCCTTTATCACTCCACACATCCCCGTTAAAGTGCTTCTGCAGCATTCCATAGATTTTGGTGTATTGTGTTGTAATTTTCACATTTGTTTCAAGGTTATTTTTGTTTCTTTTTTAACTTTTTCTTTGAGTTGTTTAGGAGTGTGCTGTTTAGTTTTCACATATTCATTATTTTTCCTGTTTTTCTTCCTTGTAATTGATTTCTAGTTTCATACCATTGCATTAATGAAAGCTACCATGTAGAATTTCAATATTCTTAAATTTCTAAGGCTTGTTTTACAATCCATCAAATGGTTTACTCTGGAGAATGTTCCATATAAGCTTGAGAAGAATGTGCTAGGTCCACGTAGTCTATATATTTAGGCTAAAATAAATAGTTCAAGACCAAAATTATTGAAACTATATCTAGATGATCTGTCGATTATTGAAGTCTCCTACTATGATTATATTGTATGTTTCTCCCTGCAGATATGTTAATATTGCTTAATATATGTAGGTGCTGTGACATTTAGTGAATATATCTTGATTTGATCCCTGGGTCAGGAAATGGCAACCCACTGCAATATTCTTGGCTGGGAAATCCCATAGACACAGGAGCCTTGTAGGCTACAATCCATGAGGTCACAATGAGTCAGACACAATTGAGCAACCAAGCATACACACACACTGTCAAGGATATACTAATACCACTGTATTGTTTTCTCCAACTCCTCCAAATTTGAATTTTCCACTCCGGTGGTCTTCTGGAACTTTACTGCAAACTTAGACTTCCACAGAGTCTCTCTCACCTATGGATGATTGTCTAAGACAACATCTTCAAGGGGCTTCAGATCAGTGGCTGACAGAGCCTGAAAATTGTTCCCAGGCCACTACGAGGTTTTCACCTTATGAGAGAGCAAGACTCCTCTCAGTCCCTTTGCCTAGGATGCTGGATCCCACAGCTCCTACAAAGGCACTTTTGTCCGTGGATGAATGCCAAAATGGTGGAGGATGGGAATGAGGAACATCTTATTCCATCATGATACTAATATCAATCCCCTGCACTATTTTTCAAAGATATTTGAGGCATATATTAGGTATTTTGGTGATGGTTTAATCACTCAGTCGTGTCCGACTCTTGTGACCCTGTGGACTGTAGCCGGCCAGGCTCCTCCGTCCATGGGATTCTCCAGGTAAGAATACTGGAGTGGGTTGCCATTTCCTTCTCCGGGGCATCTTCCCAACCCAGGGATCGAACCCAGGTCTCCTACATTACAGGCAGATTTTTTACCAACTGAGCTACAAGGGAAGCCCATTAGATATTTTAAAGAAAATCAGTAGACTTTTCTGGAGCAATTTTAGATTTATAGCAAAACTGTGTGGAAAGTTCAGACAGTTCCCACTTATCACCTACTCTGAATTCATATTATGTCCTCCACCATCAACATCCAGGGCCAGCATGGTACATTTGTTATAGTTGGACAGTTTTTAAAATAGGATAAATTTCCATCTTGAGTTTTTAAAAAATTTTCTGTGGATGATTAAAACTTGTAAGATTAAAAAAAAAGTACAAGAACAATTTCAGATGAGACAAATAAAGAAAATATCCTTGCAGTTCTTAGAAGATATTATCTAGGCATCACTATACAATTGAATTTTCAGTAATGATGAAAATGTTCTCTATCAGCACTGTAGTTGATAGAGATGTTCATCATTGTAGTTGCAATCCACGTGTGACTATTATCATTTAAAATGTCGGAGTCACTAAGGATCTGAATTTTAAATTCCAGTTGAGTGAAATTTAACTTTGTGTGTTACCACACATGTAGCTAGTATCTACTGTATTTGACAGTGTGGGTCCATGGGTGATTGCTGGAATCAATTACTATTTGGAAGCTGTGGGATATTTAATTTACTTTTAAATATGCTTTTTATAACATCAACATAAAGAAAGGAAATATGATGAATGGATAATAAGTATACTTTGTGATGTCTTTATGATGCATGAAGTTTGACTAATGTGAGTTATAGTACCCAGAATTCTCGTTCTAGAACAATTCCAATAAGAATTAGCTATAAGAGATATTTTCTGTTAACAGTTGTAGAAAATAAGAGATAGCACCCATTTGTAACATACACACACCTTCTTCCAGTTACTCAGTTAGACTTAATCTAGATGCTTCTGTGAAGGAATTTTGCAGATGAAATTAAAGCTTCTAATCAGTTGACTAATTTAATCAAGAGAGGGATTAACTTAATTAACTTAATCTAAGCCTCTTTAGGGTTTCCCTGGCGGCTCAGACAGTAAAGCCTCAGTCTGCAATGCAGGAGACCTGGGTTCAATCCCTGGTTTGGGAAGATCCCCTGGAGAAGGAAATGGCAGCCCACTCCAGCATTCTTGCCTGGAAAATCCCATGGACAGAGGAGCATGGTGGGCTCTAGTCCATGGGATCGCAAAGAAAGAAGCCTCTTTAAAAAGTAGGCTTAGCCCTTTCCTAAGTTCACAGACTTCAACCAGCAGCTGGGTTTTCAGTCACTCTCCACTTCCCCAGGATCTTGCTTTCTGTGTGTTTGTTCATGCTTGTGGAGTTCTAGCCTGTTCTTTCTCTCCCCTTTATGACTGCCTGCTCCACAGTCTTCAGGCTTGCTTAGCCAAATACCCTGAATGATTTGTAAGGCAATTGGTTTCAATAAATCATAATGGATAGATGATAGATAGGCTGCTCCTGGTTCTGATTCCTTGTTTAAAGCCTGACTGATAACACACTCAAATCTCCTGCCCTTATGGGGATAGTGGGGAATGGGAAGAAAAATGACGGGAGAGATGAAATATGACAGAACTAAGAGCATCTACTGATCTTTCCCCTCCTCTTTCACATAATTCACTCAGTAAAAATTTGCATATGGGTTTTGAGAACCAAGCTCTTGGTTACCTGACATTTATAAAGATTATATATTTTTTATAAAATATTGTAACATCTATCAGAGAAAATGCAAGGGAGACTGTAACTCCTCATCAGCAATTGCCATTTTACATCGGAAATAGCAACAAACTCATTAGATGCTCTACTCTTTTCTTACCTGATGTTTACGTGAATTAAAAGTATAACGTATTAGGTATTGCCATCTTTCCAGACTAAGAAAACCTTTTACACTTAAAGAACTAAATGCTAACGTCAGTACACCTTCTAGGAAGAACAAGTGGTTGAAAGAAATACTGATATGCTCCCTTAAAGAGGGAGTAATTCATCAATTTACTAATTCTTTTATTTTTGGCAATGCCACACAGAATGTGGGATCTCAGTTCCCTGACTAGAGATAAAACCTGTGCTCCCTGCATTAGAAGCGTGGAGTCTTAACAGCTGGACCACCAGGGAAGTCCCTCGCTGATTTAAATGCACACTATCAGTGACAAATCAGTTATTAATTTTTTCCTAAATCTCATAGGATGATTGTACTACAAAAGTTAAATGATATTGAAGGGTAAACTAAATACAAAGAGCTAAACTTAATGTCCATTTCTATGATTTAGCAATATACCAAGCAAAGTAAAATAGAGATATACTTTCAAATTTCTCCACTTAAACCTTCTGAAATATTACTGATGATCCCATGATGGCACAGGGTAGGGGAAGAAGTATTAAGATAACAGTATATTTGACCAAGATCAAGAGAGCTAATTCTGAGGCAGAGTTCGTAATCAAAGCAAAAGTATAGAAGTAAAACAATGAAAATAGATGAAATTTGGTGTTATGAGGTAATATGTAATTAAAGAAGCAAAGGAGAACACTTACAGGGAGTCTTGTTTTGCATGTTCGCTGGTGAGAGTATAAATTAACCATATTTTCTTTGGAATTAACTCTGATAAATTTATTTGACAGATATACTCCCATTTAGTTACATGCATTCACTTAATGAAATAATTAGGAATGAAAGCGAAGGGCTAGAAGCAACCTAAGTTACCCAGTTTATCCATCCATATGGGACCAGTTGGAAAAATCATGATACAATGATACAAACTATTATACCATTATTAAAAGGTATGAGTTATTTTGTATGTAATGACACAATTAATTTTAAGGTACATCGTTAAGTGAAGACAGAATGTGTTTGTGGGAGGCTGTTACTGTGTGTTCGTGCTCAGTCCCTCAGTCGTGTCCTATTCTTTGCAACCCCATGGACTGTAGCCCACCAGGCTCCTCTGTCCAGGGAATCTCCTGATGCAGGAATCTAACGCTTGAACCCTTGTCGCCTGCACCTCCTGCACTGTAGACAGACTACCACTAAGCCACCAGGGAAGCCCTATTATTGTGTGCATGTGCGCTAAATTGTGTAACAAGGTGATATTCGTGTTACATGCATAGACTGTTCTTGAAGGATAATTACTTTAACACAAGTAATTATGAAAGAGGATGGGTTAGGAGACAGGACAGGGAGAGGTACATTTTACTAGACCTGTATAATTTTTAAAATTTTCATTTAATATATTTTTTTTGTATCACCTTGGGCATGGTAGGGTGCCTTCCCAGGTAGCTCAAACGGAAAAGAATCTGCAGTGTGGGAGACCTGAGTTCAATCCCTAGGTCAGGAAGATTTCCTGGGGAAGGAAATGGCAACCCACTCCAGTATTCTTGCCTGGAGAAATTCCATGGACAGAGGAGCCTGACGGGCTACAGTCTATGGGTTCACAAAGAGTTGGACACAACCAAACGACTAACATTTTCACCTTGGCATGGTAGAGAACTTTATTTTTTATTTAATTTGGCTTTGCTTTGCAGCATGTGAGATCTTAGTTCCCAGACCATGGATCGAACCTGCAGCTCCTGCAGCCAAAGCACAGCATCTTAACCATGGGACTGCCAGGGAAGTCCCCCATTCAGTATAGTTTTAATTTTGTGTCGTGTGTGTGTGCATTTGTGCATTACAGTTTGGAAATATTTTAGATAGCTTAAGAAAATCATACAGTAGCCATTTAAATTTAGTTTTCAGGATGGAATTCCATCCGGGTGTATAAATTGAAAGATTTGCAGAGGGGCAAATCTTAATACTGGAAAATTTGTGACTACCGGCGATTCTGCTAATGGGTGTGAGGCCTCAAGAAGAGGGTTTGGAATATTTTCCTCTCTTTGGTGAGGATAACCAAAGTATTACTGAAAGCCTGCTTGTCTATCCCGATTCCTACATGTTCAATGGATCGCTTCCCTCAGTCAAAGGTTTGCTTTGCTGTCAACTGAGATTTAAAGAAAAGTAACAACAGAAAGCAAGCTTCAAATGATGCGGGCTTGTTGCCAGCTCGCTGTGCTATTTAGTCATGCTGGGCTCTGTGAGCAACAAGAAGAAAAGGCTCCATGTTGGCTTTCTTCTGCCTGTTATCAGCCCCCCAACAACACTGAGCAGTGGGTGATGGGGTGATCGTCACCCCTTGTCACCCATGAGAAAGCTGGAGGCTTAATCTTTCCTCTTCCATGAAGCACTCAAGCGACTTGTTCTGCGGGCAGTTTAATTTTCCCTTCCCTCTCTCAGCATGCCTCTCTCATTCTGTCCACAGACACTGTGTATCAAAAACCAGAAAAAGAATCATTCTGAGAGTCTGAGCTACTTATTTTTGTTATTCAATTTCCTAAGTTGTATATGTAGGTGTGTTGGCTGTTTTATACTATGTTCCATCCCCTATGATTTAAAGGGATTTTTATTAATCTGTGAGAGGAAATATAAATAGAACTTTTTCAGCATTCACCTATTACATTAACCAAAGACATTAACTTAGGAGGCCCCATAAAGTCTAAACAATTCACAACATATTTGTAAATCATTTTGCTTATGTGTTTTTTGGAAACATTTCCTCTTTTCTTTTTTTTTTATTGTTTTTGTCATACAATGTCATGATATCACCATGGGTTTACATATGCTCCCCCTCCAGAACCCCCCTACCTCTTCCCTCCCCCCCAGGAAATCTCGCTGCACCAGCCCCGAGCATCAATCCTGGGCTGGCGATTGATTAGACATATGATAATTAACTTGTTTCAATGCCCTTCTCCCATATCATCCCACCCTTACCCTCATCCACAAAGTCCACGAGTCTATTCTATACATCTGCGTTCCTTTTGCTGTCTCGCATGCTGGGTTCTCGTTACCGTCTTTCTAAATTCCATATATATGTGTTAATATACTGTATTGTTGTTTTTGCTTCTGGCTTACTTCACTCTGGATAACGGGCTCCAGTTTCGTCCATCTGAGTAGAATTGCTTCAAATGAATTTTTTTTAATGCTGAGTAATATTCCATTGTGTATATGTACCACAGCTTTCTTATCCATTTTTCACAACAAAGGAAACTATAAGCAAGGTGAAAAGACAGCCTTCAGAATGGGAGAAAATAATAGCCAATGAAGCAACAGACAAACAATTAATCTCAAAAATATACAAGCAACTCCTGCAGCTCCATTCTAGAAAAATAAACAACCCAATTAAAAAGTGGGCCAAAGAACTTAACAGACATTTCTCCAAAGAAGATATAAAAATGGCTAACAAACACATGAAAAGATGTTCAACATCACTCATTATCAGAGAAATTCCCCTTTTATTTACTTTTCTTTCTTTACATAGGCATTGATATGAACATCCAGTATCTATTCTGTATGTTCCTTTTTAAGAACCACAAAAAATATTTTCAAGTCTCTAGAGATAGTTAAGGTTGAGATTGCGATTCTTTTTTCCATAGTCACAAACATCCCTCACTGGAATCTCAGTTATACTTGGCAGGGGAAAATTAAGCTATTATAAGTAAATATCATCTGTTGTGGGTTTTGTTTAGTCACTAAGTCGTGTCCAACTCTGTGACCCCTGGACTGTAGCCCACCAGTTTACTCTGTCCATGGGATTTCCCAGGCAAGAATACTGGAGTGGGTTGCCATCTCCTTTTCCTGGGAATCTTCCTGACCTGGAGATTTAACCTGTGTCTCCTGTATTGGTGGGCAGATTCTTTACCACTGAGCCACCAGGGAAGCTACAAATGTCATTTGCTAGCCCAATATGTCCTGAAAGCTTTTGAATCAGCCTCATCTCTGATGTTTCAAAACACATGACGATGTGACAGGTACAGCCCATGAGACATGAAAGGACTGTCTCTGGAGCAGTTTGTAGTCTGAGAGTGCAGAGTGCATATCCCAGGTGCTCTCTGCTCTATGACGAGGATCATTTAGGTCCTTCCAGATCAGAGCCTAAGGGCTCAACCATTCCCTGTGTCGTTCGCTTATTTCAGCCTCCACTAGGTGGTTATGTGACTTATCTTTGCTCCTTCCTTCTTAACCAAACCTTTTATAACACTTCTAAGTCATAGAAGCTTCTTTTCATTCTTCATTCTTTGAACTTAAGCTTCCTGCCGGTGTCACACATGTTAGCAACTCATCAGTTCAGCTCAGTTGCTCAGTCGTGTCCAACTCTTTGTGACCCCATGGACTGCAACACAACAGGCCTCCCTGTCCATCACCAACTCCCAGAGCTTACACAAACTCATGTCCATTGAGTTGGTGATGCCATCCAACCATCTCATCCTCTGGCATCCCCTTTTCCTCTCACCTTCAATCTTTCCCAGCATCAGGGTCTTTTCCAACGAGTCAGTTCTTCCCATCAGGTGGCCAAAGTATTGGAGCTTCAGCTTCAGCATCAGTCCTTCCAATGAACACCCAGGACTGATCTCCTTTAGGATGGACTGGTTGGGTCTCCTTGCAGCCCAAGGGACTCTCAAGAGTCTTTTCCAACACCACAGCTCAAAAGCATCAGATCTTCAGGGCTCAGCTTCCTTTATGGTCCAACACTCACTTCAGTACCTGACTACTGGAAAAACCATAGCTTTAACTAGATGGACCTTTGTTGGCAAAGTAATGTCTCTGCTTTTTAATATGCTGTCTAGGTTGGTCATAGCTTTTCTTCCGGAGCTATGTCTTTTAATTTTATGGCTGCAGTCACCATTTGCAGTGATTTGGAGCCCAATAAAATAAAGTCTGCCACTGTTTCCATTGTTTCCCCATATATTTGCCCTGAAGTGATGGGATCAGATGCCATGATCTTTGTTTTTGTATGTTGAGTTTTAAACCACACTTTTTACTATCCTCTTTACTTTCATCAAGAGACTCTTCAGTTCCTCTTTGCTTTCTGCCATAAGGGTGGTGTCATCTGCATATCTGAGGTTATTGATATTTCTCCCGGCAATCTTGGTTCCAGCTTGTGCTTCATCCAGTCTGGCATTTCACATGAGGTACTCTGCATATACGTTAAATAAGCAGGGTGACAATATACAATCTTGATATACTTCTTTTCCAGTTTGGAACTAGTCCCTTGTTCCATGTCCAGTTCTAACTGTTGCTTCTTGACCTGCATACAGATTTCTCAGGAGGCACGTCAGGTGGTCTGGTATTCTCATTGCTTGAAGAATTTTCCACAGTTTGTTGTGATCCACACAGTCAAAGGCTTTGGCATAGTCAATAAAGCAGAAGTAGATGTTTTTTTCTGGTATGCTCTTGCTTTCTCTATGATCCAATGGATGTTGGTAACCTAATCTCAGGTTCCTCTGCCTTTTCTACAGCTTGAACATCTGGAAGTTCTTGGTTCATGTACTGTTGAAACCTCACTTGGAGAATTTTCAGCATTACTTTGCTAGTGTGTGCTGCTGCTGCTGTGAAGTCGCTTCAGTCGTGTCTGACTGTGCGACCCCATAGACGGCAGCCCATGAAGCTCCCCCATCCCTGGGATTCTCCAGGGATGAACACTGGAGTGGGTTGCCATTTCCTCCTCCAATGCAAGAAAGTGAAAAGTGAGAGTGAAGTCACTCAGTTGTATCTAACTCTTAACGACCCCATGGACTGCAGCCTACCAGGCTCCTCCATCCATGGGATTTTCCAGGCAAGAGTACTCGAGTGGGTTCCCATTGCTAGTGTGTGAGATGAGTGCAATTGTGTGGTAGTTTTAATATTCTTTGTAATTGCCTTCCTTTGGGATTGGGATGAAAACTAACCTTTTCCAGTCCTGTAGCCTCTGCTGTTTTCCAAATTTACTGACATACCGAGTGTAGCATTTTCATAGCATCATCTTTAGGACTTGAAATAGCTCAGCTGGTATTCCATTACCTCCTCTAGCTTTATAGTGATGCTTCCTAAGGCCCACTTGACTTCATACTTTTGGATATCTGGCTCTAGGTGAGTGAGCACACCATCACGGTTATCTAGGTCACTAAGATCATTTTTGTACAGTTCTTCCGTGTATTCTTCCCACATCTTCTGGTGGAATCTTTATCTTCTGCTTCTGTTAAGTCCATACTGTTTCTGTCCTTTATTGTGCCCATCTTTGCATGAAATGCTCCCTTGGTGTCTCTAATTTTCTTGAAGAGATCTCTAGTCTTTCCCATTCTATTGTTTTCCTTTATTTCTTTGCATTGATCTCTGAGGAAGGCTTTCTTATCCCTCCTTGCTATTCTTTGAAACTTTGCATTCAGATAGATATTTCTTTCCTTTTCTCCTTTGCCTTTAGCTTCTCTTCTTTTCTCAGCAATTTTTAAGGCCTCCTCAGACAACCATGTTGCCTTTCTGCATTTCTTTTCCTTGGTGATGGTCTTGATCGCTGCCTCCTGTACCATGTCATGAACCTCCGTCCACAGTTCTTCAGGCACTCTGTCAGATCTAATCCCTTGAATCTGTTTGCCACTTCCACTGTATAATCATAAGCAATTTGATTTAGGCCATACCTGAATGGTCCAGTGGTTTTCCCTATGTTCTTTAATTAAGTTTGAAATTGGCAATAAGGAGTTCATGATCAGAGTCACTGTCAGTTCAAGGTCTTGTTTTCACTGACTCTTTAGAATTTCTCCATCTTCAGCTGCAAATAATATAATCAGTCTTCTTTCAGTATTGACCATCTGATGTCCATGTGTAGAGTGGTCTCTTATGTTGTTGGAAGAGAGTGTTTGCTATGACCAGTGTGTTCCCTTGGGGAAACTCTGTTGACCTTTTCCCTGTTTCATTTTTTACTCTACTGCCAGACTTTCCTGTTACTTCAGGTATCTCTGGACTTCCTAATTTTGCATTCCAGTCCTCTATGATGAAAATGATGCCCAGTAGTTAGCAATTCATAAGTACTCTTTATTTCATGAATTCTTATTGTTTTCAAGATACTGGTATTCTTGGGAGTGGAGCTCATAACCTTGGTTGTACTGTATTCATCTATCCCGAGCTCAGTGCTGGTCTCAGAAAAACTCAATAAAGGCTTGTTCATTAATGGAAGGGGAGTGATTAAAGATATAGTGGCTTTGTTCAGTAATACCTAAATGGAGCAAGGCTCAAACCCTCTTTAAAACATTCAGTGTGAGTCATTAAATAAAATAAATTATCTCCTGACCTTCCTGCGAACCTTGTATCAAATATCTATTTTTGACAATAGTGACAGATGAGGTTGTGGGAAAATGGCTTTGTGCTCAGTTGTTCTGGGAAATGTTTATCATTTTTATATAATAAAATTCACTTTTCAATGAACAACAGACATTTAAAAGAAAACATCTGCCAAAAGATTGTTTACACAAAGCTGTTTTTTCCCCAGGAGAAGCTGATGTTCAATTGGAAACTCACATGTCTCACTTGGTCCCCATAGGCAGCATTTCACCTAAATATATTTACTTGCGTCTTCCAAATGAATAAGCTGAACTCATAGTCTTTACAGAAAGCATACTATTTTAGGTGGATATTTTTCTTTCTGCTCCTGTGCTGGTATTTTACATTACAAAGAGGAAAATGTGTCCCAAATATTCTTAGTATTTGTAGAAACATGTTGCTCCCACTTTATTTAAATGACTGCTGCCAAAAACATTGTAGATACATGGGCTTCAATAGTAAATGTCAGAAGCAACAATACTAAATTGATTTTATAACGTGCTGATTTGGATAGCCTGTGTATTATACATTCTCCTAGCAACTTCTGTTTCTAACTCTGTTCCATTCATAAGATGTGGACTAATTATTTTTTCTGCATGTTTAATCATTTAATGAATATTTTCTTTTCTAAGCTCCATGAAGGCATGATCCGTATTTATTTTTGTACATCTGTATCCTCAGGGCTTAGTCCTTGCAAATAATAGGTGCTACATTTATATTTATACAAAAATTAGTGAACAAATAATGAAAAAAGAGGCACAATATATTTCCTTGAAACTTACAAATTAGGATCCCTTAGAGAACTTGTAATTCCAATTGAGATAGACTATCATATATTAAATTTACTCTCCAATAAAAAAAAATATACAAAATGTTGACAAAATATAGTTAGCAATTCTTTGTACTGATTGAACAGCACACAATGCAAGGAATTTCATCCTCTCTTGCTGTCTCTTTAAAGAGGTTTACCAAACTGTAAGTCAGGAAAATAGAGCCCAATCAAGAAACAGCAGTAGAAGAAAGAGATTTCTGTATGGGTTGGCAAAGCTACTGGGATTTAGGGTTAGAATTCTGAGAAGGGGAAGGATACAGAGAAGGAACACCAAAAACCAAAAATCTAGATAAAAGCTCACCTTGGCTGCTGGGTCAACTTCGACACTTCACATACATCAAACACACCTCTGGAAGGCATAGCATAGAAAAGTGCTGAGTGGCTGAAAACAGAAATTTCTCAGAGTGTTGAGGAGATGTTGAGGTTTCAACTCAGAGTAGAGAAAGCTTTGTGGATACAACTGGCTTTCATAAGAGACTCCAGGGAGGCCCTACCCTACTCAAGGGGGAATTCCTTCAAGATAAGAGCAGCACTTTAGAAATAAGAACAAAGTTCATCTAGACCCACTATAACAAAACCTATGACCAAAGCTATAACAGAATCAGGATAACCTACCAGTAATTTTACTGCATGAACAAATTTTTAACATTCCTAAGTGTTGATATGATCTTTTTGAATTCCAGTATCTGTTTATCTTTAAGGGGCAAAATATAAAGTTGTGAAACATGAAAACAAGCAGTAAAGTCATTGATAAAAGTTATAAAAGGAAAGAGGGGAAGACCCAGAGATGGTCTATATTTGGAATTATAGATAAGGCCTCAAAATTACTATGAGTGATACACTGAAGACCAAAGAATTCAAAAGAGAACCTAATTCTGTCATAAAATATGAATGGACAATTCATATTTCAGAGCTGCAAAATGCAATTAAGAACTCAATGGATAGGTTCAATCATAACCTAGATGGAGCAGCAAACACCACTGGTAATTTCCAAGACAGGTAAGTAGAAAATATGCAAACTCTTCAGTTCAAATAGACGAAAAACAAAGTTGGCAAAAGGGCAGATTGGAAGAGAAATATATGACTTTGTCAAAAGATATATATGTCTAAAAAACCAAACATGTAGAGAAAATATAAAAATCATGCAGATCCAGAAGCATGTACAATAATGTCCATAGTATCTTTACTCAAAATAGTGCTAAGCTAGAAAATATATGAGTTTGTCAACATACAGTGTGTAAACAAAATGTACTGATTCCTAAGATGAAATGTTACTCTACTATAAAAACATGGACTACAGTGCACTAGTGCACCCCAATGTTCATTGCCGCATTGTTTACAATAGCCAGGACATGGAAGCAACCTAGATGCCCATCAACTGACGAATGGATAAGAAAGCTGTGGTACATATACACAATTGAATACTACTCAGCATTAAAAAAAAATTCATTTGAATCAGTTCTACTCAGATGGACGAAACTGGAGCCCGTTATCCAGAGTGAAGTAAGCCAGAAGCAAAAACAACAATACAGTATTTTAACGCATATATATGGAATTTAGAAAGACAGTAACGAGAACCCAGCATGCGAGACAGCAAAAGGAACGCAGATATATGGAATAGACTCGTGGACTCTGTGGATGAGGGAAAGGGTGGGATGATATGCGAGAATGGCATTGAAACATGTTAATTATCATATGTCTAATCAATCGCCAGCCCAGGATTGATGCTCGGGGCTGGTGCACGGAGATTTCCTGGGGGGAGGGAGGAGGGAGGGGGTTCTGGAGGGGGAGCATATGTAAACCCATGGTGATATCATGTCATTGTATGGCAAAACTAATAAAAAAATTTAAAAAAATGCTACCTTCAACAAAAGAAGCTATACTCAAGCGAGTATGTACTTTATAATTCGATTAATAAAAATACAAATCAATGCAAATTAATCTGTGCTTATAGAAGTCAAAGTAATCTTTACTTCTGAGGGAGTGCTGAATGAGAAAGGGCTCTCAGGAGTAATCTAAGAAAATCTAAAACAACATTAGTTTTGGCCTGGAGTGTGTTTTCTTCTGTAATCTTATTATACTTTATTTTTCAAATCCTATGGATAAGTAATTTAAAATAACTACAAATATCTATGAATAAATAAACTAAAAAAAGTTAATATATTTATAAATATTAATGGCTATTTGTCCCCTAGGAATATTACATTGCTGAGGATGTTTTGCAGGGACAGTATGTAGAGTAACTTTATTTTTACTTGGGAAGCAAAACCTAAAAGTTCCAGTTCCAGCCTTACTGGTGACTACACAAACACCAGGGCAGTCACTAGGTGCTGTCTTTCAGGAATACTGTCCTCTAGTGAGGAGGATAAGCACAGTGTAAAGAAACACACACGTCAGTGAGACTGGGATAAGCAGGGAGATAGGAGATGTGGGCAATTACAGTGAATTAAAACAGGTTGTTTTTTGAGGGATCTCTGAGGGTTTAAGATATGAGATTAAAAAACTGAACAGACCCAGTGTTGAACAGTCACATGATACTTTGTGAGTAGAACATGCAGAGATGCAGGTCCCCTCTTCTCTAAAATAGTTACACTGCTGATTTGTCAAGGCGTTACACACTTTTTTACTCGAATACATCTTGCCCCTATTTCCTTATTTGTTGAGTCTTCCTTATTTATTCATCCATTTATTTTTCCTTTCAAAAGTTAGAGTTTCAAAAAACTAAAAACTGAAAATTACAGGGTTGTACTAGGTTTCAGGCAAAGGCCTGGAATCTCCAGTTCTAACACATATCCAAGTTGAATCTTAAAGAGAATTTCCATACAGTACACTGAAAAAACAGCTCTTCCTTTTTTTATGTAAGACATACAATGATTAGATTGTTAATTTTTTCTCTTCTGTTTTCACTTACAAGACAACTAAAATTTAGAACATATTATTGCAAAATTCAGACTTAAACTAAAGAAAGTATCCCCGTAGCTCAAATGGTAAAGAATCTGCCTGCAATGCAGGAGACCAGGGTTCAACCCCTGGATTGAGAAGATCCTCTGGAGAAAGGAATGGCAATCCACCCCAGTATTCTTGCCTAGAGAATCCCAAAGAGAAGCCTGGAGGGCTACAGCTTCTGGGGTCACAAAGAGTTGGACATGACTGAGTGACTAACACACACAGGGTAAACCACAAGGCCATTCAGTTATGACCAAAATCAAATCTGTTAGGACTATACAGTTAAAAGTGACAAATAGATTCAAGGGATTATGTCTGATAGAGTGCTGAAACACTATAGACAGAGGTTTGTAGCATTTATATAGAAGTCAGGGGTAAAAACCATCCCCAACAGGAAAAGCAAAGGCAAAAATGGTTGTCTGAGGAAGCCTTACAAATAACTGAGAAAAGAAGAGAAGCAAAAGGCAAAGGAGAAAAGAAAAGATATAATCCTCTGAATGCAGGGATCTAGAGAACAAGACAAGAGATAAGAAAGCCTTCATAAGTGAACAATGCAAAGAAATAGAATAAAACAATAGGAAAGACTAGAGATCTTTTCAAGAAAATTAGAGATACCAGGTAATATTTCTTGCAAAGATGGACACAATAAAAGACAGAAACAGTATGGACCTAACAGAAGCAAAAGATACTAAGAAGAGGTGGGAAGAATACACAGAACTGTACAAAAAAAGATCTTAATGACCCAGATAACTACGATAGTGTGATCACTCCAGACATCCTGGAGTGTGAAGTCAAGTGGGCTTCAAGAAGCATTACTATGAACAAAGCTAGTGGAGGTGATGGAATTCCAGCTGAGATATTTCAAATCCTAAAAGATGATGCTGTGATAGTGCTGCACTCAATATGCCAGCAAATTTGGAAAACTGAGAAATGCCCACAGGACTGGAAAAGGTCCCTTTTCATTCCAACCCCAGAGAAGGTCATTGCCAAAGAATGTTCAAACAACCCCATAATTGCACTCATCTCACATGCTAACAAGGTAATGCTCAAAATCCTTCAAACTAGGCTTAAAAAGTACATGAACGAAGAACTTCCAGATGTTCAGACTGGATTTAGAAAAGGCAGAATAGCCAGGTTTGTATTCCAACATCTGCTGGATCAAAGAAAACACAAGGGAATTCCAGTGACTATTCTAAAGTCTTTGTGTAGATCCCAACAAACTGCAGAAGATTCTTAAAGAGATGGAAATACCAGCTCATCTGCCTCCTGAGAAACCTGTATACAGGTCAAGAAGCAACAGTTTAAACTAGACATGGAACAATGGACTGGTTCCAAATTGGGAAAGGAGTATGTTGATGCTGTCTATTGTCACCCTGCTTATTTAACTTATATTCAGAGTAAATATTATGCAAAATGCCAGACTGGACAAAGCACAAGCTGAAATCAAGACTGCTGGGAGAAATATCAATAACCTCAGATATGCAGATGACTCCACCCCTATGGCAGAAAGCAAAAGTGAACTGTAGAGCCTCTTGATGAAGGTGAAGGAGGAAAGTGAAAAAGCTGGCTTAAAACTCAATGTCCAAAAAACTAAGATCCTGGCATCCAGTTCCTTCACTTCATCGCAAATATGAGGGAAAAAATGGAAACATTGGCAGACTTTATTTACCAGGGCTCCAAAATCACTACAGATGGTGACTGCAGCTTTGAAATTAAAAAACGGTGGCTCCATGGAAGAAAAGCTATGACAAACCTAGACAGCGTATGAAAAGCAGAGACATGGCTTTGCTGACAAAGGTCCCTAAAGTATAAGCTATGGTTTTTCCAGTAGTCATGTATGGATTTGAGAGTTGGACCATAAAGAAGGCTGATCACTGAAGAATTGATGCTTTTGAACCGTGGTTTTGGAGAAGACTCTTGAGAGTCCCTTGGACTGCGAGATAATCAAACAAGTCAAGCCTAAAGGAAACATCCCTGAATATCCATTGGAAAGATCAGTACTAAAACTGAGGCTCCTAAACTTAGGCCATGTGATGCGAAGAGTTGACTCATTGGAAAGATTGAGGGTAGGTGACAGAGGATGAGATGGTTGGAAGGCATCATCCACTCAATGGACATAAGTTTGAGCAAACTCTGGGAGATAATGAAGGACAGGATAACCTGATGTGTTATAGTCCTTGTCATTGCAAAGATTCGGACAGGATTAAGCAACTGAACAACAACTAAAATTAGAGGCGTTCCTACAGAAAATCAGTTTTTTTTTTTTTTTTCAATTCTTTAGTCACATCATGCAGCATGTGGGATCTTAGTTCCTGACCAGGAATTGAACCTGTGTGGCCCCTGCCATGGAAACATGGAGTTTTAACCACTGGAAAGTCAAGAGAAGTCCCAAGAATCAGTGTTAACTCTAATATTTTTTATTTCATTAGAGTAATTCTTGGGGTCATAACCTTTGTTGCAGTGTCAGAGACATGTCACCATCCTTCCTGTGTTTTTAGTATATTTTTCACGCAAACACTTGAAATGCTTTGAACTGCAAAAACATGCCTTTACAAATGTGCTTGTTCCCAGTCACATGGGTAATTTTGACAGACTTCCTTCTTCCTGTTCCCCTCTCCAGATACTATTCTTCAGAATTTTACACTTTCAAATGTGGAATACATGTCCAGACATATGGATACACTTTTGTGACTAATGTGGCCAAGATATCCTTCACATTATTTTTATAACCTTAGGAAAATCATATCATATTAAAATTGAGTAGGACTTTAGAGATTGCTTTGTCCAAGTCACATATTTGCAAAAAAAGAAAAAAAAAAAACCCTGAAACTATGAGTTTAAGAAAGTCTCAAAAACATAGCAAATTAATGACACAACTGAGTCGAGAGTCATATCCTCTGATTCATTATATATGAGTGAAAGTCGCTCAGTCCTGTCTGACTCTTTGTGACCCCATGAACTATACAGAGCATGGAATTTTCCAGGCCAGACTACTGGAGTGGGTAGCCTTTCCCTTCTCCACTGGGCCTTCCTGACCCAGGAATCAAATCAGGGGTCTCCTGCACTGCAGGCAAATTCTTTACCAACTGAGCTATCAGGGAAGCCCAATTCATTGCATAGAGGCATCTAAATCCAACCCTACTTACCAAGAATGACCTTTATTTTATACACCATCAAGTACTTCCTACCGTTGCCACTTCAGCTTTGTCTTTTTTTTTTTTTTAATCTGCACCTGTTGTGCTTAACCTAGATTATAAATTCTGTAATGACAAATGCTATGATTCAGATTTCCTTTTTAATTCCCACTAGACACTACTAGCATAGGACATTATACATAAAAGTGATTCTAAAGGTACTTGGTTCATTTCTTATTTATTTTTCCATTGATACAGTGTATAACTATGTTCATAAAAGAAAAATTCATGTATTTAGAAAGAACAGAGAGAAAATGGCTCAGGGAAAAGCAACCAGAACAAGCCAAACAGGTCACCATGGTAACACCAGTTTGAAAATGTCATTCTCCTTAAGTTTCTGACATTTCTGATATGCTCAGGATGCAGGGCTCCATCTAGTGGTCTTGCTTAAATTCCTGTCAGACCACACCTTTTCAAACTCAATTCCCAAATAAAAGAATATTTTTTTTCTTTTTTAAGGAGTACCTTTGCATTTGTAGGATATAGTCAGAGTTTGCTTTGTAAGATGCATGGTTAGACATTTTGTCAATTCCTGAATTACCGTTTCTCGATGCTAAAAATAATCATATGTAAAGAGGCATATGAAACTTTATAGTCTGTAAAATAATATATAATTCTAAGTTTATAACATGCAGAGTTTTGTTCACACAAAAGATTTATTATGGGAAATTTTATTTCAAAATCATTTATTTTCTTCTTTCTGAAAAGAGAAAGAAGGGCTTTTTTTCCTCTGTTGAAGTCTAGGTGCATCGAAATATGGACATATAGTCCATTAGCAAAAGGAGCAGAGTTTTAACTTCAAAAATACATTCTCTGCTCCTCACAGGGGAAAAAAATCATCTTTATTGGGGTATCAACCAGCCACCCATGTGTATACAGAAAATTTAAATATTAAAAACCCAATTTGTGATTTCCAGATATATACTGAGTAAAAATATGAGCCTGTGGATATAACTTATATTCCTTTTGGCCCCATATTAACAACCAACTAATAATTAAATATATCACGTATTTGCATAAAGTACAAAAGATCTTAATGACCCAGATAATCACGATGGTGTGATCACTCACCTAGAGCCAGACATCCTGGAATGTGAAGTCAAGTGGACCTTAAGCATCATTACAAACAAAGGTAGTGCAAGTGATGGAATTCCAGTTGAGCTATTTCAAATCCGAACAGATGATGCTGTGAAAGTGCTGCTCTCAGTATGTCAGCAAATTTGGAAAGCTCAGCAGTGACCACAGGACTGGAAAAGGTCAGTTTTCATTCCAATCCCAAAGGAAGGCAATGAAAAAGAATGTTCAAACTACCTCATAATTGGACTCATTTCACATGCTACCAAAGTAATGCTCAAAATTCTTCAAGCCAGGCTTCAACAGTACATGAACAGAGAACTTAGAGGAAAAGGCTGAGGAACCAGATACCACATTGCCAACATCTGTTGGATCACCGAAAAAGCAAGAGTGTTCTAGAAAAACATCTATTTCTGCTTCATTGACTACACTAAAACCTTTGACAATGTGGATCACAACAAACTGTGGAAAATATTTCAAGAGATGGGAATACCAGACCACTTTACTTGCCTCCTGTGAAACCTGTATGCAGGTTAAGAAGCAACAGTTAGAACCAAACATGGAACAAAGGACTGGTTCCAAATAGGGGAAGGAGTATCAGGCTGCATATTGTCACCCTGCTTATTTAACTTATATGCAAAGTACATCATGCAAAATGCTGGACTGGATGAGGCACAAGCTGGGAATTAAGATTGCCGGGAGAAATATCAATAACCTCAGATATGCAAATGACACCACCCTTATGGCAGAAAGCAAAGAGGAACAAGAACTTCTTGATGAAAGTGAAAGAGGAGGGTGAAAAAGCTGGTTTAAAACTCAGCATTCAAAAAACAAAGATCATGGCATTCTATCTTATCACTTCATGGCAAATAGATGGGGGAGAAAATGGAAACAGTGTCAGACTTTGTTTTATTGGGCTCCAAAATAACTGCAGATGGTGACTGCAGCCATGAAATTAAAAGATGCTTGCTCCTTAGAAGAAAAATTATGACCAACCTAGACAGCATATTGAAAAGCAGAGACATTGCTGACAAAGGTTTGTCTAGTCAAAGCTATGGTTTTACTGGTAGTCATGTGTGAATGTGAGAGTTGGACCATAAAGAAGGCTGAACACTGAAGAATTGATGTTTTTGAACTTGTGGTGGTCGAGGAGACTCTTGAGAGTCGCTTGGATTACAAGGAGATGAAACCAGTCAATTCTAAAGGGAGTCAGTCCTGAATATTCATTGGAAGGACTGATGCTGAAGCTGAAGCTCCAATTCTTTGGTCAATTGATTTGAAGAGCCAACTCGTTAGAAAAGACCCTGATGCTGGGAAAGATTGAGGGCAGAAGGAGAAGGGGACGACAGAGGATGAGATGGTTGGATGGCATCACCCACTCAATTGACATGGGTTTGAGCAAGCTCCGGGAGTTGGTGATGGACAGGGAAACCTGGCATGTTGCAGTCCTTGGGGTCACAAAGAGTCATACAGGATTGAGCTACTGAACAAAAAGAACTGTTTCATAGCCCTAGTTTCAGTAATCTCAGACTATTTTTAAGAAATAGTTTTAGTGTGTTTAAGTCTGTGCAGTAAGTGGAATTTTCATAGTATCTGTTGCATGCTATACCATATCATTTAAATGGCTCTCACCTTTCTGTTTACTAATATCTAAAGACCCATGCTGTAAAAATACCAAGCAAATAGCACATAAATTATTTGCAAACCTCATTTATTTAAAAAATTTCAAATTTAAGATAAGATGATGAGCTTATGGATCACGCCTCTCTCAGTATTTTTTATGCCTGGACCAGACATCCTTTGTCCTGTGGCCATCCTGTGGCCAAGATAGCTCCCATCTCTCCCTCATGTCTTAGCTCAAATGCAAAGCCTTCATCAACTCTTATGCCACTTTATATGCCTGACCCTCAGAGGTCCTAAATCTTGACCGAAAATTGTTGTTATCTGGATAGTGAGAAATCTTCTCATACCTCTATTCTCCCTCAGACACTTTTGTTCACTTGGTCTGAGATGAAATCTTGGTGTGGGGAATTTTAGAGCTTCATAGGTTAGTCTAATGTGAGCTCCACACTATCCCTCCTCCTTTATACTGACAATCGGTCATCGACTTCAATATACACTTCTTCATGGAAGATGTTCTTTGAACTTTTTTGCCACAGCATTTAACATAGTGATGATATAATACTAAGCATTGAAAAAAAAGAGTGTTTATGAGATCATGCTGACCACAGCAACTGGTGAATCATGATTTACCAGTGTCTAAGACAGGGTGTTATTAGGGAAATGTGATGAGAATATATAAGGTCTGATATTTGGAGAGGTATGAATGAATTGAGGTAAGAGTCAGGAGTATTGATTAGAGCTAAAGAGGAAGGAGGAATTCCTAGAATATTTGTTGTACTGGCAAAAACAAAACAAAAAATTGTTTTCCTAGTAAAAGGCAAAGTAACAGAAAAGGAAAGGCCAAATAAAGGCATAGTGACTCTCCCTACCTCATGCTGGTTCGTGTTGGGGTGTGTAGCACCTGGCTGTGTGCCATTCCACTTGAGTGTCATTCACCAGACTTAAACTGGAAAGAAAGTAAAATGGATCAGTAACTTGGAAAAACTAGCATACTCTCCCCCTAGTCCCAGCAGTCTGGAGACAAAACCAAAGGAACGAAGGGCTCAGAATGTTCATAGCACTTTATCATGAAGAGCAAGAATCTGAGATTTGGTGCTGTGTCTTACAGTTTACACAGGGCATGGCTGAGTAATAAGACCATCAGAGTCACTGTTCCTAAGAGTAGAGACAGTTTCACAGTTTTGTGTGAGAGTTTTGTAAATGTAATTAAACCCCAGCCACTTTTAATAACTCATGAAGTTCAAGTCTTGCTAAGAGCTAAGTAAAGTCAACTTAAAGGATCTGCTTTTATATCTGTGTTAATGTAAGCCCACCCTCTACTCACCTCCTACACTAAAAGGAGAATCATTAAACCTGAGCACAGGGTAGTTGCAGAATGATTACTAGGTGTATCTTTATCACTGAGAAGAGCAGCCAGAGCTGTCCAAGACCTATCTTTTTGAAATCACTAAGTCTAATGATTTTTTTTAAGAGATGAATCATCTTTACAAAATGAAAAATTAGTAAGAACATTGATTTTAAGAACAAGAGTCCCAGAAAATCAGTCCCACAATTACAATAAAAAATACTTGAAAATAGGTTTTTTTCTTTTATATATTTAAGACAAGGACTGGGGTAGATATTAGTGATGGAGTGAATTGATACACTATAACTGCAGATGGTGATTGAAGCCATGAAATTAAAAGACGCTTACTCCTTGGAAGGAAAGTTATGACCAACCTAGATAGCATATTAAAAAGCAGAGACATTACTTTGCCAGCAAAAGTCTGTCTGGTCAAGGCTATGGTTTTTCCAGTAGTCATGTATAGATGAGAGAGTTGGACTATACAGAAAGCTGAGCACTGAAGAATTGATGCTTTTGAACTGTGGTGTTGGAGAAGACTCTTGAGAGTCCTTTGGACTGCAGGGAGATCCAACCAGTCCAACCTAAAGGAGATCAGTCCTGGGTGTTCATTGGAAGGACTGATGTTGAAGCTGAAACTCCAATACTTTGGCTACCTCATGCGAAGAGTTGACATGTTGAAAAATACCCTGATGCTGGGAAGGATTAGGGGCAGGAGGAGAAGGGGACGACAGGGGATGAGATGGCTGGATGGTATCACCGACCTGATAGACATGGGTTTGGGTAGACTGTGGGAGTTAGTGATGGACAGGGAGGCCTGGCGTGCTGCAATTCATGGGGTCGCAAAGAGTCATACACGACTGAGCGACTGAACTGAAATGAACTGAAGTTCTAAAATTTTTAGGGAACAATTTCAGAATTCATATATCATTCTCTCTTTTAATTTATGGAACCTAGTTCAGCTGAGAACTAATGTAATAGAGAGCAATGTTATATAGACAACATTTCCTTGGAGAAAGGACTAAAGTAAAACAAATCTACTCCATCTATTAGCCAGTCAACCATGGCAATATTGATGTGTCTTTCTTTATAGAAAAATATATGAAATGGAGAATAGTTAGTATCTTTTAGGCTGGTTGAAGTTTTTATAAAATGTTATGATTTAATAATTATAAATCTCAGGGAGGGCAAGTACTATTGTCTTATTGTTTATAATGTATAGAATCTACAGATCAGTGCAATTCCTATCAAACTACCAATGGCATTTCTCACAGAACTAGAACAAAAAATTTCGCAATTTGTATGAAACACAATTATAAGACACCAAATAGCCAAAGCAATTTTAAGAAAGAAGAATGGAGCTGGAGGAACAAACCTTCCTGACCCAGCACATACTACAAAGCTACAGTAATCAAGACATTATGGTACTGGAATAAAAACAGAAATATAGATCCATAAAACAAGATAGAAAGCCCAGATATAAATCCATGCACCTATGGGCACCTTATCTTTGACAAAGGAGGCAAGAATATACAATGAAGAAAAGACAGGCTCTTCAATAAATGGTACTGGAAAAACTGGACAGCTACATGTAGAAGCATTACATTTGAACACTTCTTAACACCATACACAGAAGTAAACTCAAAATGGATTAAAGACTTAAATTTAAGGCCAGAGTTGTAAAACTCATAGAGGAAAACATAGGCATAACTCTCTTTGACATAAATCACAGCAATATCCTCTTTGACTGACTTCCTAGAGTAATGAAAAAGCAAAAATAAATAAGTGGGACCTAATTAAACTTAAAAACTTTTGCACAGAAAGGAAAACTATGAACAAGATAAAAAGACAACCCTCAGAATGGGAGAAAATAATTTCAAATGAACAACTGACCAAGAATTAATCCCAGAATATACAAGCAGCTCATGCAGCTCAATGCCAGAAAAACAAACAACCCAATGAAAAAATGAGCAGAAGATCTAAACAGACATTTGTTCAAAGAAAATATACAGATAGCTAACAAAAGATGCTCAACATTGCTCATTATTCAGTTCAGTCGCTCAGTCGTGTATGACTCTTTGTGACCCCATGAGCAGCAGCACGCCAGGCCTCCCTGTCCATCACCAACTCCTGGAGTCCACCCAAACCCATGTCCATTGAGTCGGTGATGCCATCCAGCCATCTCATCCTCTGTCATCCCCTTCTCCTCCTGCCTTCAATTTTTCCCAGCACCAGGGTCTTTTCCAATGAGTCAGCTCATCGCATCAGGTGGCCAAAGTATTGGAGTTTCAGCTTCAACATCAGTCCATCCAATGAACACCCAGGACTGATCTTCTTTAGGATGGACTGGACGGATCTCCTTACAGTCCAAGGGACTGCTCATTATTAGAGAAATGCAAATCGAAACTACAATGAGGTATCATCTCACACCAATCAGAATGACCATTATCAAAACATTTACAAACACTAAATGCTAGAGAGGGTGTGGAGAACAGTAACCCCTCTTGCACTGTTGGTGGGAATATAAACTGATACAGTCACTATAGAGAACAATATGGAGATTTCTTTTAAAAAGCTAGGAATATATCTATGACCCAGCCATCCCAATACTGGGCATACAACCAAGAAAATCATAAGAGAAAAAGACACATGTACCCCAGTGTTCATTGCAGCACTATTTACAATAGCTAGAACTTGGAAGCAATGTAGATGTCCATTGACAGATGAATGGATAAAATGTGATACATGTATACAATAGAATATTACTCAGCCATAAAAAGGAACAAGTTTGAATCAGTTCTAGTGAGGTGGATGAACCTAGATCTTGCTATATAGAGAGAAATAAATCTCTGTTATACAGAGAAAAACAAATATGATATATTAATGCATATATATGACATCTAGAAAAATGGAACTGATGAACCTATATGCAGGGGAGGAATAGAGAAGCAGACATAGAGAACAGATTTGTGGACATAGTACGGGAAGGAGAGGGTGGGATGAATTGAAAACGTAGCATTGAAGCATATACATTACCACATGTAAAAGAGATAGATGATGGAAAGTTGCTCCCTGAACACAGGAAGCTCAATCTGGTGCTTGGTGACAACCTAAAGGGTAGAATTGGGTGGTGGGTGGAGGGAGGTTCAAGATGGGAGGGACACATATATACTTATAATATGTGTATACTGATTCACATTGTTGTATGGCAGAAGTCTGCACAATATTGTAAAGCAATTATCCCCCAATTAAAAAGAAATTAAATAATATTAAATTATATTTTAAAGTACTGTATATGTATTTATACATATAAGTATTTCAGTATCTATATATGAGAGAACATAGAGAAATTAAACTTTCTCAGTGTCACAGATATAGTATATTCATTGAGGAATAATTACTGAGAAATTAATGTGCGCTAGTACTTTTAAAAAATATTCAATTCATTTAGACAAAAAAAAATGTAAATTTGCCAATTATTCTCACCCCATATCCCTCTTCTGGCAGCAAGCAATCTGTTCTCTCTTCTCTGTATTTTTGAGCATGCTTTTATTTCTTTTGTTTCTTTATTTTTTGCCTGCCATATATAGGAGAGATCATATGGTATGTAGA
Organism: Antilocapra americana; assembly: GCA_007570785.1. NCBI lineage: Eukaryota > Metazoa > Chordata > Mammalia > Artiodactyla > Antilocapridae > Antilocapra > Antilocapra americana. The sequence continues at coordinate 9,181,709 of ML660765.1, read as the reverse complement.
ATTTCTTTTTTTCTGTTTGACTTATTTAGCAAAGCATAATACACTAAAGGTCCATCCATGTTGTCACAAATGGCTAAATATCTCTAGATCAGGAAGATCCCCTGTCATAAGGCATTGCAACCCACTCCAGTATTCTTGCCTGTAGAATCCCATGGACAGAGGAGCCTGAAAGTCTACAGCTCATGGGGTTGCAAAGAGTATGACAAGATGGAAGTGACTGAGCGTATGTATATGTATATACACATATATCATAAATCCTTTATCTTTTCACTCATTAATGAATATTTACTTAGATTATTTCAATGCTCCAATAATTTTAAGGGACAGAAGAGGTGGTGTATCAAGATGAATAGGCACTTGTTGTGAAGAATCTTACTTTTTAGCAAGAAAAAAGCAATATAAGTAAGTTTTTAAAAAATCCAATAGAGGAATGACCACCTCCTTCACAATGTTGCAAACCTCCATTCACAGTTCTTCAGGCACTCCATTAGATATAATTCCTTGAGTCTGTTTGTCACATCTCTACTATATAATAGTAAGGAATTTATTTAAATCATATATGAATGGCCTAGTGGTTTTCCCTACTTTCTTCTATTTAAGTCTGAATTTTGCAATAAGGAGTTCATGATCTGAGCCACAGTCAGCTCCCAGTCTTGTTTTCGCTGGCTGTATAGAGCTTCTCCATCTTCGGCTGCAAAGAATATAATCAATCTGATTTTGGTATTGAGTATCTGGAGATGTCCATGTATAGAGTCATCTTTTTTGTTGTTGAAAGAGGGTGTTTTGCTATGACCAGTGTGTTCTCTTGGCAAAATTCTGTTAGCCTTCACCCTGCTTCATTGTGTATTCAAAAGGCCAAACTCACCTGTTACTCTAGGTATCTCTTGATGTCTTACATTTGCATTCCAATCTCCTATGATAAAAAGGACATCCGTTTTTTTGTTTTGTTTTGTTTTTGGTGCTCTAGAAAGTCTTGTAGGTCTTCAAAGAACTTACTTCAGCTTCATAGAACCTACTTCATAGAAGTTCAACTTCAGCTTCTTTGGCATGAGTGGTTGGGGCCTAGACATGATTACTGTGGTATTGAATGGTATACATTGGAAATGAACCTAAATCATCTGTCATTTTAAAGATTACACCCAAGTTCTGCATTTAGGACTCTTCTGTTGACTATGAGGGCTACTCCATTTCTTTTAAGAGATTCTTGCCCACAGTAGTAGTTATCATGGTCATCTGAATTAAATTTGCCCATTCTGGTCCATTTTAGTTCATTGACACCTAAACTGTTGATGTTCACTCTTGCCATCTCCTGTTTGATCATTTCCAATTTACCTTTATTCATGGACCTAACATTCCAGATTCCTATTCAATATTGTTCTTCACAGCACTGAACTTTACTTTCACCACCAGATACATACATAACTGGACATTGTTTCTGCTTTGGCTCAGCCTCTTCTTCTTTCTGCAGTATTTCTTCATTCTTCTCCAGCAGCATACTGGGCACCTACTGACCTGGAGAGTTCATCACTCAAAGTCATATCTTTTTGACTCTTCATACTGTTCATAAAGTTCTCGTGGCAAGAACACTGAAGTGGTGTGCCATTCCTTTCTCCAGTGGACCATGTTTTGTCAGAACTCTTCTCCATGATCTGTCCATCTTGGGTGGCCCTGCAAGGTATGGCTCATAGTTTCAATGAGTTAGACCAGACTGTGGTCATGTGATCAGTTTTGTTAGTTTCCTGTGATTGTGTTTTTCATTCTTTCTGCCCACTGATGTATGAGGATAAGAGGCTTGTGGAATCGTCCTGATGAGAAGGACTGGCTGTGAGTAAAAGGAATAATATACCCATCTGAATGCAGAGTTCCAAAGAATAGCAAGGAGAGATAAGAAAGCCTTCATAAGTGATCAGTGCAAAGAAATAGAGGACAACAACAGAATGGGAAAAACTAGGGATTTTTTCAAGAAAATTAGAGATGACAAGGGAACATTTCATGCAAAAACAGGCAAAATAAGGAACAGAAACAGTGTGTACCTAACAGAAGTAGAAGATCTTAAGAAGACGTAGCAAGACTACATAGAAGAACTTTACAAAAAAGATCTTAATGACCCAAATAACCACGATGGTATGATCACTCACCTAGAGCCTCACATCCTGGAATGTGAAGTCAAGTGGGCCTTAGGAAGCATCACTACAAACAAAGCTAGTGGAAGTGGTGGAATTCCAGCTGATCTATTTCAAATCCTAAAAGATGATGCTGTGAAAGTGTTGCATTCAGTATGCCAGCAAATATGGAAAACTCACCAGTGGTCACAGTACTGGAAAAGGTCACATTTCACTCCAATCCCAAAGAAGGGCAATGCTAAAGAATGTTCAAACTACCACACAATTGCACTTATTTCACAAGCTAGCAAAGTAATGCTCAAAATTCTCCAAGTTAGGCTTCAACAGTGCATGACCTGAGAACTCCCAGATGTTCAAGATGGATTTAGAGAAGGCAGAAAAAGACCAAAGAGCAAATTGCCACCATCCATTGGATCATAGAAAAAGCAAGAGAGTTCCAGAAAAACATCTAGCTCTGCTTCACTGATTATGCTAAAGTCATTGACTGTGTAGATCACAACAAACCATGGAAAATTCTTCAAGACATGGGAATACCAGACAACCTTACCCACCTCTTGTGAAACCTGTATGCAGGTCAAGAGGAAACATTTAAACTGGACGTGGAACAATGGACTGGTTCAAAACTGGGAAAGGAGTATGTCACCCTGCTTATTTAACTTATATGCAAATGCATCATGAAAAATACCAGACTAGATGAAGCATGAGCTGGAATCAAGATTCCCAGGAGAAATATCAATAACCTCAGATATGCACATGTCACCACCCTTATGGCAGAAATTAAAGAGGAACAAAAGAACCTCTTGTTGAAGGTGAAAGAGGAGAGTGAAAAAGCTGGCTTAAAACTCAACATTCAAAAAACTAAGATCATGGCATCCGATTCCTTCAGTTCAGTTCAGTCGCTCAATCATGTCCAACTCTTTGCGACCCCATGAACCGCAGCACAATAGGCCTCCCTGTCCATCACTAACTCCTGGAGTCCACCCAAACCCATGTCCATTGAATTGGTGATGCCATCCAACCATCTAATCCTCTGATGTCCCCTTCTCCTACCCTCAGTCTTTGCCAGCATCAGGGTCTTTTCCAGTGAGTCAGCTCTTCACATCAGGTGGCCAAAGTATTGGAGTTTCATCTCCAGCATCAGTCCTTCCAGTGAATATTCAGGACTGATCTCCTTTAGGATGGACTGGTTGGGTCTCCTTGCAGTCCAAAGGACTCTCAAGAGTCTTCTCCAACACCACAGTTCAAAAGCATCAATTCTTCTGTGCTCAGCTTTCTTTATAGTCTGATTCTCACATCCATACATGACCACTGGAAAAACCATAGCCTTGACTAGGCATACCTTTGTTGGCAAAGTAATACCTCTGCTTTTCAATATGCTGTCTAGGTTGGTCATAACTTTCCTTCCAAGGAGTAAGTGTCTTTTAATTTCATGGCTGCAGTCACCATCTACAGGCTTCACTTCATGGAAATAGATGGGAAAAAAATGGAGACAGTGGTAGACTTTATTTACTTTGTCTCCAAAATCACTGCAGATGACGACTGTAGCCATGCAATTAAAAAATAAAACATTTTTATCCTTGAAAGGAAAGCTTTGACAAACCCAGACAGCATATTAAAAAGGAGATACATTGCTTTGCCAACTAAAGTTCAGAGAGTCAAAGCTATGGTTTTTTCATTAATCATGTATAGATGTGAGAGTTGGACCATAAAGAAGGCTGAGTGCCAAAAAATTGATGCTTTTGAACTGTGGTGTTGGAGAAGACTCTTAAGAGTCCCTTGGACTGCAAGGAGATCCAACCAGTTCATCCTAAAGGAGAGCAGTCCTGAATATTCACTGGAAGGACTGATAGCGAAGTTGAAGCTCCAGTACTTTGACCACCTGATGTGAAGGGCTGACTCATCAGGAAAGGTCCTGCTGCCAGGAACCATTGAAGGCAGGAGGAGAAGGGGATGCCGGAGAATGAGATGGTTGGATGGCATCACCAACTCAATAGACATGAATTTGAACAAGCTCTGGGAGATGGTGAAGGATAGTGAAGCTTGGTGTGCTTCAGTCCTTGGGGTGGCAAAGATTCAGACACAACTAAGCAATTGAAAAACATCAAAGAGAAATAACAACTGGTGAAAAGGTTTATACTAAGAATAAAAACATGCCTATTGGAAATTTAAAATGCCATTTAGTATGCTCAAAATATGAGACTGTTAAAAATAGATTTAATAAAATTTTTCTGAAGACTTATACACTTTAAGCTATGAAAGCATTCTTTTAAAGAAGTTTTAATAGAAGAAACGTTTTAAATAGAAAAGAAATAAAATAGAAGAAGTTTTAATAGAAACTTTTAATAGAAGTTTCAAAACCTATAAATGAAGATATATACTGTGTTCACAAGTCAGAAAACTCAGTATTGCTAAGATATAAATTTCATCCAACTTGAGTTACAGCTTTTGTAAAATCTTGATCAAAAATCCCAAGAGCATATTCTCATAGAAAAATAATAGCTGATTCAAAAATTTATTTGGAAGTATAAAGAGTATAGAATAGCTAAAACAGGTCTAGAATAGCCAAAACAATTGTAGAAAATGACTAAATTAATGCCTCAGAATATATAATTTTAAGTCTTATTATTAAAGTATATTAATAAAGTGAAGATAAACTTACAAATCAATGGACAGAATAGAGAATTCAGAAATCAGGATAAACATACATGTGTAGCCTATCACATATATGATTTCTTTTTGTCAACAGTGCTAGGGTAAATCAGTGGAAAAATAGCAATATTTTCATATTAACATATGGAATTTCTACATCCATAGAAATTGGGGAAAAATGGATCCATACATACATACAATGCACAAAATTGACCATGAAGTCAATTATATAACACTTTGGAAGATTTTTTTCAAGGCTATATATACACTTCATCGTACAATTCAGCAGTTTCTCTTATAGAGATGAAAACTCTCGTCCTAGGAAAATGACTCAGATATTTATAGCAGGACTTCCCTGATGCTCCAGTGGTTAAGACTCCTTGTTCCCAACGCAGGAGAGGTGTGTTTGATCCCTGATCAGGGAACTAAGATCTCACATGTTGCAACTAAGAACTGTTGTTCTACAACTGAGAGCCAGTGATATCAAATAAATAAATATTGTTTAAAAATGTTTATTCCAGCTTAAGTCATAATAGCACAAAGCAGGAAACACCTGAATGTCCTTCACCTGATGAATGTATTAAAAAATTGGTGATGCATTTATACAGTGGACAAGGAGCAACAAAAGGAAATGGACTCCAAATTCATTCAATGAAATGAATGAGACTACAAAAAACAATCATATGTGAAAGGAAACAGACGCAAAAGACTGCATATAGTTTGATTTCACTTATTTGGACTTGTAGCTCAGCTGGTAAGGAATCCGCCTGCAATGTGGGAGACCTGGGTTCAATCCCTGGGTTGGGAAGATCCCCGGGAGAAGGGAAAGGCTACCCACTCCCGTGTTCTGGCCTGGAGAATTCTCCATGGGGTCGCAAAGAGTCGGACATGACTGAGCGACTTTCCCACACATCACGTTTGAAGGCAGACCAATGACTACCATGGGCTTAAGGTAAAGGTAGTTTATTAATAACAAAGGTCTTCAAAGTGAGTTTTAAGAGTGATGGAACTGTTCTGTATCTTGACTGAAGTGTTGTTTACCTGCCTGTTTATATTTACCAAAACTTAGTGAAAAGAAAGCTTACAATTGAATATACATGACACATCAGTGAAGCATGCTTAAGAAAGTATAAGACATTCTATAAAGAAAGGGGGGCTGAAGAGGAAGACATCCCTGAGAAAACAATATATTTAGAGTGTATCTAGAAAGCCAGTAGCATAGATTGAATGCTATACTTATTGCTACCTCCACAGCAAGATTCAGGTTAAAATTCCTCTATCTCTATTTAAACCCTCTAGAAAGAACGCTTACAACAATGTTTGGGAGAAAGCACATCCCCAGAAGAAAGAATGGAGGGGGAAAAACGACCAAATTATCCTGCAAAAAGAGAAGGAGGGCCAGCATCTCTCTGTGGGCAAAGGGAAAAGACTTAGGAGACAAGGTCATAGAAAGAGCCAAAGACTAGTCACTCGTGGCTCTGTAAGTCAGGGTAAAAGCTTGGATTTTATTCTAAAATAAGGCAAAGGTGGGGAGAAATCGTAAAGAGTGGAGTGGGCTATATAATTTACATTAAAAAAATTACTCTGCTTTGTATAAAACAGATCGCATGAGAGCAAGTGTGCAAACAAGAAAGCAATTGGAAATTAGTACCGCAGAGATGTGTGGGGCCAGAGTGGTAGCCATGGGGAATTGTTTAGAAGTTTAGATAATAGGACTAAAGATCGATGAGGTGTTGAAAAGTGAGGGAAAGAGAGGAGTTGAAGATGCTGCCAAACTTTTTGTCCTGAGCAACTGGATAAATGTGGCTTCTATTTGCTAAGTTTAAAACTCTTAAGAGCAGAGGTTTTAGCATATAGTTTGGGAGATGGGTGTACAATGAGAGCTTGGACTAAAACATCCATCTTCTTTTGTAAGAGATCACCCTATTGTATATCAGAAGAAAGACCGCTTAGTAGACAAAATTTTGTTTCTGTTTCCCTGTAACTTTGCATACATTCTTGTACTCAGTTTACACTGTGTTTTCTTTTTGTTCTCCTCCAATCTGCACCCACTAAAATTCAGAAATCCCTAGAGACAGACATCATTCAAAGTCTCAGTTTTATGATTTAGCATTCTTATTTCAATAATAAGAATACCAAGTAAATTATAAGAAAGTAATACAGAGCAGCACAAAATCCTGAGAGACCTAACAGTTTTTAAAGCTTCTTAAAAGGGAATTTCTAAAAAATAGTATGTTTGGTACAATTATGCTAAAACTAAAAGGAACAAGAAGAGATGAAAAAGGATTAAGTCATCTCTTCTTTGATAATTTCCTGTCAAAGTTATATGTTTAACTGTCATATGTAAAAGTTCAACAAAAGTAGTACAAAATCCTTAAAAAAGAAAAAAAATATGTCCACCTCCAGAGAAAGAATTATGTTAACACTCTTCCAGTATACAGCTGGCATATAATTAATAGTGTTTGTTGAACATGAGCTACATTCAAATGTTGCTGTGTTAGTGGGGTTTGATGACTGTTACCTCTTTTATTATTGTCATCAACAGCATCATCAAAACCAGTATTTATGGGCACTTAAAAGATCTAAGTCACTAATTTCCAAACTAAATATTATTCTCAGATTCTGCAGACAGACTCAGAGACCTTATAAGAAGAAACTACTCAGGCTCCCTGCAGCCAGAAGACCCACACTTTGATGTTTGCAAACTTTGTAGAATATGAGTTGACTGGGTTTTTTTGTTTGTTTTTTGTAAAGGACCAAAGAGTAAATATTTTAAACTTTAGAGACAGAAGAAGTATACCAAAGAAAGGTCCTAATAACCCAGATAACTGTGATGAGTGATCACATACTAGAGCCAGACATCCTGGAGTTTGAAGGGAGGTGGGCCTTCAGAAGTATTACCATGAACAAAGCTAGTGGAGGTGATGGAATTCCAGCTGAGCTGTTTTGAATCCTAAAAGATGATGCTGTTAAAGTGCTGCACTCAATATGCCAGCAAATTTAAAAAACTCAGCAGTGGCCACAGGACTGGAAAATGTCAATTTTTATTCCAATACCAAAAAGGACAATGCCAAACAATGTTCAAACTACCATACAGTTGTGTTCATTTCACATGCTAGCAAGATAATGCTCAAAATCTTTCCAATTAGGTTTCAACAGTATGTGACCTGAGAACTTCTAGCTGTACAAATTGTGTTTAGAAAAGGCAGAAGAACCAGGTATCAAATTGCCAACATCCATTAGATCTTAGAAAAAGCAAGAGAATTCCAAAAAACCATGTTTCATTGATTACACTAAAGCCTTTCACGGTGTGGATCACAACAAACTATGGAAAATTCTTAAAGTAATAGGAGAACAGATGACCTTATCTGTTTTCTGAGAAACCTGTATGCTATTAAAGAAGCAACAGTTTTGACCGGACATGGAACAATTGTCTGGTTCCAAATTGCAAAAGGAGTACAACACTCCATATTGTTACCTTGCTTATTTAACTTCTATGCAGAGTACATCATGTGAAATGCTGGCATGGGTGAATCACAATCTGGAATCAAGTTTGCTGGGAAAAATGTCAACAACCTCAGATAGGCAGATGATACGACTCTAATGACAGAAAATGAGGAAGAACTAAAAAGCCTCTTGATGAGGGTGAAAGAGGAGAGTGAAAAAGCTAGCTGAAAACTCAACATTCAGAAAACTAAGATCATGGCATCTGGTCCCGTGACTTCGTGGCAAATAGGAGGGGAAGAATTGGACACTATGACAGATTTTATTTTCTTAGATTGCCAAATTACTGTGGGCAATGACTGTAGCCGTGAAATTAAATGATACTTGCTCTTTGGAAGGAAAGCTGTGACAAACTGAGATAACATATTAAAAACCAGAGACAACACTTAGCTGACAAATGTCTGGTAAGTCAAATCTATGGTTTTTCCAGTAGTCATGTATAGATGTGAGAATTGGATTGTAAAGAAGGATGAATGCCAAAGAATTGATACTTTCAAACTGTAGTGTTGGAGAAGACTCTTGAGAGTCCAATGGACAGCAAGGAGATCAAACCAACCAATCCTAAAGGAAGTCAGTCCTGAATGTTCTTTGAAAGGACTGATGCAGAAACTGAAATTCCAATACTTTGGCCACCTGATGGGAAGAGCCTATTCATTGGAAAAGACCCTAATGCTGGGAAAGATTGAAGGCGGGAAGAGAAGGGATTGACAGAGGATGAGATGGTTGAATTGCATCACCAACTCAATGGACATGAATTTGAGTAAGCTCTGGGAGTTGGTGATGGACAGGGAGGCCGGGGGTGCTGCAGTCCATGGGGTCACAAAGAGTCGGACACGACTTAATGACTGAGCAACAGCAATCACATATCAGTATATGAGAAAACAAGTAACATGTGACTTATTATTGCTTTTACTTTTTCCCATGTTTGTCTGAGGTTTGAGTAACTTTGAATAAAAAATTGAATTATCATAGATTTCATGAGATCTAATAGATGTCTTTTTTAATATGCTGTCTAGGTTGGTCATAACTTTCCTTCCAAGGCATAAGCATCTTTTAATTTCATGGCAATCACCATCTGCAGTGATTTTTTTTTTATTGTTTTTGCCATACAATGACATGATATCACCATGGGTTTACATATGCTTCCCCTCCAGAACCCCCCTCCCTCCTCCCTCCTCCCCGGGAAATCTCGCTGCACCAGCCCCAAGCATCAATCCTGGGCTGGCGATTGATTAGACATATGATAATTAACATGTTTCAATGCCCTTCTCCCATATCATCCCACCCTTACCCTCATCCTTCAGCCACTGTTTCCACATCTATCTGCCATGAAGTGATGGGACCAGATGCCACAATCTTAATTTTCTGAATGTTGAGCTTGAAGCCAACTTTTCACTCCCCTCTTTTACTTTCATCAAGAGGCTCTTCACTTTCTGCCATAAGGGTGATGTCATCTACATATCTGAAGTTATTAATATTTCTCCCAGCAATCTTGATTCCAGCTTGTGGTTCATCAAGCCCAACCTAGACAGCATATTAAAAAGCAGAGACATTACTTTGCCAGCAAAGGTCCTTCTAGTCAAGGCTATGATTTTTCCAGTAGTCATGTATGGATGTGAGAGTTGGACTATAAAGAAAGCTGAGCACAGAAGAATTGATGCTTTTCAACTGTGGTGTTGGAGAAGACTCTTGAGAGTCCCTTGGACTGCAGGGAGATCCAACCAGTCCATCCTAAAGGAGATCAGTCCTGGGTGTTCATTGGAAGGATTGATGTTGAAGCTGAAACTCCAATACTTTGGCCACCTGATGCTAACATCTGACTCATTTGAAAAGACCCTGATGCTGGGAAAGATTGAGGGCAGGAGGAGAAGGGGACGACAGAGGATAAGATGGTTGGATGGCATCACCAACTCAATGGACATGAGCTTGGGTGAACTCCGGGAGTTGATGATAGACAGGGAGGCCTGGCGTGCTGCTGTCCATAGGATCACAAAGAGTTGGGCATGACTGAGCGACTGAACTGAACTGAACTGAATAGATGTCTTTATGTTTCTTTACCACGAGGAATGAGAACTTACAGCAAGATTGGGGGAAGGAGAAATCCATGAACCAAAGCTTATGACTGAAAAACACTGGGTCGGTGTCTCTCATCCTCGACAGTGTTGACACACAGTGGTTGTGGTTACTATCCAGGAGTCATAGGAGACTTAATGGCATTATTGGCCTGTATCTGGTAGATGCTGGTAGCACCCTCCATGTGTGACAACTAAATCTGTCTGCAGATTTAGATCCCTGTTGACAACCACTAAGATCCAGGAGTCAAAGGAGTCCTAACACTACCACTTTTCACTCTAGCTACAGGCAGAGGTTTGCTATCACATATATTTTCTCCCTTGGCAATAGTATCTTATATTTTAGAAGATAATAAAAAAAACCTATGCTTAAAGGGTGAATTTTCCTTGGTTCGGTTATTCTAATTTTTGTGAATAGTTACTATGGAAAGAAAATTATAAGAATAAATATGTTATTACCAAAATGACTCTCTATGTTTCTGATAGTTTGTATGGACCTTTCACCTATACAGTGTATTAAAAATAAATAGTTACAGGGCTTGTATATATTTTTCATTTACTTTCTAAATATTTTAAACATTTGATCTATCAAATGGGAAAACTGCATTTTGTGAAATTCCAGTTTTTCAAAGAAGTATAATGGGACAATTTTTATACCAGAAACCATGTTGAACATTGTGAACCAATCTTGCTCAGGTAACTGTTCTGAAATTTGATAAAATTTTATATTGATTTTGCTGAAATCACTGTATTAGACTTGACAAACATTTAAACAAATGTTCTTAAAAGTTATTTATTTCTACACAAGTTGAACCCTGTTTATTTTGTCATAGACTAATAATGTGTTTATAACAGAAAAGAATCTAATTCTGTACAATCTTGAGAAATTAAAATATCATAGAGTATAGCATATGAAGTATCATATAGTATATAGTTGTCTGCATAAAACATTGACGTGTCTATAGACTTTCAAAGTGTTAGGGATTTCAGTGCATTCTGAACTATTAAATCTTGAATATAACAATATAAATATCTATGAAATAATTTATGTTTATCAAGCATTTAACATGTATTAAGGTTGAAGACAAATAGGTGAATAAGAAATAAATATTGATAACTGAATGTCTCACTAATTTAAATATTGGCCCACTGTTTGTTAAGATGGTTTCCAGGATTCAGTAAGGAGTCAGTCTTCCTGGGAAATGTTGAATGTTAGATGGCATGATGCTGCATTGATGCACAGAGCCCTCAGCTGTGCCAGAAACATTTAATGCTCTTCTTTGCTCTTCACTATCGAAATTCATAGTATTCTGTAGAAATGTAGGAACCTCTTGATGTGATATTTTGCATCTATCAAAAATGCCTAAACCTTACTCCACAAAGTCAAAGCTGCACTTATGATAGGAGATATTTGGTATAATATAAATCATTTGGTATAATATGAATCATATATATATATATATACCCAATGATTGAGCAAGGCATTTGAAGGGCATGCATTCATGGGTACAAGATACTCTGCCCCAGACCTCTTATGAACCATGATGGAGAGAATGAAGATACAGTCTCACATAGTTTTATTACATGGAGGTTCATCTAAAGTTTTATTAAAGGCATTAAATGCCACAGATTGGGGAGCAGAAGCATTGTCCAAAAGAACACAGGTCTGGGCAGTACAGTTTCACAGAAGATGTGTCTTTCACCAGTGCCATAATGCTTAACATGTTTTAAACAAGAGGCAGAGATATGCAGTTGAATGAAAAGAAGCAAACAGTTTATTGTAAGTAGATTGCAGTTGTATGAATGGGTACAATTCCACTGTCCCACTAGACTGGAAGAGCTACTGACCAGTTAAAACCAAGTGGTTGGAACCCACCAGTGCCATGCTGAAGAGTGTGCAATCTCCCTGCGGGAAGTGGTGAGCGAGCCAGGTCTCTGCACAGAGGATCATCCCTGTGCCACAGAGGATCATCCCTAGCAAGTCCTTTCAGGCACGTGTTAGGAATCTTCATGGAAAAACAAAGTTAGCTAAAATTATGACCTTAGACACATTGTTGATGGTATTAAAAAGTACAAAATAATTTACAGTCCTATCAGTATGTATGGATTAGGTAAATAGTGATGTATTTACTTAATGGACTATTATATTGCTGGTATAAAAGCAAATTTTAAGTAAATGCTATTTTAAAGAGAAGAAATTGTGACTACCATTAACTAAGCAAAAAAGAGGGCGTCTATCTTGGGATAGTAATTAATGCAGTGGGATATGTTTACAGAACATTGAAAACTAGGTTAAACCATGAGTGTGTATGTGTGTAATATATATAAATATATATAACAGTTATTCTGTAAATTTTATGAGTAAATATGAACATTAAATGAAGTGTTAATCACCTTTAAGTTAATACTCTTTGGTTTGTAGGGTATAAGTAAACATTAACTTATCTCTTGTATTATCTGCATTTCTAAATCCTCTACAAAGAATATGTAATAGTTGTATCATTAGATAAAAGGCTATTGAAACTAATTTTTGACTTAAAGAAAATATCTAATAAGGTAAATGAAGTAAATGATATCAATCCTTTGGGAAGATGTCTAGGGTACCAACAGGAAACAGAGAAATCAAAGATGATGCTGAAATTTTTAAGCATAAGATCCAAGGATGTTTAGTGATTTTTTAAGTATGAGACAGTGATCAAGAGGAAGTTATGTTGGAGGGAGGAAAATAATTAGTTTTTTCTTTGTGTTGGGTTCAAGGTGAATTTTATTTGGAAGTGTTGATAAGAAACTAGAGCTACTTCTTCAGAGCTCATTACAGACAGAGCTCGCTGGAAAGTGCTTGAATGATGGTCAGCTTGTAGATGCATGTGTGCAGAATCGGTTGTGCCTGAGTTATAACTGTAAACCCAGTCTCCTGTTCTCATTCAGAATCCTTATTCCTCTGTGAAAAGCACTGAAATTTGATCATCTTGCTGAAATCCTTGGAAATTTTATAAATAAATTCAAAGGACTGTTTAAATTTGCAAAATAGTGTTTGAAAATTTCTGCCACTGTAGGTACTGCAATCAGTAAACTTGAGGGTGGGAGTGACACTTTCCGATTTCAGTAATTTTATAACCCAAATTACTATACCAATAGTGCATAGGTGAACCAAACCACTATACGTAGAAAACAAGGAAAGTCTAATAAGCCTCCGTTAGCTTATATCTATTTATCAATCAAATTCCATGGTGTGCTGTTAGCATTTTACAATTAAATATCTTCAAAGTTTCGATAGTTGCCTTTTAAAACAAATTAATTTTTGTATCCTTTTAAAGCTCACATTTTAAAATTCCGACATCCATTTCTATATTGTTGCTTTATATCTCAACCACTACAGAAAACATTCTAATTTGAAGTAGAATAATCAGCAGTAATCCTATTTATCTTTGTGTAACAGATCCAAAGAAGAGAAGATAAGAAGGATTAGACTGAAGAAAGCATACTATAGAATGAAAAAATTCAACTTTACGTATTACCATAGATACTGTCTGTTCAGTCAGTCAGTTCAGTCGCTCAGTTGTGTCCTACTCTTTGTGACCTATGGACTGCAGGACACCAGGCCTCCCAGTCCATCACCAACTCCCGGAGCTTGCTCTAACTCTTTTGTTGACTATGATGCCTACTCCATTTCCTCTAAGGGGTTCCTGCCCACAGTAGTAGATATAATGGTCATCTGAGTTAAATTCACCCATTCCAGTCCATCTTAGTTCGCTGATGCCTAGAATGTCAGTGTTCACTCTTACCATCTCCTGTTTGACCACTTCTAACTTTCATCAGCTGATATACAAAATGCATTATTCTAAAAGATATATTATGAGCATCAAGGTGTGAGAATGTGGTCTTTTTAGGGCTGAAGGTAAAGTTGATATAAATTTGGAGCAGTGAAGCTGACTCAGTCATTTCTAAGTCAACTTCTAAGTGAATAGAAGAAGAATTTCCTCAGGGCAGGTAACAACAATATACATTCCTCCACCCCCACAGATGCAGAGTTTCTGGAACCATGTGTGTGCATGTCAGGCCGCTTCAGTTGTGTCCAACTCTTTGCAACCCTGTGGACTGTATCCTGCCAGAATCCTCTGTCCATGGGCTTCTTTTGGAAAGAATACTGCAGTGGATTGCCATGCCCTTCCCTGGGGAATCTTCCTGACCAAGGAATCAAGCCCACATCTCTTATGTCTTCTGCATTGGCAAGCAGGTTCTTTACCACTAGCTCCACATGGGAAGTCCCAGAAGACCACATATCAGTGTTTTAGCAAGAAGTGGGATGCTCCTGGTTAGAATGCTTGAGACATTAAGAAACCTCTAATGCATGAGGAAGCCGTATTATGATAATGCATACATTTTTGTTTGTTGTTGGTTGTCTTAGTGTTTTACTTATATTCCATTTTTATTGGTATTTAAAGGTTATTGACATGATTCAGTCTTAAAAACTGCATCAAGGACCTCTACTTCCTCTTCACTTTTGCCTCTTTAATCTTGAAATAAGGAGCATGACTAATCCTTTGCCTCCATACTTATTTTTGGAGAGTGTATGTAATAGCAATGTGTCTAGCACTGGCTTTTTTAGCTTCAGGCTACTGGGTAACAACTTATAACTATTCCTTCCATTAGTGGGTTTGTTTCTCTCCATACCTAGGAAATGACCAAAATGGGGGTTGCCTAGAATGGTCTCTCTGAAGCTGAAACAGCTATAGCATTTAAAATATGGGTAAAATTCTGTCTTGGCAGAATTCAGATACTATTTCAAGTTCAGTGTTAAATAAATGTTCTCTGTAGCTGGAAGCTTTTATATAATTAGCTATAGCTCAACTTATGCTACACTATAATAAAAGTGTTATTTTTCAAGGCAGGAAGACTCAACTGGAGGTTTTTCTTTGGAGACTGTGTATTTATGCTAATACTTCATCACAAATATTGTATGCACTTTTGCCTTTAGTATGCTTCTACTTAAGAATGAAATCCTACTACTAAACAAGTTCATGTTTTTCAGAATAAATAATTGAATTCAGAATACTTCATCAAATAGAACAGTAAACTTTGGATTAGATTGAAAACAGTAAAACTTAAATCTACCAGCCAACCAATTTATTTGCTGGTCATTAACAAATATTTATAACTATTTCTTGAAGTTATATAACATAAAAAAATGTTTCATCACCATATTCTAGGCCAAATAAGTTTTAAAATACTTGACAGTCTCTCAGTGATCAGATAACATGTTCTTGTGGATATTATTTTTGTATTTCTCAGCAACAGAGTATCATAAGGTGCTGGGGTCCAGCCTCGGCAGGTCCGGGGGTCTTGAGGGATGAGTGGTGTCAGCGGAAGAACTGAGCTGAGTCAATGTGTGGTGATGGAGCAGTCTCTCGTTTATTGTTGTTGGTTTACAGTTTTTATACCCAAGAAACACACCCATTACATCACATCTAATTCTATACAATCCTGTTTTCTGCCTATCATCAACAACTTTAACCTTAAGCTCATTTTCCTTGCAAAAGGTCGGATTTCTGCATAATTAGACTTAACAATAGTATGTTAACCATTTGAATGTCTCCAGCATACTTCGGATAAGTACATCAATCTAAGTAGAAAGGTTACATTTCTCTTACTAGGTGCAACTATGTAGAAGCTAGAAAGAAGGGCTTAAGCTTGAAACTTTTATTCTATTAACTTCTTTTGGTTCTTACAAGGAAAGAGAAAAGAGGACAAAGAGACAATTTAGCAGCACTGCTTTAACAATGAAGTCCTATTAACCTTACAACTACTATAATGAATTCCTATGTCTACATATCCTAAAGCAATCAATATCTCCAACTATGCTGGCCACAGTTGAGCATTCCTAAGTCTCAATCGAGCCTGATTTCTTCAAGGAAGAGAACCTCCTCCGTGGAGTGGTGGGGGGAGTGGGAGGTGGAAAGGTGACCCAAGTACTAGCCTTTCTGGTGGTGGCCTTGCCATGACCCCCAGAGAACTCTTGGTAAACTCCCCAGTAATTAGTAGGAGTAGTAGTAACCTATTTAAATGTCCCTTTCATTCCTCCTTAGCCCCCCGGGGAAGGTGATCCACCTTCCCGGATCCTCTGGTCGATAAGGTCTGGGGGGATTATCTCAGGACGAATTCTTTCCAACTGTGACTGACCTACTGAGATGAGCCAATGTTCCGAGCATGGACAGAACTTCCAAGAAAAATACCAGGGTGGGGCTTGCCCAAGATGCCCCGATAAAGAAAGTCAGCTTTGCAATTACTTTCTTAGTCTCGTGACCTTGTCATCCGAGCAAGGGGGCATCCTGACGGCTCCCGGCATCAAGGGCCCTTGGAAAATAGTCACATCAAACAAGAATTAACAGAGTCAAAGTAAGATAAGTTAGATGAAGATAGCACACAGTAAGGATAGAAGTGTTAGGTTATAAATATCAGCTCTCTAAAGAGTACTAGTATGAATTTTTCTTTGAAAAATGATGGAACTACACTACTTAACTGGCTTAGACAGAAGGAAGTTTCTTTTCTTTTTTTTATTTGAGAAGTTCAAGGATAGTTGGACATGAGTTTGGGTAGACTCCAGGAGTTGGTGATGGAAAGGGAGGACTGGCGTGCTGTGGTTCATGGGGTCACAAAGAGTCGGACACAACTGAGAGACTGAACTGAACTGACTGAATTTATAAATATCATGACTTAAGCTCCCTCCTACATTCTGCCTCTTGATGTTTGGAATAGCCAATCAAAGTTTTGTGTAGTAATGCAAACCATCTTCTGAGGAATAGGTGAGAGAAAGAGCTCCTTTATCACTCTCCTTGCATTCTTATACTCGCTTTTTTAGTATTTTTTCTTGAAGCATCAGAATGACCCTATACAACTTTACAATCCTATTTCAAAGAACAGTGCCTGTACCTTCAGAATTAGTGTAACTGTTCTGCTTTACACACTCTGGAAATAAAATTGAATTTAACTTGTTTTAATGAAATGAAATCCCGCCATACTAGGATTTTTTGTTTTCAATAAGGACACCTTACCGTGACATTGACAAACACTTACTAAGGAATCCTCATGCCCTAGAGGAATTATGATAGAATTAGTTAGATTGAGAGATCACTAGATGGTTAGTATTGGGCTTCCAGAGTGACACCAAAGCTCTCCCTTTTGGCTGCTGCTGCTGCTAAGTGGCTTCGGTCGTGTCCGACTCTGTGTGACCCCATAGATGGCAGCCCACCAGGCTCCCCCATCCCTGGGATTCTCCAGGCAAGAACACTGGGGGCCATGGTAAATGAAGACTCTGGTCCAGAAAGATTGATGATAGGAGCTACCGCCTTCTTTATGGGATGGCTGTGGTTTTCACATGGTATTCAGCAAAACACGCCAAGAAGAGAACTAGAAACGGTAAAAACCAGGTGGTGGAGGCATCTAAAAGTAATGGAGTTTTGTTTTTGAAGATTCTCTTGTGATAAGATGACTTTCCTGGCTTGTGGTGGCTGACACAGTAATAGAGTGGATATTCAAATGTCTGTATTCAAATGTGAAAAAGCCTGAAAGTCCTTTATGGTATTTCACTATGGGTACTATAAGATATGGCAAGAAATTTTGGAGGAAATGTGGACCTAGTTTGTAATCACAGGTAGCTAGGTCTAAGTAATTATATTGCATGGGTAATACTCGTTGAACACTGAAACTTTAATAGAAGCAATGAATTAAAGCTATATTCCTTCACTGAAAAAAATGCTTTTTTGAATATTTTTTTTCTGATAACCAGCCAAACCTCTAACTCTGAAAGTATTAAAACCATTAAGAGAGAGTTTAGAGAAGGACATTAATAATGAAACCCAAATAGAACACAACTTTTCAAGATAACAATTTTATAACAAATACCTATAAGATGTGAGATTCCAAGCTATGTTATTTGTGAAACTATTTAGTTATCATGATAATAATCTTCTTTCTTTTAGGCTATGCTTCACCTATTCTGGAATCTTTTTATTCTTTATTAATATTATTAGCATGAGGATTAAAAAATGAATTATTTGAATGTAGCAAATGTGTGGAGCATATCCTTCTAAGACTATTAAAGTAATTATTATACTCCCATTATAAAATAAGCTTATAATGAAGCAAGCAGTGATCTCAGTCAGATATATATTAACCTAATAATTTTTAAAGAAACTGAACACCAATAGATCAATACTAATATATTTTCTGCCATAAGTTTCAAAAAATATAGTGAATGGCTTCAACTCAAGCCAAGTTGAAACCACACATACCTATACACAATTGTCAAACTAATTTGGCAGTAAATAGTGCATAGTCCAGTTCTAGAATTAAGGGCTTCCCTGGTGGCTCAGTGGTAAAGAATCCACCTGCAATGCAGAAGCCACAGGAGACGTGGGTTCAATCCCTGGGTCGAGAAGATCCCCTGAAGGAGGGAATGGTGACCCACTCCAGTATTCCTGCCTGGAGAACCCCATGGACAGAGGAGACTGGCAGGCTACAGTCCATAGCTTCGCAAAGAGTTGGACATGACTGAAGCGACTTTACAAATTTGCAATATTTACAAATTACTGGGTAAAGAGAGCCATTTCTCTAACTATCGGTTATCAGGGTATTTTTTTCTCTTTTCATCAAGCTGTAATTGACATAAAACATTGTGCAGGTCTGGGTGTGTACAATGTGTTGATTTCATAGTGCCCTTGAAACACCCAATGTGTTCTACAATGAAATGCCTTTTTACAAGTACTTTCAAGCCTTGCTTTTTAGACTGACTGTTGCCAATATGTGGCTAAATGGTTAGTTCCAGGAACACGAGTCATTTATTAAAAATCTGAATGTGATGACTAGTGAGTCAGAAATTCCAGGAAATCAAGAAGTAGTAATGGCTTAAAACGAAACTAGATGTCCCATTTAGAGCAGAATTAACATTTTGGAATCCAGCATTATATTGTACTGCCCAACTGTCAATACCCAGTTTATCAAAATGGTAAAAATTCTATTTATAGCAGTGTTTAAGCTATGGATCTGTTAAATCAGGCATCTGCTTGTGAGACTTTAAGTGCATCAAGAATTCCCTTGAATTTTCCCCTTCCCCAATTTCCCTCCCCAGTGTATATCCAGTATCTGAAAATTTTCTTTTATATGTCAATGATTTTACATACTTTAAAAGAATTCTCCTATACCAAAAAAGCAAATGCCCAAGGGGAAAAATATGGTAAAATAATTTGCTCATGGGAAAAAAATGGTAGAGACAGAGCAAACTCATCAGAAATAATTTTTGCACACAATGGTTCAATAGGAAGGAATTACAGTTTGGGGATGACAGCCACTCCTGTCTGTCATGTTCAGTTATGCATACTCTTGTACATTAATGGGTGAACACATGACACAGTTCTAACAAATACTGTCTAAAGTAAGGCTTCTAGGAAAGGATTTTGCTTCAAGATAAAAACAGTAGCAGGTGAACATTTTCTCACAATGCCTCTTTACGCTTTCTGCCTTTTTGAACGCACGTGGGAAAGCTGGACTTGGGACAATCTTCTGATTGCTTCTCTGCTGAAATCTTGCCTGGCTTGTTGCCATGAATTATAATTTTAGTCTCCATAACCCCAAATAATGTCATAACTTCAATGTTGCTTTTTCTTGTCATCCCCCAGGCCTTTCTTTACAGCAGTGCATTTCATTACAGCAGTGTTTTAATAAGCAAGGTGTTCTGATGAAGGTGCAGGTCAGAGAGAGCGGCTAAGAGTGTGGTGATCAGGAATAAGGCGAGATTCAAACTTCAGTACAACAAGCAACTATGTGCTTCCGGTGTATTTACAAACTTACTCTAGTTGAACGTGTAGCTGGTGGTGGTGGTGATGGTGTTTAGTCACTAAGTCATGTCCTACTCTTTCGTAACCCCATGGACCGTAAACCCCCAGTCTCCTCTGTCCATGGGATTTCCCAGGCTAGAACACTGGAGTGGGTTGCCACTTCCTTCTCCAGAGGATCTTCTTGTCCCAGGGATAGAATCTATGTCTCTTGCATTGGCAGGCTGATTCTTTATCGCTGAGCCACTAGGGAAGCCTCCTGAACGTGTAGTACATAGAAAATATTGGAGTAGTGACTGCACAACTGATTTCCCATTAGTTCATACAGAATTTTGTCAATATTCACAGGACATGTGAGTGGATGTGGTGCATACACTGTCTGTACACACCTATTATGGACTGAGTTAATCTCATTCTAGAATAAGAAACAAGAAGAGGAAAAAACTACAGAATAAAATAAAAAGGGGAAACAATTACCCATATTTTATGAAGAACATATCAGAAGTGATTCATTATTGTGGAAGGGGTACAACAAATGTTAAAAAAGATACTTGGTGTTTTCTTAAAAATATGAAGTAATATCTTCTCTATGAAATGGAAGCAAAAAGTCATAGAAAAGTTTAGGCTAAGATAAAAGAAAATGCAATGCTGTGAAAAAGCAAGTAAATTATAGAAAGAGCTGAACAAAAGTGAAAAATGCAAAGATAAAATTAAAATTGCCTGGGAGTCAGTCAAAATACAGCATTTACTCTGTGAAAATTGGAATCAAAATGATAATGAAGAGCAAAGCTGAAAGCTTTTCCAAAATGAAGTATTGTTGGTGAATATGATAATAAAGAAAACATTATAAACAGATTATAACAAAAATAAGTGACACATTATTCTTAAGATAAGAGATATAATTGCAATATAAAAAATGAATAAAATGAAATAACTTTGCTACCTGCTTCTCATCATCCCACGCTTGCATATTTTCAAGTCACCAACCTGAGATAATCTCCCACAATGGAGAAATTCAAGCTTTCATAAGCCAAAACTCATTGTTAGTCCAGAATATAAAAGAAGCTGTAAGCCATAATATCTGACACTGCAAATTAGAGACATGTCCATTCTGAGTAAGTAAAGAGTAAAAAATGTCATTGAATAAATATATCCTTTCATAAGAAATTTTAATATCCATAAACTACATCTATTGATAGATATAATATTTTTAAAATATATATAACATCCAGTACACTGAAGTGATTACTTGGGAATGATGTTTTTCATAGTATCTAATTTTATATTAATAAAATAAATTAAATTCTGAAGTATAAGTCAAAAGTTATATGCTATACATAAGTATAAATTATTAATAGGACTTTCTATAAAGGCCCTGAACAATCAGTTGTTGAATATTAAAACTAGTTTATACCAATAATGGTAAATTCAAAATTTTAATAAATGTTTATTAGAACATACATTTTCAGTTAAATTAAAGAACCATTTTAAAGGCTACAAATATATAAAAAATTTACTCTCTACATATCCAAAAATTATTTGGCTTCTTTGGTAGCTCAGTTGGTAAAGAATTTGCCTGCTATGCAGAAGACCTGGGTTTGATAGGATTCCTTGGAGAAGGGAATGGCCAATATATAAAAAATTATTCTCTTCATAACCAAAAAAATATATATATATATATTTATATAATAATATCTTATTATTAGGAAGTTTCAGTGAACACCCTGTTTAAAATGGATGTGATACAATATAGTTTTAGCAGAAAGAGATAATAGTAAAAACATAAACATGGAAACATCCTTTATGCCGGTTCAGTTCAGTCCAGTCGTGTCTGACTCTTTGCAACCCCATGAATCGCAGCACGCCAGGCCTCGCTGTCCATCACCAACTCCCAGAGTCTACCCAAACCCATGTCCATCGAGTCGGTGATGCCATCCAACCATCTCATCCTCTGTCGTCCCCTTCTCCTTCTGCCCCAGATCCTTCCCAGCATCATGGTCTTTTCCAGTGAGTAAACTCTTCGCATGAGGTGGCCAAAGTACTGGAGTTTCAGCTTCAACATCAGTCCTTCCATAGAACACCCAGGACTTATCTCCTTTATGATGGACTGGTTGGATCTCCTTGCAGTCCAAGGGACTCTCAAGAGTCTTCCCTAACACCACAGTTCAAAAGCATCAATTCTATGGTGCTCAGCTTTCTTCACAGTTCAACTCTCACATCCATACATGACCACTGGAAAAACCATAGCCTTGACTAGATGGACCTTTGTTGGCAAAGTAATGCCTCTGCTTTTCAATATGCTGTCTAGGTTGGTCATAACTTTCCTTCCAAGGAGTAAGCATCTTTTAATTTCATGGCTGCAGTCACCATCTGCAGTGATTTTGAAGCCCAAAAATCTGAAGTCTTACAGTGTTTCCACTGTTTCCCCATCTATTTCCCATGAAGTGATGGAACCAGATGCCATGATCTTAGTTTTCTTAATGTTGAGCTTTAAGCCAACTTTTTCACTCTCCTCTTTCACTTTCATCAGGGATTTTTTAGTTCCTCTTCACTTTCTGCCATAAGGGTTGTGTCGTCTGCATATCTCAGGTTATTGATATTTCTTCCAGCAATCTTGATTCCAGCTTGTGCTTCTTGCAGTCCAGCTTTTCTCATGATATACTCTGCATATAAGTTAAATAAGCAGGGTGACAATATACACCTTGACGTACTCCTTTTACTATTTGGAACCAGTCTGTTGTTCCCTGTCCAGTTCTAACTGTTGCTTCCTGACCTGGATACAGGTTTCTCAAGACACACGTCAGATGGTCTGGTATTCCCATCTCTTTAAGAATTTTCCACAGTTTATTGTGATCCACACAGTCAAGAATATTAAAAGATTTTGACCAAACGATCTATATTCCAGCCTTTATCTGTTACTAAATAAAACCATGATTTTTAAATTGTTTTTATAACATCACATGTATAGATAATGTAATTTACCAGGTAATAATTTTACCACTAAATGTGTAAAGAAGCAAACTGATTGTTTTGGAGATAAACTTTCATTACATTTGTGAAGCAATCTGAAACATTCCTTACTAAGACTGGTCAGCCTTTTCAGGTTACAGCTTCTCATAAGGTATGCTGGTTGACATTTTGAAGGCTCGTATTTGCAACATCACTGTTCAGTTGTCTAACAAAATAAAGGCAACATTTCACCTCAGGGAGTCTTCCTGTTTCAGGCACTATCCTACATATTCGTGTAATTTATAGTCTACCGTATTGAATCTCCCCTCTATTTTACATGAGAAGAATCTGAGAGTCAAGAATAAGTACCACAGAGGTCAGTTGGTCACATAGTCTGTAAGTTTATTATTGCTTTACATTTACAATTCGCAAGCATTTGCACTTTCCTCAAAGGATGGCAAGAATTAGTTTATCTCTTTTAAAACTTGATTTAAAGCAAAATTAACGTGTTTTTTTTTTTTTACAAATTTACACGAAACTGATCAAAAATAATTTGAAATGCTGTGAGCAACATGCGTCCAAATCAAGTCATAGAGTCTCCTGTGGTTGGCTTAGTATCTGTTTGCATCAGCCTTGAGCAAGTCAGCTAACTTCTCTTTCCATGGGGCATGTAATGGGAAATGCCAAGTGAGCTGGTGGAAATGAAATGGAATGATAAATGAAAAATGCCTAAAACAGCATTTAACCTAATAAACAATAGCATGAGCTGTTGCTTTTATGATTGATGTTAACCTATGTAAATTAACTTTCAAATATATAATTGTTTAAGCTAAGAACCTAAGGAGTCGCCTTCTCCAAAGACATGAGAAGAATTTTTATGGTTAAGAGCCATAAAAATCCATTTTCTGTAATCCCTTAATTAAGACAAAGTTCCTATTGTCTCTAGCTGTATAATAATGAAGAACTAGAATGGTATTATAGGAACAGTGTTTTTTCATATGTAGGGAAGTAAATTGTGTTTTTTACTCAATTGCCTAAAACATTGCATCAGCTTTCTTGGTAAAAGATACAGACAGTTTGTCTTTGTCATAAGAACTTTCCTAGGTGACTCGCACAGTTCACAAAGAACAGTGGGAAGTAAATGAGAAAACAGAGACTGGAAATGATGTAGTAGCCAGATCTAGTAGAATGTAAAAGGAGACAAGCATGAAAGGCAAGAAAAGAAATAACAGCTAGAACAGAACTGAACCCATTTTTCCATGTCTTCTGGGAACAAAGTCAGCTATAACCTCACTGATCACATAAACTAAGTTGATATACTTAGTGGTTATCAAAAATGATACATATAAAATAAAATTTGGCTACACCTCAGTGTAATCCATTTTTCTACCTCTCATCCATGTATCCTAAGGATTTATTTATTTTTTATTATATAGTTGCTTAGAAAGAAAGAGGTAAATCAAGATGAGTAACAGTAGAGTAGGCACTTTATAAATACCTACTAACTTATTAATTAAGATAACTTAATCAGTAGAAAAAATAGTTTCATATTTGGAATAACATGCAAAAGTGCTTTTGGGATATACATTTTTTAGCCAGAAGTTTTTCCTCTAGTTTTTATAGAAAAGAGCTTTGAAATCTTGATTCGCTGGATTTCCTTGAGTAGTTAAGAGAATGACTAGGATTAGAAACCTTGTGATTCTTACTAAACATAGGTCATTGTATAATACCCTGTGTGTTATTTGTGCCAGATACATATACAGAAAGAGATTCTTAAAGCCAACTTTATTGTGCTTCTTTTTCTTTAACAGTGCACCTTTTCAGAGTCGATGTATGTGTACAGATGACAGCCAGAGTCTTTCATTTAAGTTGCCACTAAGTTCTAGTCACCCTGTAAAGGGCAGATTTCTAAGGGACGTTAATGATAGTAAATGTAGGTTGGCTGCTTAGTTGCTGAGCAGTCAGGCCGTTTAACACTGTGCATTAGATGACTGTTCAGTGTGTCAGTGGCTTCTCTGTGGTGTGACTCTCTGTGGTGTGTGCTCAGTCACTCAGCCATGTCCAGCTCTTTGCGACCCTGCGGATCTCTGTATGTCCAGGCAAATCCCTAACCACTCACCCCCTCACGCTGTGTGCTGCAGCTCTAGAACCACTGGTTCACTATTTACTTTACAGTCTTCCTGGCCCCCAGACCCTGCAAAGTGCCATTTCCTCTACTGTTTTCTTTTATTTTGTTAACTTTAACAGACTCCTGCATTCACAAGGTCCTGAAGTACATGTCATTATCAGAAGCTCAAAGCTTGATTTAAGCCTCTTTTCCTAAGGGCATCAATCAGTTCAGTTCAGTTGTTCAGTCCTGTCTGACTCTTTGCAACCCCATGGGCTGCAGCACGCCCACCTTCCCTGTCCATCATCAACGCCCAGAGTTTAATCAAACTCATGTCCATTGAATCAGTGATGCCATCCAACCATCTCTTCCTCTGTCGACCCCTTCTCCTCTCACCTACAATTTTTCCCAGCATCAGGGTCTTTTCAAATGAGTCAGTTCTTCACATCAGGTGGCCAAAATAAGAGCATCAATAGCATACTGTATTAACTCTTTAAAATCTCTATACACTCACTTGTCTCTCTTGTCTTCTGTAAGTTCTTTATGAAACAGACACGTTTTGTCTAATGTCATAGTCCCAGTATCCAGCAGTATAGGACCTGACATTATAGAGGAATATTATATAAATGACTTGGTGAGCAGATGAAGCAGAATTGTGTGTGGCATACAGAGTAGGGTAAGAAGAGGAAATACTATTTATATTTGTATGTGCCATAAATAAGTAATTTAACATTCTTATTCTAATAAATTCCCTCAATATTTTACCAGCAGCCTACAGGGAGATTAACTGCCTGTATTCACAGCTAGATTATGGAGACTGATACATAGGGAAAAGAGGCAACAAATGTTGAATACATGTTAATGACTAGATGTTCTATATGAAAAAATAGATGCAAGAAAATGATTTGGGCTGGAGGAGAGTGGAAGGTGAGGTGGGTTTAAAGACACAGATAGGAACAGAAGTGAAGCAACTGTTTTATAGAAGACCAGATAGTAAAAGCAGTCATAGATGACATGTAAGTGAATGAGGGTTGGTGTGTTCCAATTGAAAAAAAAAATCAGGCAGAGGACTGAATTTAGCCCACATGTACTCATTTGAAGACACTTGAACTAGAGGAAGCTGACCAAATAGAGGAAAAAGAGGAGCGGCTTTCTATATGATGCCTCGAAGACTGGGTAAATAAAAAGTTGGTAGTGACTGACGATCAATGACTACATGTAGCGACATGGAGCTTCTAAAGAGAACTGGTCACTTCACCCACCTCCAGCGAACATCACATAATTCTTGCATAAATCGTCAAGAATCTTTTCCCCACCAACATATATTTTCTTGAATTACTGAAACACACACAGAGGTAAATGCAGGACATTAGAGAGAACACACACACGAAATGTGCGGTCCTATTGTGTGACTTTGGTTATGACTGTGATAGTGAGTGTTAAGTAAGTCTCTTGCAATGATGAGTGATATTAGGTAGACTTATTGTTAAGTTTATTCTATAATATTGTTTTAATTTTTCTATGCAGAATATAGGAATGACTCCTTTGCACAATTTCCCTCAGTATAGTAAAAAATGTAAAAATATGCTTTTCTCTTATAATGAGTGTTATCTACTAAAACTCAATGTATTATTAAATAATATCACTGAAAGACATTTTAAATATGAATTTGTTTTATATATTTTAATT
Organism: Antilocapra americana; assembly: GCA_007570785.1. Taxonomy (NCBI): domain Eukaryota; kingdom Metazoa; phylum Chordata; class Mammalia; order Artiodactyla; family Antilocapridae; genus Antilocapra; species Antilocapra americana. The sequence continues at coordinate 9,154,786 of ML660765.1, read as the reverse complement.
ATATATCTTTAACTTGTATAATATAGAAATATAAAGAGTTTACCCAGGTCAGTATTTGCCATTACTTGATAACTATCATAAAGTTGCTTCTCTGTGAGCAGATAAAATATACAGCTATCTTTATTTTAAAAGCTATATATTGACAAAGGATGAAATCTTGCAGAATGTAATAGATTATGAAATCCACCTATCAAACCTAATTGAGTGAAGTGAGTAAAGAAAACTTTGATTTCCATTATCAGTTTATGACTTCTTCATATCTGATGCTTTAGGATTTTTCTGTTAAATAAAGATAAAACTGTAATGAGACATATAAGCATAAAGTGAAAGCATAAAGAGGCTCTAGAAACACTGCAGTGCTTAGCAATTAAATTATGAAATATTTAAAATCATAAGTTCCTAATAGATATATAATGTTTAAATAATTACACAGTTATAAAGATATATCTCAGTATTATGATTCTTTTTGAGTGCAGTTCTCATAACTTCATATGTCTCAGCAGATAAATATTTCTATAAAATGTTTTTAAATAACTTGAAATGTTGCATAAGGATAAGCTAAATGTCCATGCGTTTTTCTTCTTTTACAGTCTATTGCACTGGACTCTATGTAACCCTAAATAAAATTTCAAAGTCTACAGAAAGAATCCTGGACATTAACAAAAGCCAAGTATATTATACATTCTAATTGTGACATCTCTTCTTTCTAAGGGTTTTCTTGTGGCTCAGTGGTAGAATCACTTGCCAGTGCAGGAGACTCAGGTTCCATCCCTGGGTTGGGAAGATCCCCAAGAGAAGGAAATGGCAACCCATTCCATTATTCTTGCCTTGGAAATAAATCCATGGACAGAGGAGCCTGCTGGGCTACAGTCCATGGGATTGCAAAAGAGCCTGCGGTGACTTGACCACCTGTGCTTCTTTCTAACTTGTGCCAGAACAGTTATGGGACTCCTGAGTCCAAGAAATTAATGCAAGAGAAATTATTTTTGTATATCCTCCATATTCAGATTATAAACATCTACTATATTTACACAAGCCTTGGCTTAAAGTCAGAACTGGTCTCACTTTTGTAACACAGTAGGATCTTCTTCCCTACTCTTGGCAAGCCCCAGTCCTCAGGGTGCTCCAGGAATATGGGTCCATAGGCTGTTGTGACCAGAGACTCTTCCAAACACAAGGTTGGTTCCTTGCAGTATAACCATAGAAGTCCAATTGCACATTCAGTGAATGGATTTTTTGGTCTGTGGTCTTATGAGGATAAATATTGTGAATTTAAGTAAACTTAATGTCTGAGAAATTAGATTATTGTAACTGTTGTTCCAAGCTGAAGTCCTCCTGTAACTCCTTCTGTCCTATCTACCCAGTCTGATGTCCTGAGTTCTGTGAACTAGGGTTAAAAATATATTCATCTCAGGTGAGATCTTCTGACACTCTCTGCCCCTTGATCACAATGAATATTTGATCAGAGGACATTATTCTAGTTGAGATAAGTCACCTACACGCTGTTCTTTTTATACATTGTTGTGACTTGCTTTGATAATTCATTCTCCTGTGGACTATAATTTTACCTGTAGCACAACATGAAAATAAATTTTATTTAAATAGTAATTTACAAAAAAAATTCTAACATGAAAAAGAATGACTCTCTTGTATGGAAAAAAATATCTATTTCTCTTGATTAAAAGGAAGCAAAATTATATTCCTTTCATAAGCTGATAGTAGCTATTATAATTAGTTTTTAACTTATATGTGCCTAGCATCTTAGAATTAGCTATTCTTTGTGTGGCCAGGAATGGCATAGGAATTACCTGGGAGCTTTTGCAAAATGGTAGAATCTCAGCCTCCATTCACATCCACTAAATAAGTATAAGAAACTGTTTTCTAGAATATTTTACTGCCACTACAAGCTAGTCACATTTCCTGATGCCTGAATCTGCCAGCAGACAGGCTGTGAGCAATCCTCCAGGTGGCCAGGTGCACCAAGGTAATCAGAGTTCTCCCAGGTCCCCCTTCTTTGCCCTCCTCTGGTTGGGACCTCGTGACAGCGAGATACACCAGTGAAATCCCCTCATGCCGTTTGCTTATGCACTCCATCCTGATACTCCCAAGAGGCCCTCACCCAGAAGTTCTCACTCTCTTTCTTGGCTCCCTAACTTGCTAGGTTGCTCCCACTCCCTTGACTCTTCTTTCATGTGGTCCTTGCATGGTGTGCCATGCCTCCTTGGTGGCTCAGACGGTAAAGCGTCTGCCTACAATGCCGGAGACCCGGGTTCACTCCCTGGGTAGGGAAGATCTCCTGGGCAAGGAAATGGCAACCCACTCCAGTATTCTTGCCTGGAGAATCCCAGGGACGGGGGAGCCTGGTGGGCTGCCATCTATGGGGTGGCACAGAGTCGGACACGACTGAAGCCACTTAGCAGCAGCAGTCCTGCTTCAGCAGGTAGATTCTTTACAGCTGAGCCATCTGGAAAGCCCTAAGTAAGTGTAATAAATCCTTTTAATTTCATATTCTTTCCTGAGTGTAATTTCCACAGCCATGTTGGAATAATCCTTAAAGAGGCCACAAGAGTACTTGCTCCTCCATTAACAACACAAATGGGAATATAATAAATTTTTCCTGGTCTCTCCATGTGACAATGGCCTAATGGGAAAGACACTAGGTCCTTAAGTAATTTGGTGAATAAAATGTGAAGTAAAGAGGAATTATATTTGCCCGGTCTCTGGTGGTCAGAAAATTGGACTTGGCCTTAATATGTGGAAAATATCTTGTCATTTGAGATGAGGATAGTGTATTTTTTTCATTCATCTTAAAGAGATCTACTTTCCAGCAACAAGGGGCATGTGAGAGCTGAACTTACAATAAGACATTCTTCCAATTCTCAACTTCATCTAAAAGGAAAAGCTGCATATGTGGGAAAAATGCACCCATCATGGACAGGGATCAAAGCTAATCTCTGTGAAGGGATTAATATAAGACACTGTCCATGACTCATGCCCTGCGTGGTTAGGGTCTGAGAAGAACCAGTGCCTCACTGCACCTCACTGACAGCTGCCCTGCCTACCCCTAACAGTCATAACCCTACTGTCACTTGTCGCTCTGTGCCTTGAGTTCTCGAAGACCAATGACATGAAGTTTCAGGATTCAATCCTCACAAGACACTGTAGACTATCAGAGCACCACCTGGTCATCTGTGTGGTCTAATACTGGTGACCCTCAGCACACTGTCTAGTTAGAACTCTTTGTTTATGCCCGCTGGCATTCATGGCCCGTAAACAGAAAAGGCTCCTATGTTTTGTACCTCTGTTCCAAGCATTTCCTTCCCCTTTCTACTCTGAAGGAACACTGACTCTCCGCTGGGGACCTTGCTTTCCCTGAAGTCTTCTCACAGCTCTGGGAACACTGGGCGTGGAGGGAGAGGATTTGTGGTTCTGGCTCCTCACTGGCCCCTCCCAACCCTCCTGCTTCTCTCCACCCAAACATGCAAGTTTTAGAACTTGTCAGTGCCCTAGAGTGCTACTTTCCCTCCTTGTGTCATCATCTATGAAAATTCATTCCTGCTTCCTCGTTTCTCAGTAAGTGTACCTCCTAGATCGTTGCCTTTCTTTTCAGGACTTCTCGTACCTTGCTTCTTGATAATCAAATGTGCAAATTTTTATCATCTTTCCAATGGCCATACCTCTCCTCCAGTGATACTAGCTTCTAATTATTTGAGCTCCTCACTGGCCTGAATATAAACTAGACTTTGCCTTTACCAATATCTTCAATCCCTCTATCATATAGATTTTATAAACCTCATTTACTCATTACCTCCTAATGTTTGACCTATTTCCCTCCAGAACTACAAATCCTCACTGTACCTGGTATCCCTTTGTTTATACCAAGCTCCTTGAAAGTTCTTCCCTTTCTCTCATCTCCTAGTCCCTGTGAATTTTTCTCTGTCTTTAAAATCTGCCCTGTTTCCCTTATGAACTCGTTTAGGGTCATGGCTTTAAATATCAGGTATGTATGGTGATGATATCCAAATTCACATTAATACCCACTTCTCTCTCTTAAACTCCAAATTCACTCCAAAAAGTAAGCCCAAGCAGGGCAATCTTTGCTTATTATTTACTTTGGGATATGATAGTTCTTCAATAAATACTTGTTCAGTATATTTGATATGTAAAATTACACTAGACTATCTGTGCAAGGTAATAAGAAAATGTACACCTTGTTTAAGGGATTTTGTGTAGGAACATTATTATATAATTTGTAAGTGTTCACAAAATCAAAGGTTTAGTTACTATGTTTTCATAGAATTAAATAATCAAAGAGCATGTATCATCCTGGATAATTTTGTTAAGAGAAAAGAGAACTCAAAAATAGAAACTAAATGACATGATTTGGAAAAACTGGAGACCAATTTATTTGATATGTCAGGTACATTTCTGTTAATTCATTATTTTAACAAACATATAAAACAAAAACATCGTTCCTAGGGTATGAAAAAGTTACATAAAATTTTCATTGACAATACATTGCTAAACAGAAAATGGTATTTCGCATCTTATGTTTGTTGAGGTTCTTTTTTAAACATATTGCTAAAGAGTAACTCACATTCCTTTATGCTTAAGTGCTTCTTGAGAACTTGGAAAAATAAGGATATTTTAACTTGTACAATTTTCCCACAACTTAAAAAAGTTTCTGGGCCATAATGACTGTTCTGGTCCCAGCTTATGTATATGATACAGATGAGTGCAAGAAAATTGGCCAGAATTCTCTGTAAGAACTCTATGTTGTCTCGCTGTGATTTAGGGAATCACTGATCTTTGTATCATTTTGATCGGACTGTCATTCTTCTTTCCTAGCAGTGCATGAACAGGAATAATGATTTATAATAAGTGGGCCATTCTTTAATAAAAGACTTCTCAGATGGGGGCTAGGGTAGAGAGCCCTGCTTCACTGAAGCAGTCATAACTGTCCTTGGATGTCCTCAACACTCACACAGAGTCTCAGGAGAAGGAGCAGAGGAATTGCATTTATCAAATTTCAGTTTTTATCTCTTTCCTGTTAAGCAAGGCAGCAAAATATTACTAACCCTCCACTATCATTTGTTAAGCAGTTTATGATATACCTGTTGAAACAGAAGTTTCTAGCCTTATGCTCATAAACCTATTTGTATTTATGCATATGTGTGTAGACTTTCTAATACCAGAGTAATAACTTTTTTTTTTTTAGCATCTTGCACTTTACTTTCCTATAAATGCACTAATAAACCAGGATGAAATTTCAGGTCATATGCTGGATAGGTTTTATTACTAGAACTTGAAAAAATATAAAAATTAGAATATTAATTCTACCAATATTAAATTTTATAATACATAAATTTGCTTTCAAATCCTAATTACTAAAGTATTATGATCATAAATTTACAAGATTTTCTCCATTTATCTTCAGGTGTATTCAAAGTACTTTTAAAGCTTAGAAATAGCTTCTTACCATTTTCCTCATTCTTTTGCAATTTTTGTGTTTGTTCAAAAAAATCAGGGATGCTATATTCAAAGAAGTTACATTTCTGAGGTGGAACTAATTAGCAAGTGCTAGAGTCAGTATTAGAACTTAAAGAGACAGATCTATAGTCATTCATTTTACCACCTGGTCGCGCAGCCTACTTATTTGACACCTTCAGAAGAAACCTACTCTTAAGCTTTAGAGGAATTAACACACCATGCTGAGATAGGAGGAAACCTCTGAGGTATTGGTTTTTATATTTTTATTTTTTTTTGGTTTTTAGAATAGCAAGATATTTTCAATTGCTGCCTGGTTTTCCTCCTTATACTATGTATTTTATTTTTCATTTTTATATGAGTTTACCATCCTGTTTCATTCTGCAAAGATAGTTTATTCTGACTAGTAAAACAGAGCAAAAGTATGTTTTGAAAAATTAATACCCCATCACTCACACTTAATTAATGATCTCCTTCATCACTGCACTGTTTACAATAGCCCGAACATGGAAGCAACCTAGATGTCCATCAGCAGACGAATGGATAAGAAAGCCTTGGTACATATACACAATGGAATATTACTCAGCCATTAAAAAGAATACATTTGAATCAGTTCTACTGAGGTGGGTGGAACTGGAGCCTATTATACAGAGTGAAGTAAGCCAGAAGGAAAAACAACAATACAGTGTACTAACGCATATATATGGAATTTAGAAAGATGGTAATGATAACCCTGTGTGCGAGACAGCAAAAGAGACGCAGATGTATAGAACAGTCTTTCGGACTCTATGGGAGAGGGCAAGGGTGGGGTGATATGGGATAAGGGCATTGAAACATGTAAATTAGCATATGTGAAATGAATCGCCAGCCCAGGTTTGATGCATGATACTGGGTGCTCAGGGCTGGTGCACCGGGATGACCCAGAGGGATTGGAATCGGGAGGGAGGTCAGAGGGGGCGGTTCTGGAAGGGGAACACATGTATACCCATGGTGGATTCATGTCAATGTATGGCTAAACCAACACGCTAATGTAAAGAAAAAAAGAAAAAAAAAAAAGGAAAGAAAAAAAATTCCAATCCAAATTAAAAAAAAAAAATGATCTCCTAATGTAACAAAAATCAACAGCTTTGTGTTACCTTCAAATCATTCTCCAAACTATACAACAAAATAGGTGATTTTGTCACAGTTTGCACATTGCTCTGAACCCAAATTTCTCTATTAATATTATAAGTGGGCATGTCTCCATTTAAATAGCTTCAGATAATTATATGTTATGCATGCATTAGAATCCCTTCAACTATGGCCCATGTCGTGTACATTCACATTTTTTCATGATCTTAGCCAGTATCAAAATTCTTAAAATAAATATTGCTTTACACATATCTTTCCATGTTGTTGGCATAGCTTCTAAAATAGAGATTCTTATGTAGTTACCATTACTGATTGAAAGAATATATTGCTTTAGTGTTAATATATAGTTAGGTTATTCTTAATAAAAAAGGTGATAGAAATATACATTCCCACCAGCCATATATGCAAGTGTCTATTTCAAACATCCTCAAAAGCATAGGCTGTTTTCACTCATATTCATACTTGTGTTTTTTTTTCTGATCTGATTTTGAAAGCTTTTTTTTCACTTTTTAATTTTTGTTACCACAAATGAAATCCAGTATTTTCTGTATTCATTCTATAGTGTATATATTCCCTTTTATGAATTTCCAAATATATATTTTACCTGTTTTTGTTAGATTCTTTCTTCATTTTATTTATTTGTTTTTTTGCCTGATCTAAGACTTCTTTGCATATTATGGATATTATATTGGGGATCTTTTTCATTATATATGTTGCAAATATTTTTTGAGTCTATTATTGGTCCATTGTCTTCATTATATATGCTGCCTCTACAGATACAAAAGCATTAATTGGACACTGACATGGTATAGTATTTGTTGCTCAAAACTGTTTGTATAAAATAAATTTAAAAATTGAATAAACTGTCACAAAAATGATTTTGGAAATTGTGCAACAAAATGTAGCCATGATTCCTCAGCACCTGTGTGTACCTAGTCACTCAGTCATGTCCAGCTCATTGCGACTCCATGGATTGTAGCCTGCCAGGCTCCTCTGTCCATGAGACTTTCCAGGCAAGCATACTAGAGCAGGTTGCCATTTCCTACTCCAGGGGTCGTCTTCTTTACTCAAGCAAGTCTCCTGCATCTTCTGCATTTTCAGGTGGATTCTTTACCATTGGTGCCACCTGGGAAGCCCTGATTCTTCAGAGGGAATAGGAATACAAAGCCTGAGAATACACAGACTTTGTACCAGGGATGGAAGAGGTTGGTCTAAATATATTTTGATATTTCTGTCTGTTGAAGAGACAAGAGTTGGTGTTTGGAGAGATTGAGGTGACTGGAATTTGTAGGCCAAACAGCCAGGGAGAAAGAAGCTAATCTTAGAATGATACCCAGAAATTTAGATAATGATCACTTAAACGTTTGGCTCAATCAAAAACTGTGAGGCCAGGCAAAGAACAACTGAAAAGTACTGGAAATTATGAGATAACCAATTTTCACTGCTCATTCAGGAATAGAAGATTTTCCAGATTTCGCCAGGCAAAGTGGATGATTCCTTGGTGAAAACATGGGCATTCTGTAGGGACCTTAGCTGTAGAAGTAAATTAGCCTATATCCAGCAAAAATATTATTAAAAATTTAAGGCAAAAATAGTTTCAGGTGTACATTTTTATATATTTTGCTCTAGTATCTTTATTGTCTTGTTTTAAAATTTAATTATTCATCTCCCTAGATTTACATTAGATATAGCATAAGTTAGTAATGTAAATGCTGGAATGAATGAAGTACAAGCTGGAATCAAAATTGCCAGGAGAAATATCAATAATCACAGATATGCAGATGACACCTTCCTTAGGGCAGAAAGCAAAGAAGAACTAAAGAGTCTTTTGATGAAAGTGAAAGAGGAGAGTGAAAATATTCAGAAAACTAAGATCATGGTATCTGATCCCATCACTTCATGGCAAAAAGATGGGGAAACAGTGGCAGACTTTATATTTTTTGGCTCCAAAATCACTGCAGATGGTAAATGCAGCCATGAAATTCAAAGACAATTGCTCCCTGGTAGAAAAGTTATGACCAACCTAGACAGCATATTAAAAAGCAGAGACATTACTTTGCCGACAAAGTTCCACCTAGTCAGAGCTATGGTTTTTCCAGTAGTCGTGTATGGATGTGAGAGTTGGACTGTAAAGAAAGTTGAGAGCCAAAGAATTAATGCTTTTGAACTGTGGTGTTGTAGAAGACTCTTGAGAGTCCCTTGGACTGCAAGGAGATCCAACTAGTCCATCCTAAAGGAGATCAGTCCTGGTTGTTCATTGGAAGGACTGATGTTGAAGCTGAAACTCCAGTACTTTGGCCACCTGATGTGAAGAGCTGACTCACTGGAAAATACCCTGATGCTGGGAAAGGTTGAAGGCAGGCAGAGAAGGGGATGACAGAGGATGAAATGGTTGAATGGCCTCATTGACTCAGTGGACATGAGTTTGAGTAAATTCTGGGAGTTGGTGATGGACAGGGAAGCTTGTCGTGCTGCAGTTCATGGGGTCGCAAAGAGTCAGACACGACTGAGCAACTGAACTGAACTGAACTGAGTAGCATAAGGGATTTTTCCCCTTTTTGCTTTTTTTCTTACAGAAATAGACAAATACAGTCTCCCAGTTATCAAACTGTATTTTTCTCACTGCATTGAAGCACAGTCTACTTCATTTGTATGTTAAGTTTTCATAAATACTTTACCTCTGACCACATGGTTTGCAGATTTATTTTTATTTTTCTGTGACATTCAGTCTTTTAAATTATAGTGATTATATAGTAACACTTAATATTCAGCACAGGATTACTCTATCCACTAGTTTTTACTTTTATTGTCTTCATTTAAAATTTTTTCATCGATATTCTTAGAAATGAGTTCAAAAGAATGACTATTTCAAAAGGAGAAAAGGATAAAAAATAAAAACACAACAGCAAAATTTCCTTTAGGATTCTGATTGCAACTGCATATAAATTATAGAACATTGTGAATAACTGAAATTTTTGTGACCTTCCTATCCAAGAATAAGAATATTACTTTTCAATATTTCAAACCTCATTTTATTTATATGTTATATATAATGTATGTATATATATATTTATCCTGTTGCATATTCTATATACATAAACATTAAATATCAAATTTACATATATATTTCCTATTAAGTATAGTCTCTATGGTGAAATTCTTATAGTCATGTATATAAAGATATTTAAAATAGTAAATATAGTATATATTTTGGTATTTTTAGATTTTGTGTGAGCTAACAAATAAAGATATTTCCTCTTAAAACTATTGCTCAATATTGTATATTTTTTGAAACATTTATAAATGGTGCATCAGTGAACCCCTGATTAGCACTGCTCTAAAGTTCAACTGATTAAAAAATAACAAGCCTTTTATCAATTCTTCAATCAAAAGCCAACAATTTAGACTGGGTCTAGATGTTTTCTGTGGTATCAGTAGATCTTTCTCATACCTCTGACATCAGCTGCTGGTTTGTTTTTCTCTGTTTCCTGGTGCTGACTAGCATGACTAGGAGTGCAGTTTCTCATCCTCTTAGAGATTAGCCTGTGTTCTCATGACGGAGGCTGGGTTCAAAGATAAGAAATGAAAGCACAAAAGACTTCTCAGTGCCTAGAATTTAAACTGGCTAGTGTCAGTTTCTCACCAGACTCATTTGGTGAAAGTCACACAACAGAGCAGATCCAAGGAGTGAGAAATAGTGGAGACTATGGCAGGCTCTATTCTTGGGAAAGGCTACAAAAGTCAAACTGCAAAGCAGGTACACACAAGGAGATTATTGATAGAGGTTGCCACATTCAGTTTACCACAAAAGTATTATTTGGTAATTATCTTTTTTAAAATGATTGTTGTAAAAACAGACACATCTTATAAAACTCTGTATGTAATTTTTGCAGATATTTTAGAATTACATATTTGACCTTGACTACATTTGACTTTATCATCAAGAAATGCATAAAATTTATCTATGTAATCTTTTTCCTCTAATTTTTTTTTTCTATCACATCAGCCAGAAGTTGTAAAACTATATTGTGAAAACATTGTGATAGTTGGTTTCTTTATCTTGTTCCTTAGGAATTCCATGATTATCTAAATACATGTTATTTTTATTTATTTGCTTTCTATATAGTTTCTAAGTAACAAAAAATAATTAAACTTAATAACTACTAAATAACAGATTGATATGTATGTTATAAATATGACTATTTTAATATTCTATTAATTGTTATTTTTCTCTTTCAACCAGTATTTAAATAATGTACTGTATTATTTAGGATTCCAACGAGAAACAGAAAATAACACTAGGCATGATTCAGAGAGAGTTTATTACAGAAGATTTGAAACCACAAAGGGTAGTGATGGAAATTTGGACTAGTAGTAGGCAGACACTCACCACCCCTAGGTTTGTGGCTGAATAAGTTTTCTCAAAATGTCCATAGTCATATCTGAGAGTCCTATGAATACTTAAGGAATCTTGCCATTCCCCCGTTAAAAGAGTAAGAACCTGGACAGGACTCTGTAACTGCTTCAGTAAGAAATGCGGCGAAAGTGATGCTACAAGACTTCTGAGGTTGAACCTAGCCTAGGCTTTTAGGCTAGACCTAAAAAGCAACAGAGCTTCTGCCTAGTTTCCCTCTGTGTCTGTCCCTTCTTCCCAGTCCCTGTCCTTCTCTGTGTCTATCTCTCAGTAGCGCACTCACGTTTTTAATTTAGTATTCATGATGAAAGGAAGTCCAGGCTATTTGGAGAATTCTGTGAAGGTGTTCCAGTGCACAGCCACATTTCCAGCAGATATTCAGCCTCAAACTGCAGACATGAGAATGAAAAAAGCCTCCAGGTAATTCCAGTCCCTGGTTATTTACTATTCCTGACTCTTAATTTTCATCAGAGGTCTCAGGCGTCATAAATCAGAGACAACCCGACCTTACTTTGCCCTGTCTGGACCAAGCAAGTTGTTTTATACTACTGATTTTTGGGATAATTTAAAATGCAACCAAACAAGGTCAAGTGACTGGGGAAGGGCAGTTATTAGATCCAGGGAAAGGAAAGAAAACGGCAGCAGCTCACGGTGGAAGGAACTGTAGCCTTTACTGTAAGGTAACAGACTGCTCAAGGCAAACAAGCTGGGAGAGGTGAAGGAATCAGTCTCTTCACCGTCTCTTCTTGCAGTTCCTGGCGGAGCTCAGCATGTTTGGACTCAGGCAGAAGACAAGGATCTAGTTTACACAGCTCCGCTTCCTAGACAGAAAGCACAGTGAAGACGTGTACAGAGTGTATACTGAGCCCCAAGTGAATGATTCTGTTAGGTAGTTACAATAGGAAAAAGGAGTCTGAAATGGCAGTGGCTAAAAGACAAAGGAAAAGCCCTCGAAGATGGAGCAAAAGAAAATCTGAGGACCATAGTGAGAACCTCAGGTGAAACAAATAGCCCTCCTGCTAGCCCAGTTTACATAGGGCAGGCTCGGGGGGAGGGGAGAAATGAAGAAAAGAAGGGAGCCAAGACAGATAGGATCGAGTCCTCTCCTTTGGGGTCTGCCTGCCCTCATGCCTTGAGGGTGCACTTTCCTTTGCTCAATGAATAAAACTGAGCTGTAACAGAGCTGTAACACTGGTCCACTGTTTCAAATCTTTGCTGCAGCAAGACAGAACTGAGGAAATCACACACTCTTCTGACAAGTCCAAACATATGTACGACGTGCAATATTCTAAATGCTTTTTCCTGATGCCAGCAGCCTAAAAGAAGAGAAAAATGCTATTTATTGTGAATGGAAAGCTTACTTCTGTACCACATTGATATTTATGTTGACATTCTGAGATCAGGGAAAAGGGGGACAAACTAAAGTATATTTTCTAAGTTCACGTGAATCAGAATCTCCTTATTAGCAAAGTAATGAAACCATTTAGAGCTATCTAATGACCAAAAAACTACTGTACATTCTACTTCAATTTGTTTTTACTAGGGCTTTATGAAGAAAATTTTAAATTGTTGTTGTTGTTCAGTCATTCATCCATGTCCAATTCTTTGCAACCCCATGAACTGCAGCACACCAGGCTTCCCTGTCCTTCACTATGTTACAGAGGATGCTCAAACTCATGTCTATTGAGTCAGTGATGTAATACAACCATCTCATCCTCTGTCACCCTCCTCTCCTCCTGCCCTCAGTCGTTCCCAGGATCAGGGTCTTTTCCAATGAGTTGGCACTTTGCATTAGGTGGCCAAAGTATTGGAGCTTCAGCTTTAGCATTAGTCCTTCTGATGAATATTCAGGGTTGATTTCCTCTAGGAGTAACTGGTTGGATCTCCTTGCAATCCAAGGGACTCTCAAGAGTCTTTTCCAACACCACAATTTGAAAGCATACCCTGTAGTCCAGAAATTCTGCTCTGAGGTATTTATTTAATATAAATAAAAATATATATCCTCAGAAGGCTTGGAAAGAATATACATAGAAAATTTTCTTTTGTAATAGCTAAAATAACAGCAAATAATCTCAATATTAATCAATAGAAGAATAGATAAACATAGTGTTATATTGCTCCCCAGTAATAAAAGAAGGAGCAAGTACTGAAACATGCAATGACAGGATGAATCTAAAATCTAGTATGCTGAATATAAGAAGCCAGCCAAAGGATATGATTCCATTAGTAAGAAATCCAAGATTATGCAAAACTAATCTATGTTGATAGAAATAGGGTCTGTAGTTGCTTCTGCTTGGGCGTAAAGGGCAGGAGGGAATTTTCTGATGAGGTGGAAATGTTGTGTCCTGATATGCATTTGTCAAAATGTGATTGAAGGTTATACTTAAGAGCTGAGCAATGTAAATTTCACCTAATGTAAATAATGCTGCAACCCAAAATAAATTAATATAAAGAGGAAAATGCCCTCAATATATAGTAAGTGATGCAAAACAAGTGAAAGATATAAAGAAAATATTCATATATAAACCCTACCTAGGAAAAAGCAAAACATTGTTTACCAAAGACTTCTGTTTCAACATTTTTAAAGGTCTGTGCCAATTTTTTCCTTAATTCAGTCTAAGTCAGCGGGAAAATAATACTTACTGGAGGCAGTAAAGTCATTATTTTGCAGGGATAATTTATTGTGTTTTAATTTTTTATTATAAAATGAAAATCATTTATAAATTTCTGTACTTTATTAGCATCAGTTACAATACTTTATTAAAGTCATAATTGTATATGTACAAGCTTACTCTGACTTTGAATCAGACCTACTTGAGTAGGCTGTAAGTAGAAAAGTATGGTTTAAACGTCCTCACACTTTCCCTGGAGACCTCACCACTGTCTGTAACCCATCAATGGATCAATGCATAGCACATTCTAATGGTCCACTTCAGTTTATTTGTTTGCCGTTAGTAAATTATGATTTGTCAGTCACTGTTTTTAAAATGATTTGAAACCTCCAAAGCGAAGTTTCTTTGCTGCCACCTGCTACACTTGGCAGATTCAAAAGCTTAACTATTTCAAGGCTGAAAGCATTAAAAAAAAAACCCAGAAGTTGACACACTTGTCTCTTTTCCTTGATTTAGTTAATAAATTCCTTGCTATCTAATGTAATACATTCAATGTCTTTTTAAAAGTCAAAGTATAGTTGATTGAGAACTCCCTGAAGGTCTAGTGGTTAGGACTGCACACTTCCGCTGCAGGGAGCACAGGTTCAATCCCTGATGGGGGAACTAGGATCCCTCAGGCCACAAGATGAGGCAGGAAAAAAACAAAATAAAACAGGTAAGAGAGTATCCAGCCCTGCACCCTGTAGACCAGTGGCCCCCAACTTTTGGCTTCTCTGGTGGCTCAGCAGTAAAAGAATCTGGTCTGCAGTGCAGGAGCCACAGGAGACTCAAGTTCCTGATCCAATCCCTGGATCAGGAAGATCCCTGGAGAAGAAAATGGCACCCCACTCCAGAGTTCCTGCCTGGAGAATCCCTGGACAGAGGAGCTGGTGGGCTACAGTCCATGGGGTCAGAAAAGTCAGACACGACTGCATGACTTGGAGCACGTAGTTGGTTAGTCTCAGTGTACAACATGGAGATTCAGTATTTTTATAGATTACATTCCATTGAAAGGTATTATAAAATAAGGATGATATTCCCTGTGCCATATATTCTTGCAGCTTGCTTATTTTATACATAATAGCTTATACCTCCCTTTCCCCTACGTCTGTCTTGCCCCTTCCCCACCGTGCACTGGTAACCACTAGTTTGTTCTTTATATCCGTGGATCCGTTTCTGTTTTGCTATATTCATTGTTTCATGCTTTAGAATCCATCGAATTCAAAGATTCTATTCCTTTAAAGAATGGAAACAAAAGGAAAGCTTTAGCTTATTTCGTCTTTTGCGTCTTTTCCTAAATCACTGATGATGTCAGCTGCGTTTCAGAAGAGGATAGGCTGCATGCAAGGTGGATAGGCATTTTGTCACAGCAGGAGCAGTAATATCACGCGTCTCCCCTGGTGTGTAGCTGAGCTTTTAATATCCGAACTAAAAACCGTAAACTTCTAACAGAACCTGAAATAGGGACTCTGGATAACTTTTCATCTCAGGTGACTTTTTCATTTTGATCTCTGAGACAGATTTCTAACTTGAAGCTTAAAATATGGGTCAGAAAAAGAAAAGTATCTCATATGATAAAGTTAGTTTCTCTTTGTCACTTGCGAGGTAGGAAGTAAGATATTTCATGTACTACACAAAGGCTATGCCTATACTCACCCATTTTAAGTCTATTAACCGTCCCACCTTAAACTTTAAACCACCTCATCCTATTACTATTCATTCCTACCTTTGACAACTTACTGAACTAGTTTATTTCTACTTAGAGTGCCAGGAATGATGCAGTTTTTCATCTCTATGATTTGATGATGTTGATGATAATGCAGTTTTAAAGCTTTCCACTAATTTATTTGCACAGTAACTGTTATATCTTCTTTTTCCCTTATTAAATGAACTCCTATAGTTTTAATAGGAAGAAAATGTAAATATGATTTTTTTTAAATAGGAAGAAAATGGAAACATGATTTTTTGTAATTATAAAATGACACTGTTCTGACTATATCTGAAACTTGTTAATATAGTTTCTATATGTTCTTTTGAACCACATGCCATAGAAGAAAAGAATATGTTTTATTTTTCTAATGTGACTGTCAACCTCAAGCATGTGACTCTTATCCTTAAAATTAATGGTGTAACTTTGTATAATGATTTCTTAAAGTGAAGCCATCTCTTAGCTGCCCATATTTTATACTGATATATCCAAGCATGGGGTTTCCCCTATGGCTCAGGTGGTAAAGAATACAGGAAACTCCAGTTCGATCCCTGAGTCAGGAAGATCCTCTGGAGTAGGAAATGGCTACCCACTCCAGAATTCTTGCCATTGACAAGAATCTCATTGACAGAGGGTCCTGGCGGGCTGCAGCCCAGTGGGTCACAAAGACTTGGACATGACTAGAGACTAAGCAGACACAAGCGCGTGCAAGAATGGGTGTGTGTGTGTGTGCTTCCTGAGTGATAGTTATTCCTGAACTGCATTTATAAAAGGTATGTAAATGCTTAAAAATACATTATCCATTCTTCATTTAGCAAAATTATGAGGAATATAAATAGGAGGATTACATATCTGGAGAATTGATGTCAACATAAACACAGATAGATAGACATCAAAGATAGGTTTTAGCAGATGATGATTAAAAGAAAGTTTAATATTCTGTTTATGTGTATTCTTAGAAAAGCACTAAAACATTACTTCAAACAACTTTATATATTTTCTCATCACTAAAAGCACAGCAGCACAGTGGTGAACTGTGCCAGCAATTCTAACAGTGTGCCTCTAGAGTTATACTTTAGTAGTAATAAATGTTTAATAATGTATCCTTTATACCTAAGGATGTGCTCTGTCACTCAGTCGTGTCCAACTTTTTGCGATCCCATGGACTGTAGCCAGCCAAGTTCCACTATTTATGGACTTTTTCAGGCAAGAATATTGGAGCAGGTTGCCATTTCCTACTCCAGAGATACTTAAGGATAGAGTTAAACAAGTCACTATTCTATAGAATTACTCAGTAATAAAACAAGTAGATTTTTTTCATATATTTTGAAAAACTTTTTGATGACAGTTGAAGTCAGCTCAGTGCATTATTTTGGGTGAACTGTGGGCATAGAGGACAGGAAAGTGACTAAAAGGAAGGTAAAACTGTGTCACATGACAGATAAGGTAGGAAACAATATATTAAAATTTAATATTAAATATTTGAACAAGTACTCTAGTAGAAATGAGACCAATGATATAAGGAGGTTGAAAACGTAAAAACAAGCTTATTTTTGTAGCAGACTCATTTATCAGATTGCAGGTTCCTTTAGAATAAACTTGTAGGAAAACTATCAAACAATGCTGCAAAGCCATTTGAGTTTCTTGGAGCTGTAACAACTATCGTTTTGCTAAAATTTATGAGATGTATCTGTTAAGTGCCTCAGGGCACACAGATTCTATAAGCATGGTCACTGCCTTAAAGTACTTATGATCTGGCTGAACAGATAAGACCTGAACAAACAAAACTACAAATCAGGGAAGTATAAGATAAGTGTCAAGAACAGGGTGGAAATTTGAAATTCAAAGGGAAAAAGTACTGGTTAGAACTGCACATGAAACCTTGAAACAGTCTCAAAGAAAAAAGTCACCATGAGATGTTTTGATTTTTGGTTAAAAGCAGGATAGTTTCCTCAAAAAATACTAAATTGATAGTATAAAATCAGGGTTTCTAAAGCCTTTAATCATAGAATTATTTCAAATAAATACATCTAAAGTGATAAAATTATATACCATATATAAGCAATAAGCACAGTAAATTCTAGTCTCTCCCCTTGAACACCTTTATAGTGTGTCTTTGGAAGCATTCTTTGTATTGAAACAATGAAAATTCAGACAAAGTAAGAGTTTGTGAGTTTTGAAATTTTCCTTTACATAAACAGGCAGGTCACATTCATTTATTAGAGACAGAGGTAGAGAGAGAGAGAGAGAGAGATAAGAAGATAGAGAGAAAGTAGTGATAGACCACGTTCCTTCCTTATAATTAAATTCCATTTATAATTACTTTTATGTAGGCATTAAAGTAAGCAATGGAAGTTAGTGGCTTAACTCAGTAACGGTTGCTTTCTTAATTAAATCACATCCTAGTATCAGTCAGATCACTCTCAAGTTTTTCCATCCATGAGGTGAGTCAAGATGTTGGTTTCTTCCTTAATTTGTCTCTGCTATCTTCCTCCTAGGCTTTGACTTTCAGCTCTTTAGATAGAGGAGAGAGAGAGAGCATAGATATTAATGGTGGGTATCTTAGTATCTAGACTGTAATATTCAATATTTCTACCCACTATCCACTATTTGGTGCTTCTTAAAAGGTAAAGAATAGAAATGAAGCCTGGTATAAAATAAATTGCATCAAAAAAAGAATTAAAAGAACCAACATGGGAAGGAAGGCAAGGCAAAATCAGACAAAATTGAATAGAAAAGAATAATTTTTTTCCTTAAGGTACTTTGTTGAAAGGCTAACTAATCTTTCCAACATATTCATATTTTTTCTTGATGAAAATAAAATAATAAACAAGAAAGTATTTGAAGACATAATGAAAGTAATTCCAAAATACTGAAAGAATGTATATACACTTTGACAGTATAAAAGTTATAATTTATTATATGAAACAGACTAGTGTAAATAAGAGAATGTAAGATGTTAATTTCACAGAATTCTCTATCTTATAGTATAAACATCTCCTGCAATGGCAGGCGGGTTCTATACCACTAGCGCCATCGGGGAAGCCCATGAAAATTTATAGATATAGCTATATGTATAACATACAGCACTTAGAGAAATCAAATGCCTTATCATTTTAATCCTTTTAACTTTGGAGGTGTATTACATATCTTGTTAAGAATATACTTATCTAAAATCCAACAGTTTCTCCTAACTCGTTTGTCTCACAAAAGGAATGTAATGCATTTGAGTATTTTTTCACTTTTATAAGCAATTATATTCCAATTGTATTTTATTTGGTCCTGTCTAGTATGCAGATCTTTATACGCAGGGAGAATGTCTATAATTTTCTTACAAAAGCTTCATTGCAATTATTTATGAGTAAAGAGATTTTGCTGGAGAAGGAAATGGCAACCCACTCCAGTATTCTTGCCTGAAGAATCCCAGCAGAGGAGCCTGGTGGGCTGCCATCTATGGGGTCGCAGAGTTGGATGCAACTGAAGTGACTTAGCAGTAGCAGTCACCATCTGCAGTGATTTTGGAGCCCCCCAAAACTAAAATCTCTCACTGTTTCTTTTGTTTCCCCATCTCCTTGCCATGGAGTGATGGCAAATATTTATTAACTCAATGTAGATGAAATATTTATAAACTTAATGTAAAAAGCACAAATTAGACTAAGGGAGACAATTGCATTCTAGTTGAAGGCAGTTATATATCTATCCAGTTATCTGCTAAGAGAGCTTCAATGAGAAAGTGATACTTTACAATAGTCCTAAAATCACAGGTCCAACATTGATGATGAAGCTCATAAAATAACAATATTTATTCAGTTACCACAGATAACCTGGCTTCAACTCTGTGGAACTCATTTGTATATAAAATTAATTAGAACACCTGTCATCTGGCTCAGAGCACAGTTTTCAACCCAGAAGATGTGGAGGTATACTGAAACTATAATTGTTAAACACTAAACAGATTATCAGTTCATGAAGCATAATTGTATACTGGTTGAGATTTGGGGGTATATAAAATATGGATTTTTAAAATTCTGGTCAAGAAAGGAAGGAAAGGAGGGGAAGAAGGGAGTCAGAGTTAGGGAGGCGGGAAGAGGAGAGAGTGAAAGAGAGGGAGGGAGAGAGATGGAGGAAAGAAGGGAGGAAAAAGGAAGAGATTAGTGCAGGTATAACAGAAAATGAATTTAGTATGAAGAGAGCAATAGCACAGTGGGTGCCTGGACGGGAAATCTCATCTGCTGTAGTGAACAGCAAGGTAAGGGGCCAAGATGAATTTGAACAATTTTCTTGCTCTAGCAAAGAAATTGACCACGAATGTTGTTAATCACAACTGGTCACCTTCCCTGCTGTTATATAGAATTGTTCTAAAGACTTTCTGGTTAAAAAGCTATTGGTTAGAGATTTATGTAACATGTAAATTGAGATATTGTCAGATACATTTCCTAAAGGTGTTTAGAGCTAAGCTGTGAAGGAGAGCATTTTGTTAATTTTATGAGTATTTTTAGTTTTTCATCTCCCAGACTGAGTATCCTGAGGAGATAAGTGCATGCACAATCGTTTCGCGACCCTATGGACTGTAACCCTCCAGCCTCCTCTGTCTATAGACAAATCCTATAGGATTTGCTAGGCAAGCATACTGGAGTGGGTTGCCATTTCTTTTTCCAGGGGAATATTCCCCACCCTGGGTCGAACCCACATCTTCTGAGTCTCTTGCATTGCAGGCAGATTATTTACTTCTTGAGTCATTCAGAAACCCTAGACTGAGTATAATAGATCTTTTACTTTCCATTAAGCCAATCAAGAAGCAAGGTGAAATGGAACTTGCTGTTAAAGATGAAAGTTGCAGTTGATAGCTACTTGATTTGAAACTGAGAAGATTATCGGAGCATAGAATTTTACATAGAAGTAATAAATGTGAGGGCTCTTGCAGAATAGGAGGAAGTAAAAGAAAAAGCATTAGCCTCAAATGAGAAGACTTCAATTTTTTCCTAAAGATATTTGCATCTCCTAATGTGCTTGCTTCGTTGAGATTAAGACAAGAAGCCTCACAGTTAAATCGGGTCCAAAAGCACTGTGTTATATTGATCTTGTATTCCAGTCATCAAGCTTTTGATATAAAACAAGTTAGGGAGTTATGGGAATTCTACTTTATAGCATCGGAACCCTGAGTTAATATAAGCATGCTTTTTTAGACCTTGTCATACATGTACATCAATATTTTCTATTGGCTGCACGATGCTGGAGTGGCAAGCAGCTGAGAGGATACCCACATCCAAGGAAAGAGAAAACCCAGTAAGATGGTAGGTGCTGAGAGAGGGCATCAGAGAGCAGACAGGCAGAAACCACAAACACAGAAAACTAGCCAATCTGATCACATGTACCACAGCCTTGTCTAACTCAATGAAACAATGAGCCATGCCGTGTGGGGCCACCCAAGACAGACAGGCAGTGGTGGAGAGGTCTGACAGAATGTGATCCACTGGAGAAGGGAATGACAAACCTCTTCAGTATTCTTGCCTTGAGAACCCCATGAACAGTATGAAAAGGCAAAAAGATAGGACACTGAAAGATGAACTCCCCAGGTCGGTAGGTGCCCAATATGATAATGGAGATCAGTGGAGAAATAACTCCAGAAAGAATGAGGAGACAGAACCAAAGCAAAAACAACACCCAGTTGTGGATGTGACTGGTGATGGAAGCAAAGTCTGATGCTCTAAGAGCAATATTGCATAGGAACCTGGAATGTTAGGTCCATGAATCAAGGCAAATTGGAAGCAGTCAAACAGGAGATGACAAGAGTGAACACTGACATTTTAGTAACCAGTGAACTAAAATTGACTGGAATGGGTGATTTAATTCAGATGACCATCATATCTACTACTGTGGGAAAGAATCCCTTAGAAGAAATGCAGTGGCCATCATAGTCAATAAAAGAGTCTGAAATGCAGTACTTGGATACAATCTCAAATATGACAGAATGAACTCTGTTCGGTTCCAAGGCAAACCATTCAATATCACGGTAATCCAAGTCTATGCCTGGACGAGTAATGCTTAAGGAGCTGAAGTTGAACAGTTCTATGAAGACATAGAGCTAACACCCAAAAAGATGTCCTTTTCATTATAGGGGACTGGAATGCAAAAGTAGGAAGTCAAGAAACATCTGGAGTAACAGGCAAATTTGGCCTTCAAGTACACAATGAAGCAGGGCAAAGGCTCATAGAGTTTTGCCAAGAGAATGCAGTGGTCATAGCAAACACCCTCTTCCAACAACACGAGAAAAAACTCTACACATGGACATCACCAGATGGTCAACACCGAAATCAGATTGATTATATTCTTTGCAGCCAAAGATGGAGGAATTCTATACAGTCAGCAAAAACAAGACCGGGAGCTGAATGTGGCTCAGATTATGAACTCCTTATTGCCAAATTCAGACTTAAAATGAAGAAAGTAGGGAAAACTGCTAGACCATTCAGGTATGACCTATATCATATCTCTTACGATTATACAGTGGAATGGGAAATAGATTTAAGGAACTAGATCTGATAGAGTGCCTGACAAACCATGGATGGGGGTTCGTGACATTCTATAGGAGACAGGGATCAAGACCATTCCCAAGAAAAAGAAAGACAAAAAAGCAAAATGGTTATCTGAGGAGGCCTTATAAATAGCTGTGAAAAGAAGAAAAGTGAAAAACAAAGGAGAAAAGGAAAGGTATACCCAATTGAATGCAGAGTTCCAAAGAATAGCAAGCAGAGATAAGAAAGCCTTCCTCAGTGATCAATGCAAAGAAATAGAAGAAAACAATAGAATGGGAAAGATTGGAGATCTCTTCAAGAAAATTAAAGATACCAAGGGAACATTTCATGCAAAGATGATCTCAATATAGGACAGAAATGGTATGGACCTAACAGAAGCAAAAGATATTAAGAAGAGTTGGAAAGAATGCACAGAAGAATGGTACAAAAAAGATCTTCATGACCCAGATGATCATGATGATATAATCTCTCAGGTAGAGCACAGACATCCTGGAATGTGAGGTCAAGTGGGCCTTAGGAAGCATCACTATGAACAAAGCTAGTGGAAGGATGGAACTTTAGTCGAACTGTTTCAAATCCTAAAAGATGATGCTATGAAAGTGCTGCACCCAGTATGCCAGCAAATTTGGAAAACTCAGTGGCCACAGGACTGGAAAAGGTCAGTCTTCATTCCAGTCCCTAAGAAATGTAATGCCGAAGAATGCTCAAACTACCGCACAATTGCACTCATCTCACACGCTAG
Organism: Antilocapra americana; assembly: GCA_007570785.1. NCBI lineage: Eukaryota > Metazoa > Chordata > Mammalia > Artiodactyla > Antilocapridae > Antilocapra > Antilocapra americana. The sequence continues at coordinate 9,132,120 of ML660765.1, read as the reverse complement.
TAAAGTCATGCCCAAAATTCTCCAAGCCAGGCTTCAGCAATATGTGAACCGTGAACTCCCAGATGTTCAAGCTGGTTTTAGAAAAGGCAGAAGAACCAGAGATCAAATTGCCAACATACACTGGATCATCGAAAAACCAATAGAGTTCCAGAAAAAAATGTCTATTTCTGCTTTATTTACTATGCCAAAGCCTGTGTGTGGATCACAACCAACTGTGGGAAATTCTGAAAGAGATGAGAATACCAGACCACCCAACCTGTCTGTTGAGAGATCTGTATGCAGGTCAGGAAGCAACAGTTAGAACTGGACCGGGAACAACATGGTTCCACAAATAGGAAAAGGAGTACGTCAAAGCTGTATATTGTCACCCTGCTTATTTAACTTATATGCAGAGTACATCCTGAGAAATGCTGAACTGTAAGAAGCACAAGCTGGAATCAAGATTGCTGGGAGAAATATCAAAAGCTCAGATATGCAGATGACACCACCCTTATGGCAGAAAGTGAAGAAGAACTAAAAAGCCTCTTGATGAAAGAGGAGAGTGAAAAAGTTGGCTTAAAGCTCAACATTCAGAAAACTAAGATCATGGCATCCGGTCCCATCTCTTCATGGGAAATAGATGGGGAAACAGTGGAAACAGTGGCTGACTTTATTTTTATGGGCTCCAAAATCATTGTAGATAGTGACTGCAGCCATGAAATTAAAAGATGCTTACTCCTTAGAAGGAAAGTTATGACCAACCTAGACAGCAAGCAGAGACGTTGCTGACAAAAGTCCGTCTAGTCAAGGCTATGGTTTTTCTATTAGTCATGTATGGATGTGAGAGTTGGACTATAAAGAAAGCTGAGTGCTAAAGAATTGATGCTTTTGAACTGTGTTGTAGGAGAAGACTCTTGAGAGTCCCTTGGACTGCGAGGAGATACAACCAGTCCATCCAAAAGGAGATCAGTCATCAGTTTTAATTACAAAGACTTGATTTTGAAGCTTAAATCCAATATTTTGGCCACATAATGCAAAGACTGACTCATTGGAAAAGACCCTGGTGCTAGGAAAGATTGAATGCAGGAGGATTTGGGGACAACAGAGGATGAGATGGCTGGAAGGCATCACCTACTCAATGGACATGAGTTTGGGTAAACTCCAGGAGTTGGTGATGGACAGGGAAGCCTGATGTGCTGCCGTTCATGGGGTCGCAAAGAGTCAGGCACGACTGAGTGACTGAACTGAACTGAATTGAACTGAATGATAAATTGCACTTAAAACATACATACTTCCATTTTATTAGCTTGTTTCCTTTGTGCTTTTCAATATAAGTGGCCATGGTCTATAGTGAGATTTGGCTTGTGCTTGTGAGCCTGTGGATACAAATGAAATCACATTAATGTGGTAAACCTTATTTCTGTGGCAAAATTGATGTTTTCCTTTCCCAACTTTTTTATATCATACAATTAGGGAAAATCCTAGAGCATTAACTCACACCTTATAATCTCATCAAAATTTTCCTCAAATTGGTTAGTTGCATCTCCTAGATTTCCTGAAAATTCACTTATACTTTCTACAGGAACTCAGCAAGGTGGTAAAACCAAGTAAAAAGACCACTGCACTCATCTGGGGAAAAAGCTTGTTACATGTTTCAATGCGTATCTTTTGGTCAGTGTGTCAATGAAAGAAGCATAACTTCCTATAGCTGATCCCCAACAGAAAACAAATTGCATTACTCCTGGGCACTTGCCACTGAAGTATTAAAAATCACCTATAGTGCCATCATCTAAACACACCATCGTTAACTTTTTTATATATTCAGTTCTAGTGTTATTCTCAGTCAGTTAAATCACTCAGTCATGTCCGACTCTTTGTGACCCAATGAACCACAGCACCCCAGGCCTCCCTGTCCATCACCAACTCCCAGAGTCTACCCAAACCCATGTCCATAGAGTCAGTGATGCCATCCAACCACCTCATCTTCTGTCGTCCCTTTCTTTTCCTGCCTTCACTCTTTCCCAGCATCGGGGTCTTTTCCAATGAGTGAGTGCTTTGCATCAAGTGGCCAAAGTATTGGAGTTTCAGCTTCAACATCAGTCCTTCCAATGAACACCCAGAACTGATCTCCTTTAGGATGGACTGCTTGGAGCTCCTTGCTGTCCAAGGAACTCTCAAGAGTCTTCTCCAACACCACAGTTCAAAAGCATCAATTCTTTGGTGCTCAGCTTTCTTTATAGTCCACCTCTCACATCCATACATGACCACTGGAAAAACCATAGCCTTGACTATTACTTTGTTGACAAAGTAATGTCTCTGCTTTTTAATAGGCTGTCTAGGTTGGTCATAACTTTGCTTCCAAGGCATAAGTGTCTTTGAATTTCATGGCTGCAGTCACCATCTGCAGTGATTTTGGAGCCCATAAAAATAAAGTCAGCTACTATTTCCACTGTTTCCCCGTCTGCTTCCCATGACATGATGGGACTGGATGCCATGATCTTAGTTTTCTGAATGTTGAGCTTTAAGCCAACTTTTTCATTCCCCTCTTTCATTTTCAACAAGAGGCTCTTTAGTTCCTCTTCACTTTCTACCATAAAGGTGGTGTCATCTGCATATCTGAGGTTATTGATATTTCTCCCAGCAATCTTGATTCCAGCTTGTGCTTCCTCCAGCCCAGCGTTTCTTATGATGTACTCTGCATATAAGTTAAATAATCAGGGTGACAATATACAGCCTTGATGTACTCCTTTTCTTGTTTGTAACCATTCTGTTGTTCTATGTCCAGTTCTAACTGTTGCTTTCTTACCTGCATACAGGTTTCTCAAGAGGGAGGTCAGGCTATTTGGTATTCCCATCTCTTTCAGAATTATCCAGTTTGTTGTGATCCACATACAGGCATGCCAGGTGGTCTGGTATGCCCTTCTCTTTCAGAATTTTCCACAGATTATTTGTGATCCACACAGTGAAAGGCTTTGACATAGTCAATAAAGCAGAAATAGATGTTTTTCTGGACCTCTCTTGCTTTTTCGATTATCCATTGATTATCCTAGGGGCAAGAGGAAACACCTTCGGGAGATGGCATCATACTATACCTTGATTTTGGTGGCACTTATACAAGAGTATATAGGGTCAACAAAGATTCGTCTAGTCAGAGCTATGTTTTTTCCAGTAGTTGGGCATGGATGTTAGAGTTGAACCATAAAGAATGCTGAGTACCAAATCATTGATGCTTTTGAACTATGGTGTTAGAGAAGATTCTTGAAAGTCCCCTGGACAGCAAGGAGATCCCACTGGCCAATCCTAAATATGGTAACTAACATTCTACTAAGTAGAATGGTTATATTGTAACCAAGTTGATTAAACAACAAATTAATCAGTAATCCAAGGCTATGCCCCAACTACTGATGTCAGTAAAAGCTGAAGTTCTCAGGTTCTATGAAGACTGATAATATCTTCTAGAATTAACACCAAAAAAGATGTATTTTTTCATCATAGGGGATTGGAATGCAAAAGCAGGAAGTCAAGAGATACCCAGAACAACAGGCAGGTTTGGCCTCGGAATACGAAATGAAGCAAGGCAAAGGTTAACAGAGTTTTGTCACAAGAACACACTGGTCATAGCAAACACCTTTATCCAGCAAACCAAGACCACTATACACATGGACATCACCATACATTCAACACCAAAATCAGATTGATTATGTTCTTTGCAGCCAAAGGTGGAGAAGCTCTATACAGTCAGCAAAAACAAGACCTTGAAATCACTGTTGCTCAGATCATGAACTCCTTATGGCAAAATTCAAGCTTAAATTGAATTAGGTCATACCATTCAGTAAGTATTAGTCACTCAGTCATGGCTGACTCTTTGCAACCCCATGGACTACAGCCTACCAGGCTCCTCTGTCCATGAGATTTTCCAGGCAAGGATACTGGAGTGGGTTGCCATTTCCTTCTGCAGGGAATCTTCCCAACCCAAGGATTGAACCTGGGTCTGCTGCTCTGCAGACAGATTCTTTACCAACTGAGCTACAAGGGAAGCCATACCATTCAGGTATGACCTAAATCAATTCCCTTTTGATTACACAGTGGAGATGATGATAGATTCCAGGGATCAGATCGCTTGACAGAGTGCCTGAAGAAGCATGGAAAGAGGCTCATATCATTGGATGAGACAGTGACCAAAACCATCCCTGTGAAAGAGAAATGCAAGAAGGCAAAGTAGGTGTCTGAGGAGGCCTAACAAATAGCTGAGAAAAGAAGGGAAGCAAAAGGCAAGGGGGAAAGGGAAAGATATACCCAACTGTATTCAGAGTTCCAAAGAAGAGCAAGGAGATATAAGAAGGCCTTCTTAAATGAGCAGTACAAAGAAATGGAGTAAACAATTGAAGATGTAAGACCACAAATCTCTTCAAGAAAATTGAAGAGGTTGAGGGAACATTTCATGCAACAGTGGGCACAATAAAGGACAAAAACAGTAAGGACCTAACAGAAGCAGAAGAGATTAAGAAGAGGTGGCAAGAAAACACAGAAGAACTGTACAGAAAAAGTCTTAAGGACTCCTATACCACAATAGTGTGCTTGATCACGTGGAACTGGACATCCTGGAGGGTGAAGTCAGGTATGCCTTAGAAAGCATTAAACGAACAAAGCTAGAGGAGGTGATGGAATTCCAGCTGAGTTATGTCAAGTCCTAAAAGATGATGTTGTGAAAGTGCTGCACTCAATATGTCAGCAAATTTGGAAAACTCAGCAGTGGCCACAGGACTGGAAAAGGTCAGTTTTTATTCCAATCCCAAAGAAGGGCAATGCCAAAGAATGTTCAGACTACCATGCAATTGTGCTCATTTCACATGGTAGTAAAGTTATACTCAAAGTCCTTCAAGTTAGACTACAGCAGTACATGAACCAACAACTTTCAGATGTACAAACTAGGTTTCAAAGAGGCAGAGGAACAAGAGATCCAATTATTGACATTCATTGGATCATGAAGTAAGCAAGGGCTTTCCACGAAAACATCTACTTCTGCTCACTGAGTATGCTAAAGCCTTTGACTGTGTGGATCACAATGTCTGTGGAAAATTCTTGAAGATGTGGGAGTACCAGACAACCATACCTGTCTCCTAAGAAACCAGTGTGCATGTCAAGAAGCAACCATTAGAAGAACATGAAACAAATGACTGGTTCCAAATTGGGAAAGGATTACATCAAGGCTGTGTATTGTCACCCTGCTTATTTAACTTATATGTTGAGTACATCATGAGAAATACTGAGCTTCATGAATCACAAGTTGGAATCAAGATTGCTGGGAGAAATATCAGCATCCTCAGATATGCAGATGATACATACCACTCTAATGGCAGAAAGGGAAGAGGAACTAAAGAACCTCTCAATTAGGGTGAAAGAGGAGAGTGAAAAAGCTGGCTTGAAACTCAACATACAAAATACTAAGACCATGGCATCCGGTCCCATCACTTCATGGGAAACAGAAGGGGAAAATGTGGAAACAGTGACAGACTTTATTTCCTTGGGCTCCGAAATCATTGTGGATTGTGACTGCGGCCATGACATTGAAACGGACTTGCTCCTTGTCAGGAAAAGTATGAGAAACCTAGACAGCATAGTAAAAAGCGAAAAAGTAGGGACTCCCTGGTTGTCCAGTGGTCAAGACTGTGTGCTCCCAGTGCAGGGAGTGTGAGTTGAATACCTGGTGAGGGAACTAAGATCCTACATGCCTCACAGTGTGGCCTAAACAAAAATAGAAAGCAAAGAAGTCGCGACATCACTTTGCCAACAAATGTTCATATAGTCAAAGCTTTGGCTTTTCTTTTTCCAGTAGTCCTGTATGGATGTGAAAGGTGGTCCATAAAGAAGACTGAGCGCTGAGGAACTGGGGCTTTCACATTGTGATGCTGTAGAAGACTTAAGTCCCTTGGAAATAACACCTGTCAATCCTAAAGTAAATCAGCCCTGAATATTCGTTGGAAGGACAGATGTTGAAGCTCAAGTTCCTGATGAAAAGGCCAACACATTGGAAAAGAGCCTCATGCTGGGAAAGATGGAAGGCAAAAGGGAGGCAGTGGCAGAGGATAAGATGGTTAGATAGCATTGCTGATTCAAGGGGCGTGAATTTTAGCAAATCCTGAGAGATAATAGAGGATAGAGGAGGCTGGCATGCTACGTGCCCTGAGGTTGCAGAGTCAGACGCAACTTCGTGACTCAACAACAAACCAAGAATATACTTTTCCACAAAACTAGTGCTTATCCCTAGCCTCTTCCCCATACCCAGAATCTCTAGAAGTGAAGCTCAGGAATCAACATGTTTGAAAATCTTGCCATGGCCTCTCACTACTGTTTAAAATATGTCAGTAGTGTATTGCATGTACACGTTGGAAGGCACTGTAAAGAAAATAAAAATGCAGGCTAGAAAGTTATAGGCTAGGGAAAATATTTCTATATCATAAGATTAAAATTTGTATCCAAATTACACATAGTATAAAAAAAATCCTTCAAAGCTCAATTAAAAGAAAATACCCAAATATTTTAAAAAGCACCAAAAATTGAATAGACTCATTACCATAAATGATGCATAAATGACAAATAAGCTTTGGAAAAGATGATCAATATCAATAGTTATTAGGAAAATACAAAGTAAACCCAAATGAGAATGTACACACTCCTACACATCAATTAGAATAACTGAAACCAAAGAGACTGACTGTATGAAGTTTTAGTACTCATGTGGAAGGACTTAAATGGAAAATGTTAGTTTTACTTTGGAAAATAATTTACTCGTTTCTTAACATGTAAACAGACACCTGTCGTAGGATCCAGCCTTTGCATTTACCCAAGGGAAAACAAAGAATGCTTCAACACAAAGACTTTTACACAAATGTATATGGTAGTTTTCTTTGTAATAACCGGAATTGTTCATCCACAGGTGAATAGGTGAACTGTCATATAAGCAATACAACATTATACTACTTAGCCATACATGAATGCATTATTGATATATATTAATAGTAAAATATTGATGTGTCTCAAAATAATTATGCTGAGTGAAAAAGGCTAAACAAAAATGAATACATGCTATATTATTTAATTTATGTACTTCTATAAAACACAAAGTAAATTATAGTGACAGAACAGTGGGCAGTGCTTCTGGGGAAAGGGTCTCAGGGTGTGGTAGACAGGAAGTGTTGGAAACTGGCACAGGGAATCTTTTGAAGGCGATGTCTGTTTAGTATCTATATTATGGTGATCACTTCATGAGTGTATGAGTATGTTAAGACTTAACAAATTGCACAACTTTAAGTATATGCACTTTATTGCATGACAATCATACCTCAAGTAAAAAATTAAAAGATGCGTTGAAGAAAATAAAAATCTCTCAGAATTTCTGTTTATTTGGCTGATTTGGCAACCAATAACACAGTAGTTGTCCAATCCACGGGATTTCACAGTTAAGAAACAATGAGTATTTTTAGAATGTTTTCTTCCCTTAACATTTTCCCCAGCATGTCAGTAGTATTTAATTATTTTAATGGCTGTGAATTCGTCTGAAATTGCTTTATAAAGGAAATAAATTGGTTTCAAAAGCAACCAGTGATTAATTAGCAGGTGGTGACTTTTAGTAGCTGATAATTCTTTTAAAACTCTAGCTAAATAGTGATGTCAAGTTATTAAAGTTTGTGCTTTAAAAGAGTCAACCACTATAGTCACACTCTGAGCTATATAACTTTGCTAACCACTGTAACATCAGAACATTTTTTGTCCCTACCTATGAAATGAATATTCTGCTCTTGTGATGCCTGAAAATAGACTTTACTGGTTAACTGGTCTCTTTCTACCTGGTCTCTATCTGGAATCAAACCCAGATCTCCCACATTATAGGTAGATTCTTTACCTTCTGAGTCATCAGGGAGACCCCTGCTATCTGGTAGTTTTCCTCAAAGACCTGTCTTATCTTACATTTTTTGGAATGGAGTTATTTCTTTTTACATGGCTATTTCTCCTTAAATCTTATTTGTAATTTTCAGTAAGCCCTTTAGAGTCACCTAAATTTGTTATCTATGAGGCATAATTTCCCCCTCAATTCAACTACATGTGAAAATGCAGTTTAAATTTATTGCCAAAAAATAAGCAGAAAGGCAGAAAAAATATAAATGTTACGAAGACTTTATGTGCTAAGAATTTGTTGGGGTTTGTAAGGCCCCCAGATTTCTGCTAATCTCTCACAATTGATAATAGGTTTGGTCTGTGAAGGGGGTGCAAATCCATGAGAAGAAAACTTTATCAACCTTGGCATATCAAAATAATTAGTTTTATTTCTGTTAATATTTATATATTTTCAAAATAGGAACTGACATTAGGACCTTGCCTCTAAATGTCTCTCTAAATAAAAGAAAACTCGGAATGAATTCTCAAGAAATATGAAAAGATACATACATGGCTGATGCTATAGCTTTACTCATGGTCTACCTGGGACCAGATGTTGTGTGGTGTTGCTATTGCAGAATCAGGGAAAGGTTACAAATCAGGGAAGAAGTAAGTGTATCCTTCCACTCTACCCAAAACCACCTGCCATGCAGCGCACTGACACAGCTAATACTGAAGTAGTTGATGGCCACTTCATCTATGTATTTCTCTGAGTTGAATTTTTTGCCAAAATAAATGTATATAACTTTGTACCCCGTCAACTTCTGTTTGAGAGCTAAACATTTTAGAACACTGGAAATACTGTGCTCTAAGTGATTACAGCTAAAGCTGATGTGTCGGTGTTGGAGAAGTCTTGTTTGCAAATCTACTATAGCAACAAGTCACAAAGATGCCTCCTGCCTATGGAGATTGTTGTGGTAAATCCAAAGGTCCTATATCCTCTGTGACTTCCACCATTAATTGGATATGTCCACCAGTCAATCCCAATCCTTTCCAGTTCATCCTTGTCCAAATTAATTCATTTTAAATAGAAGTGGCATAATAAATTAAAAACTGATTTGGATTACAGGCTTTATGAGAGAATATAGTAATTCTTATAGCTGCATATAACAGCAATTAAAGATACAACAAGAAGAGAAATGCTGTCGGTGAAAATAAAGCCATCAAAGTGAATATTTGGTGAAAATATATGTATTATTGGAGAACAAAATCTTTTAAGTTACTCATTGTTATGGAGAGCTATATTTTAATTTGTTAACGAAAGCTTATATTTTGAAAGAATTTTTAAAAATTAAATTTGGTGAAAATAGTTTTCTTGATGGGCTATAAATGTGACAGCTATTTTCTAAGAGTATAGAAACTGTTAAGAGTTCTCCTAAACCATAAACAAGGTGAAAAGACAGCCTTCAGAATGGGAGAAAATAATAGCCAATGAAGCAATGGACAAACAATCTCAAAAATATACAAGCAACTCCTGCAGCTCAATTCCAGAAAAATAAACGACCCAATCAAAAACTGGGCCAAAGAACTTAACAGACATTTCTTCAAAGAAGACATAAAAATGGCTAACAAACACATGAAAAGATGCTCAACATCACTCATTATCAGAGAAATGCAAATCAAAACTACAATGAGGTACCACTTTACACCAATCAGAATGGTTGCCATCCAAAAGTCTACAAGCAATAAATGCTGGAGAGGATGTGGAGAAAAGGGAACCCTCTTACACTG
>ML660765.1:8993873-9116139 GCA_007570785.1 Antilocapra americana | reverse complement strand
TACATCCTTGTGTCTATTTTAAGATAAAATTGGTTGTATATCAATATATAAACCAAACCTGAGCAACTAACAATCAATGAAAAAAGATGATTTTTTAAAAGAATTCTGTGAACCTGCCTGAAGTTATCCTGCAGCCAAGTACTAAAAATGAGCAGTTGTTATGTGAAGAACAGAGGCTATTATGTTGAAGAATATTGATATAACCTATGCTTTTAGAGAGGAAATGGACTATAAAGTACTAATTATTCAATTTAATCACAATTGTATTATATTTGATAAAAGAGAAGTTAGTAGGGGATGTTAGTATGTTTTAGAATGTATTTAGCTGTCCTTTTTTCTCATGATATTGTCTTTCCCTTATGATACCATGTGTGTATGCTACGTTGCTTCAGTCATGTCCAACTCTTTGTGTCCCCACGGACTGTAGCCCACCAGGCTCCTCTGTCCATGGGATTCTCCATGCAAGAATCCTGGAGTGGGTTTCTGTGCCCTTCTCCAGGGGATCTTCCCAGCCCAGGAATCAAACCTGTGTGATATCATAGTTTCTTGATAATCATTATGATCAGTATTATTGGACAAAAGTTTTTGACAATATATATTTTGGCAATGTATCTTTAGAGTGTTAAAGCCAGTCTTCCAAGTGAAACACCAGAGGACCTAGCGTGACAGTTGGTAGGAATATGCAGAGACGTAGAAGAGTATCTGCTATTGTAGATAATCTTCCTTGCTTCTTCCTTGGTTCTGTTTGGTTGTGGGTAATCCGAAGCTTGTAGCTCCATCTACCCGCTCTGCCCACAACTTCACATGATCGTTTTCTCTGTGTGTCTCTGTACATCCCCTCCTCTTATAAATATGTCGGTCATTGGATTTACAGCCCACCCTAAATCAGTGTGACAGCATGTTAGCTAATAATGACGATGAAGATTCTATTTCCAAATAAGTTACCTTTTGAGGTTCTGTGTACACATGATGTTTTGAGGGAGACTAGTCAGTTCACTAAATGTACCAAAGAAACAATTCTAACTGATAGAGTTGTCATATTTAGTCAGCTGCAATGGTGGAAATTGAGCACTTATTCTCCCTGTGGTAGATAGAACGAGTTCTCAATACCATTCGCATCTCCTTTTGAGCTCACAGGAAAAAAACAAGATTTTCTAACAATTTTTCAGTGAGATAGAGCTTTAAGACTTAGTCTTGTCATAGTGGTATAAGTGGAGTGATATAAATCTTTTAATTAATTATGAGACTTTCTTTCTACCTTTCCCTGCTGCAGTGACCAAAGGGACCTCAGCTTTATAGAGAGTGGATTGACACAAAAAACACTGCAGGCTTCATTTTTCTGGATCATTCTTCATTTAGTGGCACTGAACCAACCAAGCATCCACTGGATATTTGAGTGAGTGAGAAACAGTTAATGATTTTGTAAGGATTAATCTAGTGTGTTTTTTGTTTTTGTTTTTTTCTTTTCTCTATTGTATATCTTTCCTTCTTGAACTGATACAGCATTTCTAGATACTTGCTGTTCCAGGCTCCTATTCACCCATTATTATTATTCAAATACTCTGAGTCGTTGCCCTTACCTTTTATTTGGTAGCATAACCAAATGTTCTGTTACTAAAGACAAAACTATAAATTATATTTATTTTGATACTTAGTAAATCCACAAACTTCAGAAGCTTTTTATTTTCTCATTTCTGGTCCTCAAAGAATAGGATTCATCTCTCAGACTTCTTAGTTCCTTAAAAATGTTGTATTCAAAAATATGAAAAAATTAAAATTATAGACATTATCAATGCAGAATGTATGAATGTCTTAAGAAATTAAAGTAATTACATATTTTATTTTTATTTCAACATATTCCATAATTTTATAGTGAGTGTATAATAAAAAATCAGGGTCATGGACCATAAGAAAATGTTCTAAAATGTTTTATTAGTTGATACACAAAGTTACTTCTTTCTAGATGATACTATTTCCTTGAAGCAACATAAGTTGAGTTCATGTTGTTATACATTCTATAGTCCTTGAAATGAAGAATTTGCAGTAGATATGGATTATAAAGAGACTCCAAGGCAGAAATACATGGCAATAACATAAAAATTACAAGTCAATTACCTGCAGAAGTTCCAAAAAAACATTATGTGTGACAATTTAGGAATATAAATGTAAGGAATATACACTTGTTTTCAATTTTACTCCCATAATAGAGGAGATCCAGTTACAGTATGTTCTAAATTAGAAGGCTAATTAGATGCTGAAAACTGCCGTCTTCATGATGCAATGTATTGTCTTTCAGATCTCAACATTTTAATTTCTTTTTTTTTTAAGTTAAAATTTTATTATAGTAAGAGCACTTTACGTGAGATATAACCCCTTAACAAATGTTTAGGTATATAGTATAGTCCCGTTGACTATAGGTACAGTTGTTAATACAGCAGATATATAGAATTTGCACATCTTGCTTAACTAAAACTGTATGCCTGTTGATTAGTAACTTCCCATTTTCCACTCTCCCTGGCAACCATCATTCCACTCTGGTTTTATGAATTTGATTATTTTAGATACATCATACCTGTGGAATTATGCAGTATTTGTCTTTCTATAACTGGTTTATTGAGAGAGTGGGCATCCTTGCATTGTTTCTGATCTTTAAGGAAAAGGTTTTAGTTTTCCACTTTTATTTATTTATTTTTTATAATAATTTATTTATTTATTTTCCTTTACATTATTGTATTGGTTTTGCCATACATTGACATGAATCCACCATGGATATACATGTGTTCCCCTTCGAGAACCCCCGTCCCACCTCCCTCCCGATTCCATCTCTCTGGGTCAGACCGGTGCACCAGCTCTGAGCACCCTGTATCAAGCATCAACCCTGGGCTGGCGATTGATTTCACATATGATAATTTACATGTTTCAATGCCATTCTCCCATATCATCCCACCCTTGCCCTCTCCCATACAGTCCGAAAGACTGTTCTATATCTGCGTCTCTTTTGCTGTCTCGCATACAGGGTTATCATTACCGTCTTTCTAAATTCCATATATATGTGTTAGAATACTGTATTGTTGTTTTTCCTTCTGGCTTACTTCACTCTGTATAATAGGCTCCAGTTTCGTCCACCTGAGTAGAACTGATTCAAATGTATTCTTTTTAATGGCTGAGTAATATTCCATTGTGTATATGTACCACAGCTTTCTTATCCATTCATCTGTTGATGGGCATCTAGGTTGCTTCCATGTCCTGGCTATTGTAAACAATGTGGCGATTAACACTGGGGTACACATGTCTCTTTCAATTCTGGTTTCCTCCGTGTGTATGCCCAGCAGTGGGATTGCTGGGTCATATGGCAGGTCTATTTGCATTTTTTTAAGGAATCTCCACACTGTTTTCCATAGTGGCTGTACTAGTTTGCATCCCCACCAACAGTGTAAAAGGTTTCCCTTTTCTCCACATCCTCTCCAGCATTTATTGCTTGTAGACTTTTGGATGGCAGCCATTCTGATTGGTGTAAAGTGGTACCTCATTGTGGTTTTTGATTTGCATTTCTCTGATAATGAGTGATGTTGAGCATCTTTTCATGTGTTTGTTAGCCATTTTTATGTCTTCTTTGAAGAAATGTCTGTTAAGTTCTTTGGCCCACTTTTTGATTGGGTCATTTATTTTTCTGGAATTGAGCTGCAGGAGTTGCTTGTATATTTTTGAGATTAATTGTTTGTTCGTTGCTTCATTTCAACATTTAATTTCAAGCAGGTATGCTTTTACTTATAGTCTCCTGTGATATGTAGCACATATTTTTTATTTTATTATATACTTTATATGTTTTATATACATATTTAAATACAATTTATCATATGGATCTAATATTTCAATAAATGGAAATATGCTACTACATAATGAGTCATGAAGGATATTGATATGTCTGTATTGTGAGTATGAGTATATGCTCATATACATACATTGTTCCTAAACAATTGTTTTAATTCTTTCACTTGGATTACATTTTATTGTCAGAGTCAAATAATATACTTGTGGCAACCCACTCCAGTATTCTTGCGTGGAAAATGTCATCAGAGGAGTCTGCTGGGCTAGACCATGGGGTCACAAAGAGTTGGCCATGACTGAACATTCACACATTATTATTATACAGCTTCACAGGCGTATCAAGTATACAAGATATGGGAGACACAAGCATGATCTTCTGGTACCCCAACAATTTTTCAGGTGTGTTGAGAGACTATCATTTTATTTTATAACACTCATATTTGATGGTTTTCCTCCAAGAGTTATTTATACCCAGTCACAATATTCTTTAGTGTATTAAATAAATTTCATTAGAAAATTAAAATTATAAAATGAAAGAGAAGAATGAAGTAAAACACAAATGCTAGTTCAAGAAGGAATGGAAGGGAAGATGATGAGCAGAAGGACATTTAAGTCTATCCAGTCCTCCTGCCCTCCTTTGGATACATGGTCAAGGTGAGAATTATTAACATGGGGAAAGTGTATGTAATGGGTATGGAAGCATGGAGACTCAGTTCATGGCCACAAGGAATTAGAAATTCAACTGGATATTAGCTGAGTCAACCTGAACTTCAGCTAATAAATAAAAAATAGTAACAGTTAGACAATCCAATGAAATCTGTGGAAAACAAGTGTTGTCGTGAAAGAAATTAATTAGCTATAGTTGGATTTTCTACTTTAATGTTTTTCTCATGAATTTATGATTTTGAATCTTTTCATAAATAAATGATAAATTTATGTGTCACTTACAACCCATTGAGCCAGTATATTTAAAGCTTATAATGCATAATTTCTATGTGTATATATGTCATATATTTGAAAACAAGAAAGATTACATTTTCATTAATGTATTGCACCTTCTATGACATAGCAGAGGAGAGATTTGAAAATAAAAATATTCTTCTCTATACTTAAACACAATAGATACTCATTTATGAGTAAATGAATTAATCATTCAACCCCTAGTAGATCACTTGATGTATGTGAGATTGTATCAGAAAAGACACCTAATGTTTTTTTTTTACTTTTGTTAATTTTGATAAATACAGTTTTTTTTCTCTGATAACTGAAAACTTGCTAGTTAGAAATACAGTTCATCCTGTCACCCTCAAATTCCTATAGAAAAAGCAAACCAATAATAACAACAATAATAAGATTAGATAGGGGAAGGAAAACGAGCTGTTGAATTAGAAAGATTCCAAGTAATTAATTTTCTAATTATAGATTTAATATATATTTAAACTTAGGTATTAGAAAGCAATATCAAAATCCACACATTTTTTCTTTCATTTTCTTTTAAGTAAACACAAATGGCAAGGAAGTAGGCTAGTTTTATAAACCTATTTCAACATTCTATTTCCAGAACATGTAGTAAGATTAATATAGATTACAAATAATTTTCTGGATTTTCAAATTTAAAATGATAGCACATAATGACAACTCTAAAACTTTGTAGTATCCTGAACTGACTTATGAATTAAGAAAGACTATGGCATGAAGCCAGAATGTATTTACTGTTCATATTCCCCACCTAGGAACCTGGTACATCATTTGTGTAACTGTATTAAACCAACCACTCTTAGGCACAGAGTAGAATGTGTTAACTCATACTTAGTACCAAATTAGAGCATCTAAACTGTTTTCACTGTTTATATGTCTGTTAGTGAATGTTGTTTACAACATGGTACTGTTGAGTTAAACATTTTTATTGTAAGTATTCCCATAACCTTAGTGGACAAATATTTATGGTGAAATTAGGAGGAATAGCTTAGGTGTGATACTTTTCAATGTCACTTGACTATGGGTAATGTTTTCATAGTGTAACAGTTACCATGTTACTGAACTAAAGTCCCATACAGTATAATTTCTGAAGCACTTCCCTAAGCCATAACCATAATTTTGTTAATGGAATCGTAACCTTTTGCTTACTTCCCCTTCTACTATTGGCCAAATTCAGACAAACTTACATGATAGACTTTCCTCTTTATGTCATTGCCCTTCATCTTAATTACTACCACTTGGCTTCTCACAGTTTCAGATCAGTTCAGTTCAGTGGCTCAGTCATGTCTGACTCTTTGTGACCCTATGGACTGTAGCACGTCAGGCTTCCCTGTCCATCTCCAGCTCCCAGAGTTTACTCATGGAATTCTCCAGGCTAGAATACTGGAGTGGGTAGTCATGCCTTCCTCCAGGGCATCTTCCCAACCCAGGGACTGTACCCAGGTCTCCTGCACTGCAGGCAGATTCTTTACCATCTGAGTCACCAGGAAGGGCCATTAACCATTTCCAAAAAGGCAATAATGAAAGAAAGCTTCTCTCATTTGTTGTTCCGTTGTTCAGTAGTGTCTGACTCTTTGTGACCTCATGGTCTGCAGCACGCCAGGCTTCCTTATCCTTCACTGTCTCCTGGAGTTTGCACAGACTCATGTCCATTGAGTCAGTGATGCCATCCAACCACCTCATCCTCTGTCGTCCTCTTCTCCTCCTGCCCTCAATCTTTCCCACCAGCAGGGTCTTTTCCAATGAGTGGCATCAGATGCCAAAGTATTGGAGCTTCAGCTTCAGCATCAATCCTTCCAATGAATATTCAGGGTTGATTTCCTTTAAGACTGACTTTGTTTGAGCTCCTTGCTGTCCAAGGGAATCGTGAATCTTCTCCATAATAATGTAAAATCAACAGAAAATATCAATCTAGCAGAAAAAGTCATTTCTGAGATTGTAAAATTGATAAGTGTATAGGTTGTCAGATCAAGAAAAAAAAAGCCAGAAATTACCAATGCCAGAAATGAGAGCTGCAAAATCACTGGATTCTGCAGACTTTCAAAGGATAAACAGAATATTATGAATGAATTTATTGCAATAATTTGACAGTGTAGATGAAATAGACACATTCCTTGACTAACTATTAAAGATCACTGAAGATTAAAAACGCGAGTCAAAGAAAACACTCCTAGATGGTTTCACTAATGAATTCCATGAAGTCCATAAAATATAATCATAAAATATAATCAGTACCAATACTCTACAAACTTTTCCACAGATTTAACAAGGAGATGCTTTCTAATATAACAAAGACATTATAAGAAAACAAAAGCAAAAACAAACAAACTGCAGAACAGTATTCTCACAGATGTAAATATAAAAATCTTTAACAAACTTTTGTAAAATGAATCCAGCAATATTTAAGCAGAGTCTATTTCGGGAATTCGAGGCTTCCTTAAAATTCAAAAATTTATGGATATAACCCACTTTATTGACACTAAAATGATAATAAAAAGCACATAAGTAGGTGTATAAAAAGAATTTGACAAACTCTAAAAGCCAATCATGATAAAACTCAGTGACCCACAAATGTAAGGGAACTCCTTCAACTTTATAATATGAATGTATGAAAAACCTAGTGCTAACAGAAAACTTACTGTGAAACACTAAATGCTTTCCTCTAAAGATCCTCATTTTTTTGCAACATTATCTGAGATTCAAGCCAAGAAAAGGCAATGATAGTTATCCAGATTGGACAAGAACTATTAAAACTCTTTATTTCTAGAAGACATGATCATCTGTGTAGAAAACTCTGTAGAATTCTCCAAAAAGCTTATTAGAATTGATGAGTTTAGTAAGTCTGCATTCTACCAGATCAATTTTAAAAATATTATTAATATTTCTATAGACTGGCAATATAATCAGAAATAAAAATACACTGGATACTGTGACTTCACAAAATACAAAGTACTTAAGATGTATTTGGTGAAATATGTATAAGATTGATATCATGAATACTAAAAATCATTTTTGAGAAAAATCAAAGAACATCTAAAATAATGGAGCGATATACTGTGGTCATGGGTCAAATCACTTGATATTGTTAAGGTTCTCTACATACTGCTCAGTAGAGTCTACCCAAACAGATCAAAATCCCAGGAGATTCTTCTTCTCTTTTGTGGAAAATTGTCAAGCTGATTCTAAATTTCATATGGAAAAGCAAAGAGCTCAATGTATTCAAAACAGTTTTGAAAAAAAAGATACAAAGTTGCAGGACTAATTCTACCTGATTTCTAGAGTTTAGGAAGCTATAGTTTTAAGACAGTATTGAATTGGTCTAACGGAACAAAATAATTAGTCCAGAAATATACCTAAACAGAAAAAGTTAACTGATTCTGACAAATGTGCAAAAGCAATTCAACGGACTAATGCTGATTTTAAAAAGAGGATATCTGTGTGCAAAGAAAAATAAAATTTGATCTATACTTTAACACATAAAGAAAAATTAACTCAAGGTGTACCATAGGGACTTCCCTGGCAGTACAGTGGATAAGAATCTGCCTGCCAATGCATGGGAGGTGGATTTGATCCCTGATCCGGGAAGATTTAATATGCTGTGGAGCAACTAATCCCACATACAACAACTACTGAGCCCAAAGCCACTGAAGCTTGCGTGTCCAAAGCCTGTGCTTTGCAGCAGGAGAATCTATGGCAATGAGAAGCCTATACACTGTAATGAGGAGTAGCCCTTCCTCAGCACAACTAGAGAAAGCTTGTGCAAAGCAATGAAGACTCGGTGTAGTCAAAAATAAATAAATAAATTTTAAAAAGATCATAGTTCTCAATGGATGACCTAAAACTCAATAATATCAGGAAAAAAAGAGTATAGAGAAATTTATGGCCCCGAGTTTCTTACATCTAGCACAAAAATTATATTTCTTTAAGATAAAATATTAATAAATAGGATTGCATCAAAACTATAAATGACCACTCTTTGAAAGACTCTCAAGATAATGAAATGAAAAGCCACAGACTGGAAAGCAGTTTGTAGTTCATGGAGAAATTGTTAGAATATATAAAAAACTCCCAAAAGTGAACAATAAGAAAAACTTCAATAAAAAAATGAACAAAAGTTTAGATCTGTCATAAAAGAAAATACAGGGATGGCATGCAAGCATATGAAAAGTTGTTCAATATTATTATGTACTTACAAAGACTCACACATGAATGTTCATTGCAGTTTTATTTGCATTAGCTAAAAACTGAAAACAACATAATTGCCTATCAACAGGTGTATGGGTAAACAAATTATGGCATAATTGGTACAATAGACTACTTCTAGCAGTATAAAGGAACAAACTGCTGCACGCTGCAGCATAAATGGATCTCAACATAGTTATGCTGAATGAAAGAAGTCAGATGAAAAAGAAAGCCCCAGAAAATGCAAATGTAATTTCTAGTGGCTGCCTAGGAACAAGTAGGGGACGGGAAGAAAGGAAGAAAATTATAAAGGGACATGAGGACATTTTTATCATCATCTTACTGTGGTGAAAGATTCTACTGATGTATACTTATCCCCAAACTTAACAAATTATAAACTTGAACTGTATGTAGTTTTTATATGTCAACTTTACATGAATAAAGAACTTAAAAATCAAAGACTAGAAAAGGCAGATGGCAGTGCAGCATAGCAGCAAAAATAAGTTTAAAAATGTATTATGACAAAGAAAATAATACTGAATCCTGGCTACGTTTCAGTGTTCTAAGATGTTTACACGTATTGTCTCATTTAACCCTTCAAAACAACAGTATGAACTCAGGATCCCAGTTAGTGAGTTTTACAAATGAGAAAATTGAGGCACAGAGATATTAGGTAATTTGCATGCTGTCATTCAGGCAGTAATGAATACAGATTAGATTTATACACTGACAGTTTAGTACCAGGACTAAACTAGTACTGAACCAAGTACTAATGGCCAGTACTACTGGTTTTCCTTCTCTTCTCTCGATTATAAACACATTTGGACTATTTACATGGATGATAATGATGATAATATAACTATTAACAATAATAAGGTACTAAACATTCTTTCAGTGGAAGCTACCCTCATGCACACAGGACTCAGCTGGGCTTTTTCCTTCTGTATTTCTCATGTATAGAGAAGTTACCACCTGCAGGTAGCTAGGGATTAACAGAAATGGGGTCAGGGGCCAGGTGGCAGGAAATTAGGCATCTTATAAACACCCGGGGCCCAGAGGCAGACAAAGGGAAGCAGGAGCCTTCAGGCTGACAAGAAACCACACATTTTGGGGGCAAGGTAGGTCCCAGTAGCAGACAAAGAAAGATGGGGAAAGGTGGGAACCTCAGGAGTTCAAAGGTCATCTTCGCTCATTGTGATCTCATTACAAGATCAGCTTTATTGATTAGAAGTTCCCATCATGCACCAATGCCACAACATTTCTGGTCTAAGCTAAATAAGGACAAAATTCCCTCCTCCCCTTGGGAAAGTGGAGCTGGGATGAAAATAAGGGAAGATGACCCCCAAACTCCTCCCTCCCTAGTGAATATTCCACCCCTCAATTTGTATGCCCCTCATGACCAGTTTGCCAAAGAAACTCAGGGCAGCAGTTCCTCACCTGTGTGCCTGCTTTCCCTCTGAGAGCCTCTTTTTGGTTAAATTGACTCTACTTTCTTAACCTCTCTGCTTCATCTCCAGATAGATCTCCTGTCATAAAACAACTCATGCAAATGGTTACCATGATGCCTGGCCAGGGTGGGTGGTTTTAATCAGTGTTGTGTTGTTTTTTTTAACAATTTTCCCCTGCGAGACTTCATACTCAAGATATTTTTTTGGGAATTGGGGCTGAGGTCTCTTTTTTTTTTTAAACTTTTTCCTGCAGTGCATGGACATAGGCTTGCCTAGCAGAGCAGAAGTCTCTCTTTTCTTGGTCTAAGTCAAGGTATATATACATTTTTTCCCCTGAAACCAGCATTTACCCTTTGAACTCAGGAAGGTCATGGAGGCTGAATGAAGCCTATATCTTACAGATAAGAAATAGAGAACACTGAACAGATCTGTACTCCAGAGCCCCAAAATCCTGTTCAGTTTTAATTCAGGGAACAGAGCAACTATGACTGTGATAACTTCTTGTCAAACTGGGGCATAGGACTGCCTCAGCTTGGGGAACAGACACTGAATTGGAAGTATTTCAGAGCTCCAAGTCCTAGATCTGAGCCTTGTATGATTAAAATCTTGATTTCTTGGTCTGTCATTTTGTTGTAACAGACCCATTTAGAAGTAACTGGAGGAGGAATATCTGGAATTTTAATAGACAAAATAAATCTCATTTTTTTCTAGATGAATAGGCCTGAAACCCAGTCTAGACCTGGCAATTCGGGGAGACTTGTGGCCTGGTAGCCAGTTGCCTAGTTTTATAAAAAGTAAGGTCACTAGCTTCCAGCAGACATTGTTTTCAGAATGGTAGCATCTAAGCCTGACACAACTCAGAAAACTCAAGTGTTTAGTAATACAACGTCTAATCTGAAATTATACCCGTAGTATCACCTAGTTATTTCTCAGGATGTCTGAGCCATAGCTACTCTATTTTGACTTTTAATTGTAAAATTTTTTAATAGTCAAAGCAGATGTCACCATTAATGATGTCAGTGTTTTTCTAGATATGAGAAGATGCAAGAATTGGAACTCGTAAAATCTTTTCCTGAAAAGATCTAACTATCTGAAGGCCTGTTCTGCCAGTTTTTCCCAGAGCACAGAGTGCCTCATTCCTGATTTTCACCCTGAACTCTTCTCAGGGGCATTGAAAGTCAGCAGGTACAGTGGCCATGATTTAATCGTTGTAGACATAGATGACAAGTGTCAGTCTTTCATTGGCAGAGCCTCTTTTTGCTCAAAAACTTCACCATGATTTTGATGGGGGCATTTCATAACCATTTTATCTCATGGTTCTGAGAATGTCCATTCTCAGGTTTGGCAAAGATTCCGTTGACAGGCCACTCAATGTGCTGTCACTGGACTAGGCCATAAAACAATATCCAAAATTCTCTGGACCACCTGTCTTACTAGCCTCTTGGTCCAGGAAAATATTTCCTCTTGTTGCTTTTTCTCATATCTAGAGTTACACTGTTACCATCATCGATCTCATATGGGACTATGTATTACGTTATTAGAAGCTTTAGACACACACTTGGCAGTGCAAGAAAGGGCAATCTTGCAAAACAGGTGAAATACAAACAACATAGCCAGCAGTACCAGCAAAGTCACAAGTAAGACTTAGGTCACGAGCTTCTGTTAAATGCAGCCCAGTATACATCAGATCATCTGACTTACTCTGTAGAATCTTTATCTTCCAGGGAAATTGTCTATAAGGCACTGTCTATAAGGCATATAGTCCAGTTTTTTAATATTACTAGACTGATTATCTCTAGTATGATTTAATTATTTTTTTAACACAGAGTAGACTTTAAACTTAAATTACCATAACCTGGTGTTATCTATATAAATCCATCCCATAATTGTGGGAGATTTTTTTTTTTTTTTGCTGCTTGAGTAATAGAAAAAAGTTCAAATTTATGGCCAGAGTCAGAGCAGGCATTATTAATTGGCCTGGTGAGGGGATCCCATCTAGTAATATCACAGTGACCTGAATATGACTATAATATTTTTAAGTAAATTTTTTCGGGGCCAACCAGTTAGAGTCTTGTAGTAGAGAAATTTACCAAGGTAACCCAGAACTAGACACAGGTAATTGGCCACAAACCCAACAACTGGATTGATTTCTAAAACTAGTATAGGATCAGGCCTATGACAGAAAAGCATTTGATTTACATGCAAAGGTTTAAGAAGTCAAGAAAACATTATAAATGATCATACGAATCAGGTCCAGCATCTTAGGCAAGCTGTCTGTCTCTGAGGTCGTCATCTTTTCATCCTGGTGTAGTGTAGTTTCTCCTGATAAAAAGTCTTTTCATCCAGGTTGGAGACAGTCCCTTAAATTATGTCTTTTTTTCAGTCCTGGTTGCAGATCATGAGGCATCTGATCTTTATCCAAAGACAGATTACTGAGATAAGCTTCAGAAACAAACTTAGGATGTTCTTTAAGAATTCAGTTGAAGTTTACATTAATATTACATAACAGCAAAGAATTATCTAAGAACTGAGTCTTACTACCTCCATTGGTAGACCTTCATTAACAAACTGGGATTTAACATTTATTGAAACATCATTTTTTTAAAATTACCCTCCCTTTTATCAAATTTAACCAAATTAAGGCTAGTTTGTTTGCAAAACAGGTCTGTTCGCACTAATTTTGGTCTGATGACTTATATAACCATAATTGATCATAGACTTTTTTATTTTGTTGAAACATTTATAGTCTCAGACTGAATTTTTAAATTAAAACAAGGCTGGGGAACTCACACGAAAGGCTTATCACAGACTTTGCCTAACAAATCTAGGTGAATTTTCCCCTTAAAGGTCTCAAAATTCTTTGGGATTTTTGTGCCTGTTAGTGAGATAACCTTTTTAGCTCATTTGATAAGCTTACTGGAAACCTAAGAATTTCAAATTTCTGAAGAAGTTAGATACAAAATATTAATTGTATTGTTTATAATGTATAATTTTACCAAATTATTTTTCTAATTAGTTTGAGGAAGGTTTTCCCTACTCCTGGAAAACACAGGATTTTAACCTGTAATTTTTCAGATAAAAACCATAAAAGTTATAAGCATATTTGCGGTTTACTCAGTTCTTTTGCGAACTTTTGTGAAGTCATCAGGCTTTCTATTAGAATACCAGGACATATCAGAATGTTAAGAACTCCATATAATTTCTAGATTATCTGTATTAGTAATTTTATCATACATTATAACATGAGTGGATTTATTACTCATTTGATAATATTTTTTATGTAATTTAACCCACTAAATAAATGTAACTGGTTTAATATCTCTCTTTGGGATGTTTCAAGGGCCCTCTGAAGCACTCCAAAGTTAGTTAGAGGTCAGTGACTTAGAAAGTATTGTCAATAAATATGAAAAGGGTTTATAACCTTTTCAGATAAGATCATATAAGTCACTGTGAAACAACAGTTACTCACTTAGCTGAAATTAACAAAAGATTTTAAAGGTAAACATAGAACAGATCACTTCAGAGATAAACTTAAAATCTATTATCAAAGGTAGTTCAACATCTCAAGAAAACTCGTATTTATGCACAAAACTCTTTCCTTGGGGTCCACTTTCCACAAAACATTTGTGTCACTTTCTGTACACATTCCTTTGCTCTCTCATCCTGAAACAGCCACCTAGAAATCAGACCTACTTCCTTTTTCCTTCATAAAATGTAATTTCACTCTTTATACCTTCTTTACTGAAAGCACACATCTTACTTTCCTTAAGCAACCAAGAACTGACCCTTATATTAGCATTCTATAGATTGGTGAACATAAATAGCAGTGATAATTTCTAAAACCTTTGTTTTCTTAGAACATTTTAGGATGGCACCAAACATTATTCACTTATAGTCTCAAATCTCTTTAGTTTCTCTGTAAAAGGAAATTAGTGTTTAGTAGTAAATGTTTCAAAATCTTATTTTATCTGGAAATGACCTAATTATTTAATAGACTTTTAACACTTAGCACACTTAGCACAACCCTTAAAAATTCAAGTTATGCCAATCTGGAGAGACTATTTTAGACGGATATTCTTAAAGAATAATCATATAAAAGCTCATATCTCCTTTATATCTTTAGAAGTTTTTTCTCTCTATTTTTTTTAACTCGAGGTAATTACAGATATAATATTTAACTTGTATTAAACCTAGGTACAATGAAAATATTCTACTTGATGTTAATGATCAACAAACATTAATATCAGGTATTTAATACTGAGTATTTCCCAGTTCACATGAACCTGAAATTTATCGTTTAATTTAGAATTATTTGATTTGTAAGCGCTTATCTTTCTTTAAGCCAATTAAATAGAGCTCATTTACAAATTAGCCTCAAAAATTATTACACAGAGACAAAGACATACCAAAACATATTTAAACAGACACAAAGCAGGATCTAGCTTCATTTTCTAAGTTTAGAGGTCAATAAAGTCTCTTGTTTCTTACCGGTCGGGGCACTCTGGCCAGCTGTCCGCGTCCGGAGGAGACCAGGGACAAAAGGGTCCCAGTTGCGGCTGCTGGGTCCAGTCCATTGGCAGGCAAGACAGCCCCCGAGTACCCCGAGTGGTCAAGACAGTCTCAGTGAAGAAGAGGGGGACACCTTCCAGGGCCCGAAGCTGGGTTCTTGTCTAACACTCGGAAATGGATTGTCCGAGGAGACACATGTGCTGACAAAGCAAAAGACTCTATTGGGAAGGGCACCCAGGAGAATTGCTCAGCTGCGTGGCTCACAGTACAGCCACATGGACAGACAGAGAGACAGAGCAAACAGTCCTCTGGGAGTCCGGAGGCAAAAGTGAAAGTAGGACGACGGTGTAATCTGTGAGCCGGTAGCGACCCGGGAACATCTTCATAAACAAGGGGCACTCGCTCTTTTACATCTTTGAAATGTCCAGTTACCAGGTCTAGGGGAGTAGAGGTTGATTGTCCCATAACGTCCGTCAAAGTCAAATTGAGACACAGACACACAAACAAGGACAAACCAAGAGCACAGATGATCACCCCAGACGGGGTTTGTAGACAAGAGGTGAAAACAGAAACTGGTGAGGAGCGGTATCTTGCAACCGCCTCTTCCAGAAGTAACCTGATGTGAGGGCTCTCGCCCTCACCCCGCGGGGCCCCGGACGTCTCCCGGGAGCCGGCAGTCGTGACCCCCTAGCGCGTCTGCATATAGTCATTTTTGACTGCCACCAGAGCGGAGCGGTGTCTTGTGACAATCCCTCAACCGCCTCCTGCCGATTTAGGAGCCTCCTCCAGAAAGTAAAGAAATCAGAACCAGAGTGAACTAAGTAGCACAGTCAGATGAGCTGAACCACACAGGACAAACGCAGACACACACTCACCAATCGGCCGAAAGTTCCCTCCGGTTAAGGTGTCCTGGTGCCGCGGAAATCCCGGACGAGCCCCCAAAAATGTTGTGCCCAGATCCCAATCTCCACAAACCACCAGGAGGCCATTCACGGATGCAAGTGCAAGAGGGAGTTTATTACAGACCCGGGTCCGGACCGCACATACACACACCCGACGCAGCGGAGTGAGGGCGGCGGCCCCGAGCCGCATGGTACAAGGTTTTTAAGGGAAAGAGACAAAGGGCAGGAGGGCTCAGATGGGGTAATGTGTTTCAGCGTCCCGTGACGGGCCAGGACGGGAGGGGAGGTGAGGGGATTTTTGCGCGCTAACCCCTGATTGGCAGTGCTAACCCCTGATTGGCAGTCGTGTCTAGGGTGGTGACCTGGGGGTGGGGGAACTTGAGTGATGTCTTCTATCACAAGATGGCAGCTCCTCTTTTTAAGAGGGAGTCACTTAGGCTCTACAGTAAAATGGTTGTCTGAGGAGGTCTTACAAATAGCTGAAAAAAGGAGAGAAGTGAAAGGCAAAGGAGAAAAGGAAAGATACACCCATTTGAATGCAGAGTTCCAAAGAATAGCAAGGAGAGATAAGAAAGCCTTCCTCAGCATATAGTTGGTGTTCATTAATTATGGATTGAAATGATTTGAATTAAAAAATGAAGGTATGATACTATCACAGTTTAGATGCTATGTTTTTAATCTACTACGATTGACTTCTGGTTTCTAGATGAAGAAAAGATATGTTATAGGTAAGAACTGACTCCATGGTGGATCTGTTCCTTTTACTTTAACCTTTGCTCCCTGTTGCTTTGGTTCACTATAAGGATTCTGTCTATACCTAATTACCTGCCTCAGGGAATCCTTCCCCTCTGCCTGAATGTTAAACCAAATGCCATTGTTCAGGATCCTGTCCACCTTGGGATGACTTCTGTTCAGTTCAGTTCAGTCACTCAGTTGTGTCCGACTCTTTGCGACCCCATGGACTAAGCATGCCAGGCCTCCCTGTCCATCACTAACTCCCGGAGTTTACTCAAACTCATGTCCATTGAGTTGGTGATGCCATCCAACCATCTCATCCTCTGTCATCCTCTTCTCCGACCTTCTATCTTTCCCAGCATCAGGGTCTTTTTCAGTGAGTCAGCTCTTCACTTCAGGTGGCCAAAGTATTGGAGTTTCAGATTCAACATCAATCTTTCCAATGAATATTCAAGTCTAATTTCCTTTAGGATGGACTGGTTGGATCTCCTTGCAGTCCAAGGGACTCTTAAGAGTCTTCTCCAACACCACAGTTCAAAAGCATCAATTCTTTGGCTCTCAGCTTTCTTTATAGTCCAGCTCTCACATTCATACATGACTACTGGAAAAAAACAGCTTTGACTAGATGAACCTTTGTTGGCAAAGTAATGTCTCTGCTTTTTAATATGCTGTCTAGGTTGGTCATAACTCTTCTTCCAAGAAGCAAACATCTTTTAATTTCATGACTGCAGTCACCATCTGCAGTGATTTTGGAGCCCCAGAAAATAAAGTCTGTTACTGTTACAGGAAGGAAGAAATTAACACATCCCCTCCCTGAGGCTAGTCATTCCAGGAGGTATTTGTGAGAATAATGGATTTTTTTTTTTTTTTTTTTTTTTTTACTTTACCTGTTCACCTACCCCCCATCTCCCTTCTATAAAAGATCCTGGTGTCCAGACTCTGATAAGATGGTTATTTTGAGATGTTAGTTGGCCAGGTTTCCGAATCAAGTCATACTCCTTGCCTGAACACCTTATCTCTGAATCATTGGCCTGTCATGCAGCGACCAAAGTGAGCTTGGACTCAGTTACAGATGGCAGTAGTAGAATAAGGTCAAGTTTATTAGGATAGAAGTCAAGACTCCTAAATCTTGTCTTTCAGGCTCAGTTATTTCTGCGTGAATATTGCATGCCACTTCTAAGCAGCTTTTTGCTAAAACTGAACAATTAGAAATGACCACTATTATACTTAGAGTCATAAGAAATGTGATTTGAAGACTCCTAAAGTAAGTGAACTTTAATATCCTTTCCAGGTATTCAATCCTGACTCTTTAAAATTTAAAGAAAACTTTCCCTGATTTTTAAAAAGTTATCCCGTTTCCTTTGCCTCGAATTTTACCGCTATGCTCATGCCAAGGAAAGTACTCTTGAATTCCCTCTTTCAGGCCTATCTCAATCTCCATCTCCTGGAAGTTTGGCAGTTCATCAGTCAGAATTAGTCTCTGTCTTACATGTACTTCCCCAGCCCATTGCTTTTACCATATTTGATAGAGTTTGCCACATTCAGTCCTAAACTCTTGCGCAAGTGTCTGTCCTCTGCACCAGAATGCACATTAATTCAGGAAGGAAAGAGCTGTGCCTTATTCATCCCTGCATTCTGAATTCCTTGCTAAAATTCAGAATTGGCTTTCAAAATCTGGGTCTTTATGATTTATTTCGCACATTTCCTTTTTGGAAGCTGTGACAGTTAAATGCCTGTTAAATTCAGCCTTTCAAAGTTACTTTCCTGGTCTTGGTCAAGATGCGAATCTGTTCTCCAGGAGAGAAACAGCAGGGGGTTCACTGCAGATGATCTAGCAGGTGTTTTTCTGCATCAGGCCTTGAACAACTGCAAGAAGAATGTATTCCTTAAGAAATATGTATTGAAAATCAAAGCTCACCTTTGTGATGACTTTCTTTAGCTGTTTGCTTCTGTTCTGGCTAACAGTGTTGGACATTTCAGCATGCTTCATTTGTCTGCACTTCTGCGAATTCCACACATAGCAACACCCAGCTATAATAAATCTAGACTTGTACTAAACTTTTCCTTGACTTAATGTCTCATTTTCTGTTAGACTAGACCCAGAAGAGACAGGAAACAGAACTATGATTCAGCTGCATTGCCCTTTATAGCATCCACTTGCCAAAGTAGGGCGATAAACCTAAAGTGTGTATATCATGAAACCAATATGGTTAATAAGCAGATACTTGCTTTAAACACAGGAGGTTTTATGATGATTAACAATATAATGTGTAGACCCTCAAATTCTTGAGTAAATCAGTTTCAACCACTTTCTAGCCCCTCCTTTATCCTCAAGAAGCATGTTGTTTAATCTCCATGTCCTATCCGACTCCGTGATCCTGTAAACTATAGCCCGCAAGGCTCCTCTGTCCATGGGCTTTCCCAGGCAAGAATAATAGTAGAGTGAGTTGCCATTTCCTTCTCCAGGGGATCTTCCTGACCTAGGGAGCGGACCCTCATCTCCTGCATTGGCAGGTGGATTCTTTACCCTGGAGCCAACGGGGAAGCCCTTCAGGAACCATAGTGGCAAAAAAAAAAAAAAAAATGTTCATTAAAAATTTGAAAGAATACATCGAAACATGTATATTACCATATGTGAAATAGATCGCCAGTCCAGGTTCGATGGATGAGACAGGGTGCTCGGGGCTGGTGCACTGGGACGACCCTGAGGGATGGGATGGGGAGGGAGGTGGGAGGGGGGTTCAGGATGGGGAACCCAAGTACACCCATGGCTGAATCATGTCAATGTATGGTGAAAGCCACTATAATATTGTAAAGTAATTAGCCTCCAATTAAAATAAATTGATTAATTAAAAAAGAAAAAAAATCACGAGCTTGTTGATTTTTACTGCAGAAGAATAGATTATATTTCAACCATTTGTTTGGATATGTTGAATATTTAAAGTGGTAAGGGAAATGATAGTGCTCCATGGAGAGGCCACATGCCATATATAAAAAATAAAACTCCTGCAATTTCTCTGTGAAACTATGGAATAAATACAAAAATACTAATACAAAACAAACAAACAAAAACACACCAAAAACATCATAAGTAACAATTTCTCCCCATAGGTAAGCCCTAGAGTAAGGTGCTGCTCACTGTGCCTCTAGGGTGGGGGCCCAGGTAGGACTAGGATCGGGGTTTGCTTGGTAAGTGGTGTGAGCCCAAAGTTTCACAGCTGAGTCTCGGGCTAGGACACCACGATGCTCCTGCTGACCCCATAGAATTCCCAGGGTCCTGGGAGGTTTGAGTGTCTTCTGGGAAGAGGGGCTGTGGCAGCAACACCTGGGGCCTGATACTTCCCTTCTCTGAGCCACATTTCTACCTCAGAGCATCTGGAGAACCCTCTTCCTGCCCCTCCTTCATGGTCACACGTACACCCCTCCTCCACACAGCCCAGAGCCACTCAGCACACCCTGCAGGCTGCACTCTGCCTCCTGTTTGCTTCCTGAAAACACCGCCTCCCCTCCACCTAGACGAGACCCCAGGCTTCACCTTCCGGTGTGCCCCAGAAAAAAACTGAAAACGTTTGAAAAGTGAGCTTATTATTATGCAAGTCTTCTTTTGCTGCCCTATTTTAATTATGAATAAAATATTTATGAAGTGTTTTGCAAAACATATTAATTATTAAGATACTATAACAACTGTGAGGTCATGGAATTTAAAAAGTGAATTAACTATGGGGATATTATACAGATCTCTGTTCCTGATCCTACCTTATGCTGAAAAAAAGAAAATGTCATTCTGTTAATAGAATAAGAATGTTTCTGCTTTGGACAATTGCAACGTGCTGTCTGTGTTAGCTGCTTAGTCATGTCCGACCCTTTGCGACCCTGTGGACTGTAGCCCACCAGGCTCCTCTGTCCACGGAATTCTCCAGGTGTGAATACTGGAGTGGGTTGCCGTTTCCTTCTCTGGAAGATCTTCCTGACCCAGAGATTGAATCTGGGTCTCCTGCATTGCAGGCAGATTGTTTACCATCTGAGCTGCCTGAGAAGCCCATAATATGCTGAAGGAGGATCAAATAATAAATCATTTTTCCATCTTTGCTGAGACTTTATCATCAATATCATCTTTCACTTATTCATGATTTTCTTATCACTAATTCTTCACATAATGAGTGTCTAATAGATGCAAGGTGTTTTACTAGACAGGAAATACAGCAGTGAGAATGATAGAGAGGGTCCTTGCCCTCAAGGAACTTGCTGCATCCATTTTAAACTTGCACACACAAAATATTTTGTATGCATAATATGTAATTAAAGAATAACTGATAAGTTCAATAGTGAGTATTTGTTGTTCAGTTGCTAAATCACGTCTGATTCTTTGTGACCCCATGGACTCAGAACACCGGGCTTCCCTATTCTTCATCATCTCCCGGAGTTTGCTCAAACTCATGTCCATTGCATTGATGATGCCATCCAATCATCTCATCCTCTGTCGTCCCCTTTTCCTCTTGCCATCATATATGAAATATGATTTTGTGTCAAGTCTTATGATAAGCAATTCACATATATTGAGTATTATAGGTTACAAGCAAGAATAAAATATTTTAAAGTTTTGGTATGTGATAGAAAAGAGTATTTCTCAAAGAAAATATAAAATAGAGATTTTTATATATTAAATACTTTATTTTTATCAAAATGTTAATCTGAATGATGCATTACTAAAATCAAAGTTGTTTTGATTTTTAAGTGTTCATGAATCATAATATTACGTTGTAGTTCTACATCAAATACATTTCAGTATATTTTTAACTACTCCTTTTCCTTAGAGAAGAAAATCAATATTTTTCTTGTTTTTCTCTGGTATACCAACTTTAGAGAGATATATTTGTGTTAACTGGAATTTCATGGTTTAGGCCAAGGGGCAAGGAAATTATTTTGACAAGAACATTTTACTCGATCATGGTGGCTTGTGTCTTTTTTGTTTTCTGTGTTTGTTTGTTTTGTTTTTTAGTAACTGAAATATGTGAGCCAGTGATATGAATAATTTAGGAACATGTAACTGGTACTTTTGAGTTCCAGAAAAGGCCGAGTTCTCTAGTAAACAAATACACAGAACTACCATTACAGACTATCTCTCAAAGAAAAGTTTTCTCTAAGTAGAAGGTGTTAATTTCCATATTCTTTGCAATTCTCTTGCTTATTTCTTAAGGACATTATTATTTTTCAATAGAAATTTTGGCTCCACTGTCTATTAATTTAAAAAACAAACAAACAAACAGAAAACACAACTGTTTTCACGCCCTGTATGGGAATGGTGCGACTTCCACATTTGGTGTTGACACTCATTGTATCTGGTTTTTCTGTCAGCTGACTGTCTTTTGATTTTTGTCCCAAAATGCAGCCTTTACTTAATAATCACTGAATGCCAGTATGTGAGATCTGTGTTGCATAGTCATAAAAGTCACCAAAGAAATTTACTAATCCACATACTCCCAAGAAAACAAATTAAAACAAAAAAAGAGGAGAAAAAGAATACATAGAGGAGAAAAAAGCGGTGATTTTAAAGTGAACAAGAACTAACCTAATGAATGTCAGGATTCAGAAGACAGATGATTCCTAGTTTTTAACATTTGAAATCTTTTTTGTACATTTTTATGTCTGCAACCAAGATGAAAGAACTAAAGATAGTATTTTCCTAAATGCACCAAATTAGTTGTGGGAATGAGTCTGTTGGTCTGGCAACTGCTACAAAAAAGCGATTTTGTAGACAGAATTTGTGCTGTAAAGTCCACCTTGGAGAACAACGTAATTAGCATGTCCTCATTGATTATAAGCCTAGCAACACTGGAAAGAAGAAAAGGCTGAAGGAAAAGTGGAATACTGTTACTGAAATAGAACATCTAATGAAATTTTCTCGGGGTATTTTCTCAAAACCAGCAAATGATTTACAGATACTTTCTGCAGGAGTCTTTCAACTAAAGGGTCATTAATCTCCTCCACACTTTCACATATTGAAAGCCAAGAAAGGATTTCTGGTAAGAACAATAACATTGTTTTGCATTTTAGCTCAGGGGTGTAGACTTTGATGTGTTGTTTTTCCTTTCAACTAATTAAGTTTTCTTTCTACTCCCCCAAGTTATTTTTGTCAGCATTACTTTTGGAAAAAGTTGCAAAAAAGAAAAGTAAACACAATAGAGTTGGAATGGCCTTCTGTCTCTAATAGTGAGATTTATGTCTGTCTGTGATGTCAGGGTGCTGGGTGGACTGTTAAAAAACAAACAGAATTGCCCCTGATTTTCTCATTGTGCAAAGCATGTATTACTCCACAGGTTATTGGGAAAAGGCTCCATTGTGCCCAGGGTTAGATCCTCTCAGAGAACTAAACATAAAACACAAGTTAAAGTAGAGGAAGCTTTAAAATGTGACATATTACATTTTTGAAATTTATTAAAAGCCACGTAATAATAAATACAAAGTTTTTATTGATTACTTATAAATTTTGAAAAGGATGTTGTACACACTTTCCCGTACACTTTGCCATTTAACCAATGGTAGAAATGTTCCTCCACCATAGTTGGTTACAGTCAGCTTAGGGAGAAAAATGTCTTGCATTCTTTTTTTTCTCAATTTAGAAAATAAAAATTAATGTTTGCTTCCTGGAAAAATCAGGTCACTGACTTTAATGATTTGGGGTTCAATACAATTCTCTAAGACTATTTTGTTTATATAAAATCACATTCTCAAAATGTTTCAGTGATAGGCTTTTCCTATATTATCATTTCTATGTTTAAATGGAGCTGTTTCTGATTTCAGGATGTACATTAGAAAAAGAGTGTTTCCATTTTGTATGAATCACGTGGGCAGCTTCTATAACAAACAGCTCCAAATCTCTGTGGCTTGTCACAGCAGAGGCTACTTGCCCGCTTCTCTAACAGTCGGTTTGGAAGGTATAGGACTTTGAATATGTATGTCCTTCTGTGTGATGTTTCAGACTCCTTTCGCCTTCTCATTCTGAAAATCACCCGGGCCTTGGAGGAGTTCTCTGCTGGATTATTTATATCGAGCCAGCAGAAGAGAAGAGAAAAAGCACAACAGCATCACAGCCACTTTAGTTCAAAAGAGACATGTGACTGGATACGTAGTAATTTCTAAATAGTGTGAGTTTATGTTCATTTTTTGTTGGCATATTCAGTTAAATATATCCATAGGAAAATATGCTTTTATGTTGTTGTTCTGGAAGTGTTCTTGAATAATCTGTTTCCCTAATTAATTCATTTTTTAAATTTCCTTTTGTTTACTCTTTTTGGGATCTCAATATTTACATGTTGACATGCCTGGGTGGATCATCCAGTCACCTTAACTTTATTTTTTTACAGTTATGTTTTTCTGTCTTTTCTGGAAGATTCCCATTGCTTTCAATTATCTTGAGTTTTTAAAACTGCTGTTATGTTATCAATTTTCTAAAGTTTTATAAATGTTCTGTATACGTATATAGTGTATATATATGTATATTCATAATGTATCTATTTTATATGTATATATATATATATACTCCTGTTCTTTCTAAAAAAGATCTTTTATTTCTCTTTTGATATTCAAAATATATTTTGGAATTTATTTTCAAAGTGTTTATGTCTCCTAGAAATGGATGTTTATTTGCTTCAGTCTTTATCTTTCATATCTGAGGTTTTTCTCTGCTTTGAGAATTCTTGTTTCTCTCCTAATATTTAAGATTGGTGTACTAATCACACTTACCTAAAGCTATGAATAGCATAATGGAGATTGGTAAGCGGGGCTCTAACTGAGCAATGAAAGGTGTCCTGGAACACAGTTTTCCCGTTTCTTTCTGGGAATACAGTGACCTGGGGGGAAGACCTGGGGTTCCAAGCATTAGGACTACAACCATTCCTCAATCTCTGCATTTTCCATATGGTTTCCTCTCTCTCCACCATGCCTGCTTTCCAATACTCTCCTGTTTATTTATCCTCAGAGACCACAGCTCCCATCTTATAATAAGGTGGGGAAGCAAAGTCATAACCTGAATGGATCAGGGGAGAGAATAAGGCCCTTGTAGCTTCTTAAACTTCCCAACAGTATTACTTACCTTAGTCTTGCCCACATCCCACAATTGCCAAGGCATCTGGCAGTGTTAGTCTTGGAAACTTGGGGTAATTCTGGTAAGTGAAAAAATGCTTTTTGGTTTTACACACTACAGACATGGGATTAGACTAGGATCTTCTAAATCCTTTACCACTTGACCATTTCCTTTTCAGTTTCAAAAATGCTTTCTTCTCCTCTGTTCTCTCTATCCTGTACAATTTGTTGTTAAATTCCATGTTCTGTACATTCAGTGTTCTGCATTTAACTACCAAAGTGTTTCTTTGATGTTGGTATTTTCCCTTTAGACTGTGAATATTGTAATGGCAGAAAGTTGGCCTCTCTAATTCATCGGTTTATCCACAATGCCTGCGGAGTTCTAAAAGTGTGAGTTTGATAAAACATCATGAATAAGTGAAAAAAAATGTGATGAGATTACCTTAGGGGTATTTTAGTGTCTGAGGTATAAATACCTAGACACTAAAGAAAAGTCTTGCCTCTTATGAAAAAGTTTCTCTCTTGCCACATTTCTAGTCTAATTTCTTTGCATAAATTGACTCTCTATAACTCTTCTTATTCAGGGATCCTTATCCTATACTCTGAACAAGCCAAATAAATATAATTTTCTGCTAATCATATGAAAGTCAGTCTATGGAAGAGCTCATCTGAAAGAAATATTTGGGGATATGCTTTGTATGGGAGCAATAAAACTATTTCAAATATAAATGTTATCAAGAGCCTATCTTACATTTATCTCGGTCTCTTATTCCTTCAGTACTTGCACTTTGTTTTTCTCAAAATTGTCAAAATCCTGACTTCTGATTCATTCCTGATATATCAGCCCCTCGTAGTCTACTCTTCAATTCCTATTTCAAATTCAAGGTGACAAAAAACTATTAGAGAACATTACATAGCTTTGCATGATGATTAAAAAGATAGTTATTTCACTAAAATAATGTTTTATTATAATATTTACAATTTTTATTTTTTTGGATACCTAATGCCAGATACCACCATCCTTATCTTCATTGGGATTATATTTTAGAAGATACAGAAAATAAGTCAATTTAAAAAATGAGAACATTTCAGATAATAAAAAGTACAGCTAAAGAAATACTACAAGAATATGGCATACAGTTTTATTAGTGAAGTACTTTAGTTTGGATTTTTATATAAGGCCTCCATGAAAATATGACATCTTAACAGAAAGAAGGAAGATGAAAATGAGTCAGATATGCAACAAAAACTGAAAACACATTCTAAGCATATGGAACAAAAAATACAAAATTCCTAAGTCTGTATTACGATAATTTGTAGGGGGAGGGCTAGAGACCTCCCAAATAGTTTGGACTTTCATCTGACTTTAAAATATTACCTGACACTTGGGGCACCATACATAGAATGGATAACCATTAAAGATGGAAGAAGATGTCAACATCTTGTGTGAGAATATGCGCTGGGATCATGATAGTGTCAATGGAAAAAAACTGGTGGACATATATGATTGAAAGGACTCGCTGATGTATCAGTGTGTGGGGGTTGAGGAAGGAGGAAAACCTAGGACGCTTCAGTCTGTTTTTGCTACCTGGTAGATGGTGTGGAAACAGCTTGGAAGGGGATAGCTTTGGAAAGATGGCAAAGATTTTTTTCTTTTATATCTGATCATGCCCTTCTCAAAAATCCATTATTAACTATTTTAAACATTTTCTATTTTGTCCTTCATGTTTTTTCCAGCTTCCTGCCTCTTATCATGAAATATAAACTTAGTTGTCTAAAATAGTACACATTTATTATTTTACAATAATAAACTGTATTATTATTCTAGGGGTCAGAAGTCCCAAATGTATCTCACTGAACTAAAATCAAAGGTACTTAGCAGGGATGCGTTCCTTTCTGCAGGCTCTATGGGAGAATCCAGCTTCTAGAGGCTGCAT
The DNA here is from genome assembly GCA_007570785.1 of Antilocapra americana. Taxonomy (NCBI): domain Eukaryota; kingdom Metazoa; phylum Chordata; class Mammalia; order Artiodactyla; family Antilocapridae; genus Antilocapra; species Antilocapra americana. Next base: position 9,089,538 of record ML660765.1, on the reverse strand, counting down.
AAATTTCATAACTCATCTTTCCCCTACCCCTTTCCTCTTTGGTAACCGTAAGTTTGTTTTTGAGATCTTTGAGTCTGTTTCTGTTTTGTATATAAGTTTATTTATGTATTTTTAAAAGTAGATGCCACATATGAGTGTTAGGATATTTTTCTTTGTCTGGCTCACTTCATTTAGAATAATAGTCTCTAGGTACATCCAGATTGCTACTCTGTCCATGTTCTTGTTTATGGATGAATATTAATAATATTCCATTGTATATATGTATCACACCTTCATTACCCATTCCTCTTTTGATGGATATTTACGTTACGTCCGTGTCTTAGCTATTGTAAATAGGGCTGCAGTGAATATTGGAGTTCATGTATCTTTTCAAATTATGATTTTCTCCGGGTATATATCTAGGAGTGGGATTGCTAGCTTGTGAAATAGGTCTACTTTTAATTTTTTAAGGAGCCTTCATATTCTTCTCCAGAGGAGCTCAACCAATTTATATTCCCACCAACAGTGTAGGAGGGTTCCTTGCTCTCCACACCCTCTCTAATATTTATTGTTCATAGATTTTTGATAATGGCCATTCATTCTGACCAGTATGAGCTGATTCCTCATGGTAGTTTTGATTCTCATTTCTCTGATAATTAGTGATGTTGAGCATCTCTTCATGTGTTTTTTGGCCATCTGTATGTCTTCTTTAGAGAAATGTCTATTTAAGTAGATCTTTAATTCTTCTATCTTATTTTACTGAATTTATATTTTTACAGGAACAAATTGTTAATATTTAATCTTTAATTGCAAAACTGAAAGAGTCACTAGTGATTTTTTTTTAGCTAAAAGGTTATAAATCACTGGCAACACTGATTCAATTTGGATGAAAAGAAATAGAAAGATTTATTTTTGCCTCAGATCCAAAGCTGACTTCCAAATCAGGTTTACTTCAGATGATAGTCTACTTTAATCTTACTCTAATTCTTTACTTCTCTTTTCATTTGAACTTAACAATTTCTCCAAATCTGTAAATATATAGAACAGTCCTGAAAAAGAAATATGTCCCCACATGAGGATCAAGGGAATAAGCTTAATTAATGACCAGGCAAGTAACCTGGAACCACTAAATTCAAGGCGACTGTTTGAGTTGGGAGATGTGATTTATCTCTGCTTGATCTCAGAAATATCTTCAAGAGCACCCTCATCCCCAAATCACTTCTAGGACACCATTATAACCAAATATCTAGTTTTCTTAAGAGTGGTCCAAGAATTATATGTCCATTCTACAATGAAATTCAGATTGTCATAGCCTGTAAATTCTAGCCCAACAGACTTTTCATGAATAGAACACTTTGTGTTTTTTTACTTCTGAATTAACTTTATTAACCTTAAGTCATAAACCACAAGGGTTTTCATGAATTGGGTAAATAGTTTCAGTGCCTTGCAAAAGGGTTGCATGCAGCTAGCCAGCAAAATCATCATTAGGTTACAAAATTAGACATTAAAATCTATATCCTAGGAAAAAGAAGTTTTCTAATTTTAAAGAAGACAGCTTTATGTAGGTCTTAAAGTAGAATTATATTTCATCTTTAGTGAATAGAGGTTAGAAAATACAAGCATATTACATTTAGTTTGATCCTATACATCTGATTCTATTATCATTTCAGAAAAAAATTTCCTGAGAATAAGGAAAGAATTATTATAAATGAATATCTCCACAGTAACTGTGTTCTGATGACCCAGTGTAGAGCTGAATTTGTCACTTCCCTGGTCTAGAAGTGAGGTTGTATCCTTTCACACTCCCCCACATCCTTCCTTCATGACCACTCTTCTCCTAAAATGTTCACCACAATGAAAGTGTAACAGAACCTGAAGGATAGGAAATAAAGTGGTCAGACCAAGTAGTCTAATATTTTCTATTCTAAAAAAAGAGGAGGAGGGGTTGAGGTTTTCTACAGAAACTTGGATTTGTAATGAAATCCCAGTAGTATCATAGAACTAAAAACGAGAGAATTTGCAGGCCGTTTGTAAGTCCTCACGCTCAGGTAACCACAGGGGCTCCACTGAATTGCCATAGCCGTAGTTGGAATTAGCTGAGCTGGATGTCCCCATGGGAATACATGCATTCGCCATATACCACTTGCTTGGTTTTTGTTGTTTAGTCACTAAGTCGTGTCCAACTCTTTGCAACCCCAGGGACTGTAGCCTGCCAAGCTCCTCTGTCCATGAGATTTCCCAAGCAAGAATCCTGGAGTAAGTGGGTAGCCATTTTCTTCTTCAGGAGATCTTCCTGACCCAGGGATTGAATCCATGTCTTCTGCCTTGGCAGGCAGATTCGTTACCACTTGGCCACCAGGGAAGCACATCACATGCTCTATAAACAGGTAGAAGTGAAAGAAATAAGAGAATATTATGGGTTGAATTGTACCCCACCTCTGGAAAATATACATTGAAGTCATAATTCCCAGTGTTTCAAATGTGACCTTATTTGCCAATAAAGTCATTGCAGATATAATTAGCTAGGAAGACATCATATTGGAGTCAGGTAGATCCTTATGTCCAGCTGTTATGCTGTGCTTAGTCGTTCAGTCGTGTCTGACTCTTTGTGACCCCATGGACCCTGCCGGGCTCCTCTGTCCCTGGGGATTCTCCAGGCAAGAATACTGGACTGGGTTGCCAAGTCCTCCTCCAGGGGATCTTCCCAACCCAGGGATCGAACCCAAGTCTGTTGCATTGCAGGTGGATTCTTTACCATCTGAGCCACCAGGGAAGCCTAATACAGGAGTGGGTAGCCTATTCCTTCTTCAGGGGATCTTCCCAATCCAGGGATTGAACAGGGTCTCCTGCATTGGAGGCAGATTCTTTACCAGTTGAGCTACCCAGGGAAGAGCACAATTATCATAAGAGGGAAAATTGGAAACGGAGGCAGAGGAGACTCTTAGATAATGAAGTTTCCTTTACAGTTTCAGTGAGAGCATGGCCCTCTGATACCTTATTATTGGGTTTCTACTGCCTGGACCGTGAGTCAGTAATCTCTAGTCTTTAGCCACCCAATTTGTGATACTATTATGTGTGTGTGTGTGTTTGCTGTCACCCAGTCATGTCTGACTTTTGCAACCCATGGACTGTAGCCCACCAGGCTCCCCTCTCCATGAAATTTTCCAGGCAGGAATCCTGGAACTTGCTGCTGTTTCCTCCTTCGGGAATGTTCCTGACCCAGGGATTGAATCGGTGTCTCTTCTGTCTCCTACATTGGCAGGCTGATTCTTTACCACTGCACCACTTGGGAAGCCTCACTTTGTTAGATAGCCCTGGAAAACTAATACAGAAATAATAATTTTTAAAAAATCTATATAATATTGAAAGTCTGTTTCCTTTAATGATGAAGTTACATAATTGTACATACCGTCTCCTGCCATCAACAAAGATAACTCCTCACGGAAAAGTAAGAACCTATGTAGTAGATCAAGAATGTGAGTAAAGAAAGCTCCGTTTTTCAGCATTTAAGCGTTGTGTACATTTTGCAAACCATTTACAAATGTCAGGAGTCCACCAAACCACCCTTTCTTCCGACATCAAATGCAAGTTTGGGAGTCCCCCCAGGGCATCTGTGTTAACACATTGCTAAATGGACTCAGGGCTTCCTCGGTGGATGTAAGCAGAAATATCTAAAAACTGTGTCTTGACATGCAGAACAGTTGGATCAGGACATGATATATAAACAATTAGCCATGGAGATTTTGCTGTGCTCTGTGTTAAGGTGTTAATTAGCTCTCTCATATATACTGATGAGGCAAGGCCAGTCCCACACAAAAAGCAGCTGCCAGCGTGGCTTGTGAGCGCAGCAGCCCACCTTTTGAAAATCTCTCACTGTGGTCACTCCTCCTTATTTCTTGAATTCATTTGAATTAAGTAACTCCACCCAGGCTGTTATAATTTTAAATATATATTCTACTAATTATAGAAAAAATTAGGGCAGATTCTGGAGCCATACCTTGTCCTACTTTTACTCTTGCCACCATTGCATGCGTGCTGAGTTGCTTCAGTTGTGTGGGACTCTTTGTGACCCCACAGACTGCAGCCCACCAGGCTCCTCTGTCCACTGGATTTTCCAGGCAAGAATATTGAAACGTGTCATCTTGCCCTCCTCCAGGGGATCTTCCCAACCCAGGGATCAAACCTGAGTCTTTTATGTCTCCTGCACTGGCAGGTAGGTTTTTTACCAACCAGCGCCACCGGGAATCTTGTCACCTTTACTTTTGTCTTTTCATCCTGGAAAAGCAAGTCTTGTCTACTATTCAAAAGAACTTGTATCGGCACTGTAGATAGGTTAATTGAGGGTAACTTTATCGGGACAGCCATTATATTCAGAATATAAAATAGCCTTACGGAAGTGCTTTATGCAGCATCAGATACAAGGTGAGCATTTACTTAGAGTGATGGAACATGATGTTTGTGGAGCCCAAACCTGGGAATGCATGTGTCCGGTGATTCCTGTGCAATGTGTACTGTTAGGGTGCATGATCTCGGGCCCTGTGGCCCGCTTCCACTTGTAGCACTGGGAATACAAAGGCAAGGCCTCGGAAGCATGCGGTTCCCAAGCTCTCTCCTTGTCATGAAAGCAGCCGTATCACCTCTTTAAAGGAAACAGTGCTGAGGGCAACTTGACTCAGACTTCCTTTGACGTGGCGGTACACCAAAACTGAACAAAGCCCATAAAACCAGATGTCCTCACGAGGACAAAGAAGCCACAGGAGAGTTTTCACTACTTTACTCTGTGCTGTATCTTTGATCTATCTTTTTGAACTTAGTATTTTACTTAGATAAATAAACTTCTGCTATATTCTTGAATACATATCCAAGTATCTGATTTTTTGCTGACCTATTAATTTCCTTACAGTTTAGAACTACCTCTGCTGTAACTGTAATAATAAAAGCAGCTCTCAGTGATGTGAAAACAAATTTTCTCTAAAAATATGTATTGTTTTCACTCACACAGCATCCTTCTTTTCTTAAGTCTGTTAGTTAAATCTGCCATCATTATAATCACACTCTGAACATTTGAAGTATTCAGATGAAAAGCATTATGGAATTGCAAACACACAATAATGAGTACTAATTTTTTTTTACTTTACTTTAAAGAGAGAATGCTACTTCTCTTTAATGTGACTTCCTATCATATTCTTCTTAGATCTTTCCCAAGCTATTATAATATATTCCTAGAAAAAAATTCTTTACCTCTGGTACATTTAAAAAATCTTAGGATGACAATAGTCTAAAATATACTTTTGGAGTAAGCTGATTTTACTATTATTGTTCTCAAATCAGGAATCAGAAGAGAAATCACCTGTGCTTTATTAGTCTAAGTATATTAAGCTGTAGGAAAGGCAAATTGGAGCATGGTGTAAATTTCAATACTAAATACTATATTAGAAAAACTACACATATGCATTTTCCTTATTTAAACTTTTCTTGCAAGATAGTTCTTTAATTTTTTTATTGGAGTATAGTTGCTTCACAATGTTTTGTTACTTTCTGCTGTACAGCAAAGTGAATCCACCAGACATATATATTTATTGGGCTTCCCAGGTGGCTCAGTGGTAAAGGATCTCCCTGAAGTGCAGGAGACGCGGGTTAAGTCCCTGGGTTGGGAAGATCCCATGGAAGAGGAAACAGCAACCCACTCCAGTATTCTTGCCTGGAGAACCCCACGGAGCGAGGAGCCTGGCAGGCTAGAGCCCATAGAGTGGCAAACAGCTGGACACGACCGAAGCACTGAGCATGCATACATATATCGCCTCTTTACTTGGATGAACACAGTCTCATAGATGACGTATTATTAATCTGCCTGTTAGTTGTATACTGTGGATTTTTGTGGAATAAATGAAAACACAATTTCCTGAGGTGCATTCTGCAGAAATATGGTTTCTCAAGATGTTCCAAAAAAGAAAGCAATTCTCTGGTCCATTATGTTTGGACACCATACACTGTGAGCCTTCCTTCAAGAGTAAACATTGTTAGATTATTAACATCTCAATTTGGGCTTCCCTAGTGGCTCAGCTGGTAAAGAATCCGCCTGCAATGCGGAAGACCTGGGTTGATCCCTGGGTTAGGAGGATGCCCTGGAGAAGGAAACGGCTACCCACTCCAGTATTCTGGCCTGGAGAATTCCATGGACTGTACTGTATAGTCCTTGGGGCCGCAAAGAGTCAGACAAGACTGAGTGACTTACTAAGCCCTAAGACTAAGATAGATAGATCTATAAATTATTTTAACTTGCAGTTTTCCCCTTTAATTTATCCTGGAAACTTCTTTTTCTGCCCAACCTGAAATACTACCCAGCATAACTAGGGCCCCACAAAATTTGTTTTTAGAAAAACTAAAGTCAGGCAAATATTAATGAACCTTAAATTCAAACCAGCACTGTATGACTGGCAGGGTATCTGATAAAATTCACTAAAGCCTCCATGGAGTAAAACATGGTGTAGAAATATGTCTCCATTTTCAACAGGAAGAAAGATCAAGGACATGGAAATCCTGACTATGTTGAGCCCAGATTATAGATCCCCCAAAGACCACCTCAGGAGCCGATTCCGCTGTAAACACACGAGGGCCTTTTATTCAAGCTCGAGCAGGGGCTTCCACCCACACGACGCAGCGGCTCAAGGGCTCAGGTAGGAGAGCCCCGAGTAACAGCAGATAGGCGTTTTTATATTTTGGGGCAGGGTGAGGGAGTTTTCGAAATTTGTAAAACAGGGATTGGTGGACGTTTCGGCGCGGTAACTTCTGATAGGTATTTTAATCAAAAACACCCTCCTAATTGGTGTATTTTTGGCACTCCCCGGTGTGTGGTGATTGGTCGTGTCTAGGGTAGTGACATGGGGTAAGGGGCTGGACTGTTTTATGGTTATTCTAGGAACTTGGGAGTTGCCCTTGACCGCAAGATGGCGGCTCCCTTTTTTTTTTTATTTTTTAAAAACGGAGTCCTAGGCTCTACAACTAGTTGTTAGGTCCTACGAAAACTCTGGAAAGCTATTTTATTGATGTTCTTAATCCTGTCTTAGAAAGTAGTTATCAACTTATTTTTTAGTTCTCTGGCTATTTTTATATCTAGAATATAATGAAGGTATAAACTCTTGATAGCTTCTCTTTTAATACATCATATATTTTATTGATTTTATGTGATTTCATGACACTTATAATATTGATGCTATGGTATATTTTTATTTTTACCTATTATATGACTCCAGGGATGCTAACATTTTTAATTAACATTGAAAAGTGATACGCTTTCAAAATTTACTTTTGTTGTGGTCTTAAAATTGACTTTCAACTAGGCTATTACTCCCTGATTTGTTTCAATCAGTATATAGCTGGGTTTTTTTGTAAACATAGGAAGATTCTATATGATTTACCTTTAGCACACTTTAAATATTATGTTTGTCATTTGTAGTGTCATCATGAACCTAGACCTTTTATAGCATCAACTTGATAGAATTGTCTGCAATTACTGTTTTCTTCTCATGAGCACAAACTGTCACTATCTGGCAGGAGAGGACTCTGATATTCTGGCTTCTGCATTCTTGTTGGTACTATTTTAGACATCTTGAAATTTTCTTTACTTTCTGATGGTAACAAGATATCCCTGGGTTATCTTGATTTTTCTTGCTCCAAACTTTAACAGACTCATAGTCTGATACTAGAGGTCTAAATTTGGGAGCTAAATCTCAATGAAGCGTGTGTGGCAAGCAGGGTGACACCAGAAGTTCCAGAAACTCCCTTTATGTTTAAGAAGGGATTTTTATTTTAACATTTCATATACTTATTTCTCTAGTTTAATTTTAAATGTATACAGTACGTATCCTATTCTGCTATAAATTTTATTTAATTCATTATTCATTTTGTTGAGCTAGCAGCTTATCACTTTACTGTCATTAAAGCTTTTATTATCAACTGTAATAGAGTATGCTGTTTATTGTCTACTGAAGAATGTTATTGAGTGGTCCATCTCCCATTTATAGCTCAAATATTTAAATAATTATATTAGCCAATGTAAAACGGTGAATGGCATTTTTTAAAAATTTTCTGTAGACCATCTGAAATATTGAAAAAAACTCACAAACCAGTTATCTCCTGTCATTGATTTATAATTTGTGTAGAGGAGTGGCAAAACATAGTTTGAATCAAAATGTAGTGGTCAGTCTTGGGCTTCATTTTAAAACAGATTTTGAAAGTGAGTGACATCATAAGTATAGTCAGGCAGGGTCCCTGGAGGCCTGGCCGAGGTACAGAGTTGAGGCAGCTCTCGCACATAACTGTACCTTATCTTGGGGTGAAATAATCAGTACTACCACCTTAAAAAATCGATAGGAGTGACCGTTGTGAATGGTCCAAAGTTTCTTCTTTAATTATGATGTAGCTAGGATAAAAGGACAACTGTTTTGAAGACATCTGAGAAAACTGAAGCTATGCAAAATAGCAGGGGATTTGAAAGCAATGCAATCAAGTAAGGCTAGAATAATTCCTGAGCTTCCCTAGTGGCTCAGATGGAAAAGAATCTGCCTGCAATGTGGGAGGTCTGGGTTCCGTTCTGTCCTTGGATTGGGAAGATCCCCTGGAGGAGGGGGTGGCAACCCACTCCAGGGTTCTTTCCTGGAGAATCCCCAGGACAGAGGGGCCTGGCAGGCTTCAGTCTGTGGGGTCAGGAGGAGTCAGACACAATAGCAACTAAGCACACAGAATAATTCCCCAAATTGTTTTCTGGTAAGTGCATTCTCAAAACACTGGAAAAAATCTCATCACAGACTTGATACTAAAGAATTAGAAAAGAACCACACACTGGTATTTATTTAGCAGGAAAGATGATGTGAATAATCACAACTTTCCTTTGTGTGTTTGTGAGATCACTAGCAGTGTGTAAATAAATGAATGAAATAATCGTGGTTGCTTTTAAGGGTGAAAACCAGGCGCTAGAACACAGTTGTACTGTGTGTGTAAGCTCACTTCAGGAAGAGCAATACCTACCTAGGTTTAGACAAGAATCTTTGGCTCTGTGATATATAAATTAAATCATAAGAAAACACTCTATAACAAGTTAGATGATGAGAACTGACATTTTTATTTCATTAATAAATGATTATAACATATTGCTATGATATTGAATATTTTTCTATGACAGATTAGTATGAGTATAGATAAAACTCACAAATTTACAGAGTGATAATAATAATATGCTGAATTTTTGTAATAGTTTGAAAAGATATTGAAAAACAAACTATTCAATATTATGTATGTGAATGAAACCTTTTCTCTTATTAAATGAGGTAACGTGCTTTGTTTGTTTCAAATAGCTTCTCATGTTGACAATGTAAAGTAATAGATGACCTTCTTAAGTCTTAGGTCTTTTTCTTGATTTAGTCCTTAGAGTAACTGTAAGGAGTGAAAATTGATTGATAGCCAGTTTTATGTCAATGCAACTGTTTTCCCCAATCTTATTACCAATATTGATAAAAACATGTATTTTGAGTAAAGTGAAAACACACAGATGGTATCTAGATACCAACAAGATGTTAGCACTTTACTTTTATTTAGAGAAGGATCTGTACTTTGAGGAAAGCTTTAATAAATAGAATAAACACATTAAGAGAAAGTAGGAAAAGTTGGCAAGAAAACAGTATGCCCTAAGTACTATTTTTATATTGACTATGACTATGAAATAACAGATGTGTTTCTGAAAAGAAAAGCTAGCTTTAAGAGGATGTAATCTCGGCTCTGATCTTTGCCTCCTCAGTAACAGCGTGACTGCCATGCTCTGAAGAATTCCCAGTCTCTGTTTAGCCTCTGTTTCCACCAGTCAGAGTCTCCTCACCTCATGGGGTCATTTCTGAAGCCCTGTCCGGGGTTGCAGCTTTGCACCAACGGTGTCCTCTTTGTGAAACCAAACACCTCGGATGCTTCGTCCAGTTCTGTGCTTGTTTCCAGCAGCCAAGCTAGGTAGTTCCAGTTATTCTACCAGGGCCAGTCTGTAGCTTCAAAAGTGAAACATGAAATCTAGCCATTTAGATACTGATAAGCTACTATCTAAATTTCTATCCAAGTCTGACGAAAAGGCTCTGTCACAGTTTCCCCATAGTTACTATAAGCCTTTGGGTTTATAGTACATCTCTCTCCTCTTCTTCTCCCTAGTTGATTTTCAGAAGAAATATAAAGAGGGAAATTGATGAAGCAGTGGAAGGGCAATTCTCACTTCTCTTCCAGAAGCCTGATGGAAACTGTTCCACTCCGTTTTAAATGTCAATTTAAAATCTCGCTGCTTAGCCAAAGCGCTGTTAGATGTGAAGGAAGTGGATAGCAGATCTAAATAACTAGGAGAATTTCACAAATCACATTTTTCCCAGTCTTTTTCAGTGAAGCCTGAAATCTATACAGTGCTCCAACAACTGACCCCAGGCTCCCCTTCTACTCCATCCACTTATTCTATCTGTTGAGTCTGACTGCAAGGGTTTGGGGATTGTTTCATTAAGCAGTTCCATTGACCAAAATATATAAATGTTACAGTGCTAAGCCTACAAAGTCCCATAGTAATCATACAGAAGTGAAGCAAAGTGAAGTCGCTCTGTCGTGTCTGACTCTTTGTGACCCCATGGACTGTAGCCTATGAGGCTCCTCTGTCTATGGGATTCTCCAGGCAAGAATACTGGAGTGGGTTGCCATTTCCTTCTCCAGAGGATCTTCCCAATCCAGGGATCAAACCTGGGTCTCCCACATTATAGGCAGACACTTTACCGTCTGAGCCACACAGGGAAATAGAACAATGCATTAATATTTTCTCTCCAGCCTAAACAGTTTTCTATTTAGTCTTGGTACTGTACTGTATCAAGATTTGATATATATCTATATTTGATATATATGTATATAACCTAGAATGATATATAGCCTATTTGATATTAACAAATCTATGTCTGTCACTTTTTCTTCACCTCATAGAAGAAAATAATGGTCTAAATCATTTGCTTCTGGTAAGAAAGCTTTGTGATCAATACTCTCAAATGGGCATTATTATTACATTTCTTACTTAAAGCAGTTGAGAGAAGATAGGTTAACTTTTAAAAAAAAATCAGTAATCAGTCATCAGTGAAGATTATATTTTAAATTTCCAGATTTAACTGTCTTGGACAGAGGCTACGGAAAACAGAATATAGAAAAGATGATAACTAGCTAAATAGAACTAAACAAAATACAACGAGACAAAAAAAAACTCCTCAAAATACAAAAGTGAATATTTGTTATTATAGGTAGGTCTTTTCAACCCAAATGTTGTCAAAAAGTATGTTACTATCTTGTCTTGTGTTTCAAGTCATATTCTTTTTTGTATTATATTGTTAAATATATTTTCCAAAAGAAAAATACTAATATTTTTTACAATTAACTTGATAAAACAAGCTATCCCAAGAGCAATGTTTAACATAAGAGTAAACAAGAGAAAACCTTCAGGGAGTGGATAGTCTCCTTTAAACAGTAAATCCCCTCATCTATGAAAATATTAAAATATGTTACATGCATTGCATGAGGAGAAAATTCTCAGGAGAAAAAATACATACAATATTATTATAGAAAATTATTTAGAAAATAATAGTTGTGGAAGCTGCGTTTTCTAAAAATAAAATTAAGCTATACTTGCATGAATGAATGTTTCTAAGGAAAATAAGATTTTTTTTTTTTTGGTGACAACATTTATTCCAGGTTTTCCTGAATTGTGAGATTGAGAAGCAAAAAACTTACAGACATCAGTGATTCTCCCTACTCTAATGTGTCTTTTCTAGTACTGATCAAAGCTAGTAACTGCACATATAATTCTTTAGTGTTTATTAGGTACTGTTTGTATCCCACTTCTGAACAGTAAGCCCAAGAGGGTCTATAATCATTTCTATTCTTTTCACTGATGAATCAAAGTGCCTAAACTAGTACCTATCACATAGATGGCATTTGGTAAATGTACATTAATCAAATCAATGGATGAATTACTGAGTGAATGAAGGCCTGGCAACACATCTTGCATGACATTACTCACTAGCAGCTTGTAGTGAGGTGTTATGCAAACTGCTTGCACAATGAATTAGACACAGATAGTGAAACACTTCATAAAGGAGAATATCTTTGTTCTCATTAAGAATGCAGGGCCCATCTTCATTCCCATATACTTATGCTGGTTCCGTCAACACCTTATTTCCGTATGTCCCCTGAAAAATGACACGTTGCAATTTTCAAAGCCTTGCAGTCTTGCCATCTATCTGAAACAAAGTATTTGAGTAATCATGTTTTTCTGAAACTTATTTACATAGAACTTTTGATTCAGTTTTTAGTTATATTAAAATGTTGTGATGATTCCTCGAATATGAAATGGGGCTTCCCAGATGGCTCAGTGGTAAAGAATCTGCCTGCCAATGCAGGAGAAACAGGAGACGCAAGTTCGATCCCTGGGTTGGGAAGATCTCCTGGAGGAAGAAATAGCAAACCACTCCAGTATTCTTGTCTGGGAAAATCCCATGGACAGAGAAGCCTGTCCAGCTACAGTCCCCAGGGTCGCAAAGAGTCAGACATAACTGAGCATGCACACCAAAAATGAAATAGATCCATTCTTTCATTTCATGAATCATATGAAATCAGTTCTTCAATTACACATATCAATTTTGCCATGATCTTTTTTATATAAGAATATTTCATGGTTATGTAATAATGTAATGATCAAAGTAATATTTTCAGTCCTATACTATTAAAATGATAATTACTGAAGTAAAAGTTAATATATGTAAGAATTCAAATTTATTAAAAATACTGTGTAAAACAACTTAATAATGACCAACTACATAGTTTTAAGGTTTCTGCCCTAGAATTTTGGCACTTTTATGCCTTTCAGAAGTTGTTTCCTATATTTAGAACCTTAACTCTTGAAACAGTAGGCTTTTTATATATCTGATCAAATTGTTAACAGTTATTTTAGATCATCTTGGAATAAGGTATATCTTCAATTATTTATTTCTTAATAATAATAATAAATTATTATTATCTTTAATTATTTATTTAGTTCTGTGGCACTTTGCTGTAAAAATGTATTAATTCTAATTGGTGATGTAGATAAAAACCTTAAAAAAGTGGAAACCAGAATTTACAGTAAAGTAGAATAGATACCATTTGATTATGCATTGAATTTTGGTTAAATTGGAATAGCAAATATAGCAGAAAACTTTGATTCCAATTGCAGTTGTAATTGGATGTAATTCCAATGACAGATGTAATTCAGGGATATTACATATATACTGAATGGTAATAGAAATGTGGGTTTCTCATTTAAAGATGGCATTTATTCAAGCAGAAATAAGAGCTACCAAAGATAGTGGAAAGGCTGTGTATTTTGACCTTTGTCCTTTCCTTGATGACACTTGAAATCTTGGGTGTTTTGAGTTCTGAAAGATTAAAGGAGCCTTGAAATAATACCACTGGGAGATTGTGATCGCAAACAAGATGTAAGTTACAGTGAAATTCAAGATGTGTCTCATGCTGGGGATGGTGTATTTTATTGATTATTTCCTAAATGTGGTATTTGTAACACTTCCATGTTTTGAGTAAAGAACGTAAGCAAAGTAAACTAATCGGATAAACTATTTTAAATGTAACAGATGGATATTATTTTCACTCTCTTAGTAATAAAGAGTGTAAGTAGCATAGGAGGGATTCTCTTCCAAATATTATTATGTGCTATATTCCGTGAATATTTACAAACTACCTGTCAAGCACTGGAGCTTATAACTTTATCCAGTCACCAAGCAGTTACTGGACACCATGGTTCCCGATAATACGCTATTTGGTGAGGAGCAGCAGTGACATAAGATACGGTCCTTTCTCACAAGAAGCTTGAAAAAGAGCTGAAGAGGTGGAAAAGTAATTCTATCTTAATATACATTAAAACAATTTAATTTTTATTAACTGGCTTATTTAAATGTTATAATGGTCTAAAAGTTTTATGGGAGTAGAGAGGAGACACAGAGAGTCTGATATGAGCTTATTCTAAATTAAAACAATGAATATGTAAGAATTAGACAAAAAACTTGAGAAGCTTGCTACTGATAGCGGAGCATTAGAGATATATGTTGGGATAAGGCATAATTGCTTCAAAGTGTAGCTGTGGGGAACCAGAGAAGGATGAGGTTAGTCAAAACTAAGTGTCCAAGCACCTGCGATAAAATACTCAGTGATCTCAGTGCAAAGGAAGAAAATTATCACACAGGATTTTAGAAGGAATATCTGGCTTCTGGTGCCAGCAACCTAGGCAACTTGAGTGATTCTTATGTATTGTATATAGAATGACAATAGGTTGAAATTTCAAGACAGTTTTAAATATTTTATTTCTAAAGCCACTGGGTTTAAAGTGTCTCTTAAATGACAATTGTATGTTATATATGATTATTTGGTTCAAGAAAAAAGTCCAAGCTGTTTAAAAATTTTGTGTATAGATTTGATTTACTTTTTTAGAAAAAACATTGTACATAAGCCCAAAACTCCACATTTTACTTTGAAAAAGGGCAAAATAAATTTTTAATGTAAAGTTTAGAACGCTTTAAAGCAAAACTACCTTTCAAAGCTAGAGTGCAACACTTTTGTAGGAATAAAAAAAAAAAAAATCAGCCATGAAGAATACAGTGTAAAACATTTGGTGTACTCTCACTATGCATAATAGTTTCCTGAAATGCAAGTGAGGTCTAAGTTAATTAGTCAGTTACCACTGAAATAAAAAGAATTAATATATTTTGGAAAGTGACAGTAAACATATAAATATTATTAAATGATTAAAAAGATCTTTTACATTTTTTCACATTGAAAACACATTTGCAAACATGTTAATTGGAAATACAGAAAACTGATAGTTGTAGGGTCTCTATGATACTTCTCAAACATAAAGACACTGGGCATAAACTTCAGTAATTTCTTAGATGATAAAATTTTAACGTTGCAAAATAACAGGGTGGATCAAAGAAGTGACTTAATTAAATGCATCAAAATGGATTAAAACTGTCTTGGGTTGTCAGGTTAACTTCATGAAAGGCAAGGATAGTCCTAAAATCAAATGTATTAAGCTAGGAGCATCAGCTGTCATGCATGTCTTGGTGAAATTAGGTTGAGAAATGTTCTTAATGAAAAAGAATATCAATTTCCTAAATGTAAACTCCCTTGATTGAAATTATTTTAGGACAAACATTAAATAGTTCATTTAATGGCAAAGGAAACAAAACTCTTATATTCTTTCAAACATATTTGAATAAACTGTTACTCTTTGTTAAACTGCCATGTTCAATCACCATAAAATCACCTCTTCTAAAAATTCAAATGAAGTCAGTTTTTTTGATGAATTTGCTTTGAAAGATTGCTTTTCAGTCACAGAAATTTGGGCTATAGTAATTTTCCCATTCTAACTGCCAGTTCTGGTTTAGGTATTTTTGTGTAATAGTATCACTAAAGATAACTATGTCTTATCTGCAAAATAATATATATATGTATATATAGTAAAATCCAGGCTAATATTTATTACACAGTAGTGTTTTGAAACTACCAATATTATGAAACACCCTTAATTGTCACTTAAATATCAGTTGTATTGTCAGGCAACTAATTTCTTTCTGATAAATGATCATGAATAAACAAATAAGTTACTAAACAAAAGCTAGTCTTAATTGTTGAGAAACACGAAGGTGTAGTTCTCTCTCTGGCTGCATATCCACTTTGGTTGGTAGGTGGCTATGCTTTTTACTTTTTATTTCACCAGTCTTTAAGGATCCCTGGTCAGTCAGTTTCGGACAATGTAGACTATTACAGCAGAGGTGGACATGCACACTGGCCCTTATATCCTCAGAGCTTCCACTAACATTGTATCTTCATAATTAAGTCATAGTCCTGATTCTTATATCAAGGTGGTAAGGAAGTGTTATGTTCTCTCTGGGAAAATAATTTTGTAGTGTCAAACCGAAATCCAAAGTCCTTACCATAACTAGTCAAAGGCTTTAGTGTAGTTAATGAAGCAGAAGTAGATGTTTTTCCAGAATTCTCTTATTTTCTCTATGATCCAACAGATGTTGGCAATTTGATCTCTCATTCCTCTGCCTTTTCTAAGCCTAGACCGTACACCTGGAAGGTCTCGGTTCACATACTGCTGAAGCCTAGCTTGAAGGAGTTTGAGCATTACCTTACTAATGTGTGAAATGAGCACAATTGTATGGTGGTTTGAACATTCTTTGGCATTGCCCTTCTTTGGGATTGGAATGAAAACTGACCGTTTCCAGTCTTGTGACCACTGCTGAGTTTTCCAAATGCTGAATGCAGCATTTTAACAGCATCATCTTTCAGGATTTGAAGTAGCTCAGCTGGGATTCCATCACCTCCACTAGCTGTGTTCATAGTAATGTTTCCTAAGGCCCACTTAACTTCACACTCCAAGATGTCTGGCTCTCAGTGAGTGACCACACCATCATGGTTATCTGGGTCATTAAGATCTTTTTTGTATAGTCCTGTGTATTCTTGCCACCACTTCTTAATCTCTTCTGCTCCTGTTAGGTCCTTATCATTTCTGACCTTCATCATGCCCATCCTTGCATGAAATGTTCCCTTGGTATCTCCAGTTTTCTTGAAGAGATCTCTAGTCTTTCCCATTCAATTATTTTCCTCTGTTTCTTTGCATTGTTCATTTAATAAGGTCTTCTTTTCTCTTCTTGCTAATTTCTGGAACTCTGTTTTCAGTTGGGTGAATTTTTCCCATTCTTCTTTGCTTTTCACTTCTCTTCTTTCCTCTGGTATTTGTAAAGCCTCCTCATACAACCAGTTTGCCTTCTTTCATTTCTTTTTCTTTGGGATGATTTTGGTCACTGCCTCCTGTATGGTGTCATGAACCTCCATCCATAGTTCTTCAGGTACTCTGTCTACCATATCTTTTGAATCTATTCATCACCTCCACTGTATAATCATAAGAGATTTGGTTTAGGTCCTACCTGAGTGGCCTAGTAGTTTTCCCTACTTCCTTAAATTTAAGTCTGAGTATTGTGATTAGGAGTTCGTGATTGGAGACACAGTCAGCTCCAGGTCTTGTTTTTGCTGACTATATAGAGCTTCTCCATCTTTCGTACAAATAATGCAATCAATCTAATTTAGATGTTGACCATTTGGTGATGTCCATGTGTAGATGTCCATCGTATCGATCATTTTGTGATTAATAAAGTTCATTAAGAGAGGGGCATACCAGACCACCTTGCTTGTCTCCTGAGAAACCTGTGGCCGGGTCAAGCAGCAACAGTTAGAATAGGGCCTGGAACAACTGACTCATTAAGAATTAGGAGAGGAATATGACAAGGCTCTATCTTGTCACTCTGCCTATTTAATGTATATGTGAAGTACATTATGCAAAATGCCAGGCTGGAAGAATCACAAACTGGAATCAAGATTTCCAGGAAAATATCAACAACCTTACATATGCAGATGATACCACTCTAATGGCAGAATGCGAAGAGGAGCTGAAGAGCCTCTTGATGAAGATGAAAGTCGAGAGTGAAAAAGCTGGCCTGAAACTCAGCATTCAAGAAAACACTAGGATTATGGCATCCAGTTCCATCACTTCATGGCAAATAGAAGGGTAAAAAGTGGAAGTAATTTCAGGTTTTTGTCTTGGGCTCCAAAGTCACTGTGAATATTGATCACAGCCGTGAAGTTAAAAGATCTCGTTAAAACTGCTACAATTGATATGTTCCATATTCACGTAGATACAAGGAAAAGCATAAACATGATGAAAGAAATTCACAAACAAGCTTTAATAAAGCAAAAGAAATCTGAAATGAAGTATACACTGGATGAGATATAAGCAAACTGATCAGAGAAATACAAAATCTGAACAGCACCATATATTTACAAAACTTTGTGTTTATATTAACTCTTCCTGAAAAAGCATCACCAGTATGGTGTTATTAGTAAATTTCGTTAGACATTTCAGATGGAAGAATTGCCAGATTTACACCTCTTTTTCCTCTGTAAAATAAAAAAGGATAAATCACTGCTCAATTTGAGAAAATTCAACTTATATTCAGGATAAAAAAAATGATCAACAAACTTGAAGCAGTAGGGAGCATCCTCAAACTGGTAAAGGATAACTACTAAAAAATCTACAGCCAAAATCCTGCTAATGGTGAAAACGCTGTATAGCTTCTCCTTAACTGAAGAAACAAGACTGAGATACCTGTTTTCATCAGTTTTATTTAACATTGTACTAGACGACCTAGCCATTCCAATAAGGTAAGAAAAATAATTGTTAAAGGTTAAAAAAAAAAGAAATTAAAAATATCTCTTTGAAGATGTTATGATTGTTGACATAGAAAAATCTCAGGAAATATACAATATGGCTTGGAAACTGAATTATTGAATGTATCACATTAGCAGTACACAAGCATGGTATTAAAATTGAAACTATTAGTATATGTAACAAAAGATTGAAAAATTGATTGAAAAGATTGAAAAAGATCAAAAAATCAAAAGTTAAGAAAGGAAATAAATTAAGGTTAGTTTAATTTAATTTTAATTAATGTTTAACTTGAAAACAATTCCACTTATGGTAGCAAAAAGCACATAAGACTATATCTTAAAATTATTCACAAATGTTCTCCATTGAGAATAAAAATATTCCTGAGAGAAATTAAATAAATGGAAAGATGAGACATATTTTAGGTTAGAATAACAACAGTGCAATAATAGCAGTTTTCACCATATGGACTTCTGGATTAAATTACATTCCCAATGAAAATCCCAGTAGATCAGTAGATTTTATCTGTGAAAATTGATAGAATTATTTTTAAATTAATAAAAGAACTCAAAGGACCTATAAGAGTAAACAATACTTAAAAAGTATAATATTGAATAAGTTATCTTATTTCAAGAATTAGAATAAAGCTGTGTTAATCAAGATAGTTTAATGTTTAGAAAGAGAAATGCAGAGCTCAATGAAAAAGAATAGAGAGATACTGACCAGAAATATGGTCAATTGATATTTGTCAAAAGTGCCATGGCAATTCATTGGGAAAAGAAAAATATTTTCAACAAATGGCACAGAATAAACCAAATGTATCTAAAAACAATAAATATTATACTTTATCTCAAAAAGTGTATTTTGCTCTTCACCATGCATCTCTGAAAACACAAAAAAGCAAGTCACAGACTGGGACAAAATGTTTGTAAAACGTGTATCAGGCAAAGGCCCTGTAACCAAACTTCATGATGGATTCTTACTAGTTAATAACACAACTGAAAAAAAATTAAAATTGAGGGAAAGACATGAATCAAAATTTTTCAGAAAAATAAAGGCTAAATATAAGCATATAAATAAGAAGTAAGAAATAGAAGCCAATATACTTAGGAAAAATGATTCAGTCATCAAAATTAGAAAATGTTTGTGCTTCTATAGACACCTTCAAGAAAGTGAAAAGATATCCACAGAATGAAAGAATAGAATAGCAAAGTATACATCTGATAAGAGACTTGTTCCTAGCATGTATAATAGTCTCTTACAACACAATACCAAGGCAATTTATCCAGTTAAGAATGAGTAATGGATATGAATAGATTTTTCTCCAAAGAAGATATTAAATGGACACTTACTCTTCTTAATTGATTATTTCAGTCACTTCCAGGATTCTCAATTTCTGTCCTTCACTCCTTGAAGATTTTAGCACTTTGTTGATATATAGAAACAGATAAAATTTCTGGGGGAGAGAAAAATATGCTAGCTCCATATTTTTTGTGAATTTTATTTACTATAGCATTGCTCTCTATTCCAATGAACTTGTCTTGAATATTTTCACTTAGTATCTGTATTACACAGAAATTTATTGGCATAAATTTGCTGCTTCTATGGTGTCATGAAATCTGGAACCTCATACAACATGTACATGATTTAATTTAATATAGCTCCCTTAGTATGTGTTTTTACCACCACAGTTCATTTTGTAGCCCTCTCTATTGATTATTGAGAGTTAAAGTACATTCTTCTTGATTTATTACAGTCATTCTACGGACAATTTTTTTTTGACCAGTGTGCATAAGAACATATTATGTGAAACTGTTTATATGCTAAATGTTTTGGTAGAGCTAAACTTATCAAGGATTGTAAAATGCACTTATTATAATTATCTGGTCTGGTAATTAAATACTTAAACATATCTGTGATAATGACAGTGAATTTCTGAACAAAGTTGACTCAATCAACTGGTATCTTTTTCTGTGTGTGGAAGACAGTTTATAAGTTATAAATGAGGAATGAAAGAGTCTATCTATCAAGGATGACATTATAATTACATCAAATATATTATTAGAAAGTCAAAATTAATTCCTCCGCATATGGTCTATTTTCTTCTTAGTTTCATCTGTCAGCTTGGCAACTGTGAAAAGGTTTTATGATTTTCTAGCATTATCTTCTATTAAGAAGAGACTTGAATATTTAAGTTTTTCCAATAATAAACTTAGAAAATACTTCCTGAGCAAAAAGTGGGAAAAGGCAGAAAATTTGAGGAAAATGACTTGAAGTTTATTTTAATTATTTGACTTAATGGGGAAGTCAAACTTTCAGCTAGCCTTAACCCATAATAGGAAGAATCCATTATCAAATCTGTTTGCACTCACATATTGCTGTTCAAAGTTTTAGGTGAAAAATATAACTTGCCAGGAAAAAAGTGCTTAAATTTCTCATGTATTCACTTCTAGATTTTTGAGTTCTTCAGGAGCAGTGCTTCTGACGTGGTAATTTCATTCCTCTGGCATGTGTAAGTGTTTAATTGGGCTAAAGATTCTCAAGCATAAAACTTGGTTAGATAACAGTGAGGTGAATCATATGTACTAAATATATGTAGCTCTCTTCCTCATGGAAACATGTTCCAAATAAGCTCAATAGAAAAATTATGTAACAGTGATTGAAATGATATATGCAGTTAGCTACTGAAATGCCAAAATTAACTTTTCGCTCTGCGGAACTGTGATCATCAACTAATCGAGAAAGTTATGTTATTTTCCAGATTGACCAACAGATCAATGGAACACAAGAATGATGAAATAGAACTATAAATAGCTGGAACTTAACTTTTTTCAAAGATGCAAAAGCAATTCAGTGGGGAAATATAATCTTTTTAAGAAATGGGTTTAACCATCACAATACTGTAATGTAATTATCCACCAATTAAAATTAATTAATTAATTAAAAAAGAAATGTGTTTATCCCGCTGGATTTCCATATACAAAAAAATAATAATTTTGATCTATATTTTTTACCATGTACAAAATTGCTTAATTCACTCAGATGTATTAGGGATATACATGTAAGACCTAGTATCAGAAAACTTCTAAAAGAAAATGACTGGGCACGTTCAGGATGGAAAACATCAGAGAAAATGTTCGTGACCTCACTTAGGCAAAGATGCCTTAAATAGAACACTGAAAGCACACATCATTAAAGAAAATAATTGGAACTTTATAAAAATTGAGAAGTTTTGCTCCTTAAAAGGCACTGTTAAGGTGAAAGGATAAATTACAAACTGGGATAAATATATGAAAGTTGTGTATTGGATAAAGGACTTAAAATATTTTAATAACACTTTACATTTCACAGCAAGAAATTGAACACTTAATAAATAATGAGCAAAATATTTCATGTGGAAAGCCCTCAAATCATATACAATGGAAAATGAATAAAGTAAATCATGGAAAGATAAATACATGTTATGCCTTTTAGATTGAACTCTAGATAATGCAAAATAATCTATGCTGTCAGAAAGTAGTTCAGTGGTTTCCAGAACAAGAAGAGGTCAAGAGGGAGGGATTACAGAGGAATATGAGGCAACTTCTGGGAGTGGTAGGTTTGTTCAAAGTCTTGTTTGCACTGATGGTTTTATGGAAAGTATACACACATATAATATTTATACTGAATCAGCAAATTGAATATTTTAAATAGGAGCAATTTTCTACCCTTCTGTATATCTCTTATATCTCAATAAAGATGATGAAAAGAAAAAAACTAAAAAAATAGTTTAACATTTTTAAGAAACACTCAAAACTAGAATTATAGTTGTTAATAAGTTAATATAAAAATATGTGGTATGTTTAACCATTCATTGATTGACATATGTGCTTTTCAGCTTGCAGCTATTACCAGCAAAGCAGTCGTGAATATTAGTATACACGTTTTATATGTTCATAATTTTTTATTTCTCTAAGATAAATGCACAAGTGTACAGTTGCTGTACCATATGGTAATCCCATGTTTAGCTTTATGGGAAATTCTTGAAGTCTTCACCAGACTGTAACATTTTACATTCCTACCAGCAATATGTATCCTTACTGGTGTTTGATGTTACCATTAAATTTTGTTAGCCATTCTGGTAGGTGTGTAATGATGTCTCATTACAATTTTAATTTGTGTTTCCTTATAATGGCTAATGACATTAATCCTCATGTGCTTTTTGTTTGTTATTTGTACATCCCCTTTGCTGAAATACCTTTCATGTCTTTTGTTAAATTTCCAATTAGATTGTTCCGCTTTTCCTGTTGAGTTTTGACAGATACTGAGGGATGAAGGAGATGGGTATAGTTAATGAAGGAGCAGCATGAAGGATTCCTGCGGTAATTCTGTATCTTGACTGTAATGGTGGTCTCCTAAATCTACACTTGTGATAAAATTACGTGGAACTAAGTAGACATACAGGCTTCCCTGCTGGCCCGGTAGTAAAGAATCTGCCTGCCAATGCAGGAGACGTGGGTTTGATCCCTGTGTCAGGAAGACCCCCTGGAGGAGGACATGCCAACCCACTCCAATATTCTTGCCTGGAGAATCCAATGGACAAAGGAGCCTGGTGGGCTACCATCCATGAGATCACAAAGAAATGGACACGGCTGAGCAACTAACACTTGCAAGGAGTTATATGTATATTTGTCTGTGTTTATATTGACAGAGAATCTGAGGAAGAACAAAGTTACCTTAGGTGCTGTGTGAGTAGGGAATAAAAATAGATTGTAACTTATATTTGTGTATATACATTTTTCATGCCAATACACACACATATACTTTATTATATATAATATTTATTATAATAGAGCCTCATGTTTATTGCTATTTTAACAAAATAAAAAATATTAAAGAAGCAATATTAAATTGTAATGAACAAAATGATCATAAAATGCTAAATGTCTATGTAATATGAAAAATATAACTATTACATAAAGAAAAAAATTTTTAATGAATATGATCAAATCTAAGAGAATACTTGCACATGTGGAGCAAACTCTACATTCTAGGTTAAGAAGTGTTAACTGTATTTTACATGTGATATTTCTTTTCTTTCTGGCTGTGCTGAGTCTTACTTGTAGCATTACGATCTTTGTTGCTGCATGTGGGATCTTCAGTAGAGGTATGTGGGCTCTTAGTTGAGGCATGTAGGTCTAGTTCCCTGACCAGAGATGGGACCTCAGCCCCCTGCATTGGGAGGGTGAAGTCTTAACTGTTGAACGCCCAGATAAGCCCCTATATATAATGTTTCTATAAGACATTCTTTTATGAAACTGCTAAATTTGGAACATAAGAGAAATGTAATATAATTCCTCTGAGAATAGCCAAGATTAATTTTATGTTATGTTTTTATTTTTAAAAAGTATAAAGAAAGATTTTTTCTACTACATTGTGAAAACTGTTGTGAAGATACAATAATTAAAAAATGGCTCGATAAAGGACAGAAATGGTATGGACCTAACAGAAGCAGAAGATATTAAGAAGAGGTGGCAAGAATACAAAGAAGAACTGTACAAAAAAGATCTTCACAACTCATATAATCATGATGGTGTGATCACTCACACTCAGCTAGAGCCAGACATCCTGGAAGGTGAAGTCAACTGGGTCTTAGAAAGCATCACTACAAACTAAGCTAGTGGAGGTGATGGAATTCCAGTTGAGCTATTTCAAATCCTAAAAGATGATGCTGTGAAAGTGCTGCAATCAATATGCCAGCAAATTTGGAAAACTCAGCAATGGCCACAGGACTGGAAAAGGTCAGTTTACATTCCTATCATAAAGAAAGGCAATGCCAAAGAATGCTCAAACTACCACACAATTGTACTCATTTCACACACTAGTAAAGTAATGCTCAAAATTCTCCACACCAGGCTTCAGCAATACATGAACTGTGAACTTCCAGACGTTCAAACTGGTTTAAGGAAAGGCAGAGGAACCAGAGATCAAATTGCCAACATCCGCTGGATTTTCGAAAAAGCAAGAGAGTTCCAGAAAAAAATCTACTTCTGCTTTATTGACTATGCCAAAGCCTTTGACTATGTGGATCACAATAAACTGTGAAAAATTCTTAAAGTTATGGGAATACCAGACCACCTGACCTGTCTCTTGAGAAACCTATATGCAGGTCAGGAAAAACAGTTAGAACTGGACATGGAACAACAGATTGGTTCCAAATAGTAAAAGGAGTACGTCAAGGCTATATATTGTCACCCTGCTTATTTAACTTATATGCAGAGTACATCATGAGAAATGCTAGCCTGGAAGAAGCACAGCTGGAATCAAGATTGCCAGCAGAAATTCCAATAACCTCAGATATGCAGACGACACCACCCTTATGGCAGAAAGTGAAGAGGAACTAAAAAGCCTCTTGATGAAAGTGAAAAAGGAGAGTGAAAAAGTTGGCTTAAGGCTCAACATTAAGAAAACTAAGATCCTGGCACCTGGTCCCATCATTTCATGGGAAACAGATGGGGAAACAGTGGAAAAAGTGTCAGGCTTTATTTTTGGGGGCTCCAAAATCACTGCAGATGGTGACTGCAGCCATGAAATCAAGAGACGCCTACTCCTTGGAAGGAGAGTTAAGGCCAAGCTGGATAGTATATTGAAAAGCAGAGACATTACTTTGCCGACAAAGGTCCATCTAGTCAAGGCTGTGGTTTTTCCAGTAGTCATGTATGGATGTGAGAGTTGGATAGTCAAAAAGGCTGAGCGCCAAAGAATTGATGGTTTTGAACTGTGATGTTGGAGAAGACTCTTGAGAGACCCTTGGACTGCAAGGAGACCCAACAAGTCCATCCTAAAGGAGATCATTCCTCGGTGTTCATTGGAAGAACTGATGTTGAAGCTGAAACTCCAATACTTTGGCTGCCTCATATGAAGAACTGACTCATTGGAAAAGACCCTGATGCTGGAAAGGATTGGGGGCAGGAGGAGAAGGGGATGACAGAGGATGAGATGGCTGGATGGCATCACCGACTCGATGGACATGGGTTTGGTTGGACTCCGGGAGTTGGTGATGGACAGGGAGGCCTGGCGTTCTTGGGGTCGCAAAGAGTCGGGCACGACTGAACTGAACTGAACTGAACTAACACTGGTTTAGTGTTGCAGGCAAACAACTTATGTACTTCAGAATGTTATGTATAGAAGCAGTTCTACCATGAAAATGTGTGTGTGTGTGTGAGAGAGAGTAAATGATGCAGTATAAATTTAGTACTAAAAATGAATTTGGGCAAATATTTAAAACAGGGTATGAAAAATGCAGATCTACAAAGATACTGTATGAGAAAGTTAAGAACACCTATTATTCCCCAGAAAAGTTTATTTGTAATTTATTTATATCTTAAATTAACTTTTAAAATATTTACCCATGTAGAGGGAGTTTTTTATTTCGAACTTTCCTAGGAGAACCTCTATGTCTTATTTGCATGTCTAGCACATAGAAGATCATAAGTTGTTATTTATGGAGTGAATTTGTGAAGGAAATAACCCCGTTAACATCATATGACAATCCTTTATTTTCTCTAATAAGTAGTGTGATCTATTAGCACCTTTCTTCAAGACATAATTTTATGGGAAAAACAGTAAACTCAATGATATGTTAATGATTCTTTAAGAAATTAAGCTTCACAAACTCCACATTAAAGTCATAAAAACTAAATGCTTTGGTTATCGCATGAGAATGATTCTTATTTGTAGCCAGGAATAAAATAGCTCTTCCAAGAAAATATAAATGGCCTCATGGTAAATTGGTTCCAAGCTTCCAGTAACGACCCTCCGCTTTCTCCCTTCCTCCAGACACACAGGAGCATTTCTCACCCTCACTTCAGGCATCTAAAAGTCCAAGTACTTTCTTTCATTGTGTTCTGTATCAAAAGGAGTACAACTCACAATATCAGTTCGTTGAACTCAGTTTTACCAAGTGAAGTGAACCTTGCATTTATGTAGCTAAAGATTTTAATCAGTGACTGTGAAACTAACAACTTATCTCTTGTTAAATTACTCTCTTCATTTATTGTTATTTTTTCTTTACTTTATCATGTTGGTTTTGCCATACATTGACATGAATCCGCCATGGGTATGCCTGTGTTGCCCTTCCAGAACCCCCCTCCCACCTCCCTCCTGATTCCATCCCTCTGGGTCACCCCGGTGCACCAGCCCTGAGCACCCTGTATCAGGCATCAAACCTGGGCTGGCGATTGATTTCACATATGGTAATTAACATCTTTCAATGCCATTCTCCCATATCATCCCACCCTTGCCCTCTCCCATAGAGCCCAAAAGACTGTTCTATACATCTGCGTCTCTTTTGCTGTCTCGCATACAGGGTTATTGTTACCATCTTTCTAAATTCCATATATATGCATTAGTATACTGTATTGTTTTTCCTTCTGGCTTACTTCACTCTGTATAATAGGCTCCAGTTTCGTCCACCTCAAGAACTGATTCAAATGTATTCTTTTTAATGGCTGAGTAATATTCCATTGTGTATATGTACCACAGCTTTCTTATCCATTCATCTGTTGATGGGCATCTAGGTTGCTTCCATGTCCTAGCTATTGTAAACAGTGTGGCGATGAACATTGGGGTACACGTGTCTCTTTCAATTATGGTTTCCTCAGTGTGTATGCCCAGCAGTGGGATTGCTGGCTCATATGGCACATGATTATCTCAACAGATGCAGAGAAAGCCCTTGTTAAATTACTTTCGAACAGGAGCAGGTGGGTAAAGAGTTGGCAAGATCTCAGCCACATCTGATGTTACCATTCATACCTACACATTTCTGGAGACATTTTTTCCTAATCTCAGGAGAAACTAAAAAAATGGCCTTGACAATATCTGGGAAGAATTGAGGATTAAAGGAACAGCCTCTGGTCACAGCTTCCTCAGGAGCATTTTAACAAAGACAACAGCAAAAGACCTGTCTGGAACCCTTCGCATTGAATGACCATAAGATTCCCACAACCATCCTATGAGAATGAGGATGATTTTCTTATTTTCAAATAAGGAAACTGAAGTTCAGAGAGTGTGATCTGGTCAACATCAAACAAGTGCACAGGTGTTTACTTGTCTCAGCCTGGGGACTGGATCCTCCCTACTTGGCACAGATAATCAGTACGAATCCAGCCCCCAGATCAAGAGGGAATCTTCCATCCACTCCTCAGGATAATTCAGTCCACCCAGATTCCCTTTCCTAACACTCACAGGTACATGGTTTGTTCTTGAGATAACATCTTAAATCATTTTTACTCAGACTGATATATATATCACCCTGCCATAAATCCTTTCTTTTAAAATTCTCAAATGTATCATGAGGCTTTTCTATCATTTGAAGAGATTCTCTTAACTAATAGATAGATAGTCCCATTACTTAAATTGTGGTTCGGGAATTAACCTTAGATTTACATGGGTTGCATATACATAAGTAAACTTTAAATCATGTTACTTACATCCTTGTTTACTAATCATTTATGGTCCAACAGCTATGCCATTAATTTAAATACTGAGCATATTTTGCATGTGGATAAAGTATATGTGAATTCTATCCCCTACCTCAATGTATATATTAAATATATATGTAAAATCTATATAATGAATGCATATGTGATACATATGCATATAATAAATTTTGAGTATATATGTCACTATACTGCACCTAAATATACACCTACAAACTGGTTTGCATCTAAATAGCCATTCTTTTTTAATTGAACTTTCCATTGTTTATTTCAGTAAATATTTACTGAATATATAATTTGCATTCAAGTAGAAATAACTTATTGCTTGCTTTCACTGAAAATAATATCTCAATCCTTTATGCGTGTGTCTGTGGCCGGCTGGGGCCTCACTGCTCTGAGGGCTGCTTTCTAGTTGTGGCGTGCGGGCTCGTGGCGGTGGCTTCTCGAGTGGCAGAGCACGCTCCGAGGCTCACGGGCTTCAGGAGCTGCAGCCTGTGAGCCCACTCCTGGGCTCCAGAGCACTGGCTCAGAACTTGGGGTCCACGGGCTCAGCTGCTCTGTGGCATGTGGGATCTTGGATCAGGGATCAAACCCATGTCTCTGCATAGACAGGTGGATTCTTTACCACTGAGCCATCAGGGAAGCCCTGAATATAATATTCTTCATCAAGTTATACAGCTTAAAAAGGTTCATCATCAGTTAGATATCTCATACACTGAACAATCACTGGAGGAGAAGAACCAGTGAGTTTGCCTGTATATTTCAGAACATTGCCAATTATTCAGAAATTTCACCAGCTTAATTACTTCTTTAACTAACAAAAATTAATGTATTTATAGTCATGCCTCTATTAATTTAAAAATCTGATTATGTCATCCTTATAGCCAGGAAAAGATGTACATTTCACTGAAGTTACAATAGTAAATTAACAATTTATTTTCTATGTACATTCACTGGAATTTTGTGATAGAAATTTAATTGTGGACTAAATCTTAGCTTAATCTTCATCCAGAAATACTTAGTGAAATCCTAGGAAAGCACTAGGTTTTAGCCTGGAAGTTAATAATTACCAGATGTAAGACAAACTAATTACATTTATATCTGGATTAGTAATCAAAAGTCTTGGCCAGATGTGGCTGTTTCTTTAAACACCATTTTTATTTCAATTGTTCTTTTCCCAAATGCTTACCTGAGTAGAGTGAAACATTTTTTAATTATATATTTATAATATAATGCTTTAACTTATCTGTTATATTGACTTACCTATAATTTAGATAACAGTAGAATGAAGATAACTGTCAGCCTCAGAGAAATATGGGCCCCTGCAGGCGTTTCTCTCCTTCAACCTGTGCACTTCATAGTACAGGATCTAATACATCATTCTGGTATCAGAAAGCATGACATATAGTCATCCATTTTGTTTCCTTCTGTTGCCATAGTTAATCAAAATAGATGATCTAGAACTCATTTTGCTGGGCCTATGTCTATCAGTATTTTCAGTTAAGAATTTTGTCCAAGGTAACACAGAACTTAAAGAAAAATAAATATATTTTAACGTTTGCAAATTCCTATATTACAAAATTTTGTTTCCAGTAATGTTATTTTGCTTTTATCATACATTTTAATAAGCTTGGTAATAAAACTTATTCAAACTATGAGAAATTATTTTTTATTTAAATGTAGCCTCAGAATTAGTTTCATCATTTCACTACTTGGCGAAAATGCTAATATTAGTTTTTTTTATTGGAGTATAGCTGCTTTACAATATTGGATTCATTTCTGATGTATGTCAAAGTGAATCAGCAACATGTATAGGTCAGAAAGATAAAAACAGACATTGTATATTAATGCATATATATGGAATCTAGAAAATGGTACATATGAACTTATCTGCAAAGATAATAATTTTATAACAGATTTATTGAGGTTGAATTCACCTGCACTGTATAGTAGTACATAGACCTGAATTCAGTATCATGATTCAGGACATGGGTGCTATTTAACATTATTCCACTTGGGCTGCACACAAATTCATGAGAAAAATATTGTGTGTGTGTTCAGTTGCTAAGTTGTGTCTGACTCTTTGTGACCCCAAGGACTGCAGCACACCAGGCTTCCCTGTCATTCACTATGTCCCGGAATGGTGAAGTTTAGTTTGCTCAAATT
Source organism: Antilocapra americana (assembly GCA_007570785.1). Taxonomy (NCBI): domain Eukaryota; kingdom Metazoa; phylum Chordata; class Mammalia; order Artiodactyla; family Antilocapridae; genus Antilocapra; species Antilocapra americana. The sequence continues at coordinate 9,059,583 of ML660765.1, read as the reverse complement.
CATGTCCATTGAGTCGGTGATGCCGTCCAAACATCACATCCTCCGTCGTCCCCTTCTCCTCCTGCCATCAACCTTTCCCAGCATCAGGATCTTTCCCAATGAATCAGTTCTTTGCATCAGGTGGCCAAAGACTGGAGCTTCAGCTTCAGCATCAGTCCTTCCAATGAATATTCAGGACTCATTTCCTTTAGGATTGACTGGCTTGATCTCCCTGCAGTCCAAGAGACTCTCAAGGGTCTTCTCCAGCACCACAGTTCAAAGGCATCAATTGTTTAGCGTTCAGCCTTCTTTCCAAACCAACTCTCACTTCTGTATATGACTATGGGATGGAGTAGGCAAGACTAGACAGCAGGGAGAATTCATAAAAGGAGATGATGGAACTTTGGGGAGTGATGAACATATGTATTATCTTGACTGAGGTGAGATATTGCCAAACCAGTCCATTGGCCTGGTGTGCACCAAGCCAAATGCTGAGACAGAGAGGGTTGCAGCAGAGAAAAGATTTATTCACGAGGCAGCAGTGAGGAGATGGGAGAACAAATCTCAAATCTGCCTCCCTGAAGGTGAGAGGGTTGGGGTATTTTGGGAATAAAGAAGCATGGGGAACTCTATTCAATAATCTATAATGACCTATGTAGGAATAGAATCTAAAGTAGAGTGGAGATATGTGTGTGTGTGTGTGTGTGTGTGTGTGTGTGTGTATGTGTGTGTGTGTGTATCACTGATGCACTCTGCTGTGCAGCAGAAACTAACACAACTTTGAAATCAACTATGTGTGTGTGTGTGTTAACCTCTCAGTCATGTCTGACTCATTGTGACCCATGGACCATAACTCGCCAGGCTCCTCTGTCCATGGAATTCTCTAGGCAAGAATGCAGGAGTGGGTAGCTAGCTATTCCCTTTCCCAGCGGATCTTCTCAACCCAGGGATTGAACCCAGGCTGCCTGCATTGAAGGCATATTCTTTACCATCTGAGCCACCAGGGAAACCCTATAATCAACTATACTCCAGTAAAAAAAAAATAATAACAATAATAATTAAAAGGAAAAGATGCAGGACCATCTGAGGTGTCTGTGGGGGAAAGATAATTGGAAATAAGAGGGGGAGGTAATTATTGTTCTGTGCAGGTGCAACTAAGTTACACGTTAGCGTGTTCTGAGGGTGGGTTTTGGGCCCTTTGAAGTCAAAATATTGCCAAGTGGACACTCCCAGCTGCCTTGCATGAAGGTTGTTGTTCTTAACTAGACTTAACTAGCTGGAACTCAAACTCCATACAGCTGACTCCAAGTTCCTATTAAAAAAAACTTGAGCGAATAGGTGCTAACAGGTGGCATTGAACAGCTACAGGTACAACCTAAATGGAGGCTCTTGTCCTGGGGAAGCTGTTGGTTGGAAAACAAGGTGTACATAGTATGCCAGGGGTGAAAGTATATATTTGACTCTCTCTGGTTTGTTCTAAGCTAGAAGAAAAGACAAAAATTAGGAAAGTTGTTATTAACCAAGTTCTGCTCTCTGGGGCTGATTGCTACAGTAATTATTTGCCTTGCTGTAGAGAGACAGTGGGAAACAAAAAAAGGGAGAGAAAATAGTGTGACAACCAAATAGCTCATTTATATTTTTCTATTTTATTTCAAAACTTAGTTCATCATAACACAACATAATCTTACTGAAATATTCTGTCTTAAATTAGAAAACTCATTAAAGTGACATATATTCTAATATTCTTCTGGATGACCTTTTAACTTCAGCCCTTTTAACTTCTAACCTCAGAATGGCATTTGAATTTCTTAACAATGGTTCTGAACATATCAATTTGCCCTTTTTTTTTTGTTAAACACACTATGCTTTTAAAATTCTATTTGCTTTTCATTTCATTCCTATGGGATGCTGAAAGATGTTTCAGGAGGTTAATGCCCGTTTTATGGAACTTTTACAGAAATGTATGGTGTTTAAATTTAAATAAGATTTTAAAAAATAGGCTGTGTAGAAGAAAACTGGACTTTTGAGACAAAGATTAGAGGCAGTAGAGGTGAAAGTTTGATAAAAGCAATAGTCCCAGGGTTTCTGTATTATGCAGTCGGGGAGGGTTTGGGAGGGTTATAGGGGAGAGTCTGATATTCAGTGAGTATTTCAAAGAATTTCTCTGCTTTCAAGGTCACCATTAACATGCAGATAAGTAATACATATATGTAGAATTTAAGCAATAAAATGAGATAAGGCAAACCTCAGTGGTTCTAGGGAGCCAAATCTTTGTTAAAAAGACATTTTAAAAATTTCTGTACATCTGAAGGGGAAAAAAAAAACCCCTAAGTGAATAATAGTGAAAGTCACACTCACCTAAAATATAAGTAACAGTTCTTATTTTCAAATATTTATGAATTTTGACATATGAACTTTTCTTCAGACAATGATTTTAAAAATGTAATTTACTCTTCAATTATTTATTAAATAAATGAATGGGGTATTAAAATGACATATCCCAAATTAGCATAAATCTTTAATTTTGATTGAAAAATAAATACTAATCAAATAGAACAACAAAAAGCTATTTTTAATAAATATTTTTTGATTTCACATTGGAAGAAAAAGATCTTCCTAAAGGGGGTGCTTTCTGGAAATCTCTGGATTTTCAATGACAAAAAGTTCACTAGCTGCAAGGGAAACTAGAGCAATAAAGAAGAGCAGTGGCTTTAAAATCAGACACACCTGTGTTCAGATTCCAGCTCTGTGTGCTCATGAAAATGTCCTTTAAAACAGTGTTCATTTTATTCATGCTTAAAAGATGATAATAATAGCAATCCTATCATTGCAATAGGGGCATTTATAAAAGGCATACTCGGTGTTAGGCTTTTTAAGTAATTCATATGGTTATCACATTTTATTCATAAGCAGTCTTATGAGTTATGTGCTATTACCATCATTCCAATTTTTTGAATGAAAATATGGAGTCTCAGAAAGGTTAAGTGATAGACCCAAGAGCCGCACAGCTGGTAAGTACAGGACACAGACTGTGAGCTCAGGCAGTCTGCCTCCCTCATCAGCGCTTGTGCTTTGATGAGAGTCACATGACACAGCGCGTGTGTGTCATACCCTCCATAATTCACCAAACATGCACTTAGGAAAAGTAATATTGTCGGTTATTATGGAAATAAAATCTTAGACAGTAGATGAGCCCCTCTAGGGTATATAATGAACTCTACCACTTTTGATTAATCATTTTTTAGAGAATTGGTGCAAATATAATGATAGCAAAGTAAGATTGAATTTTGGATTTGATACTATTGATTGAATTATATATGCATACACACAGACACGCTTTGTGATAAAATTGTTAAGCTTAAAATAATTAAAATGTTATCTTTAAATTAGAAAATGTTATGTATTTTCTAATTTAATTGTTATAGACTAACTGTCTAGAAATAACACAACCCAACTAACATTCAGAAAGCCAAGTACTATTTGGTCTGGCTGAACCTACAGGTTCAAAGTTCAAAGGATAATTACCAAGTATGTTCTTTGCATTGAATCAGTATAGTTGCTACTGTAATTTAAGGAACTGTTAGTAAACGCATACACTGAAAAAGGCAATAAGGATTTACAGGTAAACCACATTTCTCCATGTGAGCTGTTTTCATCTTTTCTTCATTTTCTGTTTGGGAAATATTTAGGTAAATTTTATTAGGATTAAATCATGTTGAAAACGCATGAACGCTGTTAATTCTCCATGGAAACCCACCCTCCTCTATGGGGGTTACATAATAACAAGGGGGCTGACTTTGTGACTACAGATGCTAGCTGTAGCTGAATAACTTTTTAACAAAGCTTTGTAGTTTTAACTGCCAATTCAGTAATGGGTTTTTGAAATCATAGCCCATCAGATTAGAATGTGACTCAACCAGAGACCTGTAAATAAAGCTGTATTGGGGCAAAGACACATTTTAAAGTAACTGAAAATCCAATCAGTAATGTTGAACTCCTAATGGCCCCTGTTTCTTATATGTCGTGTGTGGTGCTGATGAAGAAAGAGTTTTATAAAGTTCTGTATAAGGACTAGAAATTCCACAAACAGTTCAAATGACAGAGTAATGGCTTGATCTTCCCTCCAACCCCTCCTCTGAGCATCTCTGCTAAGACCAGATGAAAGAGCATCTGAAGTAAAATGAGGGAGTGGACATAGACACACAGTTGACAACTTATTTCCTGGTTAAGAAGAAACATAGATTTTGTCAACTATAACCCAATTAATCTGAGAAACAGAAGAAAAATAGTGCTCAATGACTGAGAAGAGTCATTTTTCCTTGTTCACTCTTTTGCATGAATATAGCAAAGTAAATAGATAAATAATAGAGGGTTAATGTGCACATATATAGAACAGAATTGCTTGCTGAAAGAGCAAGTAACCTTTGCTTTTAGTGGCTCAAAAACAATAAAATACAGAGGATGACTGCGAACCCTGGTCATAGGGAAGCTCTCACTTTAAGAAAAAATTAATGATGCAGTATAGAGTCAGATAATCCTATGCAATAATGAAAAAAATAAATCAACTCTATTTAGAAAAAGACGGCATTACTTTGATAACAATAAGAAGCTGAAGCACAAAAGCAGGGAGTCCGTCAATTTAAAAGGGGAAAAAATTGGTCCAAGGCTTTTGGTTTTGTCTTTGGTCTTATTGTAATTTTTAATCTGCTATAGTTGGATGTGGAATCCTGTCTCGTCTCCACCTTTGACTAAACAGCAAGTGTGTTTTGACACGTTCTGAGGACAGACTGGAGTGGCCTGTAGCGTGACAGCTACAGAAGCGTCTCTGTGGAGGCGGACCCAGCTCACATGGCCCTGCTCAGCAGCAGAGAGCTGCCCAGGCACCGGAGCCAGGGTTTGGAATTACTTCTGACTTTCGCTGTGGTTACCATTACAATTATAGCTGTTAATCATGGCTAATTGAGAGGACAGCGAAAAATCTGTCACTTGTAGAGGGACAGGCATGTTTCGAATGCCAGTAAACAAACCCTCAAAAAGCCTGGCTTAAAGAGAGCAGAAGGGAGGAAGGAGGTGGCTTGAGCCGTGGTCCCAGGGATATTAAACTATCCTGAGGGTTTTGAATTAGACTGGAATGGCTAGGTTGGAATAAGATTGAAAGGGAGAGACGGGCTGTTTGCCTCATGAAGGTATTAGAACCTCCTGGCAGATGCCAGAACAAATTTTAGTCTAGATGTTTCCAGAATTCTGTTGCCAGAGCCCCAGGGACCTCCCCACAGAATTAGTCTTTGGATCCAATATCTGCTGTCAGCTCTCCCAGAAACCATACCAGATCTTAGGACTCATCTCTTTTATGTTGGCCCTCTGCCCAGGCCAGATACTGACTTGTATTATATTTCCAACACTGACCCACAACCTTCAGTCAGTAGAAGCATGAAAGGGCTCAAGCAGAAGCAAACCTAGAGGTTCTAAATAACAAGGATTTTATTTTTAATACTAAGAAAGTGAACTGTGGTGTTGGAAAAGACTCTTGAGAGTCCCTTGGACTGCAAGGAGATCCAACCAGTCCATCCTAAAGGAGATCAGTTCTGAGTGTTCACTGGAAGGACTAATACTGAAGCTGAAACACCAACATTCTGGCCACCTGATGTGAAGAACTGACTCATTGAAAAAGACCCTTATGCTGGGAAAGATTAAAGGCGGGAGGAGAAGGGGACAACAGAGGATGAGATGGTCGGATGGCATCACTAACTCAATGGACTTGAGTTTGAGTAAACATTGGGAGTTGGTGATGGACAGGGTGGCCTGGTGTGCAGCGGGCCATGAGGCCACAAAGAATTGGATACCACTGAGCTGGACAGATTTGAAGAAATTAGAATAGATGATGCTGCCACAGGAATCTTGCATTTTACCCTAATTTAAAGCAGTTAATATTTTCCAGAGATTTTCCCATCTCCGTTATGTAATATTTATAGCAACAGTGTAAGCTGTGTATTGTGAAGAGGCTCATTTTGCAAATGGGAAGAAACGTTACTGAATCTTTCAGGTGACCACAGAAAGTGAGCGACCTAGCAGTGACCCAGACTCTGTGCCTGAGTCCATATGCACGCTCTTTCCACAGAAATGTTGTCGTTTGGTTGTGACATACAAATAGAAATCTGAACAAATGCTTCAGAACAAAAGAACCAGGCTAGACACGGGAAAATAAAGAGACAAAATAATTTAAAATACCAAAGAGAACATTTTAATGTTGATTTTACAATGGCTCTTTGTACGTTCCCAGTCCTTGGTTGGCTCAGATGGTAAAGAATCCACCTGCAATGCAGGAGACCTAGGTTTGATCCTGGGTCAGGAAGATCCCCTGGAGAAGGAAATGGCAACCCACTTCAATATTCTTGCCTGGAGAATCCCATGGACAGAGGAACCTGGCCGGCTGTAGCCCATGGGGTTGCAAAGAGTCAGACACGACTGAGAGACTACATTTTCACTTTCACTTCCTTTCAGTCCTTGGTTACAATAGTGCCTTCCCATCACACCCCCAGCATCCTCCCTGGTAGGACCCTATGACCTTAGGCGTTCACTTTCTTCCCTGTCTTACTTGCCCCAAGTCCTCCCAGCAGTGGATCCCAAATCATTTCTACCTGGTATCACAGTACCTCTTCAAGCCAGTCTTCTTCCAGCTTCTGATACAATTTCTACCCCAAACTGGCATGCATCTAGACCTATATACAGACATAGAACCTGGGTGCTTAACCTTGATATTTGGGCATTGGGGACAGCAGTAGCCTCCTTCACTTCCCCCTGGCATTTCACCATTCAGTTCAGTTCAATCACTCAGTCGTGTCTGACTCTTTGCGAACCCATGAACCGCAGCACGCCAGGCTTCCCTGTCCATCACCAACTGCCGGAGTCCACCGAAACTCATGTCCGTTGAGTCAGTGACGCCATCCAACCATCTCATCCTCTGTCATCCCCCTCTCCTCCTGCCCTTAGTCTTTCACCATTTCACCAGTAGGGAGGCAATGACAAAAGGCTGCTAGCTAATTCCTTCCAGTTACCTATTAGAAACACTCTCAACCTCACCCTCACACCAGCATATCCCTTGACATTAGCCAAATATTAGTAAAGATATGAATAGAGAGAGAACTCATCCCTTATAAGAGCTGGGCCATTTCTGATTCTAGCATCCCTGGTCTCACTTTGCCAGGAAACAGGACTCACTTTAAGACAAAGGCTTTAACTTTGCTGAGTAGAATTTTCCAGGTTTTTATTGAGATGAAATGGCTGCCATTTGGTAAGGACTTGTCTTACAAGTAAAGGCAAAAGATGCATACAAATAGAATAACGTTAGTTTTTATATCAAGTAACAGGGAATTTCAACAGGCAGAACAATTACTGAGTTAGATACTACCTGTAGAAGAGAAAATAAGGCCAAATAACATTCTGGGTGTACTAGAAACATTATAATCCTATATATGTGTCATGGCAAAGGATAACTAGGTTAGTGAAAAGGAGCTTTTGGAAAGAAAGCAATGGGGCTGTAACGTTAAGGAAGCAGTTACAACTCCCTGCAGCATTCACTGAACTGACAGTTTATGCTTAGATTGTAATCAGCATTTTAAGATTCTTTGCTGTTTCCGTGGGTGATTCTATTTGTGGCATCATTCAGTGATCTTATAAGTTTGATGACCATCTTTAGCTTCTTGAGCATTCTGCTCAAAGAGGACTCTGTGTTGGAACTGAATTCCTGTTGTGATTTTCAGTCATTTTGATCTTAGAAAAATGTATATTGAGATAATGGACACAGTTAACTCCATGAGTTTAGCTAACTTTGCTTGGCTCACTTTATATACAATGAATAAATATAATAATTTATTCCATTTACAAAAGCATCATTTAATTGCTTGAGGTGTGAGGTAGCCAAGCAGAAGGGTCTGTTCTTCAGTAAGTCTTTTTTTCTGTTGTCGTAATTATCCCCTACTGAAAATCAAGTAGGAAGTATATATATATCTTCTTGCATCACTCTTTCTTAGGGAACATAAAACAAAGGAGATGGGCTAAGTCTTATCTCGGTGCATCACTGTGACACATATGTATGAATGTCATCAGTTCCTTTTCCCACTACTACCCTCACTGACGTGTAGTAAATCTCTAAGGGAAAAAACGTTGGGACTTCCCTGGCGGTCCAGTGGTCAGGACTCTTTGCTTCTAATGTAGGGGTTGTGAGTTAAGTTGTGTGAGCTGAGATCCCACATACCTTGTGGCCAAAACAAAAAAAAAAAAGTCTAAAAATATTAACCCTGATATTCACTGAAGGCAAATTAATTGCCTCTCCCCATAAGAAGTACAGGGAGCACAGCCTGGCTTGCTGCAGTCCATGGTGTTGCAAAGAGCCGGACACAACTGAGTGACTGAGCTGAACTAAGCACAGTAATAGCACAAGAACGCTTTCAACGCACTAGACACTCTTCTAAGCAGTGTGTACACACTGTGGCATATAATCCTCACAAAGCCTGGGAGAGGGTTGCTAGGGTGTCGGACATTATCCTCACTTCACAACTGAGAAGGAAGAGGCCAAGGGAATTTAAGTAATTTCCCCAGGGCCTCACAACTCTCCTACAGTCTTCAGGCAGTCCAGTCCCTGAAGCAATGGTTTTGGCCATTATGCTAAAATGACCTTGAATCTTGAGCTATTAAATATGAGGTGTTCTTAAATTTCTATGAAGTTTTAAAATTTAAACTCTTTATAGTTTATAGATATGAATGACTAATAAAACAGATTAAGATACATTCCAAGAGAGATTTCTTAAAAAGAGGCCTGCTGACCCAAATTGGTCAGTGTTTAGGCAGTGTGATTAGATGAAGACCATTCAGAGCTGAGATAGTTTCTAAAAGGGTCACCTTTCCTCGGCTTCTTAAGAGATTTGTCACGGCAAGCAACCCATGCCAAAGATAGATCTGGGTCCCAGTTATTTTAATGTGATTTCGTTTTAAATGAAAACCTAAACAGTCTTTTCCTGAATTGAATAAGAATTCTAAATTTTTTTTGAATGATATATTTATTTATTTATTTGTTTAATTTTTTTTTTTTATTGTTTTTGCCATACATTGTCATGATATCACCATGGGTTTACATATGCTTCCCCTCCGGAACCCCCCTCTCTCCTCTCTCCCCCCCCGGGAAATCTTGCTGCACCAGCCCCGAGCATCTATCCTGGGCTGGCGATTGATTAGACATATGATAATTAACATGCTTCAGTGCCCTTCTCCCATATCATCCCACCCTTACCCTCATCCACAAAGTCCACGAGTCTATTCTATACATCTGCGTTCCTTTTGCTGTCTTGCATGTTGGGTTCTCGTTACCGTCTTTCTAAATTCCATATATATGCGTTAATATACTGTATTGTTGTTTTTGCTTCTGGCTTACTTCACTCTGGATAATGGGCTCCAGTTTCATCCATCTGAGTAGAATTGCTTCAAATGAATTTCTTTTTAATGCTGAGTAATATTCCATTGTGTATATGTACCACAGCTTTCTTATCCATTCGTCAGTTGATGGGCATCTAGGCTGCTTCCATGTCCATTTTTAAAATATCATTTAAATGACCACAGAGTCACTCCTTGAATGTTTTTATTTAATGCACAAGTAACAAGATATTTAGTGTTATAAACACATGACATGCTCCTGTGTCATGAAAGCAGTTTGCTTCTGCTACCACAGAGGACAAAATGCTACTAAATCAGTCACATTAGTCATCTAAACAGGGGGTCCTGGGGTCGGGGAGCATAGCAGAATCTGTAGAAGCACTTTATGAATATGTTTCTTTACATTCTGCACAGATCCCTTCATTTTTCACATGTCTGTGTCAATACAGAGAAGGGTAAAGAATCAGATCATTAGGAGATGTTGCTCTAGAATGTGTGAGAAATTCCCATGAAAAATGAGTGTTAGCTAGTTTTATGTAAGTCAAAGTTATATGTTAAATTATTAATGACATTCGTAATTTCATGTAAGGAATGAGATAAGATTTTTATCTGATCATATCGAATATATTAGAGCTTAAAATTTAACTTACACAAAAATGCAGATGTAATAATATACATTGTACATAAACTGATGATTGTATCATCCAGTATCTTATAAACTAAAAGCTTTATTTCAACTACTTAACTTCAGTTGTAAAGTGGCAATTCATTTGTATTCAAAATTCTCTGCCTTCCCAGAAGAGATAGTGGGTTCCTAGACCTCTACCAAACAGACAAAAATTAAATTTCTCCTAGCCAGAAGCCACATTGTGCTAATCTTTGTAGTGACCTGCCACATGAATATACATATTTATAGGTAAAATTACGTTATCATGACCTGGCATAGTGGAAGAAGTTTTAAGACAGTGTTTCTCATGTGAGATAACTGAGGACCCATTTAAAGAAGTAAAACCAAAACCAAATTACAAATTAATGCTTTGAAAGCATCACAATCATTAAATCCTGCTCAGAGCTTCAGTGTAACGTGAGGACTGCTGTTTTGCTTCAGTGGGACTGTAGTACTGGAGTCTTAATCTATACTATTTGAAGCTAACATCGCTTGAGAACTATGGCTCAGATATTGTTCTGTGTGATTTATATGTATGGAGTCCTTTCATTCTTACCACAATTCTATGAAGAAACAAATTTGACTTCAAAAAAAAAAACTTCCAAGGCAAGAGATCTTAATTAAATTATCTATGTTACACAAATGATGGAGTAAGCTTAAAAATTTACAATCTGACCACAGAAGTCTCTTAAACACTGCATGGTAAACCCTCTTATATATATGTGTGTGTGTGTGTGTGTGTGTGTGTGTGTGTGTATATATATATATATATATATATATATATATCAATATTAAGTAACCTATTTCCCTCCTTGCATGAAGTATGTAAAATATTTGGAAAAGCAGGGGACAACTTTTAGGAACTCCATCTATGTACATTTCTGCATGCCTAAGAAAGACTGTAATAGGACTTAACGTTCAATGGTCAACTTTAAGGACTTTCAGCAATGACCCTTCATTTCCATTACTGTTGTTGGACCTAACTGCACTATATATATATATATATATATATAGGCTTCCTCGGTGGCTCAGTGGTAAAGAATCCACCTGCCATGCAGGAGCCACAGAAGCCATGGGTCAGGAAGATCCCTGTGTATACACACACACAGTTCTATCCCTTTATACCATTGAATAATGAATAGATATTTAAAGTGAAATGAAATGTTATTGGGGATCCATATTCCTAACATAGAGATGAAGAAAATTTTACCTCTACTGTCTTATGTTGTATCACTGGGACTTCTAGATTAAATGGACAAAAGACAGATTAACAGGAAAAGGGCATACAAATTTCATTTGATATTAACATTTTTATTTTTTGTGTGCATGGAGGTTTTCAGAGAAAAGAAGTTCAAGAAACAAAGAAGCAGTTAATTTTGGGAGCTTATATACAATTCAAACTGTGGACTACAAACTGTGGAGAAGTGAACAGAAAAAGGAAAAGGGGTTTGGGCAGTAAGTATGGAAGATAAATTTATAAGAGAAACTTGAGGCAGATCAGGGTTATTTGGTAAGATTTTCTGCAGACATATCTCAGCACCACCTCTGTCTCTGGTGAGATGGGAAATGTATGTCCTGCCTTAGACACACGGAGGGAAGAGTATCCTGTGTCTGTCTTAACTCAGTTGCCTTCAGCTCATAAGATCCATCAGCCAGCATGGCATATTCTGGGGAGGCAAATTCCGATCCCCTTCAGAATCTATTTTAAAAAACAAAAGACAGTGTGAGAGGTGCATGTGTGTTTTTTTTTAATTTTTTAATTTTTTCCTTTACATTATCGTGTTGGTTTTGCCATACATTGACATGAATCCGCCATTTGGATCCAACAACAGTAGTGGAAGTGAAGGGCCATTTGCTGGAAGTCCTTAAAGCTGACCATTGAATGTTAAGTCCTGTTACAGTCTTCCTTTGGCATGCAGAAATGTACATAGATGGAGTTCCTTAAAGTTGTCTCCTGCTTTTCTGAATATTTTACATACTTGTTGGAAGGAGAGGAATAGGTTACCACATATCGATATCTTAGTATTCAGAAGTATACTTATGATATAAGTAATAAAATGTGAAGAGGAGACGTCAGCTGGGTAGGATAGCATCCAACTATTTAAAAAATTCAAGTGCCCTCAGACTTCTTCCTGAAGAGAAATAATAAAGCCTATAACACCTGTCACCATTTTAGATCCAATCATCTGGAAGAGCAGTTGATGCAGAAAATACGCCAACCCACAGGCGTTAGTCAGCACTGGCATCGGGTGCTTCCAGAGTGTTGTTCACGGTGCTTGCAAGGAGCAGTAGGCAAGGGAGAGGGCCCAGACCCACTGTAAGGAGTTATGGACGGTTTCTGGACTGTCACTCATAAGCCAAGTGAAATGAACACAGAACAGAGTCAGTAAATGGTTTTCACCTACTTCCTTCCACTCAACTGACTTGTGGATTTGCCCGGTGCTCCCTAGACAGAGCCTGGGCACCCCGGGTTTCCAGGCTGCCCACATGGTGCTCTCCCTGACGGTGGGGCTGAACGCTTCCAACAACAGTAGTATTTTTTCAGAAACCTGTTTATGCCCTTTTAGTTATTATTCCAAGTGCTTAATTTAATTACGTTAAATGCTGTCCATATGGCATAAAAATTTTGATATTAAACTAGATGTGAGATGATTGTAAAATGTTGGGGAATGTGAGAAAATCTGCATTTGACACACAGAGACAAATATATTTAAGTTCATATTCTACTTTAAAGAAAACAAAACTGAAAAAAAGATGTCCTGTGAATACAAGTTAGATAAGAGTTGAAACTGAATCTGTTGGAGATGTATATCTATGTATCATTTATATGTATATATATCATATATATATGATATCATTTATATATGTATATATATAATATAAATGGATGTGAAAGTTGGTGAGTCATGTCTGACTGTTCCTGACTCCATGGACTGTAATTCTCCAGGCCAGAATACTGGAGTGGGTAACCTTTCCCTTCTCCAGGGAACCGTCCCAATCCAGGGATCAAACAACCCAGGTCTCCCACATTGCAGCTAGATTCTTTAGCAGCTGAGTCACCAGGGAAGCCCAAGAATACAGGAGTGGGTAGGCTATCCCTTCTCCAGTGGCTCTTCCTGACACAGGAATTGAACTGGGGTCTTCTGAATTGCAGGGAGGATTCTTTACCAACTGATCTACCAGGGAAGCTGTATATATGTATTCTAGGTATTTCGACAAATAAAGAAGCATTATGTCTTTTAAGTTAAATATGTAGAGATATGCTTTCCAGAATTATTTTAGGTTAATCATTTCAAGTTTTTATTATGCCCATCAATTAAATTAGTGAAATAAATGGATCATGACATAAATAGACTCATCATGTGGTCTGTGTGATTTGGGGTGCAGGTAATGAGTTGCAGCGTGTCCTGCGCTACTCTCTTACAGTATTCTACCCTTTGCCCCACAGTCAGAGGCCTTCTAACTGAAGGCCAAATCTATCTTGGTGGGGTTTGAGTCTAGCGCAATGGATTCTCATTCCTTTTTTGACAAAAAGATATATCTATCTATAGATAGGTAGATAGATGCATACATGCTAAATCGTTTCAGTTTTGTCCAATTCTTTGCAACCCAGTGGACTGTAGCCCTCCAGGCTCCTCTGTCCATGGGATTCTCTAGCCAAGAATACTGGAGTGGGTTGCCCTGCCCTTCTCCAGGGGATCTTCCCAACCCAGGGATTGAACCTGGGTCTCTTACATCTCCTGAATTGACTGGCAGGTTCTTTATGACTAGTACCACCTGGGAAGCCCAGATAATCCCATAGACTATACTTCATTACATTTTAAAATGAAAGGAAAATGATTTTTCCCAAGGAAATTGAAATGTTATAGTGTGATTTAGTGTGAGCAGAACGATAGTAATGCTAGGATATTAAGCTTTATGTTAATGCTCCTAGCAATCCAAAGATGGCAGTATTGTTTGGAATATGTCAACAGCAGTTAACGAATTATTTCCTTGGTCTGTAAGCGACCCCTGCAACAATAAATGCAGAGTTTAAAGTCACGACTTACACTGTGAAAGAATTTGTGTCATTCAAAATATGTCTAACTTACACTAGAGGAACAATTTATAATTTAAGAGAAGTTGTCTCAATGATAAAACTGTCAATGTGTAAAGTATTTCCTAAGAAGCTTGAGCCACTGGTGATATATTCTTTATGCATTGTCATGGGATAAGGACCAGTATTGCTTTCCATGGATAAGTGCTTTAAAAGTAATATCCTACATTGAATCAAATATTGTGACTTCATACGAGTGAATTTTTTTTTGTCAATTTATGTCCTGATTAAACCATTTTGTATATAAAGGGATAATTCATGATTTCCTTTTCGGTTGTCCTTACTGTGTATAATTTACACAAATATTTACTTTTCAGTTTGATGTAACATCCAACATTCTTTTTCAACTCTATGTAGATAACACACCATGTAAATTACTCATCTGAAGTTGAAAGGAAACTGCCTTTGTCACCTGAAAGCACAAAACCAAATTCTGTGCTTTTCCACTTACTAACTCTTTATTCCTTTCATCTCCATAGAAAAGTCAAGAAATCAATAAAAACATTCTAGAACTAGTGAGCTGAGCAAGGTTGCAGGATACCAATTAACACATAAAGTCAATTATATTTCTGCATGCCAATAATGACCAAGTGGAGAATGAAATTTAAAATACAATACCCTGTCAAACTGCATAGGAATGAAATTGTTGCTGTTGTGGTTCTTTAGTTGCTCAGTCGTGTCTGACTCCAGCAACCCGACGGACTATAGCCCACCAGGCTGCTTTTTCATGAGATTTCCCAGGCAAGAATATTGGAGTGGTTGCTATTTCCTTCTCCAGTGGATCTTCCCAACCGAGGGATTGAACATATGTTCCCTGAATTGGCAGGCAAAATCTTTACTGCTGAGCCACCAGGGAAGCCCATAGGTGAAGTACTTGGGTTTAAATCTAAAAAAAAAAAAAAAAGAAAAGAAAGTCCGGGTTTTCATGCTGAAAACTATACACCACTAATAAAAGAAATCAACATAGTAAAGATCTTAGTTCTTCCTAAATTAATATACAGATTAACAAAATTCACATCCCAGTAAAAAAGGTTTGCATATATAGAAAATATTATTCTAATATTTGTATGGAGAGGCAGTGGAACTAGAATAAATAAAACAGTGCTAAAAATGAAAAATGTGAGATGAATCTTTCACCTGATTCCTTGATTTATTATATACAAATGACCCTCAACTTTCAATGGTTCGACTTGCAAGTTTTTGACTTTATGAGTTTGTGAAAACACAAGGCTTCAGTAGAAACTATATGTCGAATTTTGAATCTTGATGTTTTTTTCCCAGTCTAGTGATGAGTGGTATAATACTCTCCCAGTCAGCCATAGGATCATAGGATAAGCAACCAATAAACTTAAAAGCATCGTGTATCCGAATAACCATTTTGTTTTTTACTTCCAATATAAAATTTGTTTAATACTTCATTATAAAATAGGCCTTGTGTTAGATGATTTTGCCCATCTGTAGGCTCCCCAGTTGGCATAGTTGTTAAAGAACCTGCCTACCAATGCAGGAGACGCAAGAGACCCAAGTTCGATCCCTGGGTTGAGAAGATCCCCTGGAGAAGGAAATGGAAGCCCACTCTAGTATTCTTGCCTGATAATCCCATGGACAAAGGAGCCTGGTGGGCTATAGTCCATGGCGTTGCAAAGAGTCAGACATGAGTGAAGTGTTAGAAGCACGTTTAAGCTACACTAAGCTAAACTGTGATGTATTAAATGTATTTTTGAATTCAAATATTTTCAACTTGTGATGAGTTTATCAGGATGTAACTCTATCATAAGTTGAGGAAGATCTATGGCCACATTAATCAAGCCTATGTGCTATAGGAAGAGAGATAAATGTAGATGAGCAGAGGAAAGAAAGAACCCAGAAATAGTCTCACACAAATAATGTTCACCTGGTGTTTGACCAAGTTATCCAGCCTATGCAATGGAAGAAACAAAGCCTTTCAACGACGGTCCTAGAACAATGCTGTGCTAACTCACTTCAGTCCTGTCCGACTCTTTGCAACCCCATGGACTGTTGCCCACCAGGCTCTTCTGTCCGTGGGATTCTCCAGACAAAAATACTGGAGTGGGTTGTCGTTTCCTCCTCCAGGGGATCTGGATCAAAAGTATGTCACCTGTGGCTCCTGCACTGCAGGCAGATTCTTGACTGCTGAACCACTGGGGAAGCCCATAGGGCACCCTTAATGAGTGAAGGAAAAAAAAAAGAAAACTGAATTTTTGCTTAAGTCTTGCACTTTATATAAGTAACTTGGTAACTTGGAATGGATCACAAAGTCAAGTGTAAAAAAAAAAATAGTTAAAAAATAATACAGGCTCTAAGGTTAAGGAAAGGGATCTTGATATCAGAAGCATGATCCATAAAGGGAAAAGTGATAAATTAGTCTTTTGCCATGTGCAGTTGCTTTAAATTTAGAAAATCTGGAAACAAAATCCACTAAATATAATTTATGACACTAAATGACCTTTTTGTGGTACACATAAAAGGACTGATATTTTGGCTTAAAGATTATCTTCCTCAGTAATGCATATCAATGATAACGACATAGCAGTTCTTCACTGAGCATCTATTATATGTAAAATGTGTGCTAGGTATGCTGTGCTTAGTCACTCAGTTGTGTCCAACTGTGCGACCCCATGGACTGTAGCCCACCAGGATCCCCTGTCCATGGGGATTCTCCAGGCAAGAGTACTGGAGTGGGGTGCCATGTCCTCCTCCAGGGGTGCTAGGTATATCACATACCTAATCTCTTTAATCCCATAGTACCTCCTGAGGTAATTAATACTGTCCTCCTTTTATCTCTGAATAAACTGAGATGAATTGAGATTATCTTTGTAGCAAGTGTCAGAGCTGGGGCTTAAACCAGTTCTGCCTAATTGTAAGGTTCATCTGTTTCTTTAAATCACATATCATCTCCAAGCACCTGTGTTAAAACTTGTAAGAATATTCATTTTGGTAGTTCTAATCTGTCATTTGAAAAACTGGAAGCAGAATATTGTTGTTGTTCAGCCCCTAAGTTGTGTCTGGCTCTTTGTGACCCCAGGGACTGCAGCTCGCCAGGTTTCCCTGTCCTTCACCATCTCCTGGAGGATGCGCATATTCGTGTCCATTGAGTTGGTGATGCTGTCCAACCAACTCATCCTCTGCCTCCCTCTTCTCCTTTTGCCTT
The DNA here is from genome assembly GCA_007570785.1 of Antilocapra americana. Lineage (NCBI taxonomy): Eukaryota > Metazoa > Chordata > Mammalia > Artiodactyla > Antilocapridae > Antilocapra > Antilocapra americana. The sequence goes on along the minus strand of ML660765.1, from coordinate 9,042,243 downwards.
CGGTCTTTTCCAAAGACAGGGTCTTTCCCAGTGGGTCAGCTCTTGGTATCAGTTGGCCCAAGTATTGGAGCTTCAGCATCAGTCATTGCAATTAGAAATAAAACAAAATAATTTATTCTAGTGTTTTTCAGTCAGCAAACTGTTTACATGAATTACAAAGCACACAAGAAATTATAGCACCATGAGCAAGAGCTAGCAGAGAATCAAAAAAGCAGAAATTAACCATTCAAACATTGGAATGATCAGAAATAGAATATAAATTATTTTTTTAATTAAAGAGAGGCTTAAATATTTAAAAAAAAATAAAGCAATTTGAGAAAAAGAGCCAAGCAAAACTATTAGAAATATAACAGTGGTAATTTAAACCTACTGGAAGCTTTCTAAACATACATTATTACTCCAATAGAGAAAACAAAAGAAGACGGGGTGAAAAAAATTAACCAGAAATTATTCCGAAAATAAAAAGGCACATGCAAACAATGAGAGGGTAAGGATATGGAGGATAAAGTGAGAAAATACAATTGCAGTTTCAGGTGAGAAGGCAAAATTGTAAGAGATAATAAGTAAGATTTACTCAAAACCAATTCAAAGCATCATCGCACGTTATAAAACCCACAAACTGACTTCGGCAGTGAAGTCCGCAGTGACTCCTAGCCGGACACGGTGAAAGTCCCGTACATCACGCTGGTGGCTTGCTTTCTGTTCTGTTTAGTGTTTGTGTGATTTCACTGCTAATGTTTTAAATATCACCTTAAATATCATCAGCTTTTGAGTGTCAGCTCTGGAAAGTTTCCAATTGGTGTAATGAATGTGTGATATGTTCAAGGATTAGCAGTTCTAACACTAACTGTGATAGTTTTAAAGTATCTCTACAAATTCTTTGACACTTACCTTCAAAATGTAAAGCCAAACTTCCCACCCACTCATTTCTGTCAGTGTAATTTGGGAACTAAAAAGTAAAACGTGGTCATGCTGTGTGACCCCTGAGATGAGATCATAAATAGACTGTAACTTTTGCTTGTTCTGGGGAAGGCAGAATGCTATGTTGTGAAGACATTCAAACAGTGCTATGGCGAGCCCTCTAGAGAATGAAGCTGAGGCTTTTTGGCGACTTGCAAGTGAAGGAGCTACATTGGAAATGGAGACTCTCTCCCCAGTTAAATCTGAGATCCCTATAAACATTTTAATTGCAACCTCATTAGAGGTTGAGATACAACCTCCCCTCAAAGCCACTGACAAATTATTCTATACAGACACTGGGAGAGATAACAAATGTTTCTAATGGTTTTAAGCCACTAAATTTTGTGGTAATTTTTTATACAGCAAAAACTAATTAATACTGATATAGTGAAGTAAATGACTCAACGGAAGAAGCTAGTTAAAAAGCACTGTGTTAATTTATCCAACAAAACAATATGGAAGGTTGGGAAAGGGGGCTTTGACAAAGGTGGAAAACAAATAATTAGGTGGGATACCTAGAAGGAAAGCCAAGGAAAATAAATGTATGGACTGTGATTCGCAGGCTTTTCTCACCCTCATGGTAATCTACTCTCAACTTCCAGCAGTTCCTCAAAGTTGCCATTAAATGCTTTTACCAATTTGTATCTCCAGCAGCTTCTACTCTAGATAAGCACATCTTACTTCTGTGTCTTTGTGTTTTGTGCCTTTTTCTCCAGACTTGCAGATTATGGTTTGCTCTTAGACTTCAGTTCCCTTTAGATTTCAAGAAAAGTCATTGCTTTTCAATTTATCCAGCTTTTAAAAACTATAATGATAGGAGTAAGGATTACGAGCTCTTTATAGTTAGATGTGAAACCATAAATCCTCTAAATATACTTTCATTTGAACTTCCAAGTATTTTTTAGTATTGTACAAAGTACCTATATCGGTTCAAAGACTTACAGGAAATTTTACCAACATGAATGTCCTACAAGAACCTTTGTGCTTGCCTCTAGTAACTTCCTATAACCAGAGAGAGAACAAGAGAAAAAGAGTGTGATAAAAAAAAAAAAAAAAAAAAACACTGAGATGAGTCTTCAATGTGTGCTGTTTCTGGTTGAAAATGATGTTAAATTTGTCTTTTTAGAATCATAAAATTTTATAATTGAAAAGTGACTCAAAGATAACCTAACCAACTTCCTTCTTTTACAAATCTGTAAACATGAACCAAGTGATATTTTAGTATAATCTGAATTACCTTCGAAAATAATTTGGTAAGTTAATTTTGGTGACAATTAAGTGACATACCTCTAAGCAATGAACAGGTATATCCCCCTCAATTTTTCCTTTACAACAAAAGCTAAACACCACACTTTAAACTCTATAGATAAAAAAGCTTTTATACCTTCTGAATATTATCATTATTATCACATGTTTCTCAAGCAGCATTTCAAGCAGTGTAATTAATCAGAAACTATACATACATAAAACGGTTAACAATGAAAACTCTAGCATTCTTATATGAACATGTAGGGAAATTAAAAGAAATTTTAGCCTGTTTTGGGTTCTGAAATCCTGTTATACTTGGTCTCCAACTGTGCTTTGCAAGTACTTGCTTTTCATAGTGAGTTGTACACAGCAGGAAAGCTAACCAAGGAAGGATTTAATAAGCAAAAATGACCCAGCATTTAAGGAGGCTGTGTTCTGCAAGCATTACACATAATCACTGTTTCCACACTAGGTGTTCAGTTTATGCTCATATTTTTAAACATTTGTTAAATGACAATTGAGTCTTTGATGACTGATTTCCAACCAATCAAAAAGTACACAGTTTCAACCTTTAAGTCAATCCTTTCTCCGTGCCACTCAGCCATTTGCCTTTGGTGAGAGTGCAAATGTCACCCATTCACATTAATGCACTCTGTGACAAATGGCTTTGAGTATTAGCAATTTTAGTCCTTGTTTTGCTTAGCAGTTTATTTTATAATTACTAATTCATAGCTTTCTTTGATCTGCCCTCTAATATATGTGTAGGACATATGTGTAGGACAAGAATACCTGCCATATCTATGCCTACAAAATACACTAGGAAGAAATTTCTTAATGTGATGCATCTAATGTTATAAATAATGGAACAATTTATAGTTTTGAGGAAATATTGACATATGCTATTTTTTAAATGTAGAAATTATTGTTTTTTAAATAGTAACGCTTAAGAAAAATTACATACATGAATTGTCAGAGACAAATTAAGCCTATCTTTTAAAAAAAGGAGACATCAATAAGGACTGTTTACCCAGGCGAAGTTTTCAAGGAGGGTGTGGGATTCCGAGCTGAAAAATCAAAACACTTTCAATTAGGGAACAATGAAAAAAAATAAAAGTTGTGGAAAATGCATATAAAAGTTCAGAGTCTCTAAGCAAACAAAGAAACAAACAGTATGACCACCTAGTGTCATGAATGTGAGAAACTTAAATCTGATTGAGTTCAACTGCAAATCTGCTGATTCCTTGCTGTGATATCTCTGCCAGTTGGAGGTCCAATCTCTATATAAATAACTACTTTAATGGGACTCTCAGCACTAACTAACCAATTCTTTTAAAAAAAAAAAATCAGTAGAGACTCTGAAGCATCCTGCTGAATTCAGGTGTATTTTGACAAACCAGTCTTTCTTTAGATTTCCCAGGAAGTTACTACTAAAGACAGAAGAGTTAGATGTAGTATCCCTGGGGGTTCTGTGTGAGTCATACAAACATCCTGTCACACTCCCAAGCAGTCCTTGAGATCATTAGGTTTATCTTAAAATTTTAAGGGTATTTTGCACTCTATCACAGAATGTATCTGTATTTGTTTTCATATTAATTTCTTACTGGGTGATATTCATCTATCAAATTAAAAAAAGAAAACAAAATTGTACTGTGTTCAAAAGCACCAGCCCACTTTGTTTGGTTCTGTTTTTCTGGAAAATTCTCTCCTTTGCCTCTTTGTCAGAGTGTACTCAGAAATAGGTTTTCACAATAATGTGAATTTAAAGGATAACTTTTTGTGCATAAAATATTTTTAAACACAAGTATTTTTTAGTTGAGGGAAATTAAAATAAATTATATGTTAAGCTGAAAAAAAGAGGTAGGGAAACATATCTCTAAAAAGCAAGACAAAGGAATTTGTAAACTCTAACAGCAGGAACAGGAATATTCTCCTAATGACAAAGTAAGTATACAAAAAAAAAAAAAAAAAGAAAATCAGGAGAGATTCTTTGAAGAAATAGACAGATCGCTATATATATCTTAAGAGAAAAAATGAAAATAAAGAATTTTAGCTGAAGTTTGATATTCTAATCATAATTGAACATTGCATATTCTCCTCCCTAATTCATTTGAAATTCTGAATAAACTGGAATGCTTTCTATAAAACTAAAATTAGATAAAACAAATTAGGATTTCCCTGGTAGCACAGTGGGTAAGAATCTGCCTTCGAACACAGGAGACACAGGCTTAACCCCTGATTCAGGGAGATCTCACATGCTGTGGACCACCTAAGCCCAGGCACCACAGCTACTGAGCCCGCACTCTGGAACCAGTGAGCTACTACTACCCAGCTGCGTGCCCAGAGCCTGCACTCCACAACAGGAGCCCCACAGTGAAGAGTGGCCGTGCTCGCCGCAACTAGAGAAAGTTCTCACAGGGCAAGCGCAGCCGAAAGCAAATAAATGATGAAAAAGATAAAACAAATTAGAGATCCTTAATAGTTCAGTTCAGTCACACAATTGTGTCCAACTCTTTGCGACCCCATGGACTGCAGCACGCCAGGCTTCCCTGTCCATCACCAACTACCAGAGTCCACTCAAACCCATGTCCATCGAGTCGGTGATGCCATCCAACCATCTCATCCTCTGTCGTCCCCTTCTCCCGCCCTCAATCTTTCCCAGCATCAGGGTCTTTTCCAGTGAGTCAGTTCTTTGCATCAGGTGGCCAAAGTATTGGAGCTTCAGCTTCAACATCAGCCCTTCCAATGAACACCCAGGACTGATCTCCTTTAGGATGGACTGGTTGGATCTTCTTGATGTCCAAGGGACTCTCAAGAGTCTTCCCCAACACCACAGTTCAAAAGCATCAATTCTTTGGGTTATCCTTTATAGAAAAGCCTGAAAAATAAAGGAAAAAATTTAAACAAGTGTTCTCAAATTATCATATAAATAAATGATGGGTCCAGAGATATTCACCAAGGATTTTCTTTAAATATTAAGAAACAGAAATGTTCTATATGTCAACTGCTATAAACACAGAGATGAAATGGAGTCCTTATACGCTTTCATGAATTTCCAGAAAGTATTTCTCTGAGACCAAAACTTGAAAAAGATAAATGCACAAAGACACAAATCCTGTACTTTTCTTCACTTACTACCAGTTCCTCTGAATGACCTGTAATTTCAACATATGTAACCCCAGAAGGAGCAGAACAAATGTGCTATGTAAAGAAACTTTGTTATCATACAGAAACGTATTTTAGTCCTCATCAGCTTTCATGGGTGGTGTAGTGTTGAAGAACCCATCTGCCAGTGCAGGAGACATGAGTGAAATGGGTTCAATTGCTAGAGAAGGAAATGGCAACCCACTCCAGTTTTCTTGGTTGGAAATTCCCATGGACAGAGGAGCTGGCAGCCTGTAGTCCATGGGTTCACAAAGAGTCAGACACAACTGAAGCGACTGAGCACTGAGCCCTGAGTTTTTATGGGCTTAGTTCTAACAATTCTTCTAGCATCATTTGGCTCTTCTATATATAGTAAAATGTCCTCTCTGAGACAATTGTAATTTTTCCTTTTCAACTTGGATGTCTTTTGTTTCTTTTTATTAAGTTTTTTTCTTTGATATTTATTTATTTGGCTGTGCCAGGGAGATAGCACAGGGGATCTTCACTAGTTGCAACCCAAGGGATCTTTGATCTTCCTTGCGGCATGCGGCATTTGGGGTCCAGTGGCTAAGACGCTATGCTTCCAGCACAGGGGACCCAGGTTTGATCTCTGGTCAGGAAACAAGATACCACACACTGCAACCAAAGATTCTGCATGCTGCTTTTTATTTCTCTTTCTGTTCTAATTGCTTGGCTAGACCTTCTAGTACTGTATTGAATAGAAATGGCATGAATGGGCACTCTTCACTAATTCCTGATCTTAGAGCAAAAAGCTCCTGCTTGTCTACTGTTCCATATGATGTTAGCTCAAGGCTTGTTATATATCACCTTTATTATGGGTAACTACATTCCATCTGTAGATTATTTGTTGACTTTGTATTATGAAAGGTTGCTGAATATCATCGGATACTTTTTAGTATCAATTGATATGATATGATTTTTACCTTTCATTCTAGTGATGCATCACACTTATTGCTATGCATATGCTGAATCATTTTTGCATTCCAGTGATGAATCTTACTTGGTAATGGTGTGTGTTCTATTTAATGTGGTGCTGAATCTGGTTTATTATTATATTGTAGACAATTTTTGCATCTATATTTATCAAGGATATTGGCTGGTAGTTTTCTTTTCTTGTAGTGTTCTTATCTGGGTTTGGTATCAGCTCTGTGATTTCTATTTAGTACTTTTTTTGTAATCTTTTTTAATCTTTTTGTTAAATTTGTCACTTTGTTGATGTATTGCTCTCTTGACTTTGGTGGGCATTTTTATGACTATTATTTCAAATTCTCTATCAGGTAATTTGCTTGATTTTATTAATGTTTGTTTGTTAATTTTATTAATGTTTGTTTGTTTCTGGACATGTATCTTGTTTTTTGTTTGGAACACACTCCCTTGTTTCTTTATTTTTCTTGACTTTCTGTATATTAAATAAAATAGCCCCCTCTCCCAGCCTTAACAGTGATCTTGTGTAGGAAATAACCTTGTCAATCAGCCTGGTCCAAATTTCTGGTTGCCCCTCAAATCTTTGTGATTGTCCAAGCTGCCATCTTTGCTCTTAATAATCTCAGTTGTTTAGGGTGTGCCAAGATCTGTCAGTGTCCTAGTAGTATAAGAAATACCTATTTGTTTTTTCAGGCTCCTAGTTGACTGTTCATTCAACTTCCCAATAAAGGCTAATTGGAAACCCAGCTTTCAGATAGCAGCTAAGAAACTCAGGATGTTAAATATGCACTCTAGACTTTGTCAGGGAGAAACCAGAACTGGTTATTTTTGCTTATTCACTCTTTGCTGAGTCAAAGGGAACAATCACTGGGAATGCTCCGGTACTCAAATGGAACTGCTCATTTATTTTATGTGATTCCGGGAATGATCTCTGTTCACTTCCAAGGCAAACCATCAACTTCACAGTAATCCAAGTCCATGCCCCAACCAGTAATGCCAAAGAAGCTGGAGTTGAATGGTTCTATGAAGACCTCTAAGACCTTCTAGAACTAACACCAAAAAAAGATGTCCTTTTCACCATAGGGAATTAGAATGCAAAAATAGGAAGTCAAGAGATTCCTGGAGTAATGGGTAAGAGTACATTTGGGGTTGGAGTACAAAATGAAGCAGGGCAAAGGCTAACAGAGTTTCACCAAGAGAACACCTGATCATAACAAACACCCTCTTGCAAAAACACAAGAGATGACTCTACACATTCGATATTGACATCACCAGCTGGTCAATATCGAAATCAGATTGATTATTTTCTTTGCAACTGAAGATAGAGAAGCTCTATACAATCAGCAAAAACAAGACCAGAAGACAGGGAGCTGACTGTGGCTTAGACTATCAGCTCCTTATTGCAAGATTGAAATTGAAATTGAAAAGATGTAGAGAAAACTGCTAGGCGATTCAGGTATGACCTGAATCAAATCCCTCATGATTATACACTGGGGTGACAAATAGATTCAAGGGATTAATTCTGGTAGACAGAGTACCTAAATGACTATGGACAGAGGTTCATAACACTGTACAGGAGGCAGTGACCAAAACCATCCCAAAGAAGAAGAAATGCAAGAAGGCAAAATGGTTGTCTGAGTAGCCTTACAAATAGCTGAGAAAAGAAGAAAGGTGAAAGGCAAAGGAGAAAGGGAAAGATATGCCCAACTGAGTGCAGAGCTTCAGAGAATAGCAAGGGGAGATAAGAAAGTCTTCTTAAGTGAACAGTGCAAAGAAATAGAGGAAAATAAAAGAATGGGGAAGACTAGGAATCTCTTCAAGAAAATCAAAGATACCAAGGGGACGTTTTATGCAAGGATGGGTGTGATAAAGGACAGAAGTGGTAAGGACCAAACAGAAGCAGAAGAAATTAAGAAAAACTGGCAAGACACAGAGAAGAGATACTATACCAAAAAAGGACTTAATGAGACAACCACAATGATCTGGTTCCTCACCTAGAGCCAGACATCCTATAGAACAAAGTCATGTGGGACTTAGGAAGCATTGCTATGAACAAAGATAGTGGAGGTGATGGAATTCCATCTGAGCTATTTCAGATCCTAAAAGATGATGGTGTAAAGTGCTATACTCCATGTGTCAGATAATTTGAAAAATTCAGCAGTGGCCACTAGACAGGAAAAGGTCAGTTTTCATTCCTATCCCAAAGAAGGGTGATACCAAGGAATGTTCAAACTACTCCACAATTGTGCTCATTTCACATGGCTAGCAAGGTAATGCTCAAAATCCTTCAAGCTAGGCTTTAGCCATTTGAGAACCTAGAACTTCCAGATGTACAACTGTATTTAGAAAAGGCAGAGGAACCAGATATCAAATTGCTGGCATCCTTTGGATCATAGACAAATTAAGGGAATTCCAAAAAAAATCTACTTCTGCTTCATTGACTATGCTAAAGCCTTTTACTGTGTGGGTCCCAACAAACTGTGGAAAATTCTAAAAGAGATGGAAATACCAGACCACTTTACCTGTCTTCTGAGATACTTACATGCAGGTCAAGAAACAACAGTTAGAACCAGACATAGAACAATAAACTGGTTCAAAATTGGGAAAGGAGTATGTCAAAGCTGTATATTGTCACCCTGTTTATTTAATTTATATGCAGAGTACATCATGTGTAATACCAGGCTGGATGAATCACAAACCAGAATCAAGACTGCTGGGAGAAATATTAACAACCTCAGAAATGCAGATGATACCACTCTAATGGCAGAAAATGAAGAAGAACTAAAAAGTCACTTGATTAGGGTGAGAGAGAAGAGTGAAAAAGCTGGCTTAAAACTCAACAGTCAAAAAACTGAGGTCATGGCTTCTGGTTCCATCACTTCATGGGGAAAAGTGGGAAAAGTGACAGATTTTATTTTCTTGGGCTTCAGAATCATTGTGGATGGTGACTTGAGCCATGAAATTAAAAGATGCTTGCCCCTTGAAAGAAAAGCTATGACAAATCTTGACAGCATATTAAAAATTAGAGACTTCACTTTGATGATAAAGTTCCATATAGTCAAAGCTATGGTTTTTCCAGTAGTCATGTTTGGGTGTTGAGAGCTGGATATTAAAGAAGGCTGAGAGCTGAAGAATTGATGCTTTCTAAATGTGGTGTTGGAGAAGACTCTTCTGAGTCCCTTGGACTGCCAGGATATCAAATCAGTCAATCCTAAAGGAAATCAACACTTAATGTTCATTGGAAGAACTGATGCCAAAGCTCCAATACTTTGACCACCTGGATATGAAGACTGACTCACTGCAAAAGACCCTGATGCTGGGAAAGATCAAGGGCAGAAGGAGAAGGAGGTGACAGAGGATGAGATGATTGGATGGCATCACTGACTCAGTGGACCCTAGTTTGAGCCACCTCTGGAAGATAGTGAAGAACAGGGAAGCCTGGCGTGCTTCAGTCATGGAGTCACAGAGAGTGGGACACAACTTAGTGACTAAATAATGACAAAAGGGGACTCATACACTCCAATTTCATCAGTTTCAGAACTATATGCTTTGGGAGCCAAGGCCTTTTGTGACATCCATAACAACTGGAGTGATAGATTCATGGACAGCTTCCAGGGAGAAGTGAGACTTGGTTTTACTGTTGGAATAAACTGGGAAGAGAGAGCAGAGGAAGACACACCCACCAGGTCTATCAGACTCCTTAGATGATTTTAATCAGTTCCCTTAAATGGGTTGATTATATTAGTAAGTCAGAACCTCAATCAGGAACTGGAAACTATGAAGTCAGACTCTTTCCTGGGAGAAACTGAGAGATGGATTTTTATACCTGCTCCCTCTCTGCTGAGTCTAATGGTGAAAGCTGTAGGAAGTGCTTGCCTATCATTTGAAAATAACTTTTTGAAATAAATTTAATATTATCCTACGGGTCTAAGCCCTGTAAGTTATCTGAGTGGGTGACTTGAAAGCCCATCCTTTGAGTGGCAGCTGTAAAAGTTGGGGCAGTAAAGGTTTGAGCAAGCTCCTTTGAAGAACAAATCTGGATCCTTGGCTTTTTTGTTAGACTGAGTCAAAGAGAAAATGTAGAAAAAGCACTCACTGCTTCTTTGGGGTCGTAGAAGGATCACAGTCAGCACCTAGATGCAGGTTGTTTAGGAGCTGCAAACTCAGACAGTAGCTGAGAAAATACGTAGTCAGATCTCTTCCAGGGAGAGATTGGGAGACAGGCATTTTCCTCTGTTCTTTCTGCACCGAGTTTGAGCGGGGGTCGGAGGGGTGTAGGGGTGTGGAGAATAGCCACAGGGCCTGGGCACTCAGTAACAACCGTATTTCTCTTTGTTGTGGCTCTATGAGATTTGTGAACACATGTCTATATGATTTGGGGTTCCATCTTCTGCTAGTAACCATTTGAGTTGAGCGGCTAAATGTGGGCAAATCCCTTCCAGAGGATGCTAGCTACTTGGTTTTATTATTGAAACAAGCTGGCAGAAAAGCAGGGAACGTGCCCACCAACTCTTTCAGACTGAGGAGGATTGCAGTTGGTACCTAGATGTGTGATAATTGGAAGCTAAACCCTCAGACAGAATCTCATGAAGTGCGTAGACTGAGAGAAAGGCATGTTTGACTCCACTGCTGGGCTGAGCCCTGGGGACGCAGCCAAGTTGAGTGCCTATGTGCCCACTCTGTGCCCATTAACGACTGTATCTCTGTTTCTTACAGCCCTTGGCATTTGTGAGCATAAGTTTGGCTGGCTCTCAGAGCTAGGTGATTTGGGGGCCTGTCCCTCGGGTGAACCCTGCAGAGTTGGAATACTGTATCTGGGGTCCAAACCCTTTGCTCCTTTGGGAGAAGTTAGGAATTAGCAATTCCCTTCCAATTGCACATGCTGGGCCAGGGGTGAGGCTTATAGAGAGAATGTGTCCCAGCCTTCTGGACCCATATTGATATGGATATCCTTTCAGTTGCCTGGTGTGCAAGTGTCAAGCAACTAATTTCTAGATTTCTCACAGAAGGAATTGCTTTCTGTGTAGCTGTATATTTGGTGTGTCTATAAGAGGAGGGAAATTAAGGAGCCTCCTATGCCTTCATCTTGGTGACATCTCCCAGATACAAGAGATCATGATTGACAATCAGTTAAAAAATTTATTATTCATGTAATCTGAAGGAACAGTGTGAGCTTGTGTTAGTGGGGCAATTTTCCCAATAATCATATTTTTGTGCGTGTTTCATGCTGAGGAAATTTCTCAGCAAATGATCCAATGCATTCTTTCTAAGCCTAATTTCTTGAGTTTAAAAGATACATATAGCCTCAAGGAAAGCAAACTGCTGTCATTTAACCTTGGGCCTGAAATACGTACATACATAATCGTGGCAGTTTGCTCAATTCTATTGTGCTGGTGTAGGCCTAGCAGCAAACGGAGATTTAAAAGTACAATTTGGGCCATCGATGCCCATTAACATTAAACAAAGGAAGAAGATTCCATGTGTTCCTTCAGGTAAAAAGATGACTCAATTTGGGATCCCTGTAGGTGGTATGTGCTAAGATAGAAAAATAGATACCATTTCACAGGTTAGCTAACTTCTGATGTTGAGAGAGAGAAGTAACTTACATGAGAGACTTATAGAGATCACAGTTTAGGAACTGAATAAGAAGCAACAACTAACCATAACATCTAGAGGAAAGGTATTATAATAAAGTATACTTGTTTGAGTAGGCAAAAATCAAGGAAAGTAAGTAATGACACCAAAGAAAGGAGGCACGCTTTCTTGCCTTTCAAGTAAGCTTTTAGGCTCAAGTTCTCCAGATCATCAGTTAACATCTTACATTCTCTGCAAGATGTTCTGATCCTTCAATGTGCTTTCAGTCGCCAGAGGATGCATGAGCTTTGCTGGGCTTTCTAGGTCCTGTGTTGGCACTGAGATGAGGTTGCTTCTCTTTGCCCTGGACCTAATGCTATGTCTTGGAGCCAAAGCCAGGCCCCCTATCTTCTCGTTTCTATGAGTCATCACAGGGGTTACCGCTTCTTTTCAGAATGTCTTATAAGTCCCTCAACTTTGCTTTAACAAATGCTTCAACTGTGAACCAAAGATGGTTTTGTGAGATTCCAAAAAAAAAAAACCAAAAAAAAAAAAAAACCTGGAGGAGGGCCTGATTTCTTAAATATTGTTGAAAAAATTAATTAGTCAAACTAAGAAAGAAACAGAAAAAAATTATTTGAGAAAACTTGAGGATTATAACCCAGGAACAGCCTCTCAGAAAGCTTCAGGAACTGTTGTGCCCGTTAGAGATCAAAACACAGTTAAATGAGTATTTGAGACAGAGGGCTTGCATTAAATGATGTATTGTATCAATTTAAGTTTACACAATCCAGATCTACACATACAAAGCAAGTAATGAGTCATGGATATTTGTGGTCCCTTGGAAGTTTAAGGAGGAATGTTACCGCCTGAGGAATTATCTTGCTGATGTTAGGAGAATGCTAGCTTCATGGCTGAGCAGGTATTTCTGATGATGGGAAGGTTTGCTCAATGTATAAAGAAGCCAAAGGGCAAAGAAAAGTTTTAATGTTTAAATTTTCCTTGATTTGTCTTACAATATGAATTTTCATTTCATCACTATATAGGTAAAATTCTTATATTGAGCATTCTTCTCAATTGAGGAAAATAGCACTAAGAAATAAAAACTTAAAGATTGCCCAATTGATATTCATGTTTTTATTCCATCACTCCATCATATCTGGCTCTCTGCAACCCATGGACTGCAGCATGCCAGGCTTCCCTGTCCTTCACTATCTCCCAGAGTTTACTCAAACTCATGTCCATTGGGGAGAAGGAAATGGCAACCTACTCCAGTATTCTTGCCTGGAGAATCCTGTGGCCAGAGGAGCCTGGAAGGCTGTTGTCCATACGGTTGCACAGAGTCAGACACGACTGAAGTGACTTAGCATGCATGCCTGCATTGGAGAAGGAAATGGCAACCCACTCCAGTATTCTTGCCTGGAGAATCCCAGGAACATAGGAGCCTGGTGGGCTGCCATCTATGGGGTCGCACAGAGTCAGACATAACTGAAGCAACTTAGCAACAGCAGCAGCATGTCCACTGAGTCAGTGATACCATCCAACCATCTCAGCCTCTGTCTCCCCCTTCTTCTTTTGCATTCAATCTTTCCCCAACATCAATCTTTTCCAGTGAGTCAGCTCTTTGCATCAGGTGGCCAAAGTATTGGAGCTTCAGCCTCAGCATCAGTCCTTCCAATGAATATTCAGGGTTGATTTCTTTTAGGATGGACTGGTTGGATCTGCTTGCTGTCCAAGGGATTCTCAAGAGTCTTCTCCAAAGCCACAGTTGAAAAGCATCAGTTCTCCTACACTCAACCTTCTTTATGGTCCAACTCTTACATCAAAACATGACTACTGGAAAAACCATAGCTTTCAATATACAGACATTTACCAGCAAAGTAGTGTCTCTGCTTTTTAATATGCTGTCTAGGTTTGCCATAGCTTTTTTCCTAAGGAGCAAATGTCTTTTAATTTCATGGCTGCAGTCACCTTCCACAGTGATTTTGGAACCCAAGAAAAGAAAATATACCACTGTTTCCACTTTTTCTCCATCTATTTTCCATGAAGTGATGGGACTGGATGCCATGATCTTTGTTTTTTGCACATTGAGTTTTAAGCCAGCTGTTTTACTCTCTATTGTCACCCTCAACCAGAGGCTCTCCTGTTCCTCTTCAATTTCTGCCATTAGAATGGCATCATTTGTATATCTGAGGTTGTTGATATTTCTCCTGGCAATCTTGATTCCAGTTTGTGATTAATTCAGCCTGCCTCTTCGCATGATGTACTCTGCATAAAAGTTAAATAGTCAGGGTGACAGTATACAGTCTTTATGTACTCCTTTCCCAATTTTGAACCGATCTGTTGTTCCATGTCCAGTTCTAACTATTGTTTCTTGATGTGTACATATGTTTCTCAAAAGGGAGGTGATGTGGTCTGGTATTCCCATCTCTTGAAGAATTTTCCACTGTTTTTTATGGTCCACATAGTCAAAGGCTTTATCGTAGTCAATGAAGCAGAAGTGGTTGTTTTTCTGAAATCCCCTTGTTTTGATCTCAGGTTCCTCTGCCTTTTCTAAATCCAACTTGTACATTTGTACATTCTCAGTTCACAAACTGTTGGATGTATTTTCAAAAGATATATCTGATAAAAGACTGTTATCCAAAATATACAAAGAACTCTTCAAAGTCAACAATAAGAAATTAGACAATTTAAAAAATGGGCCAAAGTCTTTAACATGTACCCCAAGAAGAAGATATACAAATGGCAAATGAGTACCTGAAGAGGTCTTCCACATTATATGTTATCAGGGAAATGCAAATTAAGGCAACAATGAGATACCATTGACTCCTTATTAGATTGGACCAAATCTGGAACAAAGACAGCATTGATTATTGACAATGATGTGGAGCAATATGAATATTTATTCAGTGCTGGCAGGAATACAAAATGGTACAGTCATTTTAGAAGACAGTTTTGGCAGTTTCTTAAAAAGTTAAACATGCATTCACTATATGATACTGTCACCATGCTCCTTGGTATTTCACAAAGGAACTGAAAATGTGTTCATACAACTGCATGCACAAAGGCTTCACACTAGCTTTATTCATGATTGCCAAAATTTGTGGAAATGAGGATGCCATTCAGTAAGTGAATGGGTAAATTAGTTATAGTGTATTTTAAGAATGGAATATTAGCACTAAAAGCAAATGAGATTATCAAGCTATGGAAAGACACGGAGAGAGAGCTTAAGTGCATATTGCTAAGTGAAAGAAGCCAATTTCAAAAGGCTTCATAGACTATGATTCCAACTATGTGATATTCTGGGAAAGGCAAGGCGAAGGAGATGATAAAAAGATCAGTGGTTGTCAGGACTGGGGGAAGGAAGGGGTGAACAGGCAGAGCATGAAAAAAATTTAGGGCGTGAAAATATTCCATATGACACCATAATAATGGGCACGTGTTATACATATGTCCAAACCTATAGAGACACAATATCTAGAGAACTCTATTGTAAACTATGGATTTTGAGTGATTAATGATTTGTCTGTGTCGGTTTACCAGTTTTAACAAACGTGCCACTCTTGTGGGGAACGTTAATAATGGAGGAGGTCACACGTGTGTGGGGTAGGTGGTAATATGGAAAATTTCTGCATCTTCCTTATACTTTTGCTGTGAATTTAAAATTTATCTTTTAAAAAAAGGCCTTTAAAAAATTAATGCTTTCAAATGTAGCTCATCGGCAAATTTCTATAAACCCTGGTTGCACTGGGGGATAGAGCTGGGAAACGAGAAGGCAAATGACTTGGACTTGCACTTTTCTACCTTTTGGATTTTGTTACTATGTGTTGCTTACCCCAAACAATAAACACATAATTAAAAATTTTACACTAGACATAGCGTCATTCCTATGGAAAAAGGGAATATTTCATAGGAAAATCCTACTCTTACTGTATTCACTGACCAAGAAAATAATTATTTTTTACCTTGGTAAAATAATGCTGCAAATATCCAGTACGATGCATCATCTTCTTCCCTTCTCACTTCGGTTGCTTCTTAGCAAATTCCGGTGAGGCATATCTTTGCAAAATGTTGCCATCCTTCCTTGATAATTTGATGAGGCAGGAATTTAGGACTCTCATACATTACAGGTACCTATGGACTGAGCTCTGAGGGAGCTCATGGAATGTAGAAAAATCTCACATGGTATTACCACATACTCTCATTTCCAAAGTGCCTTTAAAATGAAGTAAACTTTTTTATTCTCCTGCTGTAGGGAAAACTTCAGATGAGGCATGTTTATAAAAACAAATAGTCATTCAGAGCCCCATGACAAGTGAGGGCTTTGCTAGCAGAATTAAATAAAGGCAGACTTAAGGATAAGTACAGGCCAGATGTTGACAATGAAGACATTCTCCCTCCTAGCCTTTTCAAGTAGAATCTAAACAATTACATGGAAAACCCATCTTATAAGAGCAAGAAAGCCATGATAGCAAATTTACGAGAGAATAAATGTGTGAAATATTATCCGCATCTAATTAAATTTCCATAGTATTGATGCTAATTATATGCAAGAGAAATTTATAAGTGACAACTGGTATTCTTTTCTTCAAATTTATATACATGTCTCCAGAATTACATGAGTAAATATCATTTTATATTAGCCCTAACCTTTGCGTGAATAAAATGCATCTCAAATATGGTATGAGTGCCATGCCTAACTTTGAGTGTATGTGCTATATATATTTTTTAAAATTTTAAATCAATGTAGTTTTTGCACTTAATTTGTGTGCAGCATAATACAAAAGCAGTATTTACATTGCAAATGAAGAAATTTTTCATAAACTTTTTTGCTATACTATAATGTTGAGCGTCTCCTGTTATTATTATTTAACAGCAAATAAAAGGATGTTTTAACTATGATTTAGAATCTTAAAAAGATACTAAATATTGATTGAAATCTGTATAACACAAAATGTTTGAACTATGTAGCATAAAACCTCTGAATAGAAATACATATGTTCAAATAAGAAAAAAAAAAACCCCTTTACCTGATTTTATAATGTAAGGTTAACATTGCCCCCTTCTGGCTTCTTATTCAAATAGGAACACCTACTACAATGTCAAACAGCATGCTCCACGCCATAAAGTGTATGGAAACTATAATCTATAACAGAGTAGCCAGAAGGAATAGAAAGAGGATCTACATCACCTATAGGAGTTGCCAGGTGAGAGTTAGAGAGACCTCTGCTAGTATTTGGCTCACATGGACACCTTAGGAAGGTCTAACACCGAGAAATACATGATACTGGTATGTATCATACATATACATACATATATATATGTATCACACAAATGCATAATACATATATTACTTATATGTAGCTGTATCTCTAGCTCTTCTTGTTTCTTCCTCTCACTCACAGCCCTTCCCCATATCACAAGCACAAATCTTCTGGAACTCCTGGGAGTGTTTAACCCCACGTCCACTAAGCTCTCAGTGTGCAGATCAGAAGGAAGGCATTCCAGAGATGCTTTGATCTGGAGATGGTTCACCACTGCTGGATCCCTAAAGTGGATCTTAGTTCCTGGAAAAATCAGCGAAATGGAGTTTGTGAAGTTGAACTCAGAGGTTGCGGCTTAAACTCATCTCTGAGTTAACAGACTTGATGCCATATTATTAACTTCCATGTAGCCCTCAAAATGGTAAAGAACCTGCCTGCCAATGTAGGAGACACAGGAGACCTGGGTTCAATCCCTGGGTCAGGAAGATCCCCTGAAGGAGGGCATGGCAACCCACTCCAATATCTTGCCTAAAGAATTCCATGGACAGAGGAGCCTGTTGGGTTATAGTTCATGAGGTCACAAAGAGTCAGACACAGCTGAGGCAACTTAGCACGCATGCACACACATCCTTCAAAGCATAGTATAAAGAAAAGACATAGCCCGCATTCAGGCAGACATCTTAAAATGTTTGTAACAGACTAATACTGGGGGTTTGGGGGGTTTTTGTTGTTGTTGTTGTTTTTTAATCCTAAAAAGGATTTCAGAATTGTTCTTTCTTTCCTCCTTAAGTTTCTAGTAGAGGCAAATGGGAATATCAATTTTAGGGTCATCGTTAAAGATGATTTCTGAGGCTTTATCTAGTGGGATTAGGCTTGATTTATTTTTATATTTACCATAAAAATGTCAGACTTGTCCTTATTCATATGTGAAACACATAGGGCCAATCTGAGCACTTTTATATGTGTGTGTATGTATGTATTTTATTTATTGCTACTCTAGAGGCAGAGAACAGTGTAAGCTTTTCCACTGGAGAATCCCTCTCCACTCCAAAAGAGAGGAGTTGCTGCAGATTTCAAGTACATGTCCTGTACAAACTACATCATTACCTGAAGGTGGCTCCCATCCTAAAATATTTTCCACTTGAGGGCCTCTGTTAGGGTCATGAGAGCATCACATCCTATGTAACGTGAGTTTATTTCCAAAATCTGAGTCACAAATAGTCATCAGGGAGATATTCAGAGATTAGTAAGTAATGTACCAATTGCTTCCCTGTCTTTCTGCCTCTGTGTCTATCTCCATCTCTCTCTCTGTCTCTATTGCTCTTTTATTACCTCTTTTAAGTAAAAGAGCTTTGACCACATTACTTTCAGAAAATCAATAGAAACTATCCATTTTCAACTCTTGCGTGGCAGTAGGTAAGATTAATTAACAACAACAGGAAATATCAAATCAAATGACTAAAATTACTGGATGATGATGCAGTGTCAAAAACTTATTCTCGCATCTATGGACACCTTATCTTTGACAAAGGAGGCAAGAATATACAATGGAGAAAAGACAATCTCTTTAACAAGTGGTGCTGGGAAAACTGGACAGCCACTTGTAAAAGAATGAAACTAGAACACTTTCTAACACCATACACAAAAATGAACTCAAAATGGATCAAAGATCTAAGCATAAGACCAGAAACTATAAAACTCCTAGAGGATAACATAGGCAAAACACTCTCCGACATAAACCAAAGTGGGATCCTCTATGACCCACCTCCCAGAATATCGGAAATAAAAGCACAAATAAACAAATGGGACCTAATTAAAATTAAAAGCTTCTGCACAACAAAGGAAACTATAAGCAAGGTGAAAAGACAGCCTTTAGAATGGGAGAAAATAATAGCCAATGAAGCAATGGACAAACAATTAATCTCAAAAATATACAAGCAACTCCTGCAGCTCCATTCTAGAAAAATAAACAACCCAATCAAAAAGTGGGCCAAAGAACTTAACAGACATTTCTCCAAAGAAGATATAAAAATGGCTAACAAACACATGAAAAGATGCTCAACATCACTCATTATCAGAGAAATGCAAATCAAAACCACAATGAGATATCACTTTACACCACTCAGAATGGCTGCCATCCAAAAATCTACAAGCAATAAATGCTGGAGAGGATGTGGAGGAAAGGGAACCCTCTTACACTGTTGGTGGGAATGCAAACTAGTACAGCCACTATGGAAAACAGTGTGGAGATTCCTTAAAAAGCTGCAAATAGACCTGCCATATGACCCAGCAATCCCACTGCTGGGCATACACACCAAGGAAACCAGAATTGAAAGAGACACATGTACCCCAATGTTCATCGCTTCATTGTTTACAATAGCCAGGACATGGAAGCAACCTAGATGCCCAACAACTGACGAATGGATAAGAAAGCTGTGGTACATATACACAATGGAATATTACTCAGCATTAAAAAAAAATTCATTTGAATCAGTTCTACTCAGGTGGACGGAACTGGAGTCTATTACCCAGAGTGAAGTAAGCCAGAAGGAAAAACAACAATACAGTATACTAACGCATATATATGGAATTTAGAAAGATGGCAGCGAGAACCCTGCATGCGAGACAGCAAAAGGAATGCAGACGTATAGAACAGACTCGTGGACTCTGTAGAAGAGGGCAAGGGTGGGATGATATGGGAGAATGGCATTGAAACATGTTAATTATCATAGGTGAAATCAATCGCCAGCCCAGGATTGATGCTCGGGGCTGGTGCACCGAGATGACCCAGGGGGAGGGAATCGGGAGGGAGGAGGGAGGAGGTTTCTGGAGGGGAGCATATGTAAACCCATGGCGGTTTCATGTCATTGTATGGCAAAACCAATAAAAAAAAGGGGGGGGAGCTTATTCTCCATTTTCATTTTTCTGAGGAATTTATATGATACAGAGCATTGCATGTACACTCAAATCATATGTTCCCAGAGCATATATTTTATCTGACAACTCACACACACTTAACTATCGAATCTGTATTGTCATTATAAAGCATAAATAATGCATAGCCTAGGCCATGAAGATGAAACCAGCTCCTAGCAGGTAAAATTTATTTTTACCCTGGCAGTTTCAAGGGTAAAGGAGGAGAGCCAGCCTCCACCTGTCCTGAGCAGGACTCGGCATCATCAGTCTTGACGATGGAAACACACAGAGTGTCTAGTGTGTTTAGCACTGAATATTCAGCATGAGAACTCCTGGGTCTTTACTGCCACACTTAGGATTCTCGTGACCAGGTGGATCTGGACAGATTTCAGGGTCAGGGGTGATATATTAAGGCAAAGGATAGTTTATCTTCAAAACAAATGCTGAGCTCTGGAAAACAAACGTCTTTTCCTAACATCTGACAGAGTTAGCATACAGGAGCTCATCAACGTGTGGTCACATGGTAAAATGGAGGAAACTAGCATTTACACTGTGGGTGCTGCCCACTGGTTCTATCCCAAACTACACGTGTGCAAAACAAGAACTTCTTTAGGAGTGTCCTGATAGGGTGTATTGTGAAGAGCAGGAAATCGAGCCTGTCCAGAGAATGACAGTTGACAACGTGCCGTCAGGAACTCTAGAGAGTTTGCTCTAAAAGCAGTCATTTGGAAACCCTCAACTTCTGCTGACACATAACTAAATCCGAAAATATAAGTAGGAAGAATCAAAACCACAGAATCATCTCCGTTTCACTAGCTCAGAGCAATACAAACAGTGATAGCTTGGGGAAAGAAAGGACAGCAGAATGTAACATCAATCAGGATCTCTTTCTGAACAAAAGGGTTTCTGAATTAAATAGACTAGAATATTATTCTCTCTCATTACTTAAAAAATATGTATAAGAAATAGAAATACTTAGAAACTGTTAAACCCTGAGTTTCATTTCACTCAGCAGAGAGAAATTGCAATACATAATTGCATGGTGGTTTAAATTTCTATATCATAGCTTCAGTGTTCTGCGTGTTAATTTCATCTTCCATAAAGCAATAAGAAATATTGACTATCCTCTGTGGTGACCAGTGAAATCCAGGATCTCATCAGCTTTTATTTTCACAGAATAATTGTTAAAGGAGAACGATCTGCTGGCTTTGGTATAACAAATACTACAGTCTTGACTGCTTTTCCTATTTGGAACCAGTCTGTTGTTCCATGTCCAGTTCTAACTGTTGCTCCCTGACCTGCATTTCTGACAGATATCTCAAGAGGCAAGTCAGGTGGTCTGGTATTTCCATCTCTTTCAGAATTTTCCACAGGTTGTGGTGGTCCACCTGGTATCTCTCATTTTCTTGAAAAGATCTCTAGTCTTTCCCATTCTATTGTTTTCCTCTAATAGTTTGCATTGATCACTGTGGAAGGCTTTCTTATCTCTTCTTGCTGTTCTCTGGAACTCTGCATTCAGATGAATATATCTTTCCTTTTCTCCTTTGCCTGTTGCTTCTCTTCTTTTCTCAGCTATTTGTAAGGTCTCCTCAGACAACCATTTTGCCTTTTCACATTTCTTTTTCTTGGGGATGGTCTTGATCACCACCTCCTGTACAATGTCACGAACCTCAGTCCATAGTTCTTCAGGCACTCTATCAGAGCTAATCCCTTGAATCTGTTTGTCACTGCCACTGTATAATCCTAAGGGATTTGATTTAGGCCATACCTGAATGGCCTAGTAGTTTTCCCTACTTTCTTCAATTTATGTGTGCCTTTTGAAATATGGTGTTCTTGATCTGAGCCACAGTTACGCGCTGGTCTTGTTTTTGCTGACTGTATAGAGCTTCTCCATCTTTGGCTGCAAAAAATATAATCAATCTGATTTTGTTATTGACCATCTGGTTACATCCATGTATAGAGTCGTCCCTTGTGCTATTGGAAGAGGGTGTTTGCTATGACCAATGCATTCTCTTGGCAAAAACCTGTTAGCCTTTGCCCTGCATCATTTTGTACTCCAAGGCCAAACTTGGCCATTATTCCAGGTATCTCTTGACTTCCTACTTTTGCATTTCTCTCCCCTATGATGAAAATGACATTTGTGTGTGTGTGTGTGTGTGTGTGTGTGTGTGTGTGTGTGTGTTCTGTAAGGTCTTGTAGGTCTTCATAGAGCCTTTCAACTTCAGCTTCTTTGGCATTAATGATGGGGGCCCTAGACTTGGATTACTGTGATATTGAATGGTTTGCCTTGGAAAAAAACAGAGATCATTCTGTCATTTTTGAGACAGGATCCAAGTACTGCATTTTGGTCTCTTTTGTTGGCTATGATGGATACTCCATTTCTTCAAAGGGATTTTGCCCACAGCAGTAGATATAATAATGGTCATCTGAATCAAATTCACCCATATCTGCCCATTTTACTTTACTGATTCCAAAAATGTCAGTGTTCATTCTTGCCATCTCCTCTTTGACCACATCCAATTTACCTTGATTCATTGACCTAACATTCCCTTTTCCTATGCAATATTGTTCTTTACAGTATCAGACTTTACTTTCACCCCCAGATACATCCATAACCAAGCACTGTTTCTGCTTTGGCTTAGCCTCTTCAATCCTTCTGGAGCTATTTCTCCAGTCTTCCCCAATTAAGTCGCACACTGGACAGCTACCACCCTGGGGGCTCACCTTTCAGTGTCCAGTCTTTTTGCCCTTTCATCCTGTTCATGCGGTTCTCAAGCAAGAACACTGCAGTGGTTTGCCATTCCCTTCTCCAGCGGACCACGTTTTGTCAGAACTCTTCACCATGCCCCGTCCATCTTGGGTGGCCCCACATGGCATGGCTCACAGTTTCATTGAGTTAGACAAGGCTGTGCTCCATGCGATCAGTTTGGTTAATTTTCTCTGATTGTGGTTCTCCTTCTGTCTGTCCTCTGATGGATGAGAATAAGAGTTGTGGAAGCTTCCGGGTGGGAGGGACTGGCTGTGGGGAGAACTGGGTCTTGTTCCTGTGGGCATGGTCAGGCTCAGTAAATCCTTAATCCGATTTTCTGCTGATGGCTGGGGCTGTGTTCCCTCCCTGTAGTTCGCCCTGAGGCCAAGCTCCAGTAGGGGTAATGGCAGTAATGGTGACCTCCCTCTACAGGCCTCATGCCAGCACAGCCAGCTCTGTTGTATAGTCTGTGCCTCTGACCAGCAGACCGCTCTCAACCGCTGCCTCCGCTGGAAACTCCCAGACACTCACAGGCAAGACTGGCTCGGTCTTCTTGTGGTGTCACGTCTCCTGTCTCCTGGGCCCTGGGGTGCACAAGCTTTTTTTTGTGGCTTCTGTGATTTAGGGCTTCCCTGGTGGCTCAGACGGTAAAGCGTCTGTCTGCAATGCAGGAGACCTGGGTTCAATCCCTGGGTTGGGAAGATCCCCAGGAGAAGGAAATGGCAACCCACTCTTGTATATCCCATGGACAGAGGAGCCTGGTGGGCTGTAGTCCATGGGGTCGGAAAGAGTTGGACACGACTGAGTGACTTCACTTTCTTTCATTCTCTATGATTTAAATGACACCTCTTTATTATAGGACTATGTACTTTATATTTGGGCTTCCCCAGTAGCTCAATGGTAAAGAATCTGCATGTCAAAGCAGGAGACATGGGTTTGATCCCTGAGTCAGGAAGATCTCCTGGAGAAGGAGATGGCAACCCACTCTAGTTTCTTGCCTGGGAAATCCCATGGACAGAGGAGCCTGGTGGGGTTGCAAATGAGTGGGACATGACTTAGCAACTAAACAATAACTTTACCTTTAAAATATCCATTATGCTAAAAAATATGGGAAAGGAGAGTAGTAGTATTTTTCTTTTATCATATATTCTTTCTTCGAAAAAATTAAAGCCAGTCAACACTACGTTCACAGCCATACTATTCTTTAACTACCCATGTACTTCACAGATTTAGGATGTGCTATTCAATCTGAAATCATCTGGCTAACCTTTTTTTCTATTCTGACTTCATGGACTTAAACATAACTTCTAAAAAATTGTGGTTTCATTAAATTTAAAACGTAGAAATGAATTTATTTTTTAAACTTCTATGGCGTTGCTTATGAACCTGAAATTTTCATCTCATCCTGCACAGATATGTTCTTCACTGAACTGGTCTACTTTTTCAGTAGACTGTCGAACATTTCCCTCTCCACCTTTGAAGAGGCAAATGAAATGAACAGTGTATTGCCTCATGTTTGGTATGGTCACTCCAGGAAAAACATTTTGCATCAAGGAAAAATTATGACTGAAAATGCCCACATCTTTGTCCTGGTGCCCATTTCATTTTCCCTTTATGTCCCAGATACAAAGCCATTTTCATTCTACGAATGTGCATAGTTATTCAGGCTGTGTAGCTAATCATTTTACACTAAGAAGACAAAATCATACAGAGTTAAATGAGTCATTTTCAAGAATAAGCTCTAAATAGCCACTCTTCCTCTTTTGTTTCCTCTGGCACTTTACCTCACAACACTGTGATTTCTGCCACAGTGTCTTGTTTGGTGGGGCTGTAGAGAAAGTTGAGGGGTAGAACTAAAAAAAAAACAATCGATTTTGAGTTGAATTGAATTCTGTCAGTGCATACTCTTTAATCAAATCCAGTCTCATGAGTTACATTGTGTTCTGTGCCTTGTGTGCGTTTTTCTGAATTGGAATTCTCTTTCTCCACCATCCCCATTACCTTAAAGACAGTATGTAGATGCTACCCATTCTCCAGCTCAAAGCATCTGTCAGAAAGTTTTTCCTGATCTGGCCACGGTCCACTGACTTCCTCCTCTCCCTCTCACTGCATAGTCTGTCATGTAAAGATCTGTACATGATCACTTCCTGTGGTGTATTTGGGGACGATCTCCACTACAGGGAGCTCCAAGATTTATAATTTTACTTAATCTCTATGAGGCAATTTAGAGATTAGGACATAGGCTTTAGAGTCAGTCAGCATCAATTTAGATTTTACCCTGCTGCATATTGGCGTGCCAGACCATAAAAAGTATTTAGCAGAGGCTCTGGCAAATGGAAGCATGCAATAAATGCCACTTGGTGCTGCCTTCACTGCTGCTGCAGCTATTGTTAATTTCAGTGTAGTTGAGATTAACAGCAATGATCATTTGCTAGGACCTTAATAGATAATTGTCACTTCTTTAATTCATGCAGACTCTGCTTCCTTATCAATACTACCAAGGTTTTCACAGACTCATATTTTGGAAAATGGAGCCTCATCTTCATTAATCTGTGAACTTTCTTCATTCCATTAAAAAACTCATAAAATTGTATTATATATATATATTTTTATGAGGATAAATCTTTCAGACCTCTATGTTTGTTTGTTTATTTTTGGCCACACATGCAGTTCCCTAACCAGGCACCAAACTTTTCCCCCTGTAGTAGAAGTGCAGAGTCTTAACCACCAGACCAAAAGGAACATCCCTGTGTTTATTTTTTAAAAGTATGAGCTCCCTAAAAATAAAGTTTAGCAGACCATGCTCACTGTGCTTACTTAATTAATGACTTTCACTTTTTAAAAATAGGAGTCAGGCAAAACTCTCCAAAAAAGATAGTCAACATATAATTAAATTTTAATATTTGCACATCCTACTCAGTCTTAGGATGAAACACCTACTCATACACTGTTGGTTTCATTTCTGTTTTCAGCAGTCAGATAAGCTCTTGAAAATTGCAATTAATTTTTTTAAGAAAGCATTTTTCAATAAAATATGTTAAAGTTTGTAAATTCTAAACAATAAGAAACAGCTAAACCAACTCTTGTCAAGCTGAGAGTTAGACATCAGATTTCAAGGGCAAGAGAATATTTTGAAGGGTCCATGGTCCTCGAGATGGAGAACACAAAACAAAACAGAAAATCAGGTCTCATTTTCTCAGCATGATACCCTCTACCTGGTGATCACAGTATCTCTTTTATCTAGCTTCCTTGTCTTTTTCTTTTCCCAATTTATTTGCACATCCTTTCAAGAAGATTTTCTTATAGCGATAATGCAACTATCTCTTGTGAAGCTTAGACGAGTGCTCTGAATAACAATGGAGGGAAAATACACTATACAGATATAGCTTTCTCTTTTAATGTATGTGGTTTAAGAGAACAGAAGGCTTACTGTATGGGAGATTGTTTCCCCCTAGTTCCATGCATCATTTGCTCTGTGAGCTCAGCTAGATGGTTTCCAGGATGAATGTAGAACCCACTGGCCCTGACACACTGCAGTCTTCTTTCTTTGGCAGCTGACTGCCCCCAAAGCCCCAGGAAACTGCCGAACACTGCTGTCATGGGCAGATGCTCCTAAGGTTTGGAAGCAGACGGCTGAAGTGCAAAGTGACTGGTCCTGTCTCCTTCTGGAGGAAATGCATGTCTCATTTATTTTATTTTCAGAAACAGAGCATGTCCACCACATACATAAAAAGCCATCTTGTCTGTAAGTTTGTATGGTGACACAGGAAGTGCTATTTTTCAAAAAGAAAAAGCCACCTGTGGATGTCATTAGAATATCTATAAAAACTTGTTCAGTGGTTTTGTGTTTCTACATGACTATAAATATTTACAGATGACTTTTCAGTTGACCATTTAGGTAATTCAGTTGTCACACCTTAAATCCTGCCTTTTTTAAAGGAAGAACACACAGTGGATAATATCAGCCACAAATATTACATGTGTTAATAAATCTTTTCACATTTTATCAGCTTCAAACTCTACATCCCTTTATCTGTGAACATAAGAGAGCATTACTTTAAAAACTCATAGCACTTTAATGACTTAATAAGAAAACAGGAAGATGAGCCCGGCCCTGTTGCTAAAAAGAGAGAGAGAAGAAAATACGTTGAAGAAGGCCCTCTCCTGACCTGACTCTTAGGAGGTGTGCTTTCGCAGAGTGAAGTGAATAACAATGAGGAATGTACATGAGCAAAACTACCATACTCCTCTTGAGGAAATGGTAACTACCAGATTCACCCACAGAATCTGAAGATGGTCTACCTTGTTTTCTAACATTGTTGGTTAGAAACACTGAAATAAATATCAAAGATGTTAATCTAAAAACACTAAAGTTGCTGTGAAACATATGTGTAACTTAGCACTTAGACTTTTATCCTAAAACTACATCAGAGATAGAATTCAGTTTACCCAACAACAAAACAACCTTCATGCACATCTGACCTTGCAGACAAGTAAATTCTCCTTCTCTATAAGCCACACTCACAGACCATATACACCATTTGTTTTAATAGATGGATTCAATATGTTTTAGACATTTTCTACTTCATCCAGATACTAATGCCAAGTTCCAAATACAAATAGTTCTTACATTTGAAGAGCACAGCTGTTATTATAGATGAATATTTTTGCCAGAAAACATGAAATTAAATTTGAACAGAAGCCGAAAATCATAAAACCACTTGAATAATATAAAGTGTAAATTGTCAAATTTTAGTATATAGAGCTTTTATTGTTATATCTCCTTTTCCTTTACAAACCAAAGTTCTTATATGAATATTCATCAAGAGCTTTACTGGAATCTTATTTGCCCTCTCTGAACCCTGTCAATAAAAAATAAGTTTTAATTCAGGTTACTTATAGTGAGATACAAAATAAATGCAACGTCACTAAAAATGGGATTTCTGTAAGCCAAGCCGCATTTAGGGGGTTAACAGATTCTGATTCACAGATTCGCTGTTTTCCAGTATCATTCATTTATTTACCAAACATTTATAAAGCACCTACTGTGTTTCAGATTGCATGGCTATGGACTCATGACACAAAATTAGGCCTTTGTTATCCTCAAGGGAATTCAGACTAGTGGTGACAACAAGTATGTAGAGATAATAATTAAAATACATCATAGTAAGTAAGCTGCATAGAGAGGGTTTTGTTGTTGAGCCGCCAAGTTGTGTCCAGCTCCTTTGTGACCCCACACTGTAGCCCTGGAGAAGGAAATGGCAGCCCACTCCACCGTTCTCGCCTAGAGAATCCCTTGGGCACAGGAGCCTGGTGGGCTAGTGCCCATGGGGTCGCAGAGAGTCGGGCACAACTACAGCAGCAGCAGCGGCAACAGGACAGCAGCCCACCAGGCTCCTCTGTCCACAGGATTTCCTAGGCAAGAGTGCTGGAGCGAGTTGCCACTTCCTCCTCTACACAATCTTCCCAACCCAGGGACTGAACCCATGTCCCCTGCGGCTCCTGCATTGGCAGGCAGATTCTTGGCCACTGAGCCACCTGGGGAGCCCTCTATAGACAGGTACATGTTTGCAAAGATGGCTCACAGGAGGGACAGCCTACCTGTGGAGGAGATCATAAAACTGGGCTAGAATGAGTATTTGAAGGATCCCCAAGCATGTAAGTGTTCTAGGCCCTAGGATAAACAAACGTGGAGGATGTGGCGGATCTGAACATGTGAGGGAACTGCCCGAGATTTAGAACGTCAGAAACAGAGGGGAGGAGATGTAGGCAGTGTGATTTGGAAAAGCAGGAAAGGGTCAGATCATGGAGATTATGAAAAAAAAATAATAAAAGAGAGAGATTGTGAAGAGGAGGGATACAGTCAGATGGACATTTACAGAATTTTTAAATGTATTTCTTATTTGGGGGGCTGTGCGGAGTGTTCGATGTTGCACACGAGCTTTCTCTAGCTGCAGAGAGCTGGGGCTACTCTGGTTGCGGTGCCCGGGCCTCTCGTTGTGCTGGCTTCTCTCCTTGCGGAGTATGGGCTCCAGATGCGCAGGCCTCATTGTTGCAGCAGGCGGTCTCGGCATTTGCGGTGCTTGGGCTTCGTTGCTCTGAGGCATGTGGGATCTTCTCTGGACCAGGGATCGAACCCATGTTGCCTGGAATTGGCGGGTGGATTCTTAACCACTGTACCACCACGGAAGTCCCCAGATAGGTATTTTTCAAAGATATTTTAAACTGTTTTCAGTAGAATAAAGGGGGCCAGGAGAGCACTTAGGAAGTCTTTGTGATGACCCACGTGAAAGATGTTAGAGGTTTCAAGTAAGAAAGCAAGTTCTGATTTCAACGGAGACAGCAGATTCAGAAAACACTAGCCTGGTCTAAACTTGACCTGATTTATAAACCCAGGTCTTTGAGTACTCAGGGTGAAATTTTAGGATGTCTGTCTTTTCTGCACATTTTCAAATGTGTAGCCCAGAGGAAGACAGGAGTTAAAAAAACAAAAACCCGAACTCTTGGTAATTCAAAGTAAGTGTAAACATGGTAGCTAAAACATAGAAAGATCTCTCATTTCCTATAACATTGGTAAATGCCCCTAGTGCAAACTAAACTTAGGAGAGCAAAGTCTGGGCTAGCCTTGACCCTATGATAGTCATCTGATAAGAGTCGCTCATCTACCCTCTTGGTGTTTCTGTTATTCTGTCCATATGAGAACCAGATTACTGTGAGATGAACAAAACAAATTAATGAAAAAAACATGATTACTGTCATTCTACGTGCCATTTTATTTCAAAAATTTTCTATATGCATTAAATCAGGTTTTCCTGCATATTTGTTAAGTTCCTTAGATAATAGTATTAGAATTATGAATTAAAATATCCTCTTTTGTAGTAAGATAATGTCATTTAAGTTGGCTCTTTCTTGTCAATTTTTTGGTAGGGGAGGGAAGAACATGGATATAATGAAGAGCTATTAATTTTCTAAGTTATATATTTATTATTATAAAGTAATAAATTATAAAATCATTGTTATTGTAAAGTAAAATTATATATATTTAATTAAAGTAATTGCTTTAATTAATGGCATCCCTATTGATTTCTAAAGAGTCAAGTTAATTCCTACCTGCCTAAATTTTTGACATCCTCTTTGTACACTGCCAAAGTGGAAAAAAAAACCACAAAACAAAACTTCCTACTATTGAGGACTTTTATACCTTAAGCCACAGAACTTGGGATTCCAGAAGAGACTGAACACCTCCAATAAGGACTTCCTACTATTCTTATGAGCTGTAGTATTGATAATGAAATAAAAAGTAGGTGCTTTTATTTTTTTTTTCTTTTTCTTGTCTCATTCGAGATATCAATAGATAATGGATAATTTATCTGTGCAAATACTTTATCTTTGCCAGTTTATTTTTTAAATTATTTTTGAAAGTCATTTGAAGTGCATGAAGGAGAAAAGTTGATGTCAAATACCAAAACTGTATGATATGCAAGTTAGAAAGTGAAATTGATCCCCAAAATGATGGAATTGAATTACATTCTTCCTTCACTCAAGCATAGTTGCTGCATGATACATGGACGTACTTGAAGTATTCTTGAACATTTGTTTTGAGTTTTATATTGACTTCATAATCAAGGCAGTTGTTTGATTTAAAAATTTAAAGTCTACATTTAATTTAGCAAAAGTGGGTTGTTATATTTCATCTTTATAGGATCCATATTGAGTATATGCTGTTGTAGAGTTTGAGAGAATCTGTTCAAAAGCTTTACTACAGATTTTAGAAGTGAATGCTGCAATTATTTTCTGCTGGGGTGTATGAGATTGCTCACCGCCCTTGGTTTTATTCATCCTGGATTGCTGCTCCACTGTCATAAGTGTCCTAAAAGGGAAATAGTGAGTTGCTCCTTAAGAGCAATTACCAGTCACATCTGAGAAAGCAATTTTGAGTAAACTCATTTGTAATATACTTCTAACTTTGCATTAATGTGGATTTGTTTATAAAAATAACCCATCAATTATGTTGTGTTTCAGATCCACAGAATTACACAAAATCTTTCAAAACATCAAAGATGCACAGAGGAAAAAAGTAGAAAATGGCAGGGGTATCATTTATGAAAAACCGAATGACTAAAACATGAGGAGTGTCCATATCCCTCCTGTATGCCGAATCCTTTCATCCTCAGCCCTGTTGGTGGGAATCTAATTACAGTAAAATCATATTTTCCCAACTTCAGAAATGCATGGGTTTTGTTCTCCTGCATTTCCATTTATATTTTCAAACCTGACTTAGCTCCTTTAAAATGAAAGAGCCGACATAAGAGGGAGAAACATACCTGAGAAGAACCTCTGACACGTTTCTGTAATGTAGGAACTGAGAGCAAGTTTCTTTTTATCTTGGTAGGATGCTGAGAGGAGGATCTCAGCAAGTTCAGAAGCTGCACGGGGCGGGTTCACGAAGTGCCCAGCGCTGAGGGTGAGCAGGGTGGTTGGCAGCCTGGTCTGGGGGAGGGCGCGTGTCTCCCGGAGGCGGAGTCAGAGACCTCCTTCTCTCCTGCTTTCCCTGGCTATGCCTCCAGCGGGCTGGGCCGCTGCTCCCCTGGGCAGAAGCCACACTCTGCACGCGCACCACCGCGCACCAACACAAGCACCCTGTTGCACAGGTTCTGTGCCCACAAGCTCTCCCTGAGAGTCTGTGTTCTGACTTTCATGAAGGGGACATTCTAAGGAGAGAGACTGAGGCTGGCTGAGTGGCCCTGGGTCCATTCCAGTTCCACAATTACGGGGTTCACATGAACACAGGGCGGGTGTGATGGACCCACGAGTGGAAGCACATCAAAATTATTTTCCCTGTATGGGTTCGAGATTAAGACTGAGCTCTACCACTCACGAGTTGGGCCCTCAGCCTCCCCATCTATATGGAGATGCGAAGTTTTTTCCTGGCCTGGGGGTTGCTGTGCACACCAGTTGGGGTGCCCCGAGCACTTCATAAGCTGAAACGTGCTGGAGCCATGTGAGCTGTTATCACTAGGTGAGACCCTGGCAGAGGAGAGAATGGTGCACCTGGAAGGGTAAAGGCAGCTTTTTCTTGGCAACGCAGTGTTTATCCCAAGAGGTTTTTAAAAAGGAAAGAGACGGATGGGGGGGGGGGGGGGGGGGGGGGGGGGTGAGGGAGCAACAGGTTTTGACTCAAACATCTCTTCAGCATCACAGAGTCAATTTTGTGAACATGATTGAAGGATATTTGACGCTAAAAATGGTTTCGGCTGCATGAGAAAGTGGTGTAATTTTTAAGACTAAGAAGCCATATCTTGAATTTGTATATTTAGGACAGAAAGAAAGGCAGAGGATTAAAAAAAAAAAATGGCAGAGAACGGTTTAAGCCATATGTGAAAGTCGGCCAACCAAGGGATGTAGAATGTTTGTTCTTAACAGGACACTTCTAACCTCAAACCTGTTTTGATCATCTCAAAACACCAATACCTCACACCGTTTTATTTTATAATTCTCACGGAAAGTAGAGACATTCTGTAAATATTCCAACCCCAATGTAAATATACCCATAACCACTACATCTAGAATCTTCTGTCAAGGAAGCTACTTATTTTTTCCTGATTGTTCAAATGGCTTTTTTCGATTAGAACACGCAAGTAAGGCCAGATTTAGTGGTGATGTTTTGGATTCAGTAATTGCCCATGTAGGAAACATGAAATGATGCTGTGGAAATTTTAATTGGGTATATAATCACAAATTCTGTTAAATGGGGGGAGTAGAAAAACATACCGCAAAGAGAAAAATACAGTTACTGGAAATATTGTGTCAACAAACTGCAAGCTATACCATTAATCAATAGCAGTAACACGGTAACACTAAAGGTGTTAGTATTACGGTATTGTGCTCCTGAGTTAGTCTAGAATAGGCAGTCATCTGCCCTTCCATGTCATTTGCTTTAACGAATTAAGTACCTTGAGGCCGTGGATGCTGAGGCGCTCAGAGTGGGGCACAGTTACAAATTTGTAGTAACTCTTCTAACCTTTGTTAGTATTTTTTTTTTAACTAAAGCTGTATAGGATGTACTTATAGAATATGCAGAAAGCATTTAGGATCTTTTTATAGCAAAAAAAAATGTATGCATATTGTCAAGGCATAAGCACTATTCAAGGGACCCAATTTTAACTGAGAGCGTGCCTCTGCATAACATAGCTACAGTAGCACGTCATAAAAATAATTTATGTGACAACGAGTTATTTTATGTTCTAATTTTCCATTTAAATGTTGATTGTTTCCTAAATCACAGCTTTTAGCACCAAGTCTAGAAAGCACTGTAAGCATGTTTATTGCCTTTATGATCTTACAAGAAAAATGTAGATACCCAGAGGATTAGAAGGTTTTTGTTTGTAGGAACAAAGTAGAATTGGTAACAAAACTACTAAATAAAGCACCTGGGCATGGCAATGTTCTGGGATTGCTTATATTTATCTTTATTCTTCATTCCATTTTTACTTCCTAGAGGAATGCTCCATATCCTGATCACAGGAATGCCGTCTTTCAAACACCTTTGTGTATACCAGATCTAAAATAAGAAGCTAAATAAGTAGATTCTAAGCACAAACATGGGTGGTGTGTCAAATTTTCTTGAGACTTTTGGGTTATATATAACTATCAATTCTTATAGAAGACATTGAAAGGTTGTAGTCTTTTCACTCAAATTTCCCACACAAGTAAATCAATAGTAGTTTTCAGTTATGATTCTAATATGGTTCTTATATGAAGGAATTTCCACATTGCTGATTCAACCATCAAAGAAGTTTGGAATTAAAATATTATATCTTTAGAGCCTTCATAAAAAACAGATGAGCCATGTTCCATTGAGATTTTAATTATGAAAGATCTTTATCTGCAACTCTTGCTAAAAAAGATATCAAGATTTGGATTTTTTTGATAAGAACCATGTGTATAGTAGTTAATAAGCTTATGAACTGTTTTCAATCCATGATCTATAGTCCAAGAAAGTTAACTTGTACAAAATACAAAAAATAAACCCAGAAATAAGGGGGGAGGTATTGTTTTCTAATTAATTTTATTTTCATGTTTGTTTTGAAAAAAGAGCAAGAATGTGATTTTTTTGTTCATAGACTCTGAGGATAAAACCAGCAGAGATTCTCTTTACATAGTTGGAGGTGGGCATGTCAGTTTCAAAACCCAACAGACAAACTGATTATGGATTCCCTCAGGTTTCAGGTCTTTCTGAAGGCTGATGGTCACATCAAGGCATCAGGGGCATCCACACATGTAGGTGACTATTAAATGATCTTCTATGAACGGATATAGAGGAAGGGACGCAGGAATGGGCTAGTCTTTTGTATCTTCAGAGGTTTAGACTTAAAGGCAAAATTTTCTTTCTTGTGAAGTACATGGATAATGCTTCAGAGTATCATTTGGTTACAAGAGGGAATTAAAGTAGTGAACTATAATTATGACATAGAAAATATTTGGACTCCGCCCTTGTAAAATATGATACATCAATTTCCAAATTACAAAGGTGATGAAAAATTTAAATATAAATTTCTATAAAATGTAAACCATATGTAGAATATGACTCTTCTTTGTCATTCCCACAGATCCTTAGAATCAGGAAAAGATCTAGAAGAATGTATATTAATATAATACATTGAATTAGGGGGAAATTTGATGTACGTTTTCTTTGAGATCTTGAATAGAATTACTTCTGCCTTAAACTTTTTAAGTTAGGCATATGTTAGAATTTACTGGATATTAGCATTATAAACTTAATTCATAAAGCCATTTCTAATTCTCTTATCCTACAGTAATCTTCCTTATTGTCTGCAGTATCACTTTGTTAATCTGACGTATAAGTTACTTTTGAATACCTTGTATTATGAAGTATACATCTCTTTTTTTCCATCCCTGCTATTGTTCAGTCACAAAATCATGTCCAATTCTTTGCAACCCCACGGACTGCAGCACGCCAGTCTTCCCTGTCCTTTGCTATCTTCCAGAGTTTGCTCAAACTCATGTACCTTGAGTTGGTGATGCTGTTTAACCATCTTATCCTCTGTTGCCCTCTTCTCCTTTTGCCCTCAATCTTTCCCAGCATCAGGGTCTTTTCCAATGAGTCAGCTCTTCACATCAAGTGGACAAAGTATTGGCGTTTCAGCTTTAGGATGGACTGGCTGGATCTCCTTGCAGTCCAAGGGACTCTCAAGAGTCTTCTCCAACACCACAGATCAAAAGCATCAATTCTTCAATCAGCTCAGATTTTTTTCGGGTCCAACTCTCACATCCATACATGACTACTGGAAAAACCATAGCTTTGACTAGACGGACATTACTTGGCAAAGGGATGTTTTTGTTTTTTAACATGTCGTCTAAGTTTGTCACAGCTTTCCTTCCAAGCAACAAACGTCTTTTAATTTCATGACTGCAGTCACTGTTGGCAGTGATTTTGGAGCCCAAGAAAACGAAGTCTGTCGCTGTTTCCACTTTTTCCCCTTTCTATTTGCCGTGAACTTATGGGACTGGATGCCATGACCTTAGTTTTCTCAATGTTGAGTTTTTCTTCCCTACTAAATTAGAAGTACGGCAATGGCAGGCACCACATGATATTTCCTTTTTGTATTTATAGCACTAGGCTTGTCGCTTGGAGTAGAGGAGTATCATAGAGTATCATATCAAATATGATAAGTGTTTACTAAACAAACAGGCCATCCTTCTTCAATCTTATTTGCCCTAAAGTTATGACTAAATGCAGTTGCTTCAAGTTGGTGTTTACGGAGAAGTGTGATGTGCTCAATGGATTAAAGACAGTAGAGAAATTAGAAAGCATTTGCATCTGTACTTTCTATACAAATATTTTAAAAATTATGTCAAAAATATAATAGTCTCAATGTGGTGCTTATGTTTATTTGGAATGATTGTTTTCACCCTCTCCCAATCTCACTGAAGCAGGTTTTCATCTTTCTTTCCTGTAGCTGAGGAATAAAGAAAGTGTATTTTTGGCCCATGGGAAATGGCTAGCTTCTTAACATTTAATGGAGATTTTGCAAAAGATGCCTTAGAACAAACTCAGATTGCAGACATGCAGCATTTCCTAATGACGCTAATC
Source organism: Antilocapra americana (assembly GCA_007570785.1). Taxonomy (NCBI): domain Eukaryota; kingdom Metazoa; phylum Chordata; class Mammalia; order Artiodactyla; family Antilocapridae; genus Antilocapra; species Antilocapra americana. Next base: position 9,006,332 of record ML660765.1, on the reverse strand, counting down.
CCGAGGTATTTTTTTAAAAGAAAATGAATTTACTTCTGTTGCAATGAAAACTTAATAGAATCTCAGCAGGTAAAGCCTCAGCTTACAGTAAATTCCTAAGCAAACTTTCCCAATTATAAACATAACACATGACTTCTCATGCCTTCATATTTACTGACAAAATTGTTTACCAAACAGAAAGGCATATACCTAATTTCTGCTGTATCTCAAAATGCTAATACTCTCAGTAGAATACTTCATGAAGTATTTATATAGCACTGCTGGAGGCTCTGGTGAACTATAAATCATGACACACTTCAGTAAAAGACTCAAAACTAAGCTCGGTGATTTTAGAAATGCAGGCTGTAGGCGCCATTTAAATTTTTCTGCCTAGGATTTGTCACTTGATTTTGTACAGATGCACAGGTGCCATTCGCCAAAGACCTTTCATCCCAAGTTCAGCTTCCTTCCAAGTGTCCAGTTTTGAGCCTATCAGAATATTATACAACTAATAAAAGCACTGTAACAATGTAATTGAGAACTAAGGTAACTGAGCTCATTAAAAAGGGCATGTTCTAGGCTTTTGGATTCTGGGGGAGAAAGCGAGGGTGGAATGATTTGAGAGAATAGCGCTGAAACATGTGTATGACCATATGGTAAAATAGACCACAGTGCAAGCTGGATGCATGAAGCAGGGCACTCAGAGCCGGTGCTCTGGGACAACCCAGAGGGGTGGGGTGGGAGGGAGGTGGGGGGGTCGTTCAGGCTGGAGGACACAGTGCACCCGTGGCTGATTCACGTCGATGTATGGCAAAAGCCAGCACAATATTGTAAAGTAATTGGCCTCCAATTGAAATAAATAAATTGATTTTTTTTAAAGGGAGCATGTTCTAATGATTTTCTCTCCAGATTACCCTTTTAAAAAATGTAATGATTTGTGCTGCACCTACTTGCTGGGGAGCTGAGGGTACGTGTAGAAAAGTTTTTGACATGTTCTGGGAAAAAGCAGGAAGTGGAGCAGGCTGTGAAAGAAAGAGTTAGAAGAAAGGTCAGGAGAATGTGTGAATACACAGAAACAAAAAGAGAGGGCTTGCAGTGCCCTCCCCCGTAGGGACGCCGAATAGTTGGTTACACGTGCTCACCACGTCAGAAAGAGGGGATCAAAGATTCAGCCCCATGGGAAGGTTCCACGTCCACATCTACTTAAGCTGACGCAGGTAAACTGGTAGAAATATCAATGAGGGAATCTAATAGAAAGGCTAATTTTTCTGGACATGACATTCCTTTATCTCAATTCATTGGATTATAAGTCCTGGTGTGAAACAAAGTCCAGTCTGTTGATTTGTTTTTACTTTTTACTATGTAAGACACTTCTGACATATAGGCAGTATAATATTAGTAAAAAGTATGTTTTGCAGTTAAAATAGGCTTTGTTGGGACAATTTTACGCCATTAGATTTTTTTATACTCAACACATAAACTGATAGCTACTTTAAGTGTACTACTCTAAGTAGTACTGTTGAATTATCCAAACAGCATTTATTTTAGGTGAAATAATTCACATTGGGTCAGATTTGAAATCTAATTTATTGTTCTCATGTGAAGGAAGCAACAGTGAGAAATGACAGATTTGCAACAACAAACCTCTTAAGTAATGAAGATCAGTGCAGTAAAGTAACAAATTCTGGAAAGTGCAGTTTCAGGAAACTACTACTGTTGACTAGATACCCTGACATTAACATATTTGCAGGCCATGGTCCAGAGCACAGCCTCAAGAGCATGGTCTTCAGAAAGCCATAGTCATTTCACATGTGTTTGCTTATCCATAGGTATAGACAGTGCTACCTCAGGTGTATCTTGAGAGCAAAGTATTAATATATAATTTAGTTGATTATATAATATATAATTATATAATAATATATGTTAATATATAATTTAGTAGGCATTTAAACTGATACATGACACATCCAAAATATTACTATAATGTCTAGTGATTCAACCAGCTATAGGAATGTGAAGATGCTTTAGTATTTATTGATAGGATGATGGGATGATAGAAAGCTACTCTAACATTTTTTGTTTGTTTGTTTTTACTTGATTCATGACATAGGAAGTAAGGATAAATAAATACACATTTAATACTTGTAGCTAAACATCAGTCAAGTATTTATATATAGAGTTACTGGGACATGTGAAGTTTCTTGTGTGTTTTTGAAAGAAAAGAGAAGAAATAATTAGTTCACAGGTGTGGAGCTAAAAATTGCTGCAAGGACAGAATATTACAGGAGAAACCATAATATACAAAAACTTAGAAACTTGGGTTAAATGAAATTTAAAGTGTTTATATCAGTATGTTTTTAAAGTTGTCACCACATTCTTGATATATAATAATAGTTTATAAACTTTTGTACCTAGAATCAGAATATCCAGGTCGGAAGCAATGTTAAATATGATCAAATCTAATTCTACAATCAATATGTTAAAAAATTGAACCTACATGTGCTAATGGGATACATATTTGGAAGCCTTTTTTAAATAAACATGTGTCATTTAATCTTATATATAAAATTAGGCACTGACATTGCAAAATAGCTTGATGCAATAAAATGATGTGAGTTCATTGCTAACTGAATGATGGTAAAATATTTAGTCATCAGAATCTGAATCGTATCTCGATGGTAATAAACAGATTTCTCATTATTCTTTTTAAAAGATTTCATGATGAAAAAAAGTGTACATCAAAACTAAAGATATGTGAACATCATATAACCTCCAAAATGTTAATTAAGCCTGCACCTACTTCATTGTACTCAGTTAGCCATCGAGGTATTTATGGTTCTACAAGGACCTGGAAAACTGGTGCAATTATAAGGAGGTCTTTGGTGTATCACTTTCTAATAATTAAAAAATGTTTCATTCTCTAATGGTAAGGTTTTAATTGGGCAATATTTATTAAGCAAGTTAAGCAATATTGATGAATGCTACGCTATATGGCCCACTGTAGGATTCAGGAAAATATTATTTGAAGAGAGCTATCAAAGGTAATCTAAGATACATTATTACCATATAATATATAGGAAAATCTATATGCAACAATTGCTATGAAATAAAATATTATTCTATTATAAAATGATATACAATATCAGACAGGATTATTTGTGAAAGATCATAAAGGATCTCAGTGTATCAAATCATATATTTAACTTATGTGATAAAGATACATAAACTTTAATTTTTAGCTCAAAATAGCTATAAAAATAATGTACCTGGAGAAATAATTTTAACTGAATTATTTTAATTTTATTCAGTAGAGACATGCCATCATTTGTTTCTCTTCACTTTTCAGCACATTTTGCTCCATGTTGCATTTTTGTTGTTGGTCAGGAAAAATAATAATTTTTCTGTGCTAAAAGTTAAATTATTCTCAGTTCTTTGCAATATGCTTTCATCAATATATTTATTATAAATATGTAATAGTCCATGCAATTATATAACCTCATATGTAATAGAACAGAACAATGTCTAACAAACTGTTTTTCCATAAGGGGTAGCAATAATTTCATTGTAAATATTTTGTAAGATAATAAGGACCTTGCATAACTTCTTTCCCGTTCTGTCAGATGCAGCCCTGTCTTCAAAAGAAATGACACTGTCTGGGATCTGTTGTGAAAATGAATCCCATCAAACTATAAAAAGGCAATGAGAACATCTTTTCATGATAGGTAGTACATAGACAACTTTCTCCCCCACGCTGTTCTGGCTCATTCCCCACTTCCCAGGGGTATCCGGGTCAGTGGGTCTGGGTGCCTGTCGAGCAGCTCTTTGTCTGATGAACACAGCTGCCACCCTCTTCACCGTCTCCTCCAGTTTCCAAGTGTCCTAATAGAGATACTCATTTTCTGCTATATTGTGCAATGCAGTCTCATTAATAGGAATATCTAGTTGATGTGCCTTGTAGTGAGTCATTCAAAGATAGAGATTTAAATAGCAGCTATTTATATGTTAATTAATAAAGAGACATGCAGAGCCCTGTGATTAGACCTTGCACATAGCCTATTGAGCATCTTGCTGTTTTCAGTTTTCCTCACACAAGAGAATGAAGAATTGCTCTTCCTAGCCCCCTTTTGGCATGGTTATGCAAATGAGCTGTCTCTATAACCTTATTAATAAGGGGCATCCTTGTCATTAAGAGCAATTTTTAAGGGAAAAGAGCAACTGCTGAAAAATCATCTTATTGATCTTAGTCTGTGAGGATTTTGACAGGCTTTACTAGAGGCTTGCTTTAACCATAAAGCCTCCCTTATAATTGGATGAAAGGAAAGGGAAAGATTGAATCGTGTCAGATTAACAGGATGGATCGAAAGGTGAAATATTTTTCCAAGTTGTCAGAGAAAACAGTTTGGTAGCTGAAAACATGAAGCCACCATCTAAACCAATTAAAGGCTGGTTACAATTAGTTTTTCTTAATAAATATAGATTGGGGAGCTGCTCTGGATATAGCCTTTGTGCAAGCACAGTAAAAAGGAAGTATAGGTGGTGCAGAAATCTAACAGTCTGATAGTACTTTGAACATGAATTACAACTAGCACCCAATTTTCTGGGAATGGTTGTTTGACTATTATATTAAAAACTGCCCCAAAGTTCTTGGCTGAATTCAGCAACCACTTATTTAGCTCAGAAATTTATCTGTGGGTTGATCATTTCACTTGGGCTCAGCAAGCCTCTCCTGCTAGTCTTGGCTGGGTTCACCCCTGCATCTCTGTTCACTTAACTTCTGCCTCTGAGTTGCTTCTGCTTCTGGGGCTTGATTCATCAGCTGAGATGAGAATGGTCATACCCACAGGCGTCCCTCATCTAGGAGGCTAACCCAGGCATCTCCACAACATGGAAATGTAGGTCAGAGAGCATCAGGAGAGGATAAGCCTCAATAGGCAAGAGCTTTTCAAACATCTATTTATATCAAGGACATTAGCTTTTATGCTATTTGCCAAGATAAGCCATGTGGATAGACTGAGATCCACTGTTAGAGAAGACGACCAGAGGGCGTGCATATGCAATACACAAATAAATAGAGAACCATATTCAAAGAGTATCTGTAAGTCTTCCCTGAGACCTAAACACTTCACTTTCCTCACAGTGCAGAACACATTCATTTCCTACCAGGATCCTCGGAAGTCTCATTGGATAATAGGACTCATTATCCAGATATCTCATTGAATATCTCACTGGATAACCTCAGAATCCAAGACCACAAAATCTGCAATCAGATTTCATGGGGATCCTTTGATATAGTTATTCTTGATTCAGAAACCTGTAAAATGTCAAATCATCTGTCCTCCTCACATCTGACACTTGATAGTGAGGTAGGAATGTGATGGTCGCCAAAGATTCTCCAATTCAAGAGTTGAGGGGCTGGAGAAGGCAACGGCAACCTGCTCCAGTACTCTTGCCTGGAAAATCCCATGGACAGAGGAGCCTGATAAGCTGTGGTCCTTGGGGTCGCTAAGAGTCAGACATGACTGAGCGACTTCACTTTCCCTTTTCACTTTCATGTATTAGAGAAGGACATGACAACCCACTCCAGCGTTCTTGCCTGGAGAATCCCAGGGACGGGGGAGCCTGGTGGGCTGCCGTCTGTGGGGTCGCACAGAGTCGGACACGACTGAAGCGACTCAGCAGCAGCAGCAGCAGTGCCTAGCTCAGCAATGTGTTAAGGAACTTTTGCCTTGTCCAGGTAAAAGCATAATATGACATCAGGAGCGTTCTTTGTTGGCCACATTTGGTGACTCGATGTGTAATTCAGAAAATAAAGATGGAACCTCTGTCAGTCCTCTTAGGCTTACAATAAAAAATGAACAGAGTGAGAGAAAAAATAAAGAGCTGGGGGCGTAAAGAGGCACAGTCTGTTGGTGTATAACTTTTCTGAAGTCTTTTATTTAGTTATTTATTTATTTTTACATTATTGTGTTGGTTTTGCCATAAATTGACATGAATCTGCCATGGGTATCCATGTGTTCCCCTTCCAGAACCCCCCTCCCACCTCCCTCCCGTTTCCCTCTCTCTGGGTCATCCCGGAGAGAGCATCAAACCTGGGCTGGCGATTGATTTCACATATGATAATTAACATGTTTCAATGCCGTTGTCCCATATCATCCCACCCTTGCTCTCTCCCATAGAGTCCAACAGACTGTTCTATACATCTGCGTTTCTTTTGCTCTCTCGCATACAGGGTTCTCATTACCATCTTTCTAAATTCCATATATATGCGTTAGTATACTGTATTTTTGTTGGTGTCTAACTTTTCTGAAGTCTTGAGAGGGCTTCTCGCTGAGGCCCTTGTACTGGGAGCAGGGAGTGTTCCTTCACGGGGTCTTGATTCTGCTCCCAGCCACTGACTCCTCAGCTCATCATTTTCTGTTTCTCTCTGGACTCGGGCTGTCCCCCTCACGTGTTGTTTTTTATTTATTTTTTTCTTTTATGTGAAAAATGATTTGTGCTGCAGTGTAGTAGCTTTCCCAGCCTACTATTGGCCCATAGAAAGGCCCAGAAGTCTTTTGGGGGGCCGTCTTACTCCATGTGTGTCTAATTTGATGTGGTCATTTATTAATACAGCTCTCTTAAAAATTTGTGGAATTACTATGCATCAGATCATAGCTCATCCTATGCAACCGAAGAAACGACAGCAGTTCTTTATGAGACAGGCCTCTCTTCACCTGAGCCATTTTACAGTTCTATGGAAAATGACATGAAGATCCTTAGAATTGCTTTTGTCTGACTTACTGTCTCTCAGCAAAGGTGTTTTTGCATGTAAGGGAACATCTGAAGATGTCTACAGACATTCTTGGGTTATTACAGTTAGAGTGAGGGAAGTATTAGGTTGCCTCACGGGTGAAGGCCAGGGATGTTCTTAAACATCTTTTAAAGCACGAGACACTCCCCACAATAAACTAATGTGGCCCCAAATGTCAATGGTGCTGAGGTCAAGAAGCCCTTGTGTATAGTGTCTACTAGGTATTCCCTGGTGGCTCAGATGGTAAAGCGTCTGCCTACAATGTGGGAGACCCAGGTTCGGCCCCTGGGTTGGGAAGATCCTCTGGAGAAGGAAATGGCACCCCACTCCAGTACTCTTGCCTGGGAAATCCCATGGACAGAGGAGCCTGGTAGGGTACAGTCTGTGGGGTCGCAAAGAGTCAGACACGACTGAGCAACTTCATTTCACTTCATAGTGTCTACTAGGCACTGACTTAGATGGTTTAGAAGTCTGAACAGAAGTGTGTGGTTCTTATTTTTGCCTGAAAACGTCTCCTCAGACTGTATTTTCTTTGAAAAACACTTACAAGCTAGGGAGAATGAATCGAAAGCTAGTTTTATTTGCTAATGCAGCCAAGTCCTGTCCCTCTGTATTCCATCTCAATTTTGCTTGCACATTGTAAATTGTTTGCTGTGCAGCTTAACCTGTTATTATGTTTTATTTTATATGGTTAGGAATATCTAACAGATGTCTTAAATATCCTTTCTAAGCAGATACAAAAAAAGTTTTAGGTACTTTTTTGAGATTCCAAAATATCACAGGTCACAGTTTTGCCAGCTGTTTGGTGCAGATGTGCACAAGTCGCCATTTTCCTAGCCTCCAATCACAATTTCCTCACCAGGATTTTCAGCCTTTACTAACAGTTTTCTCACTGTTTTCCAGACTGTGCGAGCAATTTCCTTGTTGCTACTGCCTGCCACATGGTCCCAAAGCCAGTGTCACTGGTTTTACACTCTTGATACAGCCGGGCCTCATTTCTGATAACAATTTTTTTTTTTGTATCAGTCAGCTTTTTTTCTGCATAATAAACGGTGTTAACTTTACTAGCAAAAAAACCCAAACATTTGTTTAGCTCACAATTTTGTGGGCCATCAATTTGCAGCTAGGTAGTCCTGCTGGTATTAGATATGTTTTCTCATATATCTGCAGTCAAATGCCGTTCATTTGTAAAGTGCTGCTTTGTCAACTGATGTTGCCTGTAGCAGCAGGGGTCTGACTGGACCACTATCTCTCAATATGTGTTAGGCTATCCCCGGTTTAACAATTTGGAAGCATTTTTCAAGTCTCTGCTCCTTTGTCATGTTTGATATTGACCTGTTATCCGAAAGACCAAAACAATTACATGACCAAAGCCAGATTTGGTTTTGGAAGGTCATGCAAGGTAATAATTACAGGGAAGCATAAGTATTTCGTAATCAATCTGAGGATATCTTTTTAAACCACTTAACTGAGGTATATTTAACAAATAAAAAGTGATACCTATTGAATGTATACAACTCTATGAGTTTGCAGGCAAGTATCTACCATGAAACCATTTCCACTCTCAAGGCAGTAAACCTATCCCTTTACCTCCCAAAAATTTCTCCCACTCCCCTTCCTTATTATTATTGGTGCACGTGTGATTACAATATTTAACATAAGATCTACCCTCTTAGAAAAATTTAAGTATACAATATAGTATTGTTAGTTATAAGCAGTATGTTGTAGAGTAGATATCAACTTACCTTGTACAGTTGATATTTTGTGATGTTTAACTGTGATCTCCCGACTCTCCACTCTCTATAAACAACTGAAATGTCCAACAATAGATGAATAGATAAAGAAAGTATGATATATATATGTATATATATATATATATATAGGCTGATTGTTCAACAGAGTGTAATATTGTACATGTGTGCATGCTGAATCACTTCAGTTGTGTCTGTACAGCCCTATGGACCGTGGCTCACCAGGCTCCTCTGTCCATGGGATTCTCCAGGCGAGAATACTGGAGTGGGTTGCCATGCCCTCCTCCAGGGGGTCTTCCTGACCCAGGCATCGAACCTGCCTTTCTTATATCTCCTGCACTGGCACTCTGGTTCTTTACTATTAGCACCATGTGGGAAGCCCAGAATGTAATATTATTCAGTCTTAAAAACAAGAAGGAAATCTTGCCATTTGTGACAGCATGAATGGACCTGGAAGGCATTATGTTAAATGAAATAAGCTAGACACAGATATCACATACTATATGATCTCACTTATAATCAAACTCATATAACCACAAGATTTTAACAATTTGTTTAATAGGTCCTTATTAGTAATGAAAAAAAAATTAGGCATTATATTAATTCCTTCAGTAGTAAAAACGATTCTTTGTAAATGTTGCAAAAAGTGTTTTTTATTCAGTAATCCTCGTTACGGCTATGAAAACCGTAGAGAAATTTAATTATGTAAATATGTATGACACCATGGCACAGTTATCATATTTGTATTATGATAATGCAAAATGAGAACTCCAGACATGTGATCTCTGAAGGTAATTTTGAAAGGAGATTTGGACCTGGATTTACTAGCTTATCCCCTGAATTCTGGCCCCAGTCCTAAAGCCCTTAAGGGCTGTGGAACTAGCATCTATGAAGTTTCCAAGAAAGAGAAACAAAGGGATGAAGTCCTTGCTTCATTCAGAGAAGCACTGGGGAGGCTTCCCCCACCTCGTGTGTTTCTGTGTTTTCTTATTGTGCTAGGAGAAAATCTGGGATTCGCCTTATTCTCTTTTCTCTGTTAACACTCTAAGATCTGCATGACAGGGACTGCCTCAATAAGTAGCCAGTGTGTTTGCTGTCGTCGCTGCTTTAATGTAATCTTAGGTATTTATCTCTGGTCTGGGCTGCGGCCGGTCTTGCTGCGGCGGGCTTCCTCGGGGTGGTCAGCAGGGCTACTCTTCGCGGGGTGCGCAGACTTCTCACTGCAGCGGCCCTCTCGCTTCACACATGGGCTCCGCAGCACAGGCCCAGGAGCTGCGGCGTGGGCACTTAGCTGCTCTTGGCACGTGGGATTTTCCTGGGTCAGGGAATGAACCCAAGTCTGCTGCACTGGCAGGCAGATTCTTTACCGCCGAGCCACCAGGAAAGGCTGCCCGGGTGTTTGTGCAGAGGTTTTCATTTTGCTGGTGGTGAAAAGATTCAAAGAGGCTTATTTGGCAATAGGACTGGTTTTCAAAAGTAGAACAGAAGCAGAGTATTAATTCCCATTGTACTCTAGCATATGAACACCTCTATCAACAAGGGGGAAAACAAAACCTTTAGCGACTCCATTCAAATATGCAAGCCTAATATCCAGCACAATAAGAATATTCAAAGTCTTAATTTCTGCTCGCTAGTGAAACAAAGCAAACCCAACAAACCGTAAATTTTAAAAAGAAGCCAATTTAACCACTACATCAATCCCAGGTTTAAGGAATTTAATGTGGAGAAAGAGAAGGAAAAAGGAAGGGAAGGAGGGAGAAAAAGAAAAAGAGAGAGAGGCAACCCTCCAACCAAGACTCCTGATGAAGGAAGGATGAACATAAAAATTTCTTTTACAAGTTGTGGCTCTTCTGGGTACAGCAATATCTTGAGATTCACATCATCTTAACTCAGTTGTTTAGCTTTGTGGCCCAAAATGTTAGCTGTGAAGAAATTAGCTTCGTGCATTTTGTTTTATTATAGTCATCACCGTTAGAAAACTTTCATTTCTTTGAAGCTTTTGACTATTTTATGAAATAAAAAAACATGTGGAACAAAATTGTGTGTTGATAATGTTCACTCCTTCTTTTTTGAGTGGAGTGTTTAAAAACTTAAACTGCATAGACTTACATAATACTTGGTGAGGAAAAAATGGACTAATATGTTAAATTCTTCAATATGTTTAATATCTATAACCATTCCCTTAGATAGAGACAAACGTCAAAACTCCCTTAACCTTTTCACTTGTAATTGAAATGAAAAAAAAAAAATCCTGAATCTTTTTTAAAGCTAAGGTATTTTTCTACATTTCTTTGATACAGTTCGAGTACTTTTTTTTTTTTTTATTTTTAAGAGGAAGATAATTGTCTACAGTATTGTGCTGACTTTTGTCTTACAGCGTGACTCAGCCCCAAGTACACGCATGCCCCCCGCTCCTGGACCTGCCCGCCTCCCCGCTCCACCCCCCAGCTCACCCCGGAGGAGCGCAGGGCTGGGCTCCCTGGGATGCACAGCAGCCCGCACTGGCTGGCTGCTCACACATGGTCCTGTGTACCTGTCCTCCTCCCTCCTGGACCTCCCCGCCTCCCCCGCCCCACCCCCCAGGTCACCCCGGAGCGCAGGGCTAGGCTCCCTGGGATGCACAGCGGGCCCCGGCCCCGCGCTGGCTGGCTGCTCACACATGGTCCTGTGCACGTGTGAAGTCTGCTCTCCCAGCCTGTCCCACGCTCTCCAACCCCTCTGTGTCTAGTGTCTAGTCTCTGTCTCTGCATCTCTGTCCCTGCCCTGCAAATAGGTTCATCCATGCCATTTTTCTAGGTTCCATATATATATGTTAATATATGAAATTTGTTTTTCTCTTTCTGACTTACTTCACTCTGTATAACAGGCTCTAGGTTCATCCACCTCACTAGATCTGACTCAAACGTGTTCCTTTTTATGGCTGAGTGATGTACCACTGTATAGCTCTTACTTTATTGAAAAAATTGTAAATTTTATAGCTAAATTTACACTAATGCCTCTAATGAAATACCAATTAAGCATTAATGGATGAATCTTTGACATAATAGATTTAATCTTCAATAATGCAACAAATAGGTACTGAGTGCATTGTGACAGCACAGTTGCTGAATGATCACATAATTAAATAAGCAAAGATGCAAATAAAATATATATAATTTTAAATATATTGGCCAGCTTACAGTTAATTTAGGGATACAATTGCTATAAATACATCAATCTGCCTATATCTTTAAGTAGAAAATCCACTAGATGGCAACTAAACCAAAAGGTCAAGTAAGAATTTTATAAATGATTATAGACCGTGTTATACAATGTGGTATTACCAAGGTGATTACTTAGACAACTTTCAATCTGATGTTTAAATCACAAAAAGCTGATTTGTAAAATAACAATAAACAATATCTAAAGGTAAATAGCATTCCTTAAGAACCAAGCATGATGCTAATGTATTCAATATAGTTTAAAATATACTTACATGTCATCTTTTTATGTTCTAGTCTGTTTCACAAATAGTTGTTGCAAGTTTCTATTTTACTTTGAATAAATTACTTCATATGCAAATATACTCCTTTCACTTAAGAATATTTGTCTTTAAATTTTATATGTTTTTCATTTTAAAAATTAGTTTTAACTGTGTTACCCATTTACCTAGATTCACCCTGCCACAGATACTTTCCACAGTGCTTTGGACCTTTACTTATTTTATTTATGTTGTTGAGAATCTATAATTTTTTTATTTTTTATTTTTTTTTATTATTGTTTTTGCCATACATTGTCATGATATCACCATGGGTTTACATATGCTTCCCCTCCGGGTCCCCCCTCCCTCCTCCCTCCCCCCCGGGAAATCTCGCTGCACCAGTCCCGAGCATCAATCCTGGGCTGGTGATTGATTAGACACATGACAATTAACATGCTTCAATGCCCTTCTCCCATCTC